>OU975432.1:1272590-1903885 GCA_918857605.2 Philereme vetulata | reverse complement strand
TATTCAAACATCAACCCTGATTTTAAAAGGAATCCTTTTAACTACAATGGCCCCCAATAAAGTCATTTGGAGGCAAAGTCTTGTTTGTTTAGCATTAATATCATAATAACCTTAAACGGTCTGTCGGTAAATAAAGGGTTAAAATTTAAACATAACATGTGGACGTTTTTTAGGATATTTGGCTATAAAGTTGATGATTTAACTAAACATATCAAAAATGTTTACAAATTATGCCGGTCATCATCATTTTAATAATAACGTATTTGGAAAGACCTGTCGCTCTATGAGGAGGCTTTTACTTCAGCAGTGGACTACACTATTTAAAATTATTTATGTACCTAATATGTATGTATATAACTATTTAGGGTTAGGTAATTTCTTTTTCTGTTATTAAGTTTATTCTTTTTACACCTCGGCCAATCTTCCAATAAGCAATGATCCTCTCCATCCAAAGGTTGTCTGGAAGAGATCGCTATGTTAAGCGATAAGACCGCCCATTATGCTTACTTTTATTTGTTTATTTCTTTAAATCTGTTGTGTCTAGCTTGTAAGGTATAATAAACAGTTTTCATTCATTCATGCATTCATTCATACACTATGGCTAATTTAACGATTATATGGAAACAAGCTGACCCGCTCGCGGCTTCACATGCGTGGTATATCAATAAAAACATTACCCTCCTTTTGCGCACTTGGGTAAAAAGAAGCCTATGTCCTTTCCCAGGATATAATTTATCTCCTTGCCAAATTTCATTACGATCCGTTCAGCCGTTTAGTTATGAAAAGGTAACAAGCAAACTAACATACAAACAGTTACTTTCGCAGTTACCTTCCTCTTGAATCACTCTATCTATTGCTAAAAGCTACATTATAATCCGTTGAGTAGTTTAAAAGATAACAGACAGCGGAAGCGACTTCATTTTATACTATGTAAAGATGTTGATTAACTAGTGAAGTACCTAGGTTAATGCTACTAAATCCAAGGTTATTTATTACTTTGAATGGGTACTTTTAAATAGTTAAAGTGAGTACTTGACTGATAAATTATAAGTGTTTAATAATCGTTTATTCTTAAAAAGATAATAATTATCACTTACATGAGAATCAATAGACATAGAAAATATATACTGTTGTTCATTCGAGGTGCACATGGCTACACATCAAGCTATATATTTCCAGTATAAGCTGACCTCTCATTCTACGAAAAGCCTACACAATGCGAGGTCAGCTTATACTGAAAAAGTATAGCTTTATAAGAGTAGTATTTAGTCATTTATTCTATACTATATTATCTATATCTGTACTAATATTATAAAGAGGAAAGATTTGTTTGTTTGTATTGAATAGGCTCCGAAACTACGGGAACGATTTAAAAAAATTCTTTCACTGTTGGGAAGCTACACTATCCCCGGGTGACATAGGCTACTTTTTACCCAACTGCGCAGAAGGAGGGTAATGTTTTTATTGAAAAACTACGCGTGCGAAGCTGCGGATTGGTCAGCTAGTTATATATCATTACGATAAAGAGGTAAAATTTGTAAGTTTGTTTGGATGTAGGGAGGAATCTTCGGAAGTACTGGTTCGATTCTGAAAATTATTTTACCTACATTATCCCTGAATGATACAGGATATATTTATTTTTAACGAAAATCCGTGTGGTGCTGGCGCGAGTCAGCTCTTCTTCTCAGTCGTTACACTCTTGGCAGAGTGGTCGTGGTCGCCACTTCAGGGGTAGTTTTTATCGTTTGGACGAAGCTTTTGCACATAAAAACCTTTTTGCTTTGGCATTGTAATACAAATTCATACGTCATGTTTTTAAGACAAAACGGGTCTTTTCGCGCACAGATTTATATCAAAATTATAATTTTGAGTCTCTCGTGACCACGGCCGATGTAACTTGGCCGAAATGTCGAGGTTAGTCAAAATTATAGTTTTGATATAAATATGTGCGCGAAAAGACCCGTTTTGTCTTAAAAACATGACGTATAGTTCGCGAAAATCTAAAAAGTTCAATTTCATACGTCTTGATATTGTAATTAGTTTTTTATTGAGTTTTTAATATTATTATTTGATTTATTAATATACAATTGACAATGCTTTTGCAGATACTTCTATTTTTATTTATTAATTTCTTGTTGTTGTTGTGTTTATTTTACATTGTAAAATTTGTTAGTCACTATCGACATCATCATTAAATCCTACCAATGTGACATTGTAATTAAGCTAACTATTTTTAATTGGATTTTTTTATTATTGTACCTACTGACATATCTAAGAAAATGTAATTTATCGAAAGATGAAATAAATGATATGAAAAAGTGATGCGCTTGATCTGGTCTTTGGTCTGTCCATCTCATTGGTGATCTACCGCGTGGTCGTGTACCCTCAACCTTCCCCTGCACCACAAGGCGCTCAATATTCCGCTTCCGAGCAGGCGAGTCAGCTATTCCTAGATAAAACATAGAATTTGATTCTACTTTTTTCACTCACACTAACTAGAACTCAGTCATATATCAGAATATTTTTTTTATCGTAGAAAGATGGTTTGCAGAGCCCTGAATTGCATTCTTTAGTACATGACGGCAGTAAAATGATCTTTAATATATATATATATATATAAATCAATTGATGTTTGTTAGTCTCGCCAAAACTCAAAAAAGGCTTGAATGATCTTGTATAATTTTTTTGTGTGTATTCGAATGGGTCTCTAGATGGTGTAGAATGACAATTGGACCCGGTAGGTTAGAACCGGTAGGAAGACGTGGACATACAACGATTAATGAATTTATTACATAAGTTAAGACATTTTTTACTGCTATAATTATTTATTAAGAAGATACCTATACTATTTTTAATTTCAGTGACGGACACATTTAACAAGAAATCGCAAAATCCATCACCTCACGACGGTAGCTCGACGTCCCACCGAGCGGCGGGTGGCTACCGCTAAATAACAAAAAAAAACTGATCGATTTGCACAAAAAAATGGCGGATCTTTTCACTTTCGTCATGCTTTCGATGAATTTCGATTTTGCACGCCCACTCAGCGGTCGCGTCGGCCACTGACATCGATACTGAAAAAAGTTTGATGAAAAGATTGATTGACAGTGTTTTCGTCAAGATTCTGGCCATGTTTTTGAGGACTTAACAGTCGATTGCTTTGACAATATTCGAAATCAGTAACTTTTCATTAAAAAAATATTTTGTTAAAATCTTCTGTTATAAGTTAGGGAGTGGGCGGGTCATGTCACGCGAATGCACCCTGAAAAGTGGACTAAGATCTCCACCGACTGGCAACCTACAAGACGACGGCAAGGAGGCAGATCACGAAAACGTTGGCGCGACGATCTGGCAGGAAATTTCTGGAGAGCGGATAAGTCTACGTCTTAATTAGTATTTTTGTATCTAGTCACAAAATCAAAAACACAGCTGAATTAAATGCACAGCTGTGGTAGGTAAAGTGTTTCTATCATGTTTTAGAATATAATAGAATAGAATAGAAGTATTTATTTGACACACACACAAAGAAACATAGAACGGATCACAAACAAAATAGGTAGATAGACAGGAAAATTACAAAACAATGAGATTAAATTAGACCTACAGCTAGAACACATACGTACCTACCCCACCAGTAGGTAGTAGGTAGCACCAACTAGTCCCGCTCCGTGTCACGCGTGCCCAAACAGACTCTGCCTCAGCTCTATGCTTCTTTGCAATAAATGTTGCAAAGCTGGTTTTCAGGAAGAGCCTTATGTAGGGTGACGTCGCAAATTTAAACAAAATAAACATAATAAGACTAATTTGGAAGTGATTTTCACGTTTATTATTTATTTATTTCATGGTTGGATCAGTCCCTTTTGGGTTAACGTAAATTTTCAAAACACCCTGTATTATTTACCTTACCTTGTATTAGGACTCTACAAGTTTTGAATGATGACATCGACCTACTTTAAAACGTAAATTGAGCCAAATCAAAGTTAAATCTTACGAGTAAGTATAACCATTACTCTGCTCATTTACAAGACTGAATTGCAATACTTACCATAACGATGCAGAGAAACTAACGAGGATAATTTGCGTTCATGGTGACAACAGGATGCCTTGATTAAGTCATCAGCTACTGATGTGCAATCAACACTTACTGTGAACGTAAATAAAGCATTTGTTTTAGATTACGTCAAATTGCTTTAAAGTATTTCCTCAATGCTTATAAATGCATTTGAGACGATTCTTTGTTTTAAAGACAGTTATTCAACCTATAACCTAAATGCAGCGATGTAAACAAACCATCCATTCCAAAAATAAATTTCAATTACAAAATTAGCACGCCTTTTTAATTTGATTAAAGTTTTTTTTAGATTAAATTACCTAAGAATTGATCTTCAATATTTAAGAGACTGACGACTTTTTTCCATAAGCTATGTTTCACAGAATAGATAAAACACCAGAAGAAGTGAACGCGCCTAATACTGAAGCCAGCGCTATTAGTTACTGTCAAAAACCTGTCAAAAGTTTGACACTAGTTTGACACTTTTTCAAGAAGATACGAGGTGTAGTCGGTTACCGACGGATATAGGAACCCACCAAGTCCACCATTAGTATGTGACCGTCGTCACGCGTGACATGTTTTACAGTGTACAATTTAATTAAGTTATGCCTTGTGTCGTCCCAACGATTAAAAATTCAGCTGAGCTCTAAAAAAACAATATGGGATCACATTTCATACGTAAGTAGCGCATTTAGATGTTGTGTTATTTGTTTATTGAATAAATTGTTCGGTTTGTAATTATCGTAAATAATGATCCTCCATTTTGCTGGTGTTGCCAAATATGAAGTATTATTATTGTCCATGCTCTAGAATTCTGAGATTAAAAACTAGCTGTAGTTTTAAATTATACTAGTGGTTCGCCCCGCAGTGAGATCTAGTAAATCTCTCGAAAAAAAATGTTTAAGGCGATTTGAGCAACGATGCCTAAACGTCTTAAGTGGCTAAATATGATTTCAGAAGTTCTCAAATCATACAAACATGTCAAATTTAAACATGTTTAGTCGCTTAATACGTTTAGGGATCGTTTTGCAAACCGGCCCTGTTAGTTGATTAATAAAATAGTGCCAGGTTACATTAGTTGTATCTTACAAAAAACATTTACCCCAAAATAGGTCTATAATGAATGACTAAGCTAGCAACATTATGAGGGTAGGGGTGAGGTGGGTGCGGGACGCGGGTTTGGTTGTATGGACACAGAGCACGGCTGGCAATCACAGCTGAATATGTCTTCTGGTGTTTTATCTATTCTGAGCTTAATTTTCACCGAAAACTGTTTTTTACCCGTGGATTTTTATTATAAGCACGAAACTCTTCAATTATAAACAACGAATTACGAAAAGTCGTAGAATAAATTGTACTCTCCAACATGACGACAATGACCCCCATTATAAAAGCACATTTTAAAATAGTTTTTAACATTAACTAAAACTTCTTTTTTATTGGAGCTCTCTAAAAACAGCCCCATCCAAAAAAACTTGTTTTGTCAATCATCAAAAATATCGAATCAATTAATTTAAAAAAAAACTTTTCACACTGGCAGCCGCGAATAAAGTAACCGCGGGACGCCCCGCATTCGAAATTCGAATCGAATTCAAACAATGGCGTCATGTAGTTCGCGCCTTTGTCATTTCTGGTGTGGTCTACGGAGAATGACATCTAGGGAAATGGACATAGAAATGGTAATAAAAAAGTTTTAAAAACATGACTTTTGTACTTGCCCGCGTTCTGACACGGGCTTCCGAATTAGAGATTGATGTGGTTGCTTTGGATATAATTTAATAAGCTCGTGCAGTGAAGTGAGAACCTAAAATAATTATAACTTGTGAACCGAAAACTGCTAGGCATTGCAATTCAGCGTAGCAATGCAGCCAGTATCTATCTTGGTGACACTTCAACCTGGTAATGATATCGCTGAGCTATCCAAAGATCTTTTCCTACTGTCTATAGATAAGTAAATTATTTCTTTTGTGTTTGGTAAGTACGCATAATATTTTCTTTCATTAAATGTTAATATTATGAAAAAAAACCTATATCTACTATAAATAACTATTTAGGTCAAAAACTATTTACAATTTTAAGACACTTTGAATAAGGCATAGAATAGATATTTGATTGAATTACCTCTTTTCTTTCCAAAAAGTCCCATGAAGACAAAGAGAATAGCTGTCATACTGCTGTCAATAATATAGGTGTTGACATGATTGACATCTTCTAAAATACCAAAAAATAAACGGAAAACAAGTGTTTTTGTAACCAAACATGCCAGATTAATATTGGCATAAATGTTAAAAATACAAGGTACTTATCCATACTAATATTACAAATTCAAAAATACTTGTAACTCTTGTCTGTTTGTAACGTTTTGAATTCTAATCGGCTAGACCGATTTCGATGAAACTTGAAACTTGAAATAAGATATTATGACCGGGATTAAGACAGGGTACTTCTTACCCAACTGAGCAGAAGGGAGTAATGTGTTTGTTGAAAAACCACGTGCAAAGCCGCGGAAAAGCTAATAATTCAAAAAAACAGTCTTAATAAAGTGCTGAACCCCATACCTAATACCTGCTAAATTATAATTGTGTCCTGTATTTAATTAGGTAAAAACTTCCTCAAACTGTACCATAAACAAAACGTAAATAAAAAAAAACGAGTGTGTTCTAGACCACACGACACGACTGAAGTAAAACTTCTTTTTTAAAATATTAATTTATAAAATTGTTCAATTACAAAATTGTCCACACGTCTCTAGGTCGATCAGTCTATGTTCATTCTGGACAGACGCAACACGCCCTCACACAATATACGAAACGTAACTCTCTCTCTTTCTATCTTCACTAACTTATATCTCCCTTTCAACTTCCGTTCGCACTTTTTGTAACTCATTCACCAGCTTAATCCCCAAGTTAAGCGTGCGTAAAGAAGTTTTACTTCAAAAACATAACTTGTAGTACTTAAGTATTAATCCCAATGATGGACATGGTCAGATCTCAGATCTCTTACTCGGTACGCAAACCAGTGACGATTATAATACAAGTGAGTAGCCAGAGGCAAGTCCAAACATTACGTTTGATACATGCCCATTTTTTGTATAGTTATGCTTTCACATGACCGATTGCAAGCCCATCGCCGCTTGAGATAACTTAAAATATGAAATAGAATATATCTTATATCATTAAAAATCTATCTCATCCAAGCTCTATAGCATATCTTTGAATCATTTTTTTAATTAATGAAAGATTATAAGGATAAAGATTTATTTATTTTATAGAACACTAGCAAACCAATCGCACGCGTAGTTTTTCATTAAAAACATTGCCCTCCTTCTGCGCAGTTGGGTAAAAAGTAGCCTATGTCACTCGGGGATAGTGTAGCTTCCCAACAGTGAAAGAATTTTTTAAATCGGTCCAGTACTTTCGGAGCCTATTCAATACAAACAAACAAATCTTTCCTCTTTATACTATTAGTATAGATAGAATTACTTGTTTAGAATAATGAGACATAGGCCTATTTTTTTTTATGAATATTGCTGACATTTCACACAGCGCGTTATCTAGCCCCACTAGATTATGCAGAGCTTGTACTATCTATGGGAAGAAAAGAACTGATAGTATACATAAACACTTTTTTTTTCTAAATACATACATACTCGTACTTAATATATACAAAACAATATATAGACCTGGAACAAATATCTGTAGATAATGAAAACATTTGTTCCGCAACGGGAATTGAACCCTCCTGCGTCTCAGTCGGCTATTCGCCTACTCAAGGGCGGATCCAGGGGGAAGGTCATGGGGGTCATGACCCCCCCCTGGGCTGGGTCCAGGACTTAGGTGGACCACTAATTAAAATTGTTGTCATGAACATTGAACATTTGTCAAGTTGCAAGAAAACATTGATTACAGGAATACAACATGGCGACCGAGATAGTGAGAGACTTAGCTGATACCATAATCGGGAATGCCACGGATACAGAGGATACCAACATCAATACTTCTGCTGAGACCGTCATAAGGGTACGAGATTCACAGGTCAGTTCCTATGAAGTCGGTTGATGGACGCAGGGTTGTACATCGTAGGGCACGTTCCTAAGGTGACCTACGATGCAATACTTTGCTATAGGCGATGGTTACCACTTAATTTCAGGTTGGCCATATTCTGGTTCCATCTCCACTCTTGATGCGCACAGCTAAGGTACAATTTGCCGTCATCTGTTTTTCCTAAAAAATACATTCGGGCCTCTTTAAGGTGAGAGTGAATAGGTTTCTTCTAGGTCTTCGTGCTTTATCTTAGACCACATCATCGCTTACCTTCATATGAGATAGTAGACACATTTTTAAAGCATTTATTTATTTATTTTATTTTCAAAATTTTTGGAAAACTTACAGCTAGCTCTTAAAAATAGTTACATTGTAAACTCCATGTAACGTCACTCGTTTTAACGACAAATTCTCTAAAGCGTCGAAATCACTCGGCTTTGGTTGGTTTAGCTTGTCTTGCATACGATGGTACACTCTGTATAGCATTACATCCACTCTCAATAACGACAACAATTTGTAATAAAAAGGTCTTTTTAAGTTGCCAAATTAGTAAAAAATTGCGCAGCTGTATATATCCTTTTGTCGTTTTATTATCCTAGACCATAATAAACTCAACTGTCGGCATCATACACACCAAACTTTCACAAAATGGGATTGCTTGCAGGTGTAGCTGCAGACTGTTGTTAGTAGAAGTGTTGGATTTTATCTATACGTTGTCATATTCTTAGTAGCTCACAAACTTTCAAATTGTAAACATGGCTAGTAAGAGAAAATCACTGTGAAACACACAGATTTTACTTCTCTCCATTTAACGACAACTCTCTATAACGTCAAAATATGCTCAGTCCCTTGAGTGTCGTTATATAGAGTTTACACTGTATTTACATTATACATGCCGGTATATACCAGCGCATGTGTGCTGATGGCCAATTAAAAAGTTTCCGCAGATATGTAAATACATAAATAGAATAAAAAACACAGTGAATGTAGACGACAGGAGATACAAAACATAAAGCGACATTAAATAAATGTAATAAATAATGTAAAAAGAAATCGTCGCTTAGCGAGGGTTTAAGCTTACTTGCAGATGCTTTTAATTAACTTGCCGTGTTGGTGTATTGTCAAATCTTCGCTGAAAGGAATACAATATGTAATTTCATCATCATCTTCATCAGCCGGCAACATCCACTACCGAACATAGGCCTCCCCCGATCGCCACAACGAGCGGTTGGTAGCCGTTTGCGCCCAACGGCTCCCCGCGATTCTTACTAGATCGTCGGTCCACCTTGTGGGGGGCCGGCCTACGCTGCGTCTTCCAGTCCGTGGTCTCCACTCGAGAACCTTTCTTCCCCAACGGTTATCGGTTCTACGAGCGATGTGGCCCGCCCATTGCCACTTCAACTTGCTAGTTTCCCAGAGCCAGTTTCCAGAGTTTCCAGAGATATGTGAATTCGCTGATAGTGAAATGATCTCTTATGGCGGGTTCCTATATCCGTCGGTAACCAGCTACGACTCGTTTCTCCGTGAAAACCTGTCAAAAGTTTGACAATTTTTCAAGGAGATACGAGGCGTAGTCGGTTACCGACGGATATAGGAACCCGCCATGAATGGAGACGGATGCTAGACAATGGAACTTTTGGATGGATTATTAGTAGGCTACTAGTGTTTGGGCTCATTTGAATATAATTGCGGTTCCGATTGTAAATTTTATAAAAGACTAGTTGTATGTCCGCGACTTCGTCCGCAATTTTGTGGATAGCGATAACAGCGCTAACTACCGGGTCCAATTGTCGTTCTAAACTATACAGATACCTATTCAAACGCACACAAAAAATGTAATCAAACTCCGTTTTTGAGTTTTAGCGAGACTAGCGAACACTAATATGATTGAATATAATTATTTTTGTAAAAGTAATTTTTTAACAGAATTTTTTTATTAAATAATTTAGACACTTATTTAACGATCACATGCCTGGTGTCGCAGTAGATGCGCTCATCTTCCAATATTGCCGCATTTATTTTTTATCGTATCTTTTTGTGTACCTACTAACAATATTTTTTAAGTAAGATTTTTTCTGTGTTACTAACAATAATTATGGATCCCTGTATGGCCAGAACGTTTTTGTTTTATTTATTTTTTTATCACTACCTTCAAGTAAGTGTATTCTAGACGAGACACGCTTAGCTAAAAAGAACCTATTTACCTATATCCGAGAGGCAATACTCAGTTATAGGTAGGTGATGGTTACCAGTTAACATCAGGTGGGTCATAAACTCATAAGCTTGTTCCATCTCTATGTAGTATAAAAAAAATATGATAGAAGTTAATATAGGCGGCCGTGTTTTGCTAATTTTAAGTAGCTAAGCTCGCTATTCTAATTATTCAGTCTTTAAAATGTCCCCGATAAATTTATTAACGTCATATTCTTGATTTGGACCCTAATTTATTAATTAATTACCAATTATTCTCTGAAAATAAATAAATTAAATTGAATAGATCCAAGAGCCTACTACCCCCGACGCAAAAAGGGGTGTTATATCTTTGTCTATCTAATCTGTGTTTGTGTGTACATAGTGCACTTACAATATAGTAGGTACCGTAGCATCTTTACGGCTAGCTATATTATTTTTTTTAGAGATTGTTTCTATCCTAGGACCATGGCACTATATAGGTACATATTTTTATATAAGTGAACTCAATTGGTGGATCACGGGATAGTTCCGTTCCTCTATGTATAGTAGAAATTGGGATCCAACATTTTTTTTTGTGTTTTTAATATGCCAGGAACTTATTTCAGGGTCCCCTGGGTACCACTTCCTCGCTCATCCTAACTACTGATCCTAGTGTCTTCAGCAGAGATGTGGACCAATGGATCACAGGAGACGCGCCTTTGCCGACGGACACTGGAGTTCAAAGAAGCCGGTAGGTACAGATCAGATTTTTCCACTATGCCATGCCATAAATCCAATGATATTAGGTATCACAAACTAGAAGATTGCACAATACTAGAAGATAACTTATTAAAGTTTTTGTAAGGCCTGCTTATACTCGTAGATATTGACTATCTGAATCAAAGAAAAGCTTTCAAACTCAACACAGATATTATTGAAATACTTAAGTTTGTCTGGAATAAATCGTTTTAAGCGACTGTAACTTTAAGCGACTTTTAAGACCGTACATTTCTGTTTTTGTAGTTTGGAGTAGGTATCGTGTTTTTTGTATTGTTTTCATGTTTTGTTATCTACGTTGTAGTTTTCATTTATCTATCTAAGTAGGTACTTAGACTTTATATTGTTGGAATTTAAAAATTAGATTTTAACTGTTTACATGTAAACACTTAGGGCGACTTGCGCTACGATTCCTAAACGTATTATGTGGCTAAACACGTTTAGGGATCGTTGTACAAGTCGGCCTTATTCGCAAATAAAATGAGTAAGGTTGATATAAATCTAAGTCACTATTCAGATCGAGCGAGTCGACTGCGTTGCCAACGTTGCCATCTATGTTCGACATGAAGCACTACGTAATATTTTTGATAGAAAGTTTTTCGGTCCAGAGTAGTTCATATCATGTGGGTTAACCTTAAGACTTAAATAGTTAGTTTAATTTTTACTAGATGGCGCTATAAAATTGAAAAACTTCGTTTTCTATCTATAGAGTTAATTGTTGCCCTCGGCTGCGCTTGCATTTGCATGAAATTATTTAATTTGTTTTTACATTGGTGTATAAATAATTTTTAATAAGTTATTTCAATTTTAGCCGTTCCGCTATGTCAGCAGTCAGCTCTTATTTTTTTTAACTGGTTAGATGTTCGTTTGACCACAATCTCACCTGATGGTAAGCAATGATGTGGTCTAAGATGAAGCATGAAAATCTAGAAGAAACCTATTCACTCTTACCTTAAAAAGGCCCGAATTTTATTCTTTAAGAAAAAACAGACGACGGTAAAGTGTTCCATACCTTAACTGTATGCATCAAAAACGTGGAACCAAAACGGTGTGTGCGAATGGGTGGTATATCAACTAGGTACGGATGGTACTGAGCCGTGCGTCTGCTTGTCTTTTGATGGAAAGGAAATGGCGGGATCAGATCGTATAGTTCCTGGGCACATTCCCCAAAATGTTTTCTGTAAAGAATTATGGGGAAGTATTATTTGGCTAATATGATGATGATAAAAAGTATTATTTATACAGGATGTTTCTAAGCTTGTATACAGGTTGTTCCGAACGCGAAATAGGGTGTTAGACCACAATAAATGTGTTTTTTTAGCCCACCCTCAAATTAACTGTTTCTAGGATTTTATATTTATTTTAGGACTTAACTTACATAAAAGGTGATTGATTTCGGGCAGCTAAAACAGCTGCCTTGTTTGTTTAATTATTAAGCTAGAGTATGAGCAAGAGCTAGATCTGCGCGTGGCCGAAATCGGAACTAATAATGTGCAGGCCGCCAGCCCAACACCATTGTCGCCAGCGCCATCAATCGCACGCAGAGTTGCTCGCACTCTACAAGAGAGGCCTACGCAACGCACATTTACAAGAGAGGCAACGGCGTTGCGTTCACGGACTTACTGGACACGCAACTCGGCCGTTTTCGCCTTTACCCCTCTTGCCACGAACTCAGTCATTTTGCCATAGTAAACGAAATTGTCTTGTCAGTGTGACTTTAGTTCTCGAGGACAAAACATAGTGAAAAAAATGACGAAGTGAGCCGTATTATTTTGTAAAAGCTATAGTGGCCGAGCAGTTAATATTTATTTTCACCTGTGTGTGAGTATAGTTTTATCCCATTGAAGTCACTATATTTTCATAAAATCAAATAAATATGTTACGATTACTGCAAATAATATGCCATTTTAAAAGTACTCAATTTCTTGGGCAGTATAACCGAAATTATGGTACACCAAAATGAGTCGGATTATAATGTCATTTAGTTTTCATTCTTCATTACGTTCATTATAATCATATGGTGATAGGGCTTGACACTATCGATAAAAATATCGATATGAATGAATGAACGAACTCACACACTTTCAGATTTTCAACTGATTCATTAAGAAAGAGAGAGTGGGTGAAAGCAGTCCGCAGAGAGCAGACTTGGATTCCAAAAAAACATAGTTATATATGCAGTTTACATTTTGAACCTGAGTGTTACAACAAATAAAGGAAACTATGTAAAGATGCTGTTCCAAAATTAAATTTGCCAGAATTTGTAAGTAGAGCTTCAAATACAGGACACAGCTCTCCTAATCATCATCATCATCAACATAATGATGGTGATGTTGTTTTACAAGGTGGTTATCAATACTAAATAATAAATTCAAAAGTAACTCTGTGTCTCTGTATGTCTGTTTACTACTTTTTTATACATTTGGATATGGAACAAGCATATGGTTCACCCGTTACCACGACCAACGTTACTCATACTCATACTCATTTATTCAAACCGTAGGGACACAATGGAACACTTGGTTACGTCAATAATAGTACTTTCTTAATTACATGTCTTTAACTAAGTAGAGGTGCCAGAAACAGACAAGCATTTCATATATACCTATTTACATTTAAGCTTAAAAATACTGACTATTAACTATGTAGGTACATAAGATTATAGCTGATGTAGAGGGGCATTGTCAAAAAATGTATTATCTTGGTTATCTTTATAGAAGATGTATGTACCTGTTTAACTGACGAAGCGTCACCATCGCAATGGCGCAACGGATTTACGATACTAAAATTGTTTATTGGAAATATTTCGATTATCGGATAAATACGACGACCTTTACGACGATTTTGACGACCTCTGTGGTACAGTGGGCGAATAGCCGACAGAGACGCAGTAAGTAGCGGGTTCGATTCTCGCCGTGAAACAAATATTTGTATGATCTACAGATATTTGTTCCGGGTCTGGATGTTTTTCTATATGCTTATTATAAGTATGTATTATAAAAAAAAGTATATAAGTATTCTATCAGTTATCTGGTATCCATAGTATAAGCTTTGCTTAGTTTGGGGCTAGATAGAAATGTCCAGCCATATTTATTTATGTATATTTATTTATTTAATATACTAACTACCGGTATTAAACCTATGGGACCTGAGTTATGAGATAAAAGTAGCTTATGTGTTAATCCACGTTATAATCTAAGTATATACTAAATTTGATCGAAATCGGTTAAGCCGTTACGACGTGATTGAGTAACAAACAAATTAATAAATAAACAAACATCCATACTTTCGCATTTATAATATTAGTGTAATAAGTTTTGATTTTGTAATTTCTTTTTACCAGACTGCTAAAAAGGAGGGTGTTTTTTTATTTTTCGTAAATGGCTGACTTCTTCTCCATCTAAATAAAAAATATATGAAATGTTAAATGCTTAAATTATTTTCTTGTGATTTTCTACATTCCTGAATGGTTATTGACACGCCATCAACGCATGCAATGCTAACAAACTGTAAACACCTAACCTGCAACTCTATTGTTACTTCCACCGTTTTGGATTTTTGGTGACGTCTTAATGTAACCGCAAGCAGATTCAAATGAGCCCAAACACTAGTAGCCTAGTACACTAGTATCCACTCAGAACGTACATTATCTAGCACCCGTCTCCATCATGAAACCACCTCCATGGTACCAAATTATTGCATTGTCACCTAAGATACGTTGTATTAAAAATTTCAGCTCAATTGGTTGGGGGAACTGGTTTAAAATTCAACAAACATTGCAAGTAAAATAAAAGCTTCTTATAATTTGATCACGATTTCAATTTTAAAAAGTAGGTTAGTCATACTCTTTAATTTTTCGTCGTTCATTCATCTTTATCGATACTATTTTATCGACTGCACCAAGCACTAGTCTTCAATTTACAGTAACTGTTAAACAGTGACAACGCTAGAGTCTGGCTAACGAAAGTAGATACTGGATTTTTTTGCAAACTTTTTATATGACAACACTAAAGTGTTCCTACCATCGGATATTTACCCTACAAATTGGGGTATTTTAAGCAGAAAGTACTTAGGAACAATTCATTCCAAAAGGGCATTTTTAAAACAAACTTATTTTAAACATTTTATAAAATGAGATTTAAATATTCGTACGTGTGCTAAAATTGTATTCATCGAAAATAAGTATCGTATGTACGTGTAGGATCATTTCAAGAGCAACACTAAGCCTTAAGTTGGTTTAATAAATAGCTTAATGAATTAGGTACACTATTTGCTAGAGAAAAACTTGGCAATTTTATTTTAAAGAAATTAATTTTCGGTTGTTTTCCGAAAGATTTGGTAAAATCAGAATCAGTGTATGGTATCCCTATCTCTGACGCAACAAGATGGCGTGTTGTTGATGTTTCGTTGTGGTTGACTTGCGTATAGTTTTGTTGTGATATATCCGTGATATGTGATTTTGTTCTCTTCATATTTCGAAATCATACAAAACAATAGTTTTCGCACTTCACTCTTTATAGTTTTATTCATTTTTATGAAATCATACAAAACAATAGTTTTCGCACTTCACTCTTTATAGTTTTATTCATTTTTATAGCTATAAAAATGAATAAAACTATAAAGAGTGAAGTGCGAAAACTATTGTTTTGTATGATTTCGAAATATGAAGAGAACAAGCTTGTGAAACAAGCCGTATTGCGAGAAAAACAGGATTGTTTACCTACTGTGACTGATTTTTTAGGTTAGTACGGTCAAAATGTCTTGATATTTTTTTATTTTAAATAAGTACATATTAGTTTTAGTTGTAATGTCTTGAGTAAGAGTCTTGAGGGTAATGCACGGACTGCTGAAGTAAAACAAGCAATTGAAAAGATCACAGATTTAGATCAAAAAGATATGATGAAATCGCAGTACCAGTACTTAGAAGAACTATCTTCACTCACCGTTAAGTTTTCACTCAACGTTAATCTTAGACTAGTTTTGTAATACTTGTGTATTTTCTATTATTTCTTAGTTATGAGACTCACGATAATTGACATTTTATTTTATTCTTTTTGCAGATGTAAGTGTTATAACATTAAAGAGAATTAAAAAAGAAGGTGCGGTGAACGAAGAAGTCTGGAGGATTCCAGGTAAAAAACGACCTCACCCTTCAAAAGTGTCGAACTTAGATAGTTTCGATATGGATGTTATTCGTAATAAAGTAAACGAATTTTACATTGTGAGGAAACAAGTACCAACATTAAGATCTTTGTTGGTAGAATTAAAAGAAATTATAGAATTTGGTGGATGTCGTGAAACTCTCCGTCGCATATTATTATCCAACGGTTATGAATTTAAGAAAAACAAAAATGAATGTTCATTATTAATTGAACGGTATGATATAGCTGCATGGAGACATCGCTTTTTGCGTACCATTGCATCGAAACGTGCAGAAGGCAAGCCAATAATCTACTTAGATGAAACTTATGTCCACAAAACCTATAAGCCTAAAAAATGTTGGCAAGGTCCATCAAGAAGTGGAATAATTGAAAATATATCGTCAGGAAAACGATATATTATTGTGCATGCAGGATCAGAGAAAGGCCCTGTTCTAAACTCATTGTTAGTATTTAGCACCAAATCGAAAATGGCCGACTACCACCATGACATGAATTCCACAAACTTCAACAAATGGCTTCAAGAAAAGCTTATGCCCAATTTGAATGAACCAAGTGTAATTGTAATGGACATTGCATCATACCATTCTGTCATAATAAATAAAGCGCCCACATCTCAAAATCGAAAGTTAGAGATACAGAATTGGCTTACATTGAATGGTATTTCATTTGAAACATGCAATTCAAAAGCAGAGTTGCTCTGCTTAGTAAAACAGAACACACCAGAACCTATTTATGAAGCTGATGAACTTTTAAGCCAAAACGGACATGAAGTGCTAAGACTTCCTCCATATCATTGTGACCTAAATGCTATAGAACTCATATGGAGTCTAGCAAAAAGAAATGTGGGAAGCAAAAATGTAAGCCGAACTCCAAAAGAGTTCGAGGATCTCATAAAACAATCTTTTGAGTGTATTACAGCAGATGATTGGAAAAAAATGACAGATCATGTCATTCATGTGGAAGCCAAGTACAAAAGAAGAGACCATATAACTGAAAATAATTTACAAAGCTTCATCATCAATTTAAGAGACAGCAGCGACTCCAGTGATTCTGACGATTCACTCCATGTTGAATTTTTAGATTCAGATTTTGATTATAGTGATTAAAAAAACAGTATAAAAATATATGGTGTTGTTTTCTTTGATACATACTCACATAGATTTACAAATATTTAAACTCATGATAATATTGATACTCATGATAGTGTTTGATAGTTGTTTGTTCTTTTAATACGCCACAATGGAGTGACGTATCCGTGTGATGTTTGGTATGGAATTAATAAAGAGTTAACAAGTGATATAAGCTACTTTTAATCTCGTCATAACGCGGACAAAATTGCAAGCATCCACTAGTAAAATAAAAATAAATGTCAAAGTATCAAAGTGAGTTGTTCCAACTTTCCTTTTTACTTTAGGGCTGCCATGCTGATATTTTTTAAATTTGCCGCGCTTTTTCAGTATCAACTTTCATTAGCCAGACTCTATATGTGGAAGAACACCAGCCATAGATCACTCCCCCGAGCCCCGCAAAAAACGGTCGACGGTGATTTCATTAGTTTTAAGCACGTTACGCGTCCCGTGAAGTCTATGGTTGCGTTGCATCGTCTCAACGCTGCGTTGTTTTGCATATATTTTTAGTGGCATGCCACATTATCCGTTGCGTCGTCGCACGCGACGTTTCTCGGGATTGACAGACGAGAGATAAAGCGGGGTGAGGGGTGAGATATCCAGGATCTTTTATTGTTTCTACGTTCGTTTCGGCGGTGGCGTAACAAAAGCAACAATAGAACACGTTTGTTTCGATCCATTGTCGAATGAAGACTGAATCCATACTGAGACGCTGCGTGCGCGTCACCCTCTTGCGTTGCGACGTCGTGCGTTGTCGCAACGCAGGTGTGGCATGCAATGCGTTGATCCGTTGCGACGACGCAACGCACTAATGAGGCCTTTTTCTACTAAATACTGTCATTGGATGTCTTCTCTATTCCGGTTTTTTTCAGGGCACCGACCGTGCAGCGGTCCACCCTTGTATCGTCAGCGTCCCTGGACGGCAATGGGGTGTGGTACCTGGCGGCCATGCTCCTGCCCTTCCTCGGTAGCACCAACACCATCCTATGGAGGTGCACGCCCAGGTTAATAACTATATTTTTCCTTTTTTACCCCACTATCGCAAACCAAAAAGTATGGTTTATATTTTTAGCAGTCAATGTATGTATTTTTATATTTACCACCGTAGCCCTAAAAATAACAATAAAATAAAATACAATCACTCGTTTGTTTATTTGTTTGTTACTCAATCACGTCGTAATGGCTGAACCGATTTCGATCAAATTTGGTGTGTTGATAGATTATGACCTGGATCCAAACATAGGCTACTTTTTTGTTGACAAACAACGCGTGCGAAGCCGCTGACGGAAGCTAGTTAAAACTAAATTGTCATAAGTATAGTCAGGTACTCTCAATCACAATGCTCTTTGGGAGGCCTTGTGTGGCACATGGAGCTTACAGCGGTGGTTCGTGCAGTGGTAAAATACTCTCTTTCTCCCCAGCACGGTTTTTAACACAGCAGAGGTGTTGCTTTCTCGCATGGCCCGCCTCTGCGAGCGCGCCAGGAGTCACATGCGAAGGCTAGCCCGCGAGCAGGCGACCACGGAACTCTTCGCCGCTGCAATGGACATCCTCCTCGTCATCTACGCCATGGGGTTTCTGGTGCTGTCGATGTATCAAGCCTCTCTGATAGGCTGATTCTGAAGACAAAAATAGGTGTTAATCTAGGCGACGATTTCCAGTAATCCTCTTCGAAAAGCTGAATTTAGACTTCACAAATAATAAATAGCTGCTTACCCCAATTAGTTCCCCTGGGGGAGGTCCACGAAAACTAACTTGTGACCATTATAGGTACCTGTAAGTTCCCCTACAAAAACAATGCATGGCCTTGCTACATTAGCAAGGCCATGCATTGTTTTTGTGGCTCATATTTTATTGTGAATACGTCTTTTATGCACACTGGAGTTACCATGGGGAACTATTATTTATTATTTAGGGTACTACGGCACTGCTTAGTTTCTCCCTCAGGTGAACTGCTAAGGGGTACCACGGAGAAGTAGCAATAAATACCTACATTACGGGCAACCAATTATCTACCGTGAATTTTTGCCAAGTATTAAACTTTTGTATGGGACAGCATACGCTGATATTGGTGGCACAGTTATATCATTCTATTATTCTTCAGGGATGAGGTTTATGGAAGTTTTCTTTTATCCGTAGAAAGCTGGATAACTTGAGTGATTTTTGTTGATAATGGCAATAGTTCTAATATAAAATATATTCGTACTTCAGAATAAAACTCAAGCTTGAATACAGAGTTACCCATAGATTTTACAGTTTTCTTGGAAATTGACAACAAATCTAAATGTATCGATTTTGAGATTCTTCAAATTAGTCTTAAATTATGAATATGTTTTGTAGCTGTTTTAGTATTTTTGATTTATTTGATAAATGTTTCAACATACCCTAAAATATTTTTTTTTTGTTTTTTTATTAATAAATAAATATTGCTGGACATTTCACTAACTAAGCAGTGCTTGTACTATGGGAAACAGATAACTGATAGAATACTTATATACTTGTTTTTTGAAAATACATACTTATAATATATAGAAAAACAACCAGATCCGGAACAAATATCTGTAGATCATGCAAACATTTGTTCCGCGGCGGGAATCGAACCCACTACCTCCTGCGTCACAGCCGGCTGATTGCCCACTGCGCCACGGAGGTCGTCATATTATGTAAGGATTTTTCTGGGGAAAGAGCCTTAGAGGAACCCACACATGCAAACTGCTTGCTGACAGGCCGCTGCGCCTGTAAACGTAATCAGTTCGTTTGCATGAAATGTCAGTGGGCTGATAAAAGGTTCACAGCTAACGCAACCTAAATAGGTGCCATTGTGTATTAGGTGAAGTAGGTGCCATCAAAAGGCACTTCAATTTAAAGTTATCCACTTCATCATGGCGTAATACCTATTCTTAGCCAGGAAGCGGCCTTGGTCAGTGTTGCCTAGGTATTTTGTTATCTGATAACAATAGAAGATGCACTTCTATTGAGTGCATGCCATACCTAGGTAGGTCGGTTGATAACGTGGAATGTAGGAGTATAGGTACATGGTGCTTAAGAATACGTGAGTTTTCCCAGTAGGGTGTTATTTATAAAGAAACAACTCAGTGTTCCGTCTGTTCTAAATGTTGTTTTTTTATTACAGAAAAACTTGCTTCAACCCCTATGATGACGTAGACAGGTGAAGATGTGGTAGTATAAAATAAATACATATATTTACCAAAATGTTTCCTAATATAAGTGTAGATTCGTTGCTAATGATCCGCGCACTATGTCTAGCCTGTATCGCGGGAACGCGGATTACAAAAAACCAGCCAAGTGCGAGTCAGACTCGCGCACGAAGGGATCCGTGCCATGTTGTATGGGAGCCCCCTTACTTTATTTTGTTTTTAGCATTGTTATAGCGGCAACAGAAATACATCATCTGTGAAAATTTCAAATGTTTTACTATCACGCTTCAAGAGATTACAGCCTGGTGACAGATGGACAGACAGACAGCGGAGTCTTAGTAATAGGGTCCCGTTTTACCCTGGTTTGTCCCGTTTTTGGGTACGGAACCCTAAAAACATACGGTTACCGTCTAATCTATAAGTTTTACAATATGTTAAACTAAAATCGTTGTGCTAGGCAAGTTCAAACATTACGTTTGAAACATGTCCACTTGAGGTAGTTAGCATTTACGTATTGTATTAATTTGTTCGACTAAAGTTACATATTATCAGTACCTACATACATAAAGCACTGTAAAAGGTTTGTCTCGGCGCTTAGAGACACTCAAGCCGCTACACATTATTTAGATAATTTAAAACAACATTTAATTTAAGACAAGGTGGAGAGAAAATACATGAGAGAGTGCCAAGTTTCTGATGACGACGCGACGTCGAGGATAGAGCGAAGTGGAGAAGAACGACCAGGAAAGCTGACCCCACCACCATGTGGGATACATAGCTGGGAACAGAGAGAAAACAAAAAAAAACCCTTTACCTAAACATAAATTTACGTGACAAGTTAAATGGCCATCGTCGCATGCACTGTTGGGAATAAGCCTCCTCTATATTACGCCAATCTTATCGGTCATGAGCAAGTCTGATCCATTGCTGTCCAACTTATGCTTCGAGATCGTCAGACTATTGGGCCGGTGGTCTGCCCCGCGGTTGACGTCAAGCTCTTGGCCACTTCTCTGTGGCTGCCTTGCTCTACCTGATGTCATCCCGCATGTTATGTAACTTAACAGGACATTAAAAAAAATGTATAATTCAGTTATCTGGTACCCATAGAATAAGCTTTGCTTAGTTTGGGGCTAGATAGTGCTGTGTGAAATGTCCAGCATTATTTATTATTTATTGCTTTCGTATTTTTAAGTTTAGGGCTTGTTCCCTTTCGATATTTTTGTTCACTTTTATGAGCTCTTGAAAATGCGCACACAAATTGTTAGATGCACTGCTGGTTTGCTGTATTGCAAGTGGGCGCTGGACGCTGTATAGATTGCTCTTCGGTAAAAATCAAAGAAATCTGCTTCTTTTTACATACTAACGTCAAGTAGTTGTGAAATTCTGCATTTTAATGAGGGCTTTTATTTTCAAAACTAGTTCCAACTAGCGTACTAGATGGCGCTGTTTGGAGATGCAGCACCAAAAAATATGGTTAATATCCTAAAATCTCAAAGACACCATAAGAAAATTTGCCTAAAACAATCTCATTTTCATTAGACAAGCGAACATACATTTGTTTCGTTTTTATTTCATCTTCCTCAAAAATAATGGTGACACGGCAAATGAAATTGAGCAGCGCCATCTGTTAGCAGTTTTAAAAACATGGTTGTGAAAAGAGTTCCGTAAATGCTTCTAGGACACCCTGTACCTTGTATGAGATCATAATCAGAAATAATGATGATAGTTTGAACTCATAACTGCAGCGGCACGGATGAAAGATCTAGAATTGATTATTGCGTATAAGAAACATTAATATTTATTGATAAAAACTAATTCATTTTCTGTGTTGGTAATCTTAACAATAACACAATAAATCTTGCTTCATTGTAACATACATACATATTGTAATATAGTCCATATTAGGATTTCACCTCGGAATGAGAGATGATAAGTTGGAAGCTCCTGCAATTTGGCATTCTAAAAGTTGCCTCAAAGGTCACAAAAATCGGGTTTTCACGATTATCTCGGTTTCTATAGCTCCGATGTTTATAAAAATTGTAGAACATAATTTTTAAATACACATAAAATAAAATATGCCACTTTTTTCAAATGCCGTTTTCACAGTACGGTGTGCGAGTAACTAGCTGACCTATCCGCAGCTTCGCACGCGTAGTTTTTCAATAAAAACATTACCCTCCTTCTGCACAGTTAATTAAAAAGTAAGCTATGTTACTCAGGGATAATGTGGTAATCTAATGGTGAAAGAATTTTTTAAATCGGACCCGTAGTTTTAGAGTTTATTCGTTACAAACATACAAACCTTTCCTCTGTAAATACATACAAATATACAATATATGTACTATACTTACCCCATATTGAAACATTAGCAGAATAGGATAGCAATTTAATATAATACTTTTAAATTCTAATATTATCTGCTATCATCATCGTCATCATCAATAGGCGAAGTCGTTTTATTAATCATATAATATCTTCTACTATTCAAAATCAAGTGGGGCATGGACTTTCGCCGACATCTCATAGAACATCAATCAAAATTGGCTGAAATAATGGGTAAAAAAAAATCGTTTACTGGTTAAATATTTTTTCAGTATATTAAATAAGTAATGGGAATTTCACAATACATTTTTTTGTTTTTTTATAAATGCTTACGTACATTATTACGATATAAAGAAACACCCAGACTCAAATATATGTAGATCATGCAAACATGATTCCACGGCGGGAATCGAGCCCGCAACCTCCTGCGTCTCAGCCGGCTATTCGTCTATTACGCCACGGAGATCGTCAAATACGCGTCTACTAAGTACATATATCATCATATACTTAGTAGTATATATCATCATCAGCCCACATTAGTCCACTGCTGGACATAGGCCTCTCCCAATACGCGCCACTGAGCCCGGTCTTCGGCGCTTCTCATCCAATTTCTGTCCGCCACTTTTCTTATGGCATCGCTCCACCTAGCCGGGATCTCGTTACGGATTTTATCCTTCAGAGAAACTCCAAGCATAGCTCGCTGCGCAACCTTAAATTGGTGGACTAGCTGGAAGATTTACTCGATTTACTGATATATGTTTCGGGTCTGTGTGATTCTCTCTCTAAATAATAATAACAAAATAAATAAATATTTAAAGCATTTATTGAGGAACAACTAACTTAACTTAACTTTTACTGGTGGTAGAGCTTTTGTGAACGAGCTCGAGGAAGTGGGCACCACCGCCTTACCTTTATCTGCCGCCAAATAGCAGTAATTGTGCTGCTGTGTTCCGGTTAGGTGGTAATGGTATGTTCCTGTAATTAGGAAAGAAAGAAAAATATTTATTCAGACCACCACAAATGGTCACAGAAACAAATGACACAAAAAATATAATATACCTAACAATGTTAAATGTGGTGGCGAAAGGGTCCTCAGCTCAGCATTTGCTACAGCATGTTGCCATACTGCAGCGCTGGTATTCTGTTGAGGCCAGTGTTGACCTCACGGACACCCAGACATTTAGACAACAATAAGTTTTAAAACATTTGCATTACAATTTTCCAACATTATATCTAGCACCTTCTACAGATCACTAACTCAAAAAAGTCATACAAACCATGACTGATTTTTTATTATTGTTATTATTATTATGGTGTTCAGAGATTTTCTCTACTCGATTTTCAAAGAATCGGTAATAACTGGGGGCCACGGGCCTAAGCCAAGTGCACCTCAGTGGTCCGAACTTCGCTAGGAAGCTCAGTCTGTAGGATCTTTCTCACGATCCTACACGTATTCAAAATAGCTGCTTTTTGTAGCAGAATGTAAGTGTGCTTCGGCAGGTCTAAATATTCTAAAGATTGGGATAGCTGTTTAGGAATAACACCGGTTGTTGACAACACTATTGTAACAATGGAAACTCTTTGCAGATGCCACATGCGAGTTATTTCGTTTTTGAGATCAATATACATATTTGGATAGTTTCTCTGCGATGGTGCTCTGAAGGTTGTGAGTGTTGGGGATGGCGATATCAACAAGGAGTGCTGTTTTGTTGGTTTTGTCTATAAGGGTCAAATCTGGTCTATTGAAGTGTGTGGTTTTATCAGTTAGGATGGCCCGATCGAAATACAGTTTGTGAGTAGCGTTCTCCAGCACGGTTTCAGGGGTATATTTATAATAGAGTGTTGGTTTTACGGTTGTGTCTATAAGTTTATATTTTATAGCTAAGCTTTGGTGGATTATGTTGACTACTTGATCATGCCTAAACTTGTAATCAGTTTGTGCGATAGCCTTGCATGCCCCCGTTATGTGCTGGATTGTTTCCGAGCTGCTGTTACACCTTCTACACATTTCTGTTGGTATATTCTTTATTTTCATGATATGCTTTTGATAATTGCGCGTTTTAACAACTTTGTCCTGTATTGCAATGATGAATCCTTCAGTCTCGGGGAAGAGTTCACCTCGCCGGAGCCATTCGTTCGACGCTTGTTTGACGACGTTGGGTTGATTCAAGTCGTGGTAGTGCCTTGCGTGGAGTGACTTTCGGGCCCATTCAGTTAATTATTTTTGTCTGTAAGGTTTTGGTTGCTCTGGTTATTGTGGTCCTGTAAGTTAAGCGGTGTAAGTTTTCGGTCTAACTCGGCTATTGACTTATGCATCGTAGATGTTTCAGATTTAGAGTGAAAGTATGATCTTAATGTTGTTATTTGTCTGTTATGTAAGTTTTGAACGTCGATAATTCCTCTCCCTCCCTCTGAACGTGGCAAAATTTGTCTTTGTATGCAAGCCCGCGGATGATGCTTTCTGTGTTTTGTCATGGAGACATTTATAAGGCGTTGTAGTTTTGTTAATTCCCTTTTAGTCCAATTTATTATTCCAAATGAGTATGTAAGAACAGGAATGGCGTAAGAATTTAAGGCAATCGTTATATTTTTTGAGTGCAATTGTGATTTTAATATTGAGTTTAGCCTGTGTTTAAAATTTTGAGTGAGTTTAGTTTAAATTTCTTTATAATGAATTTGTTTTGACTGGTGGTAACCTAAGTATTCATACGTTTCGTTTTCGCAAAGAGGATCTATAGATTCTCCAGTTCCCATCTGGTATACATGTTGGAATGTTTTCCCTTCTCTAATAGAACTGATCTTGCATTTATCAATACCAAAATTCATTGCGATATCTTGTGAAAATTGTTCTGTAATTTTTATGAGATATTCTAAATCAGTCTGCGTAGAGGAATACATTTTGATATCGTCCATATATAGAAGGTGGCTCAATGTACATTCTGTGTTGTCAGTCCGTCCGTCGTTTACTTTTTTTAGTGAATAGCCTAATTTAGTTGAATTGAGATTGTTAGATAAGGGGGGTTTAATGCCAGGCAGAACCATAAGGGGCTGAGGGAATCGCCTTGGAATATACCTCGCTTTATTTTTATTAAATCAGTTGCTATAGTTCTATGGGATGTTTGTGCATGCAGTCTAGTTGTCCATTTAGCCATAGTGTTTTGCAAGAATGTTACGAGCTCTGGATGTATTTTATAGATCTCAAGGATTTTTATAAGCCAACTATGTGGGACAGAATCAAAGGCTTTCTTATAATCAATATAAATGGTAAAAAGATCTTCATTACATTTTTGTACCCTGTTTAAGACCACTGCATCTATGGTAAGCTGTTTTTTGCAACCCTGACTGAGATTTCTGCAGCCTTTTTGCTGCTCTGCTAGTATATTATTGTCTTCAATGTGTTTATAAATTAGTTGGGACAGACAGGCTGTCATAATTTTGTAAAGTGTTTGCAGGCAAGTGATCGGCCTATACTTAGCAGGGTTTGCAGTGTCGTTTGTGTCTTTCGGAATCATGTATGTAATCCCATTTGTGATGTAGGTGGGCATTGTTTCAGGGTTCTTGATGAATTGGTTAATATGATTTTAAATATATGGGTGAATAGATGTGAGCTTTTTGTACCAATAGCTGTGTATATGATCAGATCCTGGTGTTTTCCAGTTGTGGGTAGCTTTCAGCACTTGGTGATATGTCTCTATGGGTATACTATCATAGTGCATAGAAGTTACGGCTTCAGAATTTGCATACTCTTTCTGGATCCATTCAGCTCCATTATTTAGTTCAGCAGGGATTTCCCATATGTTAGCCCAGAATTGATGTAGCAAAACAGGATCTAAGCTACTGGTATGGTTTTCGGTATCATCGGTCTCAGACTGCGTAGGTCGGTTGGTTGTAGATTTGGCTAAGAATTGGTAAAATTTCTTTTCATTGTTGTTAAACTGGTTGTTCTGCGTTTTACGAAAGGAACAAGCTTTGTACCGTCTGAGACGACTACTCACTACAGAGAGTTTTTGTTTCAAGGTGTCCAGGTAATGAACTGGTTCTGTATTTGGTTGCTCATGTTTTGTGTGTGTTTTATATTTTTCTAATATTAGATTGACTTGTTTATTCAGGTTCCTACTTCTATTTCCATTAATAAATTGTGTCAGTCTTCCAATCTTTTTCCTTAACTTTCTTTCCAGGCGTTTCTGCCAATTCGGTGTAAAATTACGCTGTCCTTGGTTCGATATTTCTTCTGGTGGTATTTTCAGTTTAGATCCATTAAGTTTGGCTGCTGTCCATGCCACACAATAAACAATGGTTTGGAGGGTTTCAAAGTCAGTGTCGATATTTACCTTATCAGGCAAAATTGTATCATTTATGTAGCTAACAATCTTTCCAAGCTTTTTTGACGTTCTTTGTTTGGGAATAAAAGGTCTTTTTTCAGGGTTCACATCGTTAAAGTATTTTAAGGCTTGATCAAATACTAAGTCAGCCTCTTGATTTCTAATCTGATTATCTAAATTAATTTGTGTAGTGTAATATTGTGTAGTGTAATATTGTGCATGTGGTTGTAGTGTTCGTCCATCACCATCGTCATTATTGTCATTCATATGTGCAAGTGCATCATACCAAATTGTGGTGTTTGAAGATCTTTCTCCGTTTCATTAGCTGTTTATATACCTAATTCATCGGTGATTTTCTGTTTTATGACGTTGAGCCTATCATCATCAATCAACTTGTTTGCTACGATGACCCTTCTCTGGTCTGCCACTCTTTGCTCAGTGATATGAGCAAGGTGTGGAAATGTGCTAATGAAAGATTGATGCAATGGTTTTCTATAAGCTGTTTTATTCGTTTCTAAATGTGTGATTCTGTAGTATTCTCTGATTATTGTTTCGTTCTGTTCGGCTGTCCAGCGCATTCGCTGGGTGAGTTGCGTTTGAGTTAAGGGCGGTTGTGCAATTTGTTGATTAGTTAACAGGTAAGTCTCTGCTTCCTTTCGTATCTCATTCACATTAGTTGTTGATAGTAGCTTACTACGAATGATTGCTCTACGCTGGTCTCCCACTCTCTGTCTACTTACATCCATGTCAGGAAATCGTTGAATGAACTTATTGTGGAGCTCTGTAAGGTAGGCTCTAGTCTCCGTTTCAAGTTTTGTTACTATGAAATATGTGCGCAGGATTAATTTGTTCATTTCCTCAGTCCATTTTTTGCGCGCACGTGCTTCGGCTTTCTTTTTATATTATTACTGGCACATAGGCATAACAGCTAAGCCCTATAGTATGACAACGTATCCACATAGATATCATGACAACATAATACCTTGTGTTGAATTCTATGTGGATATCCATGGGCTGCAGTAGCCACATAACATCTGGTGGACTGCATGCTCGTTTGCCATATAAGTTGTATAAAAAAAAAACTTAAAAACATGTGTACAGTTTGAAACGATGGTAAGTACCTGTATAGGTATGAAAACTGTGTTACAGACACCAACGCCCTCCTCCTTTACAGCAATGAGTTTCAATCAGGTAAATGTAAACAAAATCTGAACTGAAAATTAAAGTTTTATTCGGACAGATCAGCAGGCTGAGTGCGAACTTATATACTATGTACTGTAGTGTATAAAGTTCCCGTTTCCTGCTCTAGAGGCGCTGCTCACATCTCCTTAGGAAATAAGGTATAGGAGAACTATAAAGTAACCGTATGCAAGTTCGCGCTCAGTCTGCAGAAGGGTGTGTGTGGGTGTGTGTGTGTGTGTGTGTGTGTGTGTGTGTGTGTGTGTGTTTGCATTCGAGGGAGTGTATATGTACACACGGCTACACATCAAGCTATAACTCCAGTATAAGCTGACCTCTCATTCTACGAAATCCTAGGTCAATCATACTGGAAGTGTATAGTTTGATGTGTAGCCGTGTGTACGTGAGTATTGAGTATGTAGGCACTATTGGGGAATCTTTAGGAGGCGCTCAGTGTCTTCGTAATTTAAAGACTTATGCCACTCAAGACATTTAGGGCGATTTGCGCAACGATTCCTAAACGTATTTAGTGGGTAAATATGATTTCGAGTTTTTTTATTACTACATGGAAATGGAGCAAGCTTATGGCCCACCTGATGTTAAGTGGGTCTCGTAGAGTTGTCAAATCATACAAAATGTTTTGTACCCCCCCTCCATTATGGTAATTTTACAAAAACCCTCTCCATCCTAAGGTTGTCTGGAAAAAAATCTTTTTCTAAGCAATAAAACCGAACATTGCACAGGTTGCTTTGTGATATTCTATTTGTATGTATTCATTCGTTCATACCAATACGTCAAATTTAAACATGTTTAGTCACTAAATACGTTTAGGGATCATACGTCGCTCTTAGTGTTACATTTGTTGTGAGGTAGCGGGGAAATGTTAATTTCCTTGTTAACTCTGTTGTAAGAGTAACTAACTACCTATGTATTTATAAAAATATATATACCTATATAGGTAAGTTATATCAGATATCTGGGTTCCCGTAGTACAAGCTTTGCTTAGTTTTGGGCTATATATCACTGTGTGTAATGCCCAACATTATTTATCTATGTATTTTATTTATTTTGAAGACGACAATTTATTTAGAAAGATGAGAAAACCTGAGAAAGTTAATGACAAAATTAATGATTCATAAAATTCTTGGAATAATCGTATGATTATAGAAACGTGACCCAGCCACATATTTTCACGATGTAATCACTTGCAATCCATTTGTGTAAATAATGTTCGGTGAGTTTCAGTGGCAGTGACTAAAGTACATAATATCTACCAAATTACGTGGGGTATTGTTGTTAAAATACAAATCTAAAATTATAAAATATGAGTAGCACAATTCCTTGTGAAAGGGTCCTCCCGGGGAAGTACACCATACCTATGTCTGGCGCCAAGCAGCATTGCTGTGTTTAGGTTTGAAGGATATCATTGCCGGTGAAATTACAGACACATGAGGCAAAGTCAATGTCAAAGTCAAAATCTTTTATTCATTAAAATCACAAGGATCACTTTGAAACGTCAATTTTTGCTGCCTGTTCCTTCGCGACCAATCCAGGACAGAAAGGCAAGAAACAAGGCTGGTTGTTTTTTTTAATGATCCTTTTAGAATAAATGCAATACAGAAAATAAATTACGTCTAAATTTTGAACGAGTTGGAGCAATTTCAATCCCAAGCTTCTCTATGATCTAAATAATCCGATACATATTTTATAGTAGGTTTTTTTATAAAGATTTTATTTAATTGCGTTTATAAATTTGTTAATTGTCAATTTTCGTACATCACTTGGGAGTTTGTTATAAAAGCGAACACCTTGCCCTTTAAATGACTTACTAACTTTATGGAGTCTACAAGGGGCAACAGTGAGTTTTTCTTTATTTCTAGTATTTTTTTAGGCTTTACACCTGTATGCCTCAAGTTCATGAACGCAGGGCACATTTCTAAGGTGCGTGATAGGTCACGCACCTTAGAAATGTAATGTGACCTCGTAGGCGAGGCAGTTCTCTGTTAAAGGCGATGGTTACCACTTAATATCAGATGGACCACTGCAATTCTTGGCGGTAGAAGTGGGTATGGTGTTAGTACTTTTCCGGACGAGTCTTTTTTATAAGAAACTCTTCTACTGTTCAGCAGCAGTATAATAACATAAAAAATAAAATAAATTAATTTCTTAATTGACCTCCATGGTACAGTGGGCGAATAGCCGGCTGAGACGCAGGAGGTAGCGCGTTCGATTCCCACCGCGGAACAAATGTTGTTTTGCAAATGTTTTTCTATATATTATAAGTATGTATTTACAGAAACAGTATATAAGTATTCTATCAGTTATCCATAGTTCAATCTCTGCTTAGTTTGGTGCTAGATAGCGTTGTGTGAAATGTCCAGCCACATTTATTTCTTTCTTTATTATTATTGATTCAGACGAATAGTAGAGTTACAAGAGAAAATTAATAAAAAAAGTTTTATCAAGAGTTTAGTTTGTTGTTTGTATGTCTGTACCTACTACTGAACCCATTGTGATAATTCTTGCACACAGAATGCTACTGCTACAGTATTCCTGAGTGCTACAGGCTATGTTAAGAACAGTAATGGTTCGAGTATATTGTATTGTATGTACTTGACTGTATGGACCGAATTTTTGCAGTACATTTACATTAAAGGCAGGAAGTGTCTTAGTCATTATGATTTCTAGGAATGTTATGAAACAGAATAGCTTCAAATGATTTTGGTAACGAATTCTGAAGCAAAAGATGAGGAAGGCAAGACGATATCATAACAGTGGAAGACATTTAGCCGACTGAAACTCAGGAGGTAGCGGGTTCGATTCCCGCCGCGGAACAAATGTTTGCATGTTCTGCAGATATTTGTTCCAAGTCTGGATGTTTTCTATATATTATAAGTATGTATTTACGAAAAAAATTATATATAAGTATTCTATCAGTTATGTGGTTCCCATAGTACAAGCTCTGCTTAGATTGGGGCTAGATAGCGCTGTGTCAAATGTCCAGTAATATTTATTTATTTATTCTGTTCTTTTGACGTGTGCTCTAAAACAGAAGAGCGTTCAATTAAATGCAACTTGCGGTCACCCATCGCAGGCTTGTTCCCAGACGAAGGTAACCCCAACTTCTAATATAGGCTGTTAGATAATATACGCACAAACTTAAAATAATAACGCTCAGAACCCGAGTAGGCCCAAGAGGAGTGAAGCCATTTCAAGCTAGCCTTCAAAGGCTAGGTACGTTACTTGTCACTTCAGTGTTCGCAATAAAGCCCCATTGCAAACAGCTCGCGTAATTTTAATCATTATTATAAATACGGGATTTATCACGTACCGTCTTATCGGTGTTTCGACCGACAATGTTTCGGTTCAATTCGTGAACCTTCATCAGGGTGAGTGCGATCCGCTCCGAATAACGTCTCGCCTCGCACAGTGCGAGTCAGTGCGAGGCGAGACGTTATTAAACGTATGTTGTAGCATAATGCTTGCCATCTAAACACATTGGTGATCGTTTTGTATTGGTGATTGGTGGCTGTATTGGTGAAGTCTCGAGATATCCCTTTCTAACCCAAAACCCGCAGCCATTTCCGAAAGAGATAGGTATCAAATCGGCCTTTAGTTTTTGGATGTTGATTGCAAGAGTAGACAGTAAGTTTTATTTCGAATTAATCACCTAAACTTATGACGGGTTTCCTATATCCGTCAGTAACCAGCTACGACTCGTTTTCAAGGAGATACGAGGCGTAGTCGGTTACCGACGGATATAGGAATCCGCCATTAGTCGATTTTCTTTAAAATTTGATAATACAACTAGTAGTTTTTTTTTCGAGAAGTATTTTTTATGTTTTGAGATACCGTCACTTGAATATCGTATATTACCAAACATTCTGTATATGGGAGGTTTCTCTAAAACAACTAGTTTTTTAACCAGTTTTTTTGTTTTTTAGCTCGTTAACCACGTCAAATTTTAGATTTACAGTACTGTCTATGAATTAAACGGATGTAACTAGTCGGACAGATAGATAGACAGGGCATTGTGAAACTATAAGGGTTCCTATTTTGACTACGGAACTCTAAAACTAAACAACAGACAGACGTAGAGCAGACAAAAAATTGTTTTATGTTATTCACGATAACCGTAGAGATGAGTCATTGATAAATATGACTTAGTAGAAAAAACTGTGGACTTGCGCTAATTTTTATCATAGTTTACAATAAGTTTAAAAACTGAAATCTGACTACGTGATCACCCGCACCATAATAACGAAGCGATTGACAAAATCGGTTTTTTTTAAATATTTTTATTTCATAAAGATACATTGTTTGTACACTTGGAAAGGTCACAATTGCACAGAATATAATCATGAGTAGTTTAGGCGCTACGGTGGAACATAGGTAAATACAAACATTACAAGACGTACCGAGAAGTACCATCCATATCCTGGTCGGCATACCACCTTGCCGTACCAAACGATTTGCGTCAACTTTTTATGTTAGCATAATTATAAGAATAATAAGCCCCTAAAAGCCCAACCCCACGTCCGTGCTGACCAACTATGCCACGTGAGGGGCGGACACTCGCAATAAAATAACCTAGCGAGTTACTAAGCAGGGCACTGGTAAACCCAACATAATGGAGAGTAAGATTATAAATGTACGTATATGGTTGCTTCCTAGGGGTGATCGCCCGGGCTCGTCTGGAGCCGATGCTAGACGTTACAGCATGCAAACCATCGGTGGCGAGGGTAATGGGCGGCCCTCTGCCGGGGAACCCGAAAAAGTTGAGTCCAACAGAAGGTACAACCTACGACCACTGAGAAGATCAAGCCGGATCACACCACGAGCCGGCGCCGAGTGTCTCAGCAGTACGAGTGCAGCTGACGTGTGAGCAACACGGCTGGCCCCTAGTGAGGAGCGGGGCCCGAGCCGAATAGATTGGACTGAAAAGGACCACGAAATCCAATCTACTACTTCATCACCCAAATCTCTTTTTTCTTCTATTCCTTCCTCTCCACCTTCCTATCTTGACTTTTTCCCTGAACCTTCTTCTCTGTCACGAAAATCTTCGTTTTCACTAGCCGAGAACGTTGTACAGGTGACAGTAGTCGATAACACTGTACCCACCAAAGCTAAACCGCGTGCGTGAAAAAAATTGACGGAAGACATGAACAGCTTTGTCCTGCGCACATATTGTTTACGTTAGGTACTGATGTGCACTTGGCTTAGGCCCGTGCAGCTCAGGTATATCTCCGGTTATAGTAGAACCGAGAATAAAAAATACATCACCAAAATAATAATAATAATTAATCTTTATTCAAACGACTTGGTTACATACATATAACATTGATAAAAATGACTTTCCTGTAGGTGGTAAAATAATTTAAATGTAATTATGACTAAGTATTCTTTGGCTGCTTAAACTAGGTTGATCCTGTGCTAAGCGCTAGTTGCATTCGCGGTAAGGAGCGGAGCTCACTGCCGGCTTAAGTTTTCCAAACCAGTATAATCATGGAGTCTTCAAGTCCAGAGTGAATAGGTTCTTTTTAGCAAAGCTTGCTCCATCTTCGATAACACCTTCACGTACCATCAAGTGAGGTAGTGGTCAAGCGATTGGCTGTCATGTACATATAAAAAAAAACAAATTTAAATATGGAGTTTTATAACTGTATTTTATGTCCAAATTAAATGCAAATTTTCTTCTCATTTTAAAATGTAACAGCACTTTTATTTATTTGGGGAATTTTGCTTAGCCACTTCCCTGTAGCGCCTGTAAATGATGCCGACTAGCCAGAAATCCGGATCAGAATCCGTCTTCTGTCAGACAAATAGACTCATTATTGTGGTGGTATACCTACAACACTAGTAGAGTTCCTTGTGAAAGTCCCTGCTAGAGGAAGTTACAATGATACCTATTTCTGCCACCAAACAGCATTGCTGTGTTTCGGTTTGAAGATGTTGCCGCTAAAATTACAGGCACATGAGGCTTTACATCTCTATACTTCTAGTTAATGGCCCAGGGCACCTGCGTGACCTACAAGGCAATACTTTGTTATAGGCGATGGTTACCACACAACATTAGGTGGGCAATATGCTTGTTCCACCTCCAGTTCGTATGGTAAAAACAATTACTGAATACTAATATTTTTTTATTGTATTATGCGCCCTCCATAATCAGCAGTTTATTGTACCTTGTTCCTTATCAGCTTAGACCATATTGTACGTACACTTGTTTATGCTAATCAATATCTTGTATCTTCTAACTAATCTAAAAATTTTTTTCAAAGAAAAAAAAAGCTGACATAAAATTGATACTTGTCCTAATTTATTATAGCCCATAGTTCTAAATGGGAAAAAATAAGTGCTTATTTTTAATCTATATTTTCCCATTGCTGGGCAATGGTCTCCCCTATGTTCCTCCGCATCTCACGACCACTCGCCACGTCACACCAGCCATCTTGAAATGCATCGAGGTCGTCACGCCAACGCTTCCTCGGCCTGCCCCGGCTTGGACGCCCATCTGCAAGCACCCATTGCGTGATGACTGTTGCCCATTTGTCTGTGACCATACTACTGACGTGACCTTTGTACTTTGCCTTCGTGTATTACACGAAGGCTTTTGACAGTATTAACCATTCCGCCATCTTCACTGCACTTAAGAACTAAGAAATAGAATAGATCAAACTTATATTAACCTCATCGAAACCATTTACAACAAGAGCACAGCCAATATCAAACTAAGGGCTTACCACAGAATAAATTAAACAATGTGTGTTCATAAAATCTTATACCAAAATAGCTAAGGAATTTTTAAACACGTGTACAGTTGTTTAACTTTTTTGTGGTAACAAGGTAAGTGTTGTATAATCGTAGATTCTACAAAGGGTTAGGTTCGTAGTTTCTGCGCTCACGCAATAGGAACTTGAAGATGTAATGCATGCAATAACTTGTATTATCATTTGCTCCGGATTACTCGTATGTAATAAAATTATATGCAGTAGCGTTGAAAAATAAATCAAAATGTCCAACTTTTTTTTCGAATGGACTTATCTCGGTGTTAGCCTATTTTTTTTTTATACATTATTGGCTTGCGTTTGACCACGATCTCGCCTGATGGTAAGCGATGATGCAGTGTACGATGGTACACGCTTGCCTAGAAGAAACCTATTCACTCGCGACAGGTTGTAGCTATCTGGAAACACAGACTCTGGCAAGGCGTTCCACTCTTTGGCGGTGCGCATAATAAAGGTCGAAGAGAACCGCTTTGTGCGAAAGGGAGGTATTTCTACCATATAGCTGTGGCGCACCGCAGTGCGTCTGGTTGTCCGTTGATAGAATGGAGATGGTGGGATCAGCTTGAAAAGTTCCGCCGCACACTCCCCGAAATGTACTCGATAAAAAACCGAGAGGCTAGCATCGACGAAAGCTTTAGTCGATGCTCCGAGCTGAGGAGCCTTGCATCAACTAGCTCATCGTTGCCTATGAGCTTCTTGGCCCTTTTCTCAATTGATTCCAGAGCTTCAAGTTGGTACTTTGCTGAGGCCGTTGCAGCTTAACCGAGCTTTTGGCGAGCGCAGAAGGCGCTCAGCCCTGTAGCTTTTGATAAGGCAACTAGCACAAGAGCACCACTTAGGTACGAACCTCAGCTTGGGCTGTTGCCAGGGTGGGGATAGGAGAGAAACGTCCGGATGCGTGCTTGTACCTTGTATAGGCGGCGACTGTAGGGACTCGTCGACCTCACCGGCGAGGTCGGTGTATCTGTGAAGTGTTTGCTCTGCGCTGAAGTCAAAATCGCGAGTGACAGTTTAATAGTAGGTAGTTCCTTGCTCCGGGCGTGCTCGCCCGGGGATCTACCTCCATACTTATTTCTGCTGTCATGTCAAGCAGCATTGCTGTGTTTCAGTATGAAGGGTATGGTTTCGGGTGAACCACAGGCACAAGAGGCTTTACAGATGTATGTCTCAAGTTGATGGGCGCAGGGCAGTGCATCGTAGGCCACGTTTATAAAGTGCGTGACCTATGAGGCAATACTATGCGATGATAGGCGATAATTACCACTTAACATTGGGCCATAATTATTCTTGTTCCATCTTGCATCTCCATCATCATCATCATCATCCACAGCCTGACTTTACCCATTGTTGGGTATAGGCCTCCCCAAGTTTGTGCTATCCACCACGATCCTGCGCTAGTCTCATCCACTGACGGCCCACGACCTTTACGATGTCGTCCACCCATATCACTGCTGGTCGTCCTACCCTTCTATACCCACTCCTTGGCCACCATTCAGTCACTGTCCTGCTCCATCTATCATCACCACGTCTAGCCAAGTGTCCCGCCCAAGACCATTTGAGCTCCATAACTCGAATCCCAACGTCATGATACTACTTGGAAATGCAAGAGGGGGGCCTTGCATCTCCAAGTAGTATAAAAATTAACAAATTTATTCTATATCAAACTATTATTCGATTCGATTTGTTTCTAATCCAGCTCAGCTTGCTAATCCTAAGCTATGTAGAGATAAATAATAAATAAATATTCCTGGACGTGTCACACAGAGCTATCTAGCCCCAAACTAAGCAGAGCTTGTACTATAGGAACCAGATAACTGATAGAATACTTATATACATTTTTTTTGTAAATACATACTTATCATATATAGAAAAACATCCAGACCCGGAACAAATATATATAGATATACCAACTCGAAGCGCCACTCATACATGTAATAAGCTAGTAATGGTAGACATAGAGTAGATAATCATTTACTAGCACACAATCCCACTAATATTATAAATGTGAAAGTTTGGATGTTTGTTTGTTACTCAATCACGTCGTAATGGCTGCTGGTATGAACCGATTTCGATGAAATTTGGTGTTTTGATAGACTATGAACTGGATTCAAACATAGGCTACTTTTTGTTGACAAACAACGCGTGCGAAGCCGCTGGCGGAAGCTAGTACACGATACAGTTACATTTTAAGACAGAGAAAAGACAAAAAATGAAACTATAAAATAGTTTAAACGTAAAACATAAACAAGGAGAACTTGGTAAATACTGTGTGCTACAGTAGTATTTAAATGGGACTTGACTCTGCATTAATAAAATAAAAATTAACAAAAAAAATATTTCCACTACACTATAAAATTATATTATATACTAGCGGCCTGTCCCGACTGCGCACGGGTGGACATTTATTTTTTAAACATTTTTATGGCTAATTTTTTACAACTCGGGTTACATTATTGAAGTTTTAGTAGGGATCCCTAACTTTTTCTAGTAATAAATATACTTGTATTCAAGGTTAATGTAGCATTCTAAATGTCAAAGAATTTTTGAAATCGGACACGTAGTTTTTGAGTGTATTCGTTACAAACATTTAAAAATACAAATCTTTCCTCTTTTTAATTGATAGAGCGAAGCGAAATCTCTAAATCAACTTGGGCATATCGGCGTTGTATGCATGTTTGTTTGTCTGAAGATAACTTTCGAAGCGTTTATCCGATCATCGTCAAATTTGGTATATAGTTAGGTAGCGTTGGTACAATTTTGGTGTGACTAAATAAGCTCAAAATATGGGGAGGTTGTTGAGATATTGAGGTTCCAGAGGGGTAAAAAAAAAACAAAATGAGACTATCCGGTCAAATGGCACGTCAAATAAAAGTTTTTGTGTGATTTCATTTTGACCCCGTTTTTATTTTTAGTTTAAACCTTGTAGTTTTTAAGTTATTAGCCATAATAAAAACTCAACTTTGACAAAATTCACAGGGTACACCAGTGACCCCACAGTGCTGAAATTTGGTATGCATGTAGCTTTAGTGACACAGTTATAGGCAAAAGTTTGAAATCTAGAATAACTGCAATTTGTATCCCAAAAAAGTGTAATCAATTAACATAAACTCCCGTTTCCTGTAATTTGAATGAAACTGTAGGTCAAGTTATTTCGTTCTGTATTTCGTGGCACTATTTTGATAGAGTTAACGCGAGATCTCAGTTCGGGGCGAACCACTAGTATAGAGAATAGATATACATGAAAACTGATATAAAATAAACAAAAACTTATTTAATTCTAATTTGTTGTCGTGTAAGGACCGCCCGTGGCGGTAAAAGCCTCTTTCAATAGATATTCTGGCGAGACAGAATCATCATATTCTCACAAGGTCTGGTGACTAACTGGAGCCGTCATTTAGCCACTGCACCCTGTGAGAATATGATGATGATGATTAAACATTATTACATTGAAACACATTCTGACCGTACCACAACTATGTAGCTACAATCGAGTCCTTGTACAAGTGCATTTATTCTGTGCGCAGACGCAGTGTAAACAAACAGTCAGGTGCGTTTGGCATCGGTCGGTTGGTTCAGTTCAGTCGGTGTGTGGGACTGTGCAATGAGCGCGCGTGTGGTTGCTTGCGTCGCCGTCGCGTTCGTCGCGCTTGCTGCCGCGGCGCGGGCGCAGGTTTGTGCCATATTTTGTGATGTGATATTTCCCATTTTCGCCATTCACGGCCCAGTGCCACCGTTGTCAAAAAAACCCCAAACTCGACTTATATTTTTTGTTAATTCAAATATCGCCTTTGCCCAATAATGGAACAACATGGGCTAATAGTAATAGGAAGGGTTTAGGTTCACCAATGTGCCTAAAAAACAGATAAAATTTTCAGGAAATGAAATGTAATGCGTATAATATTTTTCATTTCAATAACCGAAAAATAATTTCCATTTTATATAACATGTAAAACATTCCTGATTTTATTTTTTTGTTTCAATTTCCGAACTAACTGGATTTACTAAAATGAACTTTAAAAATAACAAAGTCCGAATCTATTTTTGGCTTAAATTTTCAGAATATTTGACTGATAGTACTGTTAAGGCAGTAGGTAGTTGAATGAAACTAAAAAGATTACAGTTGGTACAAGAACTGTAAAATATATTTAATGAAGCAATTAAAGTGTTTGGCTCATATGAAGTGTATCAGTTCTATTTGTAACTTGATGCGAACTGATTCGTGTAAGCTCCATTTCCAGACGTCGAAAATTCTTACTATACCTACCTACATTCACTTTGCACTACTAATCGAATTTAAATGTTAGACACAATACCACAAACTACGAAACTTTGGTCTGGCATAAAGGCCACCTTCGACCAATAACGTCTAAGACAGCTTTGTTTAATAAGAGTGTTTTTTGTATGGGAGTGAAGATATACATACATATAATAAGCTTCCTAATAATATAAAATTTGAAAGTTTCCATTTATCAAAATATATAAAACAAAGTCGGGTTATGGCGGGTTCTTATATCCGTCGGTAACCAGCTACGACTCGTTTCTCCTTGAAAACGTATAAAAAGTTTGACACTAGTTAGACTCTTTTTCAAGGAGATACGAGTCGTAGTCGGTTACCTGCGTATATAGAAACCCGCCATTAGTTACACCAGTTTTAACTCAAGAACGGCTGGACCGATTTGTATGATCTTTGATTTAGTGGATTTATCTCCGCCCTGAATAGCAGAATATCTATTAAAATACCAGAAAAAAGCACGCAATTTTTTTTTTCTTTTTAAATAAAATAAATATTGCTGGACATTTCACACAGCGCTATCTAGCCCCAAACTAAGCAGAGCTTGTAATATGGGAACCAGATAACTGATAGAATACTTATATACTTTTTTGTAAATACATACTTATAATATATAGAAAAACAACCAGCCCCGGAATAAATATCGATGCAGCTATTGATGGCCGATTGACAATTCTACCGGCGACGTACGTTGGCAGCCCGCATCATATGCATGTCAAAGTGGTACGAAGTTCGCCGGGTTAGCTAGTTTAAGAAAAAACTAAAAAAAAAATACCTGACCCAAAGAGCGTACAGTCAACAATGACATTTGAGACCAGTTTAAATTTTAATCTGAATATTTTAATAAGTATGTGCTGACATCATATTGCCTATTTTTAATTCTTAGTTATCCATACATCATTTTGTAACGTCTGTATAATTCTACCCATGTTTTGGCGAACAAATAAATCTTCTTATTATATCTTTGTATCATTAATTTTACATAAGTATCCTCATTCTGGATATTGATCTCTTCTTCTCTCTACGGTAACGTTTGGGTATTAACCTAGGAGTTGTTAGAGAGAAGTTCAAACATACAGTACTGTATGTATATCTGTAGATATCCCACTAGGGGTAGTCAAATGGAAGTCCAACAATAAAAATTATTTAAGTAGTGCCAATAACATTTCAAGATTTACTCAGTTCGCAAATCTGTGCGGATATATCAATAGGGGTAATCAAAGAAGTCCAAACATTACAATGAATGCCAAAACAGTGCTAATGTAAAGGTTACTAGTACACACGGCTACACATCAAGCTATACATCTCCAGTATAAGCCGACCTCGCATTGTGTAAGGTTTTCGTAGAATGGGAGGACAGCGTATACTGGAAAATATAGCTTGATGTGTAGCCGTGTGTACGTTGTAACTGGGTCGCTCTCAGCACGCCCTTCTGGTAACGGGACGAAGAGTTATCGCGATCTTGACAACTACATCCTCCGGGCTACAAATGTACCACGTTTGTATGGAAATATGGCTCAAAAATAGTCCACCAGCACCACTCAGCATGTCAAGTTTATCTAAAAAAACATTTATGCAGGAGGTAGCGGGTTCGATTCCCGCCGCGGAGCAAATGTTTTCATGATCTACAGATATTTGTTCGGGGTCTGGATGTTTTTCTATATATATGATAAGTATGTATTTACAAAAAAAGTATATAAGTATATCAGTTATCTGGTTCCCATAGTATAAGCTCTGCTTAGTTTCGGGCTAGATAGCTCTGTGTGAAATGTCCAGGAATATTTATTTAATTAGTTTTATTTGAAAACAAATAAAGTACTTATGCAAGTAGTTACACTTCTTTGGTGTGAATAAATAGTATATGTTATTTGCGCAGTAATAGAATAATTTCAGACGGGAAAAACTACTAACCATGGTGTGTTACATCGGCGCACGAAACTTCCGTAACAAACTGAAAAAAACTATAACTTTGAAATCTGAGGGTGGATAATGTTCGCCTGACTTCACTTAGGGTTCTCAGTATCTCGGGTATCAGAGACTAGTACCTAACGAACCTGCGTATAGCCAACAACACAGAACATAAAAAACAATAGAACTAGCATGATGACTTTTTACTAAGAAAACCAGTGTAGTTAAACTCACACATGTAAAAACTAGCACACTTAGAAATAATAGATATAATTGGTTGAAAGAGAACGTTCAAAGAGGCCTAAAACCATAAAACCAATTTAACGGATTTATAACCTTAGCTACTATGGAACATGGTTTAAAATTCAATAAAATAAACAGTAACAAAAATAAAAGTTTACTTCTTCTACTCGGCAAAAGATGGCGCTTTAGAAAATATTTTTATTTTAGTTTCTATTAATTAGAAATAAGACTGATAATGTAATGGCTGTTACTAGATTACCACAGATTGTGTTCTGTGGCCAGCAACATGTTTGTTAACAGTTTTACTTTTTAAAATCTAAATAAATCTAGGATAAGATATTTTTCAACAAAATGTTTAACACTGTATTTGTAGATACATCTGAGCTCTTTACTAATATCGTGTAAAAAACAATTTTTGAAGTGGAACCTTCTTTAGGCGCGATGAGCATTTTTGAGATGTGAAAAAACCATTGAACTCGCGACAGTGCTACCGACACCACTGCGTATAATCTGAGATAGTAAAAAAACCGTTGAACTCGCGAAACTGTTACCGAAACCTCTGTATATAATTTGTTTTTTTTTAGTTTGTGGTGAGGCTTAAGACAAATTTTCATGTTTATCCATCATGATCCTTTTGCAACATCCACATTTTTTTGAAGTGAAAACTTCTTTAGGCGCGTTAGGCATTTTTGAGATGGGAAATAACCATTGAACTCGCGACACTGTTACCGTTACCGACATCGTTCCTGACGATTCAAAAAATACACACGTAATTGTTCAAATTTTCACTTCTGTTGGCACTTCCAGAGTGCCACATTTTTTCTGATGACCCTTGAAACAATTGTTTTTTAAATCTCAAATAGTTAATCACCGATGTCGCTGACTACCTACCTATGACCACAACACCCAGACTCGGAACAATTATTTACACACAGTCCCGCAATGGGAATCAAAACCGAGAAGTATTTTCATAAAAATTTGTATAAAGCACCCTTAGATTTTAAAGCATTTTATATTAAAACGTAATTTTTTAAAGTAGTATTATTTAAGGGCTCATCCGTGAAAGTACTACCACCATTCCTATTTTTGCTTATTTCAGCATTGCTGTGTTTCGGTATGAAGGGTATGGTTTCCGGTGAAATTACAGGCGCATGAGGTTGAACCTTTACACCTGTATGTCTCAAATTGATGGACGCAGAACTGTGCATCGTAGGGCACATTTTTAAGGTGTGTGACCTACGAGGCAATTGTTTGCTATAGGCGATGGTTACCACTTAATATCAGGTGGGTCATATGCTTGTTCCATCTCCAGGAAAAAAATATACTAGCCTTCCTGAAATTAACCTATGTTATAGTATAGTTTCTAAGAAACTACTAAGTTACGTACTTAAAAAGCACTGCAATACATAAACATTTCATAATGTTGCAGCTAAACTTCTTAAGACGATTAGGAGTGGCGTATCCATGATTCCGATTAGCAATTGTTGTTTACAATCTCAAAACTTATAGAGAGCTAAGCGAATCATTGGAATTTGACACCGTACATCCGCTGTGTGTGTGAATATGGGTCAAAAGCCATTTCCCACGTGAACACGAGGCCTAAGGGCCCAGTTGAACTTAGGTCTTAAGTGTCTTGTGAAGTATGATTTATAAATACTTATACGTTCTGCTAGCCGTTTTACGACAAGGAAGGTATTTGATTACAAAAATGTTATGTAAAATTATGAATTAAAACTGTAAATTTTTTTTCAGAATAAGATAAGTGTATCATTAACACCTAAATAGAGTAGTGTTCAAATCATTACTCTTTTCAAAATAAAACATATTATTATTTTATTTCATCATCTTCGTCTTGAATCCCGATCAAACCCTGCATTCCCGTTTCCCACGCCCACGCGCGGCATATTGACGTCAAAATCATTAAATTTCACTCAGACGCTGTAAAATTACGTAAACAAACATCTGAGATTACATACTAATTATTACTGTTTAATAATCTGTGTTTGTGTTTGTTTATTTAAGATAACATTGATGTTTCGACCTGGTTTTAAGGAATTTAGAGGCAGTGCCATTGATAAAATTCTTAATGTGACCTTGAAGGCTGTTATCGTAGGGCGCTAAACAAAGAATACATCTACATCTTTCTAATATTGAAGATTCACCACTAATACCCGGTTCTTATATGTATATAACGTAAGTTAATCACCCACCGACGTGGTCCTTCCCTATTGGCCTTATGAATAAGCTCAGAGTCGCTCAACGAGCTATGGAGAGGCCTATGCTCGGGATTTCTCTACGGGATCGAATCAGAAATGAGGAGATACGTAGGAGAACTCAAGTCACCGACATAACCCGACGGATTAGCACGTTGAAGTGGCAGTGGGCAGACCATATAGCGCGCAGAACAGATGGCCGATGGGGCCGGAAAGTTTTCGAATGGAGGCCACGGACCGGCAAGCGCAGCATAGGACGTCCACCTACAAGATGGGGAGACGACTTGGTAAGAACCGCAGGTCGGCGTTGGATGCAGACCGCTTCCAACCGCAATTCCTAGAGATCAATGAGGGAGGCCTTTGTCCAGCAGTGGACGTCCTACGGCTGATATGATGATGATGATGAATCACCCACCATAGAAATTTTGTTTTTCTATCTGCTCTTTTTGTCAGATAACGCGGTTGCTATGGTGATTAACTTATAATCAATATAGGAACCAGACATGAACCAAAAAATCTGATAAAGTTACTACTAGGGAATGTGAAATACATATATTTTGGTTTACAGGTCTCATTATAAAAAGGGACAATAATATTTTATACTGTTCGCCTGTTAGGACGGATTTTTATCAAAAGTAAATAAGTATACCCTAGCATTCAGGGATGGCTCTTTATATCGGTGCAAGATTTTTCAGATAAGGTTTAGTAGTGTTACGCCGAGGCTGTTACAGATTAAGTAATAGTCGGCTCTTCTCGAAGTTATACCTACTGTGTCACAGAATAGGTAATACTTGGTATGGAATGACCTACATACCACGTTTTTGCTTACCGTTGCACAGATTAAGAAATAGTAGACGATCGAAATACCTATACTTTTCTAGATACTAGTGGATGGTTCTAGAAATAATGCTCGGTATAAATAGTGCGTAGAGACTTCCGCAGACTCCGCAGAGTGAGTCTTGATTTGGCTATACGTGCGAACATTTCGGTGACTTTTAAGTCGTTTATTGTGCGATAGTGTTGTGAATTAGTGTGTTGTGAATCTTTGTGATTAAGATCGTGTATTTGTCGTTTTAGTGTTGAATAGAAGTGTTATTTTGGTTAGACTCATTTTAATTATTTTATCCCGAACCCTCAGCTCGTAACAGTAGTTTGTAAGACTGCCCCATGCAAATACAAAAACTAAAAAAAGTAAAAGTACCGTCTTTACCATAAGGGCACACGGGGCCCGTGCCCAAGGCCCCTATCGGCACGGGGGCCCCTAAAGGCCGATATATTCGCTTACACTATATCTTTTTTCTATTTTAGGTAGATATAACCCGACAAAAGTTCATAGAGTAAATGTGGGCGTTGTTAGCGACTTTCTGGCAACCCTGAGAGCAACAAGCCTCTGTCAACTCTGTTTTTATATGTAGCTTAGCGAATATTAGTCGGATACCAGAGCAGTTTTTTAATCATTTTCTAAATAGTGAACATTTTAATAATTATAAATAATACCTCAAATGTACATATAAAGTAAAAATAACTACCTACACTAATCAGCCAATATAAACCACTTCATATATAAGCAGAAAAATGTTTTTGTTCAATCACGTTACTTTCCAACAAGGCCCCAAATTCTTGTGTGCCCAAGGGCTCCGGCTTAGACTAAGATGGCGTTGGGTGTCGGTAACGGTAACGTTAACAGTTCAATAATTTTTTCCCATCTCAAAAATTCCCAACGCGCCTAAAGAAGTTTTCACTTCAAAAAAATTTGAATGTTGCAAAATGATCATGATTGATGTCGTATAAACATAAAAATTTACTAAGAAAGTTGTCTGATGCCCCACCACAAACTAAAAAAAACAAATTATATACAGAGGTGTCGGTAACAGTGTCGCAAGTTCAATGGTTTTTTCCCATCACAAAAAATGCTCAACGCGCCTAAAAAAGTTTTCACTTCAATAATATTTTTTACCTCTCTATGAATAGTTAGTATAGATTTTTCAGTTTAAAATAAGTTCATCATATATAATACATACTATATACATAATAAATAAATGAACAAAGCATGAGTATTTTTTTATATAGACTATGAGCCTGAGCTTCAGAGGGGATGATTTATGCTAGTCCGTGCCGGCCCGGGCCCTGACGAGGCGCGGACGATGCACCGCACTGCTGCGTCCCGTGCGAGGCTCGCCCTTGCCCCAGCGCCCACACGTTACCGACTCGCTCCCTCCTCGGCTAACCGAATCACGAGAACACTCAAGTTCAGCAAGGCAAAGTGTTCGCTTTTATTACAAACTCCCAAGTGATGTACAAAAATTGACAATTAACAAATTTAAAAATCAATTAATCAAAATCTTTATAAAAAAGCCTACTATAAAATATCTGATTATTTAGATGATAGAGAAGCTTGAGATTTAAATTACTCCAACTCGTTCAAAATCTTACAATTTAGATGTAATTTATTTTCTGTATTGTAATGTATTACCCGTGCGCGATAAGTTGGGACCTGAGTGCGGTGACGTCATATTGGCGTGTTTGTACCGCCCGCAAAAAAGCGAACATAACAAGCAGCCGCCCGCGGCTTCGTCTTTGTTTTTTTTAACCTAATTTATTATGTTACTCAGGGATGACGCTGCTTTTTATCTAATCTTTTTTACACTATTTGAATAAAATAAAAATACAATGTTTAAGTTTATACATTTATTTTATCTATTATTTACATTATCTCATCTTCGTCACTACTTAGTGGATTTATGCCTTCTAGAGGTTGTTCTTCGTTCTCAGTCTCACTATAATCACTTGACGAAGAGGTATCCGATAAATATACAACATTTACTATAACAACAAAAACTACAACAACAAAACAATAACACAAACGAAAACTAAAAGAATTCCAGAGCGCGTCGTTACGTGACGTAGGCCAGTACGAGACTAAAAACCCTAGTAAAAATAGTTATGCGAACGGTACAGTACGGGCGCCATCGGGGAAGTGCAGGGGAAGCGGTCGGGGAGTCGCATTCCTATCAGGTCCCAAGTTATCGCGCACGAGTAATATTCTAAAATGATCATTAAAAAACAACCAGCCTTGCTTCTTGCCTTTCTTTCCTGGCTTGGTCGCGAAGGAACAGGCAGTAAAATAGACGTTTCAAAGTGATCCTTGTGATTTTAATAAATACAAGATTTTTACTTTGACTTTGACTTGGTGGAATATGAAAGTGTAGCACGCGACACGAACACGGCTCGCCTCGTCCGCGCCTCTTACGGGACACGGCCCGGGTAATGAGAACTAGCCAAGTCAGACTATAAGACTTCAATATATTAATCCTAAGTTATAAAAAGAAATTATATTTTAAGATGTTTTAAAATATTTTATGTTGTTATAAATAAATTTCAGGACTAACCATTTATTTATTTATTTATTAAAGGCACAAAACACATTACATAACTTACAATTAAATATTACAAAAATGCTGTTTTAATCTGGATTGTAACTTATATACATGTGCGTACAGCTTCAATAACTTACAAATCAAGCAGACGTTAAGTTGATTCTATCTGTTATATATATATATATATAATTTAAGTTAAGTTGATTCTATTTATATATATATATATATATAACAGATAGAATCAACTTAACGTCTGCTTGATTTGTAAGTTATTGAAGCTGTACGCACATGTATATAAGTTACAATCCAGATTAAAACATTATATGCAACCAATTTGTGTACCTATTACGGTAAAAACTTAACGTAATAGGTACACAAATTGGTTGCAAAAAAACGTCTCAACTCAGCGTGTGCAGAACGTTAGAACCTGCGCTAAATTTGAATAAATAACAAAATATCTAAACGAATAACATATAAACATATTTATTACAATTAGGAATGTAACAAAACAACTTAAATTAAGCATCTGAGTGACAATATTTATTAAACCATCTGAGTGACAATATTTTTTAAGATGGAGGATGTTTTGGATAGTTTTAACAAATTGGGTCAGTTTGGAACTTAAGATGGAGGATGTCTTTGATAGTTTTAACAAATTGGGTCAGTTTGGAACTGAATATATAAAGTCTATATTATTGTTTGCTAATTCATTATATTGATGAGCCATCCTGGACAACGGATTATAATAAGAAACATTGTTCTTATAGACCTGTAAGGCGAACAAATCAGTTTTATTAGAATTACGTGCTCTAAATTTAACTCTATAATTAACCATTGAACTTGGCACCCATTTATATCTAACTACTTTTGTCGTTAAAGTCAACAACCAAGGCATATATCATAATATTGAACTTGGCTCTCATTTCACATATTTTATGTGTTTGATGGGATTCTTTTTACAAGATTTACAACGATCATAAGCCCTATCGTAATATACGATTCTGAGTGTTGGACCATGAAAGAGACGGATGAAAGAAGAGTACACGCGGCGGCAATGCGAATGTTGAGATGGATGTGTGGGGTAACGCCCTTTAGTTCTTGGTCTCACCTAGGAACGTCATAGAATGATAATAGATCTTCTAGAAGCATAAAAATTCCGACATCGGAGCTACAAAAAAACGATGAACGATCCATTAGCAAGTCAGGGTTAGCGATCGTCCATAATACATCAGTAATTTGTCCCTGAGAGCTACTGAAAAATCGACTCCAAAATTATTCTAAAATTATTCTGACGGAATCAGTAATATTTTTTTGAATTTTAGACTTCTCCATTGAGATCATAATTCTATTTATTGGCCTCTTCGGAAAAGGGTGAGCAGATAACTATTTTATGACCTCCGATAACGATTTTAACTTGTAATATATACAGATAACTATTTTTGACGACTTCCGTGGTGCAGTGGGCGAATAGCCGGCTGAGACGCAGGAGGTAGCGGGTTCGATTCCCGCCGCGGAACAAATGTTTGCATGATCTACAGATATTTGTTCCGGGTCTGGTTGTTTCTCTATATATTATAAAGTATGTATTTACAAAAAAAATGTACATAAGTATTCTATCAGTTATCTGGTTTCCATAATACAAGCGCTGCTTAGTTTGGGGCTAGATAGCGCTGTGTGAAATGTCCAGAAATATTTTTTTTTATTATTTTTTATTAATACGTAATTTGGCAAAGTTCAACTAAAGCCAAGAGTAATAGGTAAAAAGAAGACGATCGAAAATTTAGCCAATCCATTGCAATATCCTGTTTTTCTTAAAGAATACAATTCGAGCCTCTCTAAGATAAGTGGTTTAGTAAATAGGTGTTTTAGATCTTCGTGCTACATCTTAGACTGATGTAGTCTCAGTACCTAGTTGATATACTTATCATTCGCACACACCGTTTTGGTTCTACGTTCTTGATGCGTACAGCTAAGGTATGGAATACTTATCGTCGTCTGTTTTTCCTAAACAATACAATCTGGGCCTCTCTAAGCTAAGAGTAAATAGGTTTCTTCTAGATCTTCGTGCTTCATCTTAGACCACATCATCGCTTACCATCAGGTGAGATTGTGGTCAAACGAATATCTAACCAGTTTAAAAAAACCCAATCTAGATTTATTATGGGCCTTGAGAATTTACATACCTGTTATACTTATGTAGTTATTAGATTTATTTGTGACAGAGCTCGCCTAAAGAGCTACCATCATACTTATTTTTGCAAAGCAGTATTAAAGAAAAGCTATCGAAGAAAAATTGCATAGATTTAAAGTTGATCTGACTGATATATAAATGGTTAACTTTATGGTAATTCCTTTTGCTACTCGTTAGTATCGCATATTTTAGATCAACATTCATATATTTACAATTTGACGTCACTTAGGTAAGTTAGACCATCATCCACCAAGTTCCTGAGCTAGGTTCACCCACTGACGGCCCGCGACTTTAACGATGTCGTCCACCCATCTCGTTGTCAGACGTCCTACCTTTCTACAGCCATTCCTCGCCCACCATTCAATCGCTGCCCTGCTCCAGCTGTCATCACCACGTCTGGCCAAGTGACCCGCCCAAGACCATTTGAGTTCCATAACTCGATTTCCAACGTCATGAACCTTCGTTCGTCTACGGATCTCGACGTTTGGAACTCGATCTAAGAGATAAGTTAGTTCAATCTTCGATTATTGATCGAGCGAAGCGAGATCTCCAAATCAACTTGGGCAAATAGGCGTTGTATGTACCTACGTATGCATGTAAGTTTGTTTGTCCGAGAATAACTTTCGAAGCGTTGATCCGATCTTCGTGAAATTAGATACATAGGTAGGTAGTGATGGCACAATTTTGGCGTGAGTTAATAAGCCAAAAATGTGGGGGAGTTGATGAGATATTGGGGTTCAAGAGGGGTACAAAAAATGAAAATGAGACTATTAGGCCAAATAGAACGTCAAATGAAAGGTATTAACGGGTACATTTTTATTCCGTTTTTATTTTTAGCAAAGTTCTTGTAGGTTTTGAGTTATTAGCCAGAATAAAAACGGAAGTTTGACGAAATTCACAGGGTACACCACTGACCCCATAGTGCTGTAATTCACAGGGTAAACCAGTGACCCCATAGTGCTGTAATTCGCAGGGTACACCAGTGACCCCATAGTGCTGTAATTCACAGGGTACACCAGTGATCCCATAGTGCTGTAATTCACAGGGTAAACCAGTGACCCCATAGTGCTGTAATTCACAGGGTACACCAGTGACCCCACAGTGCTGTAATTCACAGGGTACACCAGTGACCCCATAGTGCTGTAATTCACAGGGTAAACCAGTGACCCCATAGTGCTGTAATTCGCAGGGTACACCACTGACCCCATAGTGCTGTAATTCACAGGGTAAACCAGTGACCCCATAGCGCTGTAATTCGCAGGGTACACCAGTGACCCCATAGTGCTGTAATTCACAGGGTACACCAGTGATCCCATAGTGCTGTAATTCACAGAGTAAACCAGTGACCCCATAGTGCTGTAATTCACAGGGTACACCAGTGACCCCACAGTGCTGTAATTCACAGGGTACACCAGTGACCCCATAGTGCTGTAATTCACAGGGTACACCAGTGACCCCATAGTGCTGTAATTCACAGGGTACACCAGTGACCCCATAGTGCTGTAATTTGGTGTGCGTGTAGCTTAAGTGACACAAATATTAGGCAAAAGTCTGAAATCCAGAATAACTGCAATTTATACCCCCAAAAAATATCCAAATTACATGAACTCCCGTTACCTGTAATTTTAATGAAACTGATGGTCAAGTAAAGTGGTTATTATTTCGTGGCACTATTTTGATAGTCAAAGATTCGAAATATATATATTTTTTATGGCTGGTGGGACGTGGTGAGTGATTGTGAGATGTGGAGGGACAGGGGGGGGGGGAGATCTTTTCCCAGCAGTGGGAAAATAAAGGTTTAATAATAATTATAATAATCGCGCGAAATCTCATTTCGGGGCGAACCACTAGTAGTCACAGACTTTCAGTCAGCAACAAAAATAAGTGATTACGTCACGTGTTGCGTAGTGACGTCAGCATGCAGTTTACAATACTCATTTGACGGTATTGCCAATACTTGCATTGTCTCGTGTACAATAAGTGGGCGACAGAACTAACTTTGGTATTAAATGTAGAATATTGCTGGCAAATGGCCCATCTTTAATAATAACCGATAATGAAGTCACATCATAGTCATATAACACGATTTTGGTTTTAGTGAATTGATAGGTGACCGTTACGGCATTACTGATTGCCTGGCTTGGTAGTAAAGCCATGTCGGAGGCATTCGGGCGGCCGATAGACATTGACACAAAGCCTATGTATACACGGCTACACATCAAGCTATACATATCCAGTATAAGCTGACCTCGCATTGTGTAGGCTTTTCGTAGAATGAGAGGTCAGCTTATACTGAAAATGTATAGCTTGATGTGTAGCTGTGTGTACACCTTAACGCGCCGGCGAACACTGAGATCAACTTCAATTCGGCCAGGTCAAAAACTTCGGCCTGAATATCGCTATCCCTGTTTAGTGACGAAGTTTAGCCACGCAGAGCGACAGTGATAGCAATAGAACGATTCTAAATTTGATTAGATTTTGACCGTGTTCCGTAATATCAAAAATGATGCCTGAAAACTTGTTGTATTTTTCTCATTGTGTTGTTATTCTGTAACTAGACGATATAACCTATGTTCCCATGACTAGTATACGTAAGATGTTGTTGTTTTTAATACGAAACAATTAGGTTGAAAACAGGTCTTTTATGACGTTAAAACATGCAGAATTCGATAAGCTTCTATTTTATTTTAGGTAAGTATTTGATCTAATATATGGTTGGGAACCTAGATAAATAATATTCAAATTAAAATAATACCTTATTAAGGTAGAAATATGCTCCAATTAGAAATAATCTTAGTAGTACGTGTTGTATAGGCGATTGTCCCTCCGGTGCCCCCTTAAGCTATTTTAATTCAAATACATATTATCTAACTTGAATGGATTTAATCACTACCGCAATTCTACCAGTCAAATCTAGAGTTTTAATCAAATAACAGTTTTAATTAAATCTACAACCAAGTCAACATTTTACGTTACTGAAAGTTTATGTCAAACATCGCCAATGCAACCCGGATGTCTACCAAAGTAAAAAAAAATATGAGACCACTTCAGATACTCACAATTGTATGTTCTAAAAGTAATATTTTTATGATAAAGTGTTTCTCAAATTATTTGAGTACTTTCATTCAAAGGACAAGCTGTAAATTCAACAGGTAAAGGAAAAAAACGTATGTAGATAATCATCTATTATCTTAGTAGTTAGGCATGACTAATGACTAGTACCCAATCACGCTAAAACAGCTGAACCAATCTTGATGCCTGCTAAAAAATTTCAAATACAATACCTTTTATGAAAGTTAAACACAAGCAAAACCGCGAACAGAAGCATAATTTCGTTTTAATACAGTGCCCTAATTTCCACCGATCGAACCCTATGATTCCGCACAACAAAAGGCTTACTGATAAGAAAGGAATGTTATCTGGTTACCAAACACATCCTTGAAAAAGTAGGTGTACTTATAAGCAAAACAGATGCCTTGCAGCGCTGGGTACACGTGGGGAAGGACCTAGATAATGGTTGTTTGGTTCTAGAGAGTTTGTTTACTGTTCCCGTGATTTTACCAAAGGTTTGCCGAAACTGTTGAACTGAACTAAGACAGTTTGTTATATATAATATAAATAGCTTTTCTTACCAATTAATTTTGTATTAATTTAATTTATTTAATTACCATTTAATTTTTCATTTTAATGCCATTATGCTTACGTTAATTTGATTTTTTGATGTGTAACATCTTTCCTCGCAGTATGTGGGAGTGATTCTGGCAAAAGGGACGGAAATGTGTAACAGGAAACCGGGGAGGCGCGCGCTATTTGATCGCTATTTGGTGATCAGATGTAAGCGACTACTGTAAGGCTCGTAGTTTTTTTTTGTATTTCGTTTTAACTGTTGTGTCTAGCTTGTAAGGTATGATAAAGAATTTTCATTATTTAGTTTATTCATACACCTACGAGTAGTCCGTATGTTCTATAACATGTTTTTAATGTATTTTAATAATAAAAGGTAGTAGAAAATAGAAATATCTGTTCTAAATAATGTCGCCGGTGAGACGACCAATTTCCTCAGTTAAAATTGGAGTCAAGCCTTAAAGGCCATAAGTTTTTGCTTAATCAGTTTTCGAACATTAATTTTGATAAATACCTATATTGTTCCATTTTCTGAAAACAACTATAGTTATATAAAAAAAAATAACATATATCTTCAATTTGACAATATTATTATTTTATTAACACACTTCAATATCCAAAATCTTTGACATTTCCAATCAACAATTCAATTCGTTTATTCAAATGTCAAAGATCCATAATTGTTAGTAAAAAACTTAATTCAAACATGTCACATGGGTTAGTACTTACATAGTATAGGCACAAAAAAACAAACAAATTCAAACAATATCAATAAAAGTTTAAGTTAGCCCTCACTCCTCACAAAGAATTCAGAACCCGATTGAAGGATTTCATAATCGGTGAGTCGTATTTGTCAGCTAATGACCTGCAGGATGGTGTTGGTGCTGCCTCGCACTCTACTGAGGCAGTCTTTTTGCGGATGATGGCGTGGAACCCATCGACCCGCGCCTCTGCAAACATGTTCGAAGCGCTGCAAAATGTGCTCCTTATTTTTTTTTATTCAATATATGTATTTTTGTGTTTAACTTTACATTATTGTGATTAATACATCTGACATTTATCTTAAAACCTTGACATTTATAAGTATTTATGTATTTGATTTAATTTTTAGGTGACTAACGGCGAAACCTAGTTCTTTAGTACGCTTAACCATCATAAGTTTAAGGTTTACAGACAATAAATGCATTATGTATAAAAATATGAAAAGTTAGTCTTGCAATTTCCATTTGTCTCCAGATAAGTAAGTAGTACCAAAAAATCACACTAATATTATAAATGCGAAAGTTTGGATGTTTGTTTCTTACTTAATAACGTCGTAACTGCTGAACCAATTTCGGTGTAATTTGGTGTGTTGATAGTTTATGGACCTGGATTAAAACAAATGCCTTTTGTTGACAAACAACGAGTGCGAAGCCGCTGGGGGTAGCTAGTGCATAAATAACACAGACCCAACCGTGGCATACATAGGCTTGACACACCCGGAAGAAATATTTGCAGGTCATGCAAACAGCCCACAACCTCCCGCATCGCAGACGGTTACTAAAATATATAGATTATTGTTCATTTTAGTTCAGATTTGTACGCCTAGAACAGATCACAGCATGCACATTATATACAAATTTGTAACAACTTTTTCATACCTATGTTTACAAATAAGTATATATGTAATTTGGAATTTGGTTACTTTCATATCCCGCCAAATGCTGGCAACATAGACATACATTTATTCAAACTTTAGGAACACTTATGTTCCGTCAGGTTATAAACAAATGCAAACATCTAGGCTTAAATTGAAAGATGCAGCTGTATAGGGGCTTTGTCAAATAATATTAAAATGTAAAAAAACTTAAACAAATATTTAAAATTAAAGTGGCTGTAAAAACGCCTTGTCCTAATAAATACAATTTTTGCTGCTGTACAGGGCCTTTATCAAAACAAAAACTATTCATTCCAAATTTCTGAGTCTAAGATAAAATCATGTTTTTTATCGTAACATCGCAACGATATAACTGTACAGGTGCATCTGCACAGATTACCTGTACAGGTTAACTAGCACGTGAATGCGATAAGACTGTCCAGTTAACAAGAACAGGAAGTTTTAATGATCGAAATAATGATGTGTAAGTGCTTACAAGCTAGACACAACAACAGAAAAAACGTATACAGGACGTTTATTTAAGAAGTAACAACTTTTTAACCTGCAAAACGCAATTGTAGTAATGCAGTAGTTAACCCACCAGGTGTGGTTTGGACCAAAAACAAAATCAAAGACTGATTATCGCGAACTAATTCGAATAATGGAACTATTTCGAGGCTACTTCAGTGGAAGCATTCAGATTGAGAATCTATAGGCACCTTCTCGGTCAAACCGACCAAAAATGAATAAATTAATCTTTCCTTATCACTTCTTCTATTGTTATGTATGTATATTTTATTTAATATTGGTATAGTTTAGTCTATGATACAATGTATTTAAGTAGTATGTACCTATGCTATTTTATTAGTCCTGTGCAAATTTTTCTTTAGGTCCCTTTCCTGTGCACTACCTACACATCTTTATCTACAATACACAAAGGTTATCTGGAAGAGAATGCTCTTTAGCATTAAGTTCGCCTTTGTACTAGTTTTTTTAAGTGCAATAAAGAATTTTCAATCAATCGCGTGTTTAAAAAATTCCTGTGGAAAAGTTTGTATGATTGGTGTTAAATACTACTGAAACAGTAGTTTAACTTTTGTCTGTTAACAAGGTTATTTTTATATCTTTTGAACCCTGCAAAATATCGAAATGTAACAATAACGAAAATATGAGTTTAAACTTCTGTTTAACGTGCTTCCTCCACCGTCTGCTAACAACTTGGCACCGCGCACGTGCACGCGCACGCGCACGCCCTCATTATTTTCATTGAAATCTGTTGAGCCGTTTCGGAGCCGTTCCAGACAAACATTCCAGACGGACAGACAGACAAAAATTCTAAAAACGGTAGTACTTATATGATTAGGCATCGTGTTGATAGTAGTTTTGACTTAAATTTTGGTATTTAGTTTTAAAATGGCAGACAGGCACTTCAATTTTTTTGAAGTGAAAACTTATTTAGGCGCGTTGGGCATTTTTTGAGATGGGAAAAAACCATTGAACTCGCGACACTGTTACCGTTACCGACACCTCTGTATATAGGTATCTCGTAATTGTTCAAGTTTTCACTTCTGTCGGCATTCCCGGAGTGCCACTTTTTATTAGTTTTTTTTATTGAGTTGAATATATATTAAAGTTTATTTTTACCTGACGTTTAAAAGATATAATAAGATCTTCGGAGCTTTGCTTGCAGTACTGTTGATAGTTGTATAATGTACATATGTGTCAAACAATAAATAAGTTATAGGTACGTAGATTAAGCTTGGCTTGCATAACGATGCCTAAACCTATTTAGCTACTAAACATAATAAAATTTTAGGAATATATATAATTTTGTATGAAGGCATTAAATACGATTGGGCATTATCCAACTCAGCTGGGCAGCGTTCGGGAAACTTCGCGATATCTTCTCGTCCAAAATTCTCCAGAGCCTGAAGACTAAGGTCTTCAACCAGTGTGTGTTGCCAGTGATGACCTATGGCACTGCAACGTGGTACTTTACTCATGGCCTCATGACGAAGCTCAAGGTCGCTCAACGAGCTATGGAGAGGGCTATGCTCGGGGTTTCTTTGCGTGACAAAATCCGCAATGAGGAAATCCGCAGAAGAACTAAAGTTGCCGACATAGCTCTCAAAATTAGCAAGTTGAAGTGGCAATGGGCAGGCCACATCGCTCGTAGAACCGATAACCGTTGGGGAAGAAAGGTTCTCGAGTGGAGACCACGGACTGGAAGATGCAGCGTAGGCCGGCCCCCCACAAGGTGGACCGACGATCTAGTAAGAATCGCGGTTGTTGCGATCTAAGGGGGAGGCCTATGTTGAGCAGTGGACGTCTTCCGGCTGATGATGATGATGATTATCGTTGCATAAGGCGCCCTAACTTTCAGAAAAGCATGTAACTTATGCAAAGGGAAAGTCAAACAACTATAGTTATCATTTTGCTCTGACAGTTAAATGGGGGTTGATATTGTGGCTTCATTTTGAATTGTAGGTTTCTGTGATTCCCGTCAGTAAAAGTGAAATAATAAACCATCTGACATTTAACTAACTCCAAAGCAATGAAAGACTATAATATAATTGTAGATGACGTTCAAACTTTATGCCTTCCTTTGTGACATCATAATAATTTAAAGATTTTGCACTAAATAATTTCAAAGCGACCTTCGCAGTTACCGTTAAACAGTCTGTGACTTTAGCGAGGCCACTTCAAAACGAGTGCGGGCGTTTTTCAGTAGAGCGTTGTTTTCAAAATCGTAAAGTTTTGGACGGTTTGTGCGAAATTGTTAGACCTTGGTAAAGATTATTAGATTATGTATTTTTATGACTACCTACATCACATGTAATTTTAGTACAAAATAACGGGTTCAGGTTTCAGGTTTAAGACATTTATTCTCATAAGAATTTATAATTCACTTAAATGAGAACTTATTAAAACAAAAAACTTTGTCAAATATAATAATCGCATGCGCGAGCGTGCTATATATCACTAAAAATAAACATGTACACATACTTACGAACAAAAAACAGCGCACTGGTAACTCTGTTTATTTGGGTAGACTTGAAAACTTTACCTATGACGAGACCAATCAGCAACAGCCGAGCCAAAACAAAGCAGTGAAACGTATTACGCAGATCGGCAAGAACAAGATGTGGCATTGTTGGCATTGCTGGCATGTTGGATGATGGAATACCTACATTGGTGCATAAAAATATTAATGTTGGTTTATCTTTTTCCGAAGAATTTATTTAATAATCAGGAAAATCTTTAGCGATATCCGCCTGGTAGTTTGAGGTATTTACAGATCGTTTACAATTTCCAATAGCTCTTTCATAACCAAACTGTTTTTCTTTTTAATCGATTTTAATCGACTATCCGATTTCAATGTTTTAGGGGGGGGGGGGGGGTCATATAAATTTGGTCAAATGCCATGAATGAATGATCGAATGAAAACATTTTATTGTACACAGTATAAACAAAAAAAAATACAAACAAAATAGAAAATATAAAGCAAATAGTACAATGGGCGGTCTTATCGCTTAGAAGCGATCTCTTCCAGGCAACATGATAAAATCATAAAATCTTTTATTTGCAAATTTTCAGTTATATATAAAAAAAATTTACAAGTATATTTTGAATACCTACCCTTGAATACCTTGAACGCTGTACGCACTAATGTGTAAGTTTGTGATTTCATTCTGTACTAAATCACTACAAGCTCTTTTTAGAGACAAAACGGATCTTTTCGCGCACAGATTTATATCAAAATTATAATTTTGACTAAGCACCTCGACGTTTCGGCCAAGTTACATCGTCTCTTGTGACCACGGCCGATGTAACTTGGCCGAAACGTCGAGGTTAGTCAAAATTATAATTTTGATATAAATCTGTGCACGAAAAGACCCGTTTTGTCTTAAAATCATGAGTATAGTTCGCGAAAAAAATTTAAAAAGTTCTTTTTAGAGAGCCTTTTTTAATCCAGTTGACCCAAAATTAACCAGATAAACAAGTCTGATTCATCAAACCTTTAGCGCTGAAAAAAAAAGTTCCGCATAGCGCGCTATTTTTGAAGTAGTAACATTAAACAATAATTTAAATGTATTTTTCAAAGGCATACATAAAAGTATGTTATTTAATATAAATCTAGCCTTGGAAATGCAGACATGTGCATGAGCGCTGCATAACGAATCCTTTGTTGTTTTAAAAGATCGTAAACTCAGAATTACTTCATGCATTTTGACGCGAGTTTTGTTATCTAATGTTGATTGAATAGTTCAATAAAAATGTTTATGTAAATAGTACATTATTGCACATATCAATGATAGATGGGCTTAATGCTCATATATTTGTTACCAGCCAAAGCCATATCTACTTATATGTATAATTAACCAGCTGACCAATCCGCAGCTTCGCATGCGTAGTTTTTCAATATAAACATTACCTTTCTTCTGCGCAGTGGGGTAAAAAGTAGCCTATGTTACTCAGGGTAAAAATAGCTTTCCAATGGTGAAATAATTTTTGAAATCGGTCCAGTAGTTTTGAGTTTATTCATTACAAACATACACACAATAATACAAATCTTTCCTCATTATAATAGTACTAGCTGACCAATCCGCAGCTTCGCACGTGTAATTTTTCAATAAAAACATTACCCTCCTTTGCGCAGTTGGGTAAAAAGTAGCCTATGTTACTCAGGGTAAAAATAGCTTTCCAATCAATGACGTTCAAAAAGATAGACAGGTTATACACCAACATTAGAATATTTTAAAGTGGCGCAAGGAGTACTCTATACGTACGTATAGTTGTATATTTATGACACTTTGCGCTAATAGAGACAAATGATGGGGCATGCCTGTTGTTAGAAAGAGATAAATATACATCATTCGGTACGTATTGATTGCTGCTGAGCGCTCATTGGTGCGAGCGCGTGACATGACTTACCGGAGAGGAGATTGAGTAAAGTGGACGCTGGATTTTACTAGTGTAAAATAATAAATACAATTGTGAACAAAATAAAATTTATTTTTAATAGTCCGGTCAATTTAGACATTCGAAGTTACATAAAATCCCAACAAGCTGAAAATCAGTAAAATTGTTAAAACGTAAATTAGTAAGTAAAATTGTTAAATAAACAATGTTTAAAAGTTCCCCATCATTCCCGTGTATGGAAAAATTGTACTCAAGGTCAAAAAAATTCTTTATAGCGCTGTCGGGACGTATAGCCGTAAAGTGATCTCGTGCCTAACTGAATGCGCTCCGGGCAATTACCTGCCATTCGTCTGGTCATTCTAGAGCGTGTACGACGTATCTATAACTTTTAAAAACATCTTAGTTTCCAATGGTGAAATAATTTTTGAAACCGGTCCAGTAGTTTTGAGTTTATTCATTACAAACATACACACAATAATACAAATCTTTCCTCTTTATAATAGTACTAGCTGACCAATCCGCAGCTTCGCACGTGTAATTTTTCAATAAAAACATTACCCTCCTTTGCGCAGTTGGGTAAAAAGTAGCCTATGTTACTCAGGGTAAAAATAGCTTTCCAATGGTGAAATAATTTTTGAAACCGGTCCAGTAGTTTTGAGTTTATTCATTACAAACATACACACAATAATACAAATCTTTCCTCTTTATAATAGTACTAGCTGACCAATCCGCAGCTTCGCACGTGTAATTTTTCAATAAAAACATTACCCTCCTTTGCGCAGTTGGGTAAAAAGTAGCCTATGTTACTCAGGGTAAAAATAGCTTTCCAATGGTGAAATAATTTTTGAAATCGGTCCAGTAGTTTTGAGTTTATTCATTACAAACATACACACAATAATACAAATCTTTCCTCTTTATAATAGTACTAGCTGACCAATCCGCAGCTTCGCACGTGTAATTTTTCAATAAAAACATTATCCTCCTTTGCGCAGTTGGGTAAAAAGTAGCCTATGTTACTCAGGGTGAATGTAGCGTACCAATGGTGAAAGAATTTTTGAAATCGGTCTAGCAGTTTTTGAGTTTATTCATTACAAACATACACACAAATACAAATCTTTCCACTTTATAATATGAGTATAGATATAGATAGTAAAATAGTATACACTAGCTAACCCGCCCGCGCCTTCGCGGTATTTCAATAAAAACATTACCATCCTTTAACGAACTCGGGTAAAACGTAAACTATGTCCTTCCCCAGGATATAATCTATCTCCTTGCAAAATTTCATTACGATCCGTTCAGCCGTTTAGTTATGAAAAGGTAACAAAGAAACAGTTACTTTCGCGGTTACTAGGTATGTATGAATTATACACTAGCCGACCAATCCGCAGCTTTGCACGCGTAGGTTTTCAATAAAAACATTACCCTCCTTCTGCGCAGTTAGGTAAAAAGTAGCCTATGTCATCCGGGGATAGTGTAGCTTCCCAACAGTGAAAGAATTTTTTTAAATTGGTCCAGTAGTTTCGGAGCCTATTCAATACAAACAAACAAATCTTTCCTCGTTATAATATTAATATAGATAAAATCATCTTGAATCACTCTATCTATTGCTGAAAACTGCATTTAAATCCGTTGAGTAGTTTAAAAGACCTAAGGGAACAGACAGCGGAACCGACTTAATTTTATACTATGTAAAGATAACATACATATATTATAAAGAGGTGAGGTTTGTGAGTTTGTTTGTATGTACGGGATAATCTCCGGAACCACTGATCCGATTCTGTATATTCTTTCACTAATCTATCTATTTTCTAATATACAGGGTGTCCCAGAATTCAACGTCAAGCCGAAACGGGGTGACAGGATTGATCATAACCATCAAGAGAAAAATCTGAAAAAAAATCTATCCCATGCAGTTTAAAAATTATGGGCATTTTAAGAAAAACCTACAAATTTGATCAAACTGTACCATTTTTCGGTTATTGTGGTTATTCTTTTTTATTTTTGTTCATTTAAACTTTGGAAACGTAATTCTAAATAACATTTCTAGAATCCCAATGAAAAATAATGACACAATTGCCTCAAGTTTCCGAGAATTGAAACTATTTGTTAAACTACTAATTTAAAATTTTCAATATTCGTAGACTTTGACAGGCCCTCCTTTAAAAAAAATTTACTAGAGTGCCTTGGCAAATGGCATTAAAAGTTGGCGCATTTAATCAGAATTCTAAAATGGTACAATACTTGTTAGTTCCATACAATAAAAAAGAGTAAAAAAATTAAAACCTCAAGTAACCCGATTTTTGCTATCTCAGTTAAAATGTTTTTGATTCGCACAAGCTCTAGGTAGGTTCTTAATTTTAAGGCAAAATGATGAGAGAGATGGATAGTGGGTATGTTTGCCATGAGTGAGCGAGACAGATAGTGACGCCACTTTTACCAAAGTGAAAAAAAGTTAGTAAAATTAGTAAAATAATGAAAAATCTTGATCTAGTTTAATTTAGGTTTGTTGGAATAAAAGTCAGATAGAGAAATAACATTTTTTATTACAATAAATGTTCTAATTGTTTACCATCAGCCTCAATACAAGCCCCACATCTTCTTAAAAAAGATCTACTTATTAGTCGGGCATATCTTCGAGAGTTGATCTCCTCAGCTGCTTGAGAAATGCGTTCACGCAGGTCGGCTACGTTCTCAATGGGCTTTGAGTAAACTTTTTATTTGAGAGCTCCCCAATTGAAAAAAATCCAGGGGATTTAAATCTGGTGAACGGGTGGGCCACGAGATAGTGCCTGAATGTCCAATCCACCTTCCCGGATATTCCTGGTCAAGGAAATCTCTTACTTGCACTGCGAAATGCGCTGTGCAGCCATCTTGTTGAACCCACATGTTGCGAAGATCTGCTAGTGGTACGTCCTCTAACAGGGTTGGTAAATCTTCTCTTAAAAAATGTAGGTAATTAGTTCCATTCAAGTTCTCAGGCAGTTCAATAGGCCCAATAATTTTACCCTTTAAAATTCCGGTCCACAGGTTTACTTTAAAACGATACTGGGATCTATCTTCTCGCATTAAATGTGGATTTTCCACATGCCACTCGTGATACTTGTGCAAGTTTATGTAACCATCTTTTTTAAATGTCGATTCATCTGACCAGATAATTTTTTGGATGAATTGGGGATTCTCATTATGCCGCTGTAGCATTGTTCTACAAAAAGAAATCCTTTCCTGATAATCTCGAGGTAGAAGACTTTGAACTCGTTGTACGTGAAACGGATGCATTTCGGCTCTTTAAAAATACGATGAGCAGTGCTTTTGGGTATTCCCGTTCTTTGTTCAATTCCACATACGGAAATACTTCGGTCACCTGCGACTTCTTGCAATACTTCTTCCTCGAAAGGAAACACAGGTCTACCTCCAGCCTGTATTTGATTCAGGAAACGGCCGCCCTCTGTGAGTGAAAGGTGCACATTAACAAACACGCGGTGATCCGGGTAGCGCTCTAAATTTGGATATCTTTCACGATAAAGTCTAGCGGCAGCACTTGCGTTGCATCTGCATTCCCCATAAATGAGGTGCATGTTCGCATATTCTTGTGTGTATAAGTGTAGCGCGTAGGCATGGTAGATAAAAAGGATGCCAACACAAAAGTCCAGAGAGAAGCCAAGGTTGCCGGTATGTTATCAACAAGTCCAAAAAGAGAAGCCAAAGTGCTCAGTACTAAATCAACACAAGCGCATACGAATTGGCGCAGTAGACGAATGAGCGAAACGTACTAACTGGTTGGTGTCGGACTGGTAGCGTAGCTATTTGCTTGGTATTGCATCTATCTGTTTCATTCGCACTCGTTTAAACGACGCATCTCCGTCTCAATGCGTGGCGTCACTATCTGTCTCTTTCACTCATGGCAAACATACCTACTGTCCATCTCTCTCATCATTTTGCCTTAAAATTAAGAACCTACCTAGAGCTTGTGCGAATCAAAAACATTTTAACTGAGATAGCAAAAATCGGGTTACCTGAGGTTTTAATTTTTTTACTCATTTTTATTGTATGGAACTAACAAGTATTGTACCATTTTAGAATTCTGATTAAATGCGCCAACCGTTAATGTCACTTGCCAAGGCACTCTAGTACATTTTTTTTAAAGAAGGGCCTGTCAAAGTCGACAAATCTTGAAAATTTTAAATTCGTAGTTTAACACATATGTAGTCTCAATTCTCGCAATTGTGTCATTATTTTTTATTTGGATTCTAGAAATATTATTTAGGATTACGTTTTCAAAGTTCAAATGAACAAAAATAAAAAAGAATAACCACAATAACCGAAAAATGGTACAGTTTGATCAAATTTCTAGGTTTTTCTTAAAATGCCCATAATTTTCAAACTGCATGGGATAGATATTTTTTCAGATTTTTCTCGTAATGGTTATGATCAATTCTGTCACCCCGTTTCGGCTTGACATTGAGTTCTGGGACACCCTGTATAAAAATCTCGTGTCATGGTTTTAGTGGTCGCACTCCTCTGAAACGGGTAGACTGATTTTAATTATTGTTTTGTATACTTGGTAGGTATGAGAATAGGTAGTTAAGTATTTTTCACCGTCCTACCCCCACTCCCCATTTTTAAATTGCAGTTTTAGTATTTTTGTATGATCAATATCCATATAATTCAACCGTCGTTCATTGACGTGAAGTCATTTACATGAAGTGTCGCGTCACACTACATGAAGTGTCAGACACGAGGGTTTCGGCTCGAAGTTCCCACGGGAACGGGAAATTTCAAGAGTGCGAAGCCGCAGGTGGGTCGGCTAGTTAAATATAAATAAATAACTGTGATATTGCTGGACATTTCACACAGTGCTATCTAGCCCCAAACTGAGCAGAGCTTGTACCTACTATGGGAACCAGATAACTGGTAGTAGGTATACTTATATACTTTTTTTGTAAATACATACTTATTATATAGAGAAAAACATCCAGACTCGGAAAAAATATCTGTAGATCATGCAAATATTCGTCCGCGGCAGGAATCGAACCCACTACCTCCTACGTCTCAGCCTAAATTAGGAAGATACATTTATCCCTGAGTATAGGCTATTTTTTATTTTAATAAAAATCCGTGCACAGCCGGGGCAAGTTAGCTAGTAATGTAATAAGGAGGCAAAGTTTGTTGTTTGTAAGTGTTTTTCTGTAGAGGGTAATCTCCGGTAATACTGGACCGATTCTGAAAATTATTTCAGTGATAGAAAGCTTCACTATCCCTGAATCAAAGCCAAGGAAACAATATATTATTGGTTTTCGACATGCCGTCTTTAAAGTTAGGAAAAAGGGTTTGAAAAAGAGTAAAATAGTTGTCATAGTTTTATCGTCACTGATCGTTTACGGTATTAAGAAGATAGTCCGTTTGATCTGCCGCTAATATAATAACCTATAGTGATTGACATTGCGCAGATAAGCTGTTTCTTGCATACTAATGTATTTGTCTACTTATAATAAAATCAAATTGACGACCTCAGTGGTGCAGTGGGCGAATAGCCGGCTGAGACGCAGGAGGTAGTGGGTTCGATTCCCGCCGCGGAACAAATGTTTGCATGATCTACAGATATTTCTTCCGGGTCTGGTTGTTTCTCTATATATGTATGTATTTACAAAATAAAAATGTATATAAGTATTATATCAGTTATCTGGTTCCCATAGTACAAGCTCTGCTTAGTTTGGGGCTAGATAGCGCTGTGTGAAATGTCCAGTAATATTTATTTATTATTTATTTACATATGAAATGCATAAGTAGATTTCTTGTATGATTCATTTTTATTATTAAAATTATGTGTAACATTTATATAAGTACGGGCAGCGTAAGCTTGTGTTTAGATGTTTACAGTAATCTGAAGCGACTTGCCCTAAAGCGAGACATTCTCCGATTAGTTACCTGGTTACCTTAAATGAGAAAAAAAACTTATAATTTTAGATAAATGTAAAAAAGCTATGCAAAAACACTCAGTTAGCTTCTAACAAAATTGCTTAATTTACCACTCTGAAACTGTCTATATGTACCTAGTCAGGTCATAAATTCTGTAACATGTTTAATATAAAATAATTGAAACAAGTTTATTCATTATGTAGCCATTTATATACCAAAATGAACTTAACAAAACATAGATTCTTATGACACTAAAGTTTATTCAAAATGACCTCCGTGATTTTGAATACAGGCCTTCAATCTGCGCGGCCAGTCGTCTATCGCAGCACGAACGAGGTCCATGTCAATATCGGCGGCTGTCTTAATCAAGGATGTCTTGAGTGACTCCAAATTGGGATGAGGCTTTGAGCACGCCTTTTCCTCCAAGTGTTGCCATATCTTGTAATCTAACGGATTCAAATCTGGACTGGAGGAGGGCCAGTCTTCGTGCCGGATGAAGTCGATTTCACGCGCCGCCAGCCAGTCTTGTGTGCTCTTCGCTCTATGAGCTGGCGCCGAATCTTGTTGGAATACCCAGTGTCTGTTATTGAACATGGTATGAGAAACAGGTTCCACAAGGTTCGTCAGGACTGTATGTTGATGCACAACTGCATTCGTTTTTACACCTTTCTCACAAAAATGTACCTCTGTTAAGCCCCAATAAGAAACTCCCAACCATACCATGAGCGAGGATGGAAAATGACCTCGTTGGACACGCGTAAAACGGTTGCTCGCTTCTTCACTACTGTGTGCGTACACCTTATCATTTTGTTTGTTGTAGCTCTCTTCTACGGTAAAATTTTTTTCATCCGAAAAAAGAATTTCCCGATATTTTTTTCCCGCGTACCGCTTCAACATAGCGCGACATCTCTTCAGTCTCAGGTCCATTAGACGAGCATTCAAACGATGTCCTGTTTTTCTTCAATATGCCCGAACCCCTTAGTCTTCATTTAACACCCTTTTCACCGTGGTTCTGCTTAACCCCATCTGAAGGGCCAACAGTTTCTGCTTACGTTTGGGATTTCTTTGAATTCGCGCCTTCACAGCTTTTATCACTGCTGGAGTCCTAACAGACCGAGGGCGACCACTTCTTGACCTGTCATCTACACTAGAGTCTTCATTGTATCGTTTGATGGTGCGATAAACGAATCTTTTGGTTATATTCAAATTTTTCAGTATGTCAAAAATTTGAATTGGCGCGTAACCGCAACGATGCAACGCAATAACTGCAACACGGTCTTCTTTAAGCGTCCACTCCATATTTAAAAATGAGTAAAATTCTAAAAAGTATACTTTTTTATTTTCATGAACAATTCCAAATTCGAATTCAATAAACTTTTTTGTGACAAGCATTCTAAAAGAAAAGTTTTTACTGTGTGACAATACTTATGACCTGACTAGGTATTTATTTAAAGGAGAATTGCTGTTCGTTAGTCTTGCTACAATTCAAAAACGGCGCGACCGATTTGGCAGATTTCTTTTTTATTGTGTTCGTAAGTTTCAGTAAGTACAAGGTTTTTATGAAAGATAAGTTTTAAAAATGCCCGGGATATTAGTAAATTCTGGAAAAACTAAAAGTGTTTTTTTCTATGGGATTTTTGTATGAACTCAAGACCATTAGGCTATCTTTCTGCCGGTGCCCCACAAGGTGGCGTTTTATCCCCTCTCCTATTCGCTATGTTCATTCATTCTATCTCACAAAATTTAACTTCTTCCTACCACCTGTACGCAGATGACTTGCAAATTTATACTCAAGCTACAGTTGAAAATATTGACGGAGCCATTAGCTTACTAAATACTGACCTTGACCGGATATGTGACTGGAGTAAATCCTTTGGCCTTACAGTCAACCCAAACAAAACACAGGCCATTATAGTTGGTAGCTCCATACAGATCTCCAAAATCAATTTTGCACAACTACCATCCATAGTTTTTGACGGAACCCCTATAGACATCACCCAGTCAGTGAAAAATCTAGGAATACAGATGGATACCTGTTTAACCTGGGTTCCCTGTATCAATGAAATTAGCCGTAGGGTATTTGCACTGGATCTTTACGGAGACTTCGTAACTTCTTGCCGACTGCTACCAAGGTTACGCTTGCACAGACCTTTTTACTTCCAATCCTGGACTACCTCGACGCCTGCTATCTTGACATCACTGAAGCCCAATTGAGCAAACTTGAGCGCCTTCAAAACCTCTGTATTCGGTTCATATTTGGCTTGCGCAAGTATGACTATATTTCTGATTTTCGCACAAAGCTCAAGTGGCTCCCCATCTGTCTTCGCCGGAATGCACACATACTGTCCCTTTTGTATAACATCCTTTTTAACCCTTCTTCTTCCTTCTATCTTAAGGAGCGTTTTGAGTTTCTCCACCAGGCTAATGATCGCAATTTGCGTTCTTCAGATTCCCTCCAACTTAAAACTCCTGTCCATACGACAAAGTTTTATAGTCGATCCTTCACTGTAACAGGCGTACGATTGTGGAACGCTTTGCCCCTCTCTATAAGAACATCCAAGTCTATTAGTAATTTTAAAACAAAAGTGCACACCCATTATCTGTCCTTGTGTTGAAGTTGTAGCTGCTTGTTAATTCATCATAACCATTTTTAGAGTTGATTATTTAAATTAAATTTGTGTTATTATTGGTAATTTAGGTTTATAGTATGTAGATATGTTTTAAATTTATATAGATGCACCGCCGTCATGTGTTACATTTTGATCCTGTCCATACAAAGGTTGTCTGGAAGAGATCGCTTTTAGCGATAAGACCGCCTCCATTATACTAAATCTATTTGTAAGAATTATGTTCTGTATTTTACTTTGGTGTACAATAAAGAGTTATCTTATCTTATCTTATATTGGAATTCGTTTGAAGCCGGGGCGGGTCAACTAGTAAATAATATTATTGATAGGACTTTAATTTACATAATTACATATACAGCAAATAAACAATTAGATATTACCTTACAGACAGTACAGTACAGACTAACATAGACACAAGCAACTTTTTAACAAAGATATAACCAACCGAAACAGAGAATCCAAACCATTATTATGTTTATGAAACTAAACCACTGAACCGATTTTGATAGATTAAATTTCTATGGATCTAATCTGAAAGAATATCCTTTCAAATAAAAAAAGATTTTTCCAAATCAGTTAATAAATGATGGAGTTCTGAAGTAACAAATATAAAAAACATATAACTGAATTGAGAATCTCTTTTAAAATTAAGGGGACACAGGAGGGACAATCGCCCATACAACTCGTACTACCAAGATCATTTCTAATTGGAGCATAAAAATGGAATAGAAGCGTATCGCATTTTGCATGTTTTTACGTCATAAAAGACCTGTTTTCAAACTAATTGTTTCGTATTAAAAACAACAACATCATACGTATCCTAGTCATGGGAACATAGATTATATCGTCTAATTACAGAATAACAACACAATGAGAAAAATACAACAAGTTTTCAGTCATCATTTTTGGTATTACGGAACACGGTCAAAATCTAATCAAATTTAGAATCGTTCTATTGCTATCACTGTCGCTCTGCGTGGCCAAACTTCGTTACTAAACAGGGATAGCGATATTCAGGTCGAAGTTTTTGACGCGGCCGAATTGAAGTTGCGCTCAGGGTTCGCCGGCGCGTTAAACAACACACTTAGGTAAATCCGCACTTGCAGATATGTTCGACGTTTTTGCATCCAATCGAGCAATATCGAACATATATTTTATACTTATTAATTTATTTTAGGAAAACCATCGGCACAATATTAAACACAATATTTACAGTAAATAATAATACACAAGCAATTTAAAGGTATCCACTGATAGAATAATATTAAACTAACAAGCGACAACAAAATACAAAATCTAACCGAACACTGTATGGGTCACTTACGTTCACGATTTTAGATCAGGTGCCATTCACTAAATTTATTTACTAGTAGATATAACATATACCGGTCAAATGGGTCATCTTTACTCAAAAGGATCAACTTTACCTTAGTCTTCCTTCTATGATAAATACTCATATCAGAGAAAATGGTAATAGGGTAGAATTTTTATTACTATTTTAGGAGTTTTCTAATAAATAACTGGTATCCCAAAACTTTTTTCAAGCTGGTAACATAGACAGTTGTCAAAATCTTGAAGATTGTTTGAAAAATAACGGTAATTTAACTAACAGGCCATGTTGGCAACACATTAACAAATGCTATCTTTACCTAATTTGCTTAGTTCTAGCTGGATCCAAGTAGAAAATAGTAGTAGGTATAGTTGCCAAAATTGTGTCATCTTTACCTGATTGTTATTTTCCGTGGTAGTGCCGTAACTACGAGGCTTAGTAACACAAATTATGAATAGAACTAAAGGGAAAGACTGATTAATTACATAAAAACTGAATATTAAACCCCCCTCGTAAAACAAATACGCAATATAGGTATTTTCTCATAAAAATTGGTAAAGATGGCCTACTTTACGGTACACAGAGAGATCGATAAAACTTACGACACATATTAAAACGTAACGTCGTAGGTCGAGCACACCGATACTTGCTAATCGACCATTAAGCATGGCACTTTTATTTTATTTTCTTTATTGAGTTGAACAACAAACACCAATACATACAAGCAAAAAACGAACACTAGTTTTCTGGAGCGCGTCCCTGTAGCGTCGACACACTATCCCGGTTGGCCAGAAACCAGGAACGGGAAAAATGCCGTAGAGCCATTTGAAATCAATGGTTCAGCTCTATCGCTAGTACATAACTGGTGAATTCTTCAAATTCAAAAGCCATAATAAACCATCTTATATTCCTGTCTCTCAATTCCAGGATGCCCAAATCTATGTCGACGTTCTACCGGAAAACCAAGCTGACCTGAACAACCTTCCAGAAGAAATAGAGAAGCGGAGACTATCAGACCTGGCAAGAGAGCTAGACGCAGCTAAGGGGGACATCATGCTGATGTACACAGAGTATACCGCAAAATCAGGCAATGATCTGAAGGCGTTCCTGAACAACATATCTACGTATGCTGATGAGGGGGTCAGAGCAGTGGGCCGTCAGCTCGATACTATAGATGTAAGTACAATAGTGATGATGGAAAGTTAAAGGAGAGAAATACAGATGAACTAATACAAATTATTATTTTAGCCTTTGAATTTGTAAGAATTAATTATGTGTTTTCGCCATTTTATTAAAATACTTAAATTGAAACAATATGCGGGAAAATAATATGATTATTGATCCAAGATTTTTGATTAGTAAAAATGGCATCAAGTAACGTTTATCAGTATAGGCTCTTTATATTTTAGATAAGAAGAGAAGAGGATGCGGTTATCTTATTCCTTTTAGGTCCGGGATACTTCAGCAGTATATTAAAGGACGACATATATTATATATTAGACGACCTCCGTGACGCAGTGGGCGAATAGCCGGCTGAGACGCAGGAGGTAGCGGGTTCGATTCCCGCCGCGGAACAAATGTTTGCATGGTCTACAGATATTTGTTCCGGGTCTGGTTGTTTTTCTATATATTATACGAGTAAGTATGTATTTACAAAACAAAGTATATAAGTATTCTATCAGTTATCTGGTTCCCATAATACAAGCCCTGCTTAGTTTGGGACTAGATAGCGTTGTGTGAATTGTCCAGCAATATTTATTTATTTATTTATTATATTAATTTTAGTATTTTGTATGTGCACATTGTTGCATTGTTGTAATAAACGTTATAATATATTATTATTAATATTAGCTGACCCGTTGCACTTCGTACCGCCTTGACATGCATCTGACGCGGGCTGTCAATGTACGTCACCGGTAAAATTCTCAATCGGCCATCATTAGCTGCGTCATTCATTATTTTTTGCGTGAAGATTTCCGATATTTGGGGCGGAGACGAATCCAACAAATCAAAGATCTTCAAAATCGGTTAAGCCCTTCTTGGGTTATAAATGGTGTAACTAACCTGACTTTGTTTTATATATATAGATAATTATGTTTACCCGAAAGAGGTAATTCTTCTTCGTACCACAAGGTAGTTAGGTAGTCTTACCGAACCTTTAAACACCTGTCTACTAGACAATTTCATAATACTTACATAAATAGGAAACTTCCAGACAGATGGTTTTCTTCCTATTGTTGTTTATGTAAAGTATAATTAAGCATTTGTTTGGTATTGAAACCGTAACACACGGTTGCACCATGTCATCTGTTTACCGTCAAACCTGACCTTCCACCGTTGGCAAAGCATTAACCATCATTACATTAACTTCTGTTCTATGCCAAACAGTACAAACTGATAAATACTGTTTCGTACAGAATAATATATCTAGACAGGTCTAAGATTTAGTAAATCAACCAGCCAACTATTTGGATTTTCAGACAAAACTTTAAATCTCGCGCGTCTCCCATAAAAACAAAAATATAATATTCGTAATCTTTGACTATCAAGATAAGATAAGATAACTCTTTATTGTACACCAAAGTAAAATACAGAACATAATTCTTACAAATAGATTTAGTACAATGGAGGCGGTCTTATCTCTAAAAGCGATCTCTTCCAGACAACCTTTGTATGGACAGGATCAAAATGTAACACATGACGGCGGTGCATGTATATAAATTTAAAAACATATCTACATACTATAAACCTAAATTACCAATAATAACACAAATTTAATTTAAATAATCAACTCTAAAAGTGGTTATGATGAATTAACAAGCAGCTACAACTTCAACACAAGGACAGATAATGGGTGTGCACTTTTGTTTTAAAATTACTAATAGACTTGGATGTTCTTATAGAGAGGGGCAAAGCGTTCCACAATCGTACGGCTGTTACAGTGAAGGATCGACTATAAAACTTTGTCGTATGGACAGGAGTTTTAACTTGAAGGGAATCTGAAGAACTCAAATTGCGATCATTAGCCTGGTGGAGAAACTCAAAACGCTCCTTAAGATAGAAGGTAGAAGAAGGGTTAAAAAGGATGTTATACAAAAGGGACAGTATGTGTGCATTCCGGCGAAGACAGATGGGGAGCCACTTGAGCTTTGTGCGAAAATCAGAAATATTGTCATACTTGCGCAAGCCAAATATGAACCGAATACAGAAGTTTCAAAATTGTGCCACTAAATAAATAAATAACTAAATTGACCTACAGATACATTCAGGAATTCATGTTAATTGCTTAATCTGTTTTGGGGTAGAAACTGCAGTTATTCTGGATTTCAGACTTTTCCCTATATTTGTGTCACTGAAGCTACACGCATACCAAATTACAGCACTGTGGGGTCACTGGTGTACCCTGTGAATTTCGTCAGTTCAGTTTTTAAGACTATAATTATAATAAAAACGGAGTCGAAATATAGGTACTAATGAAAACCTTTCATTAACGTCCATGTTGACCCAATAGCCTCAAACCCCACAACATTTTTAGCTCATTTATTCACACCAAAATTGGGTCATCACAACCTACCTATGTATCAAATTTCACGATGATCGGATCAACGCTTCAAAAGTTATCCTCGGACAAACTAACATACATACAACGCCGATTTGCCCAAGTTAATTTGGAGATCTCGCTCAATAAAATGTGATTCGAAAATCACGTTTAACTCTACCAACAGGTTCCAATCAAAGTTATCAGAGCATTCATTATTTATGTTTTTGATAGAAACCTGTCAATTTGAATTGCGTGTATGGTATCCAGGGTTGTATTTTGTCGTTGTTGAAATCGGCGAGATCAGAGGTCCTTTTTTTTATACAACTTATATGGCAAACGAGCATGCAGTCCACCAGATGTTAAGTGGCTACTGCAGCCCATGGATATCCACATAGAATTCAACACAAGGTATTATGTTGTCTTGATATCTATGTGGATACGTTGTCATACTATAGGACTTAGCTGTTAAGCCTATGTGCCAGTAATTACAGGAACACACCATTACCATCTAACCGGAACACAGCAGCACAAGTACTGCTATTTGGCGGCCGATAAAGGTAAGGCGGTGGTGCCCACTTCCTCAAGCTCGTCACAAAAGCTCTACCACTAGTAAAGCGGTCCTGTTAGGAAAAGAGGTTTTCATTCAAGTATCTTCATCATCATCATCTCAGCTAGTTGACATCCACTGTTGGGTATAGGCCTCTTTTTCATTACGCCATTATTTCCGGTCGCTTGCGAGTCTCATCCATTGACTCCCAGCTACGCTTACGTCTTCCATTATCTTAATTTAAATAAATATATATCTATTTATTGTCTCACCAAAATTACAAGAAGTTCTTAAACCTAAGAAATTACTACTATGTCATTTTCCAAATTTCGCGATTACTGTACATAATTATTGATTAAAACGGGTATTTATCGTGTATGTACCTTTTTTTATTTGTTATCCCGACGTTTGGACTGTGTTGTAACAGCCGCGTCTACCCGTCGGGTATCCGAAACGTCGGGATAACAGATAAAAAAGGTACATACTCTGTAAATACCTTTTTTAGTCAGTAATTACTACTATGTCAGTCTTATTTAGGTAAAAACGATTTATGTTTTCAAAAAAACATGTCATAAATTGAAATACATTGTTTCATAAAAACATTAATTTTATTATTACAACCTTTATAGGAATAGTAGCAGCATTTTATTTTTCTTCTCGCTGCATTAAAAATAATCTATGATTAAAAAAGAATTAATGCAGATTTAAAGGGTACACGTCTACACATCAAGCTACCTAGTCAGGTCATAAGTATTGTCACAGAGTAAAAACTTTTCTTTTAGAATGCTGGCCACAAAAAAGTTTATAAAATTCGAATTTCGAATTGTTCATGAAAATAAAAATGTATACTTTTTAGAATTTTACTCATTTTTAAATATGGAGTGGACGCTTAAAGAAGACCGTGTTGCAGTTATTGCGTTGCATCGTTGCGGTTACGCGGCAATTCAAATTTTTGACATACTGAAAAATTTGAATATAACCAAAATATCCGTTTATCGCACCATCAAACGATACAATGAAGACTCTAAAGTAGATGACAGGTCAATAAGTGGTCGCCCTCGGTCTGTTAGGACTCCAGCAGTGATAAAAGCTGTGAAGGCGCGAATTCAAAGAAATCCCAAACGTAAGCAGAAACTGTTGGCCCTTCAGATGGGGTTAAGCAGAACCACGGTGAAAAGGGTGTTAAATGAAGACTTAGGGCTTCGGGCATATCGAAGAAAAACAGGACATCGTTTGAATGCTCGTCTAATGGACCTGAGACTGAAGAGATGCCGCGCTTTGTTGAAGCGGTACGCGGGAAAAAAATATAGGGAAATTATTTTTTCAGATGAAAAAAATTTACCGTAGAAGAGAGCTACAACAAACAAAATGATAAGGTGTACGCACACAGTAGTGAAGAAGCGAGCAACCGTATTCCGCGTGTCCAACGAGGTCATTTTCCATCCTCGCTCATGGTATGGTTGGGAGTTTCTTATTGGGGCTTAACAGAGGTACATTTTTGTGAGAAAGGTGTAAAAACGAATGCAGTTGTGTATCAAAATACAGTCCTGACGAACCTTGTGGAACCTGTTTCTCATACCATGTTCAATAACAGGCACTGGGTATTCCAACAAGATTCGGCGCCAGCTCATAGAGCGAAGAGCACACAAGACTGGCTGGCGGCGCGTGAAATCGACTTCATCTGGCACGAAGACTGGCCCTTCTCCAGTCCAGATTTGAATCCGTTAGATTACAAGATATGGCAACACTTGGAGGAAAAGGCGTGCTCAAAGCCTCATCCCAATTTGGAGTCACTCAAGACATCCTTGATTAAGGCAGCCGCCGATATTGACATGGACCTCGTTCGTGCTGCGATAGACGACTGGCCGCGCAGATTGAAGGCCTGTATTCAAAATCACGGAGGTCATTTTGAATAAACTTTAGTGTCATAAGAATCTATGTTTTGTTAAGTTCATTTTGGTATATAAATGGTTACATAATGAATAAACTTGTTTCAATTATTTTATATTAAACATGTGACAGAATTTATGACCTGACTAGGTATATATTTCAAGAATAAGCTGACCTCGCATTGTGTAGGCTTTTCGTGGAATGAGAGGTCAACTTATACTGGAAATGTATAGCTTGATGTGTAGCCGTGTGTAAAACGACTCGTGAAATTGGGAACGCCCGCTGTCCCCGTTAGCCTTATCTCCGTTAAGGGGACAACGGTAAGGAAAATATAAATTTTTAAAATTTTTATTTAATTTTTCCTTCGTTTTCCCCGTGATGGGGACACGGACTAATAGGACAACGGGAACACATCCAAACTATCAGTTAGAATGTTACTTTACGGCGGTAGGTACTGATTATGAAGTCTAGGTTTAATCTCAGAAAAGCACTCATTGACATTGTCTACCTCCGTGGCGCAGTGGGCGCAGAGCTGGCTGTAACGCAGGAGGTTGCGGGTTCGATTCCCGTCGCGGATCAAATGTTTGTCTGATAGACAAATATTTTTATGATGCATGTATTAACAAAAAAAAAGCATACAAGCTTGACTTAGTTTAGGACTAGATAACTCTGTGTGAAAAGTCCAACAATTTTGATAAAGCGAAGCGAGATCTCTAAATTAACTTGGGCAAATCGTCGTTGTACGTATGTATGTTTGATTGCCTGAGGATATCTTTCGAAGCGTTTATCCGATCATCGTGAAATTTTGTATATAGGTAGGTAGTGATGACACAATTTTGGTGTGACTAAATAAGCTAAAAATGTTGGGGGGTTGTTGAGATATTGGGATTCAAGAGGGGTAACAAAAAACCAAAATAGGACTATTCCGTCAAATGACACGTTTAATAAGAGGTCTTTGTGAGTACATTTCGATCCCGTTTTTATTTTTAGTTTAAACTTTGTAGGTTTTAAGTTATTATCCAAAATAAAAACTGAACTTTGACAAAATTGACAGGGTACACAGTGCTGAAATTTGGTATGCGTGTAGCTTTAGTGACGCAAACATAGAGAAAAAACTTAAACCCAGAATAACTGCAATTTCTAACCCCAAAAAAGCATAACCAATTAACATGAACTCCCGTTACCTGTAATATAGAAAGAAAGAAAGAAAGTACATTTATTTGCTCCCACAGACAGTGTTCAATAATACAATAACACAGACAATGGTGTTGCGTGGGGACAAAATGGTCCCTGTCTCAGCATGGGCTGCTTCGAACCTTGTTGGGTACGATGCAGCGCTGGTATTCTGACAGGGCCTAAGTGAGGACGCGAACACTGGTAAACGAGTACCTATATAATACTAAATAAATATTGCCAGTCACCATTATATAAATTAAACTAAGTTATCTATGACGGTGCCTAATAAGATAACAATACATGTTCGGATTTAAAAATAAACTGACGGTCAAGTTAGTTGCTTATGCATTTCGTGGCACTATTTAGATAGTCAAAGATTAGTTACAAATAGTATTTTCTTGTTTTTATGGGAGACTCGCGAGATCTCAGTTCGGGGCGAACCACTAGTATTATAAAATATTTAGACTGGAGTGTTAGCTTAGGCCATCAGAATAAGCTGCTGATGATAATGAGAGAGTACACGCATTAGATAGAAAGCATTGCAAGATATTACGATGATTCGTTATAGGATATGGGTTAAATTCTCAAAAGCATGTGATCTGCATTAAGATGGAACGCATGGATTGCGCTGAACGATGAATAGTGGAGAGGACTCGTAACAGACTGTAGATTAAACATTAATGGATTCTAATGAGAGGTTTTCAGAACCATATAAAAATTAATACATACAATTTGGTGGATGGTTGTTAAATATTATGAAAAGTCGTCTTAATCATTTTAAATACAGTATTATTGTCTGGAACAACATAATAAAGTCTCTTAATTTGTCAAATTTTAAAGTCTGCGCTAAAATACATTTTAGTAACTACTAGTTTTCGCCCGTGGCTTTGTATAATATAGTAGCCTATGTCTCAATCGAGGTCATAGATACCAATACAATACCTATAGATACCAAATTTCATCGAAATCGGTCCAGCTGGTTAGTCGGACGTAACAGACAGACAGCAAAACACAGTTATAATATGGATATGGCTTAACATCTATTGTCTTTTAAAATTTTCTTCTTCCTGCCCTTTTCCCACATCACGTCGGCACAACATGTAATTCTCCTCCACATCTCTCTGTTAGCTGTCATCTCTGTTGTCACTTCCTTCCTACCTATATCATTCTTTGCACAGTCCATCCATCTCTTCTTCGGCCTTTCTCTACTTCTATATCCATCCACACTCTTATCTAGCACTCTTTTAGGCACATGATTTTCTTCCCTACGCATGACATGCCCATACCACGCTAGCTTCTTCCTCCTCAATTTTTCTATCACTGGCGCTACTTATAAACTTCCTCTAATATACTCATTCCTTATCTTATCCAATCTCGTTACCCCACACATCCATCTCAACATTTGCATTCTTTTTTCATATTGTCTTTTAAAATATAGCATAAAAAGTTGTTTTTTCGATAGAATTGTCTGATTTATCTTCGTGCATTCGTCAGTTTCTATATTTTAATTGTTTTCTCATTTATTACAATAGAATGGTACAATGTACCTACTTATTGTAGAAACGGTTTTGATTTCTACACCGTCACAATCTAGGATTGGAGTAGGTAGTACACACGGCTACACATCAAGCTATTTTTTCCAGTATAAGCTGACCTCGCATTGTGTAGGCTTTTCGTAGAATGAGAGGTCAGCTTATACTGGAAGTAAATAGCTTGATGTGTAGCCGTGTGAACTTACTCATTCACTGCATTACTCTTGACGTCAATACAAATAACATTGTAAGAGTATTATTGTTTTCACTCCTTTCCTTTTGTTTTCATTGAATATTTCTCCTCCATTGCATCACGGTCAAGGAGGGAACGCATCAGAGTTATTTTAGTGTATCCTCCAGAAGTAAGATGCATACTTGCATTTGGAATTTATGAAACAATAACATGCATTCCTGTGACTTTAGTAGACAATAATATTTTGGTTGTTGAGCCTTTAAAGTATTTTGGTAATAATAATATATTGACGGAAATATGACCTGATGCTTTGGCCAAAAAGCATTCGCTTCGAATCGATTCGATTTCTACATAGGTTCGTTGTCGATAGATCACGTGATAAGTCCATAGCATGTATCAATTCCATACATTTTCGGACTTATCGAGTAGCGTTATCGCTAATCTATACTAATATTATAAAGAGGAAAGATTTGTTTGTTTGTATTGAATAGGCTCCGAAACTACTGGACCGATTTAAAAAAATATTTCACTGTTGGGAAGCTACACTATCCCCGGGTGGCATAAGCTACTTTTTACCTAACTGCGCAGAAGAAGGGTAATGTTTTTATTGAAAAACTACGCGTGCGAAGCTGCGGATTTGTCAGCTAGTCAAATGTAATTTGGCTAAGCCCCCTGGTAGAGGTTGCTGGGAGCCGTTGGGTGCAGGCCGCAGAAGAATAGTCGCTCTAGAAACCTATTGGGTGGCATTTATTTAGCACTAGACGACATTTTGATGGTAAATGATTCGTATATTTTAGACGAAAAATAGACATCTAACTTCTTGCAATTTAGATAATTTGAGTTCTTAATTCGATTTCTGGAATTGCATAGTTTTGCCTGTCATTTTCAGTGGACTACTCGTAGTTTACACAACGTTTAGCACGTTAAGATAGGGGATTAAGGGAATGACAAAAGGGGGCAAGAGTCTACAATTTGTACATATTACAACTTTAAACTTTCGTATTTCGAATAATAAAATAAGCGGTCACTTCAGGATAGACTAACTCATACAAATTTATTTTTACTACCCTTTATTATAATTTGAATATGATATTAAATGATGTATTAAGGGCCTCATAAGAAGGCTCAATGTCTCTCAGCGTGCTATGGAGAGGGCTAAGCTTGGTGTTTCTCTACGAGATCCAATCACAAATGAGGAGATCGTAGACGAAGCAAAACCACTGATGCACGAAGGTTTAACAAGTTGAAGTGGCAGTGGATACGCCACATAACTCGAAGCACTGACGGCCGTTTGGACAGAAAGGTTCTGGAGTGAGACGCTCTGGAAATCCGTGGGGGAGGCTTATGCTCAGCAGCGGATGTCCTGGGGCTGAGATGATGATGATGACCCATATGAATTGAAACAATAGGCTTTAGACCTATAGGGCAAGTAAAACTAGGACATTATTTGATCAGCATACTGATTGTCATATTAAAATGTCGCAGCACGTCTAGCAAGAATGTTCTACCGATTTAAGTTGTTTATCTAAGCTAAGGCAGCAGGTGCGTATTTTAAATAAATTATTTACTTCTAAACATGCATTTGTATGTGCATTTTGTAGTAAATAAATATTTTCATTTTCATTTTCATTTTTCATTTTCAAACAATTTACTTATTAATTAATAACAAGTTTAAATTGTGGAGTTTTTCGATACCTAGTCATAATTTAGATATGAGAGATGAAACGGTAAATTAAATTTTACAATATTTATTGAAAGAAATTGTGCATTTATTTTATATGGAATGCCATATAAAAATAAATAGACCAGACCGGAAAATTAAAAATTGTAATCTAGATTTGAAGAGAGGGATTATCACGGAATGGTCCTTATTGAGTCTCTGTTTTGGTTCATTGCTATTAACATCATCATAACAGTCAAAGGACGTTTATTCTACATCACAAGGGTAAATTAAACACAATAGGTACTTTTTACTAAGAAAACTTTCGTGATTGATTTCAATAATTATTATAAATACGGGATTTATCACGTACCGTCTTATCGGTGTTTCGACCGACAATGTTTCGGTTCAATTCGTGAACCTTCATCAGGGTGAGTGCGATCCGCTCCGAATAACGTCTCGCCTCGCACTCGCCGATATGACGGTACGTGATAAATCCCGTATTTATAATAACAAAAGGTACTAATCACTTAATTTATTTTATCTTTTTTGTTGATTTTTATTACTATTTTTTTGACTTTTATTATTCAAATGAAATTGTATTTATTACGTAATCTGGGTAATAACAAGGTGTTGTACAGTTGTTGTGTAGGCGCAGCCATATTCAGCGTTTAACGCATGCAATGTTAAAGCTTTACACATACATTTTATTATAACTTATTATACTTTGATTATAATCGTATCTTTTATTAGCTTATATATTAATTTTATTTCTAATGTCACTAAATTAATAATCGAATTTAATTAGTACACTTGTACTAACCCATTTGACAGTTTAATTAAGTTTTTAATCAAAAATATGGATCTTTGACATCGTAATGAATTAAATTATTAATCTATTGACTTTCTCTGTATATTTATTCATTTGAATTTTATGACTTTTGGTAATAATGAATATTGTTTAATGTAATTTTTAATAATGTGGCTTGAAATACGATTGTTAAATTGTTTCTAATTATATGAAATTAAATTTAGCCAGGTGCACTCTGTCACACTTCCTGTCAACGTCACTTAGCCCTGGATGAGTTACGCATATTTTATGATAGTGCAGTGGGCTCGCCGGGCATTGCCTATATAATAGTCAGATTCGGGCTATCGCTTGGCATTGTGATGTTGATGAACTGCCAGATAATCAGTCCCTACGTCATCACTTTAATTTCGTGTGACTATTAATTCGGGGAACACAAATTTAATTTAATTGTGTTCTGGTAGCAAGCACCTATTGACACAAAAAGAATAGAATAGAATAATTCTTTATTGTACACCAGGAATAATTAAAAAAAACTAATTTATGTTAAATATAGTATAATGGGCGGCCTTATCTCTGAAAACGATTTCATCCAGGCAACTTTTAAAGTTGTTTAAATTTTTAAAAAAAAGTTGTTAAGTCTAGTTAAATTTGTGTTTTCAGGGAACACAAGTTAAATTAACTGACTCATTTAATTTTAAACCTACCTTTTGACCAAAAGTTGTGCATATTTATAAATTAAACTTACATATTTTTCTTAGATAATTTAGAATTACGAACTATTTGAGTGATGGTTATGATTGATTTATCCTGGTTAATATGAGGGCAAGAAATAAACGAATTGAATGCCAAGAAAAAGCCAATGATATACGGCAAGCTAGGTCCTCGTTTCCATGTCCTCAGTTTTCCCACCTCATGGGCACATTACTGTACCTTGACTCGACACCGTTCAAGGGTGGTGGCCGCTGGGTGACTAATGTGGCATAGTGATCTGTTGAGAGCTATTTGTTTTATTAGGAAGTAATTGTGTGCATTCATTAATTGTCAGTTACGAGTACGTTGGAAAATCATTTGATTTGTAGCAATTAGAATTACAAAGAGGGAAAACTTTTCATTCTAATTTTGTACACCAATATATTTTAAAACATAGTAAACGTTTAACTGCACCTGATGATAATAATGCCTATGTTTCACAATAAATGTTTTTAATGATAGTTTTAAAAAAAGGTAATTTGTTATTCAAAACTTTTTAAAATGACAGTTTTAAAATACTAGAACTTTGCTAAAACTATGCATCACCTGAATTACCATATAGGCTACGTTTTATCCCATAATCAGTTCCCATGGGTTAATAATCAAGGGTGTGAAGTCAAGTTGCAACAGCGTGAATGAATGAATGAATGAAAATTCTTTATTATACCTTACAAGCACAACATATTTATAGAAAAAAAAACAAATAAAAGTAAGCATAATAAATAATCTTATCGCTTAACAAAGCGATCTCTTCCAGACAACCTTTGGATGGAGAGGATCATTGCTTAATAGAAGATTGGCCGAGGTGTAAAAAGAATAAACTTAATAATAGAAAAAGAAATTAGTTATATACATACATATTAGGTACATAAATATCTTTAAATAAATAAATAAATATCATATATAAAATAAATAAATATGTACTTACATACTTATACTTACAATAATAATATTAGAGATCAGATGAATCATGACTCTTTATGGAGATAAAAGTTTTTCATAAAAGCGTGTTTAGCTATATTTCTAGGTTACCTACACATTTAGTAAGGTAACGCGTACGAAGTCGCGGGCAACAGCTATCCTATATTTTTATAAGATTTTATTACTTTAATGGCAGATACCAAAATCTTTCGCAAATCTTAATTCCGTATTGTGTTTAGTTTTCAAAATATTATAGACCTTGTTTTATAAGTACTGAATTTGTAAACCTGAAATATATTAATAACTTGGAAGAGATCGCTCTTAGCGATAAGGCTGCTTATACTATTACTTTCGTAGTCTATCTTAAGGTTTGTTTTATTTACAAGCTGACCCGGCTTTGCACGCGTGGTTTGTCAATGAAAACATTACCCTCCTTCTGCGCAGTCGGGTAAAAGGTAGCCTTAGTCTCAATCCTGGTCATAATCTATCTGTATATCGAATTCTATCGAAATCGGTCCAGCCGTTTAGTCGTGAAAACGTAACAAACAGACAGACAGAAAGACAGAGTTACCTACTTTCGAATTTATATTATTACTAGCTGACCAATCCGCAGCTTCGCACGCGTAGTTTTTTTAATAAAAACATTACCCTCCTTTGCGCAGTTAGATAAAAAGTAGCCTATGTTACTTAGGGTGAATGTAGCTTTCCAATGGTGAAACAATTTTTGAAATCGGACCAGAAGTTTTTGAGTTTATTCATTACAAACATACACACAAAAATACAAAAATACAAATCTTTCCTCTATAAAATATTAGTATAGAAATATAGATAGTATGGGTATGTGGTAATTCAGTAACGAGTTCTTACCAGATTTTCTTTTTGAGACCTCAAGTGCTTCCGGGCTAAGGTGATCATGATTAGCTTAGTAAATCTCCCGTTAGCTATAACTAGGTGGGTAGTCGCGCTTAGAGTAAAACGCAGTATGTGCAAAATGGATGCAGTAAAACGCATTAGGTATAATAGTCACGTCTAATATCCATTAAATTTGCAATTATCTAAGTATATGTAGAAATTGTAGAATTCATTGATAACTCACGGTTCGGAATCGTGGCATAATTTTATTTCGCAGAACCAGTCGTTGCCAATACTATCGTAAACTGGAGTATAGAAGTTATTATTTTAGGACATGACGATGGATAAATATAGACTAAAAACCTTGCCAGAAATACACCTTATGATGAGCCAAAAATAGTAAGATAAAGTAGAGAATTATGTTGTCAAAATACAAACTACAAAAATAACTAAATTGATCCCTCTTTTCAACCGACTTCAAAAAAGGAGGAGGTTCAATTCGACTGTTTTTTTATGTTTTGACCTCAAAAATTTCGACTGGGTAAACCGATTTTGATGATTCTTTTTTTTATTTGAAAGCTGGTGCATCCCGTGTGGTCCCATTTCCCTTTAGTCTAGTTCTAACAATGAAATATATGAAAAAAACCATTTATGTCTTAAATTTGTTTAATTTTTATGTTAAATTTGTTAGCTCAGAACTCCGTTATAAATCAACTTTCTTAAAATTAGTTTTTTATTAGAAAGGATTGCTCTCATGGAAATTTCATCAAAATTGGTAATGTAGTTTGGTTTTAACTGTTATCTGAAGTCGCTTAGAGTAAAACGCAGTATGTGCAAAATGGATGCAGTAAAACGCATTAGGTATAATAGTCACGTCTAATATCCATTAAATTTGCAATTATCTAAGTATATGTAGAAATTGTAGAATTCATTGATAACTCACGGTTCAGAATCGTGGCATAATTTTATTTCGCAGAACCAGTCGTTGCCAATACTATCGTAAACTGGAGTATAGAAGTTATTATTTTAGGACATGACGATGGATAAATATAGACTAAAAACCTTGCCAGAAATACACCTTATGATGAGCCAAAAATAGTAAGATAAAGTAGAGAATTATGTTGTCAAAATACAAACTACAAAAATAACTAAATTGATCCCTCTTTTCAACCGACTTCAAAAAAGGAGGAGGTTCAATTCGACTGTTTTTTTATGTTTTGACCTCAAAAATTTCGACTGGGTAAACCGATTTTGATGATTCTTTTTTTTATTTGAAAGCTGGTGCATCCCGTGTGGTCCCATTTCCCTTTAGTCTAGTTCTAACAATGAAATATATGAAAAAAACCATTTATGTCTTAAATTTGTTTAATTTTTATGTTAAATTTGTTAGCTCAGAACTCCGTTATAAATCAACTTTCTTAAAATTAGTTTTTTATTAGAAAGGATTGCTCTCATGGAAATTTCATCAAAATTGGTAATGTAGTTTGGTTTTAACTGTTATCTGAAGTCGCTTAGAGTAAAACGCAGTATGTGCAAAATGGATGCAGTAAAACGCATTAGGTATAATAGTCACGTCTAATATCCATTAAATTTGCAATTATCTAAGTATATGTAGAAATTGTAGAATTCATTGATAACTCACGGTTCAGAATCGTGGCATAATTTTATTTCGCAGAACCAGTCGTTGCCAATACTATCGTAAACTGGAGTATAGAAGTTATTATTTTAGGACATGACGATGGATAAATATAGACTAAAAACCTTGCCAGAAATACACCTTATGATGAGCCAAAAATAGTAAGATAAAGTACAGAATTATATTGTCAAAATACAAACTACAAAAATAACTAAATTGATCCCTCTTTTCAACCGACTTCAAAAAAGGAGGAGGTTCAATTCGACTGTTTTTTTATGTTTTGACCTCAAAAATTTCGACTGGGTAAACCGATTTTGATGATTCTTTTTTTTTATTTGAAAGCTGGTGCATCCCGTGTGGTCCCATTTCCCTTTAGTCTAGTTCTAACAATGAAATGTATGAAAAAAACCATTTATGTCTTAAATTTGTTTAATTTTTATGTTAAATTTATTAGCTCAGAACTCTGTTATAAATCAACTTTCTTAAAATTAGTTTTTTATTAGAAAGGATTGCTCTCATGGAAATTTCATCAAAATTGGTAATGTAGTTTGGTTTTAACTGTTATCTGAAGTCGCTTAGAGTAAAACGCAGTATGTGCAAAATGGATGCAGTAAAACGCATTAGGTATAATAGTCACGTCTAATATCCATTAAATTTGCAATTATCTAAGTATATGTAGAAATTGTAGAATTCATTGATAACTCACGGTTTAGAATCGTGGCATAATTTTATTTCGCAGAACCAGTCGTTGCCAATACTATCGTAAACTGGAGTATAGAAGTTATTATTTTAGGACATGACGATGGATAAATATAGACTAAAAACCTTGCCAGAAATACACCTTATGATGAGCCAAAAATAGTAAGATAAAGTACAGAATTATGTTGTCAAAATACAAACTACAAAAATAACTAAATTGATCCCTCTTTTCAACCGACTTCAAAAAAGGAGGAGGTTCAATTCGACTGTTTTTTTATGTTTTGACCTCAAAAATTTCGACTGGGTAAACCGATTTTGATGATTCTTTTTTTTTATTTGAAAGCTGGTGCATCCCGTGTGGTCCCATTTCCCTTTAGTCTAGTTCTAACAATGAAATGTATGAAAAAAACCATTTATGTCTTAAATTTGTTTAATTTTTATGTTAAATTTATTAGCTCAGAACTCCGTTATAAATCAACTTTCTTAAAATTAGTTTTTTATTAGAAAGGATTGCTCTCATGGAAATTTCATCAAAATTGGTAATGTAGTTTGGTTTTAACTGTTATCTGAAGTCGCTTAGAGTAAAACGCAGTATGTGCAAAATGGATGCAGTAAAACGCATTAGGTATAATAGTCACGTCTAATATCCATTAAATTTGCAATTATCTAAGTATATGTAGAAATTGTAGAATTCATTGATAACTCACGGTTTAGAATCGTGGCATAATTTTATTTCGCAGAACCAGTCGTTGCCAATACTATCGTAAACTGGAGTATAGAAGTTATTATTTTAGGACATGACGATGGATAAATATAGACTAAAAACCTTGCCAGAAATACACCTTATGATGAGCCAAAAATAGTAAGATAAAGTACAGAATTATGTTGTCAAAATACAAACTACAAAAATAACTAAATTGATCCCTCTTTTCAACCGACTTCAAAAAAGGAGGAGGTTCAATTCGACTGTTTTTTTGTGTTTTGACCTCAAAAATTTCGACTGGGTAAACCGATTTTGATGATTCTTTTATTTTATTTGAAAGCTGTTGCATCCCGTGTGGTCCTATTTCCCTTTAGTCTAGTTCTAACAATGAAATATATGAAAAAACCATTTATGTCTTAAATTTGTTTAATTTTTATGTTAAATTTATTAGCTCAGAACTCCGTTATAAATCAACTTTCTTAAAATTAGTTTTTTATTAGAAAGGATTGCTCTCATGGAAATTTCATCAAAATTGGTAATGTAGTTTGGTTTTAACTGTTATCTGAAGTCGCTTAGAGTAAAACGCAGTATGTGCAAAATGGATGCAGTAAAACGCATTAGGTATAATAGTCACGTCTAATATCCATTAAATTTGCAATTATCTAAGTATATGTAGAAATTGTAGAATTCATTGATAACTCACGGTTCAGAATCGTGGCATAATTTTATTTCGCAGAACCAGTCGTTGCCAATACTATCGTAAACTGGAGTATAGAAGTTATTATTTTAGGACATGACGATGGATAAATATAGACTAAAAACCTTGCCAGAAACACACCTTATGATGAGCCAAAAATAGTAAGATAAAGTACAGAATTATGTTGTCAAAATACAAACTACAAAAATAACTAAATTGATCCCTCTTTTCAAACGACTTCAAAAAAGGAGGAGGTTCAATTCGACTGTTTTTTTATGTTTTGACCTCAAAAATTTCGACCGGGTAAACCGATTTTGATGATTCTTTTTTTTTATTTGAAAGCTGGTGCATCCCGTGTGGTCCCATTTCCCTTTATTTTCCTCTAACAATGAAATATATGAAAAAACCATTTATGTCTTAAATTTGTTTAATTTTTATGTTAAATTTGTTAGCTCAGAACTCCGTTATAAATCAACTTTCTTAAAATTAGTTTTTTATTAGAAAGGATTGCTCTCATGGAAATTTCATCAAAATTGGTAATGTAGTTTGGTTTTAACTGTTATCTGAAGTCGCTTAGAGTAAAACGCAGTATGTGCAAAATGGATGCAGTAAAACGCATTAGGTATAATAGTCACGTCTAATATCCATTAAATTTGCAATTATCTAAGTATATGTAGAAATTGTAGAATTCATTGATAACTCACGGTTCAGAATCGTGGCATAATTTTATTTCGCAGAACCAGTCGTTGCCAATACTATCGTAAACTGGAGCATAGAAGTTATTATTTTAGGACATGACGATGGATAAATATAGACTAAAAACCTTGCCAGAAACACACCTTATGATGAGCCAAAAATAGTAAGATAAAGTACAGAATTATGTTGTCAAAATACAAACTACAAAAATAACTAAATTGATCCCTCTTTTCAACCGACTTCAAAAAAGGAGGAGGTTCAATTCGACTGTTTTTTTATGTTTTGACCTCAAAAATTTCGACCGGGTAAACCGATTTTGATGATTCTTTTTTTTTATTTGAAAGCTGGTGCATCCCGTGTGGTCCCATTTCCCTTTAGTCTAGTTCTAACAATGAAATATATGAAAAAAACCATTTATGTCTTAAATTTGTTTAATTTTTATGTTAAATTTGTTAGCTCAGAACTCCGTTATAAATCAACTTTCTTAAAATTAGTTTTTTATTTGAAAGGATTGCTCTCATGGAAATTTCATCAAAATTGGTAATGTAGTTTGGTTTTAGCTGTAATCTGAAGTCGGTTATATTTATTTAAGAAGTTACTTGTTTTGCCTTTTTCCACATTAAGGCGATTCGATTCCTAAGTATATACAAACGTTTAGTCGCGATTCACTAGATAACTGAACCAGAGAAATGTCTCAATATATCGCATTATTTACGTCTTATTATTGTCACAAATTCAATAAAATTGCATACTTTAATTCACAAATATCTAAGCATTCATCATTTTCACTTATTTGAAATGTCATTAAACAATTGTTTTTTCGAAGAATAATCCATAGGCAAATTTAATGCTAATTAGCATTTTCTTCCAGGTAAGCTTTGTGTTGATCTAGTCACAATTTAAAAATCAAAATATTTTTATTTACAGTATACAGAAACAAAATAAAAACAGTGATAGCCGCAGGAAGGCGTTGATGCGACACAGTATATTACTGTGTCGCATCAACGCCTTCCTCCGTAAACCTTATCGAATATAGAGAAGCTTAACTTATGTTGTTGTAGAGCTTTATAGAAAATATATTAAGAAATATTAAACGTACATAATTACTAAAAATCTATAGTAATATTATAAACAGGAAAGATTTGTTTGTTTGTATTGAATAGACTCCGAAACTACTGGACCGATTTAAAAAAATCTTTCACTGTTGGGAAGTTACACTATCCCCGGGTGGCATAAGCAACTTTTTACCCAACTGCGCAGAAGGAGGGTAATGTTTTTATTGAAAAACTACGCGTGAGAAGCTGCTGATTTGTCAGCTAGTTAATAATATAAATAGTAATCTGTATTAATCGGACTTGTGGGAACAAACAGCTTAGTAAAGTGGTAATGTCCGGATAGAGAAATCGTAAGCGCAATATAAAAATTGCACCCAATCATTCACTGGTTTTTTTACCGCAATGAGCGTAAAGTAGGATATTGGCTAATAACAAGGTATCCATCTAGGCAATAGACAGGGCACTGGTAGGTAATCTACGGATCAATTAATTACTCGTAGATCGCCTAGTTTTTATACACGTACCGATCGGTACTGTCGGGGAAGAAGTAGTTGAGCAGCCGACTTAGCATTACCGAGTTTCGACGGTAGAGGATACAACAACTATTAATTAATGAAACATTATTTCATCATCATCATCATATCAGCCGTAGGACGTCCACTGCTGGACAAAGGCCTCCCTCATTGATCTCCAGGAACTGCATCCAACGCCGACCTGCGGTTCTTACCAAGTCGTCTGCCCATCTTGTGGGTGGACGTCCTACGCTGCGCTTGCCGGTCCGTGGCCTCCACTCGAGAACCTTTCGGCCCCATCGGCCATCTGTTCTGCGCGCTATATGGCCTGCCCATTGCCACTTCAACGTGTTAATCCGTAGGGCTATGTCGGTGACTTGAGTTCTCCTACGTATCTCCTCATTTCTGATTCGATCCCGTAGAGAAACCCCGAGCATAGCCCTCTCCATAGCTCGTTGAGCGACTCTGAGCTTATTCATAAGGCAAATAGTGAAGGACCACGTAACGGTTCCATATGTCATCACTGGTAACACACACTGATTGAAGACTTTCGTCTTAAGGCACTGAGGTATGTTGGACGAAAAGACGTTGCGAAGTTTCCCAAACGCTGCCCATCCGAGTTGGATTCGACGATTGACCTCTTTCTCGAAGTTGGACCTACCTAATTGGATAGTTTGTCCTAGGTATACATACGCGTCGACAACTTCAAGAGCCAAGTTCTCAACCATAACTGGGGCAGGGACGACATGGACATTCGACATGATTTTCGTCTTGTCCATGTTCATTTTAAGTCCTACCCGTTGGGAGACTCGATTGAGGCCTTCGAGCATCGTGCTGAGCTCTTCCATCGACTTTGCCATGACCACAATATCGTCGGCAAACCGAAGGTGAGTGATGTATTCGCCGTTAATATTGATGCCCAGTCCTTTCCATTCCAGAAGCTTAAAGGCATCTTCCAATGCGGTCGTAAACAGTTTCGGAGAGATTACATCTCCCTGTCTTACGCCTCTTTTTAAGGGAATCGCCTTCGAGCTCTGTTCGTGTACTCGGACTGACATAGTGGCGTTTTTATACAAACACTTCAACACTTCGATGTACCGATAGTCTATACGGCATCGTTGGAGAGACTCAAGCACTGCCCATGTTTCGATCGAATCGCAGGCTTTCTCATAGTCCACAAACGCGAGACATAGCGGCAAGTTATACTCTTCGGTCTTCTGTATGACTTGCCACAGCGTATGTATGTGGTCTATGGTACTGTAGCCTTTACGGAACCCGGCTTGTTCGGGAGGCTGGAAGTCATCAAACCTGCGTTCAAGACGGTTCGCGATGACCCTCGAAATCAGCTTATAAACATGGCTCAAAAGCGAGATGGGTCTGTAATTCTTAAGCAAGGAATTGTCACCTTTCTTGAAGAATAGAACCACCACGCCCCCGTTCCATGCTTTTGGCGTCGTACCTTCAAGCAAGGCGGAATTAAAGAGCTTCTGAAGGACTTTAAGTAGTCAGAACTTCAGAAGCTCTGAAGTGATTCCGTCCTCGCCCGGCGCCTTGTCGTTCTTAAGCTGCTTCAAGGCCATCCTGATCTCATACAGGCTGATGTCCGGAATATCTTCGGTATAATGTCGGGTCAGTTTGGCTCTTGGATCGTTGGCCGCACTGCAAACAGGTTTAGTAACCGAATCGTAGAGCCGTCCATAGAACCTTTCGACTTCCCTTAACACTTCCGCTTTACTTGACGTTATGCTGCCATCTTCCCTCTTCAGCTTCGTCATGCGGCTCTGCCCAATAGAATTATCTCTCGCGAACACTTTGGAGCCTTTATTCCGCTCTATCGTATCTTTAATACGAGATGTATTAAAGGTACGAATATCGTGCCGCAAGGATTTCCAAATTTTTACGGAAACATTATTTAATGTACAAAATAAAAATAATCTGTACATAGGCAAACATGCTAGACAGCTTTCTCTTCCAGTTAACCTTTGAGTAATGCGGACAAACAGTTATTACAGGTAGTGCATATTTAGTAGAGAGAGGTTTAATTTAAATTCCAAGATACATAGATATAAATATAACTAAACTTTGACGACCTCCGTGGCGCAGTGGGCGAATAGTCGGCTGAGACGCAGGAGGTAGCGGGTTCGACTCCCGCCGCGGAACAAATGTTTACATGATCTACAGATTTAATAATAATGTTTATTTTCATCTCGGAAAGAGGATTTTTGCTCTAGTGTGCTGCTAGTGCAAAAGCCGTTTTTATCCGCTAGACGATAAAACAAATTGAATTTAGAACATCGTGTGCACTATAGTGTGACCATTAGTGCTGTGGCGGCAGGTAGTGTTATTCGTATCGGACTGTCTATCTCATGTGCGTCTGACATAGACAGTCCGATACAAATAACACTACCTGCCGCCACGAGCGTTGACGGCGAACTGACAGAGCGCAGCAGCTGATTCTCCCCCCCGTCTCGCCGCGCGCATACCTCAGGGAGTGCACAGCACTATTGGTCACACTATAAGTTTGTGAATTCAAAACATCATTAAACCTATTTACTTCTGCCTCTATGGTGCCGAATTTATCTTACATTCTTTTTTAATTTGTTAAAAACTCAGACTCGAAACCTTCTTGGTGTATTACTGTTTTTGCATTTAGTCATTTCCTCGCTGAGGTGAGATGAAAAGTTACGTGTGCAATCGAGTGCAAAGATTTTTCTCCTCGTGTTCCTTTGATTCCCTTGCTAACGCTCAAAATTCTAATTTTTGAAAATTTTATTTTTGATATTATATTTTAGAATCCTTGCTTGCTTGGTCATCAAAATAGAGCACACGGTTAAAAAGCGACTTTGCACTCTTGTATAACAAATAACTATTAAATTTTCACATTTACATGTACTATACCTATACATATATACCTAGTCAGGTCATAAATTCTGTCACATGTTTAATATAAAATAATTTAAACAAGTTTATTCATTATGTAACCATTTATTTACCAAAATGAACTTAACAAAACATAGATTCTTATGACACTAAAGTTTATTCAAAATGACCTCCGTGATTTTGAATACAGGCCTTCAATCTGCGCGGCCAGTCGTCTATCGCAGCACGAACGAGGTCCATGTCAATATCGGCGGCTGCCTTAATCAAGGATGTCTTGAGTGACTCCAAATTGGGATGAGGCTTTGAGCACGCCTTTTCCTCCAAGTGTTGCCATATCTTGTAATCTAACGGATTCAAATCTGGACTGGAAGAGGGCCAGTCTTCGTGGCGGATGAAGTCGATTTCACGCGCCGCCAGCCAGTCTTGTGTGCTCTTCGCTCTATGAGCTGGCCTTGAATCTTGTTGGAATACCCAGTGCCTGTTATTGAACATGGTATGAGAAACAGGTTCCACAAGGTTCGTCAGGACTGTATTTTGATACACAACTGCATTCGTTTTTACACCTTTCTCACAAAAATGAACCTCTGTTAAACCCCAATAAGAAACTCCCAACCATACCATGAGCGAGGATGGAAAATGACCTCGTTGGACACGCCGAATACGGTTACTCGCTTCTTCACTACTGTGTGCGTACACCTTATCATTTTGTTTGTTGTAGCTCTCTTCTACGGTAAAAAATTTTTCATCCGAAAAAAGAATTTACCGATATTTTTTTCCCGCGTACCGCTTCAACAAAGCGCGGCATCTCTTCAGTCTCAGGTCCATTAGACGAGCATTCAAACGATGTCCTGTTTTTCTTCGATATGCCCGAAGCCCTAAGTTTTCATTTAACACCTTTTTCACCGTGGTTCTGCTTAACCCCATCTGAAGGGCCAACAGTTTCTGCTTACGTTTGGGATTTCTTTGAATTCGCGCCTTCACAGCTTTTATCACTGCTGGAGTCCTAACAGACCGAGGGCGACCACTTCTTGACCTGTCATCTACACTAGAGTCTTCATTGTATCGTTTGATGGTGCGATAAACGAATCTTTTGGTTATATTCAAATTTTTCAGTATGTCAAAAATTTGAATTGGCGCGTAACCGCAACGATGCAACGCAATAACTGCAACACGGTCTTCTTTAAGCGTCCACTCCATATTTAAAATGAGTAAAATTCTAAAAAGTATACATTTTTATTTTCATGAACAATTCGAAATTCGAATTCTATAACCTTTTTTGTGGCCAGCATTCTAAAAGAAAAGTTTTTACTCTGTGACAATACTTATGACCTGACTAGGTACATACGTTATAAAAATAATAAAATCAGATCCACTTATTGTATCGAATTACATTACACTATCACTAAAAATACATTTTAAACTAAGACTTGAATTGCAAGAGTTAATAATACATTGTAGTCCTTAGTATGTATTTAATACAAATAAAATAAAATTCAGTATAACCTTACAGATACTCATCAAATAAGAAGTCCATAAGACTTTAACTTATATTAATTATTATTTTATTTTGAACATTTTTTTAATTATCCTTATTATTAAATCACATTTGTACTTATTATTAATTACCCATTGGACATATTTAATTAAGTTTTTACTAACAAATATGGATCTTTGATATTTCAATAATAAATGAATTGAACGAAAGTGAAATCAAATATAAGTACATAAGGTTAATTTTAAGATATAAACAATCATTTATTTGCTAAATAGCACACATAATAGATAGATTATAACACGTCTGCGCAGAAGGAGGGTAATAGTTTTAGGGTGTATGTATATTAATAACTAGCTTCCGCCAGCGGCTTCGCAGGCGTTGTTTGTCACGATAAAGTAGCATATGTTTGAATCTAGGTCATCAATCTATCAACACAACAAATTTCATCGAAATCGGTTCAGCCATTACGACGTGATTGAGTAACAAACAAATAAAGAAACATCGAAACTTTCACATTTATATTAAAGTGTGATATTTCACTACTAAACGTCAAAAATAAAAAAATAGTTATTTGTCAGACTTAGCTCGGCTTGTATAACGATCCCCAAATGTAATTAGCGACTAAACATGTTTAAATTTGACGTATTTGTATGATTTGACACCTCGCTTAAAAATTATTTAGGCACTTAAATTATTAAATACGATTAGGCATTGCTGTGCAAGTCGCCCATAGACTTTACATTTCCACCTGACTGTACTAATTGCATATCTGGTGATTGAGTAGAGGCACATATGACGTTTGTCTGTTTGTTGCAGATAACCTTGTCGGGTTTATTGATAATCTCGATTAAAGGTTCACATTTATGTACCCTTATTATATATTTTTTACTAATTTCCGTCCGCGGCTTAGCACGTGTGGTTTGTCAATTAAAAGTAGCCTATGTGTTAAGAGTTGACCTCAGCCCAAACTGGAATTTCACCCCCGCTTCTCCGCGCGCCGCTGCACGTCCTATCTCGCCGTGGTTCATATGTTTGCCGGTTTTTTATCATTCAGTCCCTTCATTATCTTGTTGTGCTTATTTCTCATTAGGTACTGCGTCTTTACAAAAACCAACTAAATATAAATTCTACCTAAGAATTACGTGTTTGTTTGGAGCGACAAGCGTCACGGGTACCCCGTCTGAAAGCCGAGGCCAGACTGAATCGTGGACCGGGTGTCCGGAGCGAATTGTTTAATTGGTGCAAAATTTAGATATTTTCATTTTATGGTAAAAACAAAAGGTATTTTGAAAATTTAAAACACATGTGCCCTTATTTATGTTGTGTAAAATTACTGTATAAAGTTTCAAGATCTAAATTGTAGTATTCATCGCATAAGAACGGTTTTAAGATAAATTTGGAGTCATCTTTTGATTTTATTTCTAATCAAATCTAGAAAATTTAACGTAATCGTGTTGAAAACACGATTACGTTAAATTTTCTTCGATATTGATATGTTCTTTAATATTGTAGAACATACTTTTGTTCTATCATCAATAGTTTCCGCAGCGCATGCGACGAAAGACGTTTTAGGGCACTTTTTTACACCGTGGGTTACGTTACTTAAGTTTTAGTAAGAACCCCTAATTTTTTCTAGAAATAAATATCTCCGGGTGACACAGACTACTTTTTACCCATTTGCGGAGAAGGAGAATAATGTTTTTAGTAAAAAACTACGCGTGCGAAGCTGCGGATTGGTCAGCTAGTATTTTATATTTTAGTAAAGCAAATTAGCCAATTAAAATATATGTAAATACTGCATTATTTTATTAAACTGCTTTGGCAATATTTCATTTTTATTCCCGACTCAAAAAAGAAAAGCAGGGGAGTTAATCACTTTTTCTTAAAGCGAATATAGTAGCTGATGGGTCTTATTTGGAGGCTTTCTCCTCATGGAGGGATCAGTTTTGTGTGCTCAAAAAATATATGTCATTCATTGACCTGTCATCTGCAAAGTGAATATACAAAAAAATTCGACCTGTTTGTTTACTATAAGAAAAAAAAATAACAAAATGTAGCTGTTTTCGACTTTCAATTTGATTCAACCTCTAAACGACGTAAAATTTCGTAATTTTTCTTCAACCAAATGTGGGCAAAGACTATACCTTCAAGTTGAACAAATGATGTTGTGCTGCGACGGTCTTTCACGTGGCAATTAATTATTTTCAATTTTTCCGTATAATTAGCGGGCGTAACCTTAGAAGGTGGTTGCGCGGGCGACGGGCGGCAGTGTACCGCTGACTGTCGTACGGGAGGGTTGTGCTCGTTTGCCTCACGCTCACCTTTTTGCCGGTCACTTAGATGCGTGTGGCGGAAGGTGCGGGGCCAAAACAATAGTTAGGTATGCCCATTCGCTCAAGGTTAGCGCCTTAAACTGAACTTGGCTACCATACTACCATGTCTTCAGATCAGACTAATTAATAAAACAATCAGGGGCCTTAGTAAGAATATTTACGTTAGACGTTAGCGGGAAAATAGTAATCTTTTAACTAACCCTTATCAGCTATTGAACTAATGTAATGACGCTCATCGACTCAGCTGTCATTGGTGAAGTTATAACAATCGTCTCGCTAACGTCTAACGTAAATATTCGTGCTAAGGCCCCAGTTGTCAACGTATATCTTTGACATTGAAGCTCAGATGAATGACGATTAATGCGCGGTCCATTTGTTTTAATGGAGTAAAGCTGCCAAAACCTCGATTAGACTAATGCTTTGCAGAATTTGATAAGCTATTTAGAACATTACCTAAACCAATAGGTATTAAAATAGTAGTACATACCTAACATTATGTAAATTGTTCATTGTTAATTTTACCAAGTCACAAGTAAAGTATCGTGAGCTGATGAGCAGAGAAGAATGAGAGGGGTGGACAATATACCTAATACTGATGACATTATGGGAAGTGACAGTACTTGTCAAAAAACTTTTAGGTTGGTACTTTTTATCTATACGTATTAAACAAAGTCGGGTTAGGTACGCCATTTATAATTCAAAAACGGCGGAACCAATTTGTCTTCGCCCCGAATAACAGAATATCTATTAAAACATCGGAAAAATTCAACCAATAAAAATTATGAAGAAAATGCATTTTCTCATACATAGATGCCGATTGACAATTCTATCGGTGACGTACACTGGCAGCCCGCGTCATATGCATGTCAAGGCGGTACGAAGTTCGCCGGGTCAACTAGTAATTAATAAAAACCCTGAGCACAGGCCATTTCCAATACTTTATTAAAAAAAAGTGGCCACCACGGGACGCCCGTCTAAATTGATGGTTATTGAAAACACTTCTAAATAAAGAAAACCGTTTGTAATCATCTTATCTTCTCTTATCATACGCAAAAGAGCCCAACAACGGCCTGCACCGTCAACGGACTTGGGACTTGGGAAAAATAATCCGAAACATTCAAAATCTTACCCCTATTACTAAGTAACTAATACCTAATACTGATTTATATGCTTCTAGCAAATAAATTAAATCTCATTTCATTTTATTTACTTATAATCGACATCGCCTATTGAACGCATGCCGTCACTGCATGTCGGCATACGAGTCGGTTTTACTGCCAAAACGCACCAATAGATGTTCCACATCAAAGACATTGATATTTATTGTGTTTTTATCACATTTCAGCATGGAGACTGCAGAGGACTGTACGATATCCGAATGAGGAAGATCAAGTTGGACGCATATCGAGCTGCTAGTTTCAGCGGAGAGAACCACCACAAGTTCCTGCTGGGACATATGGTGGTCTTCAGGATGCACATCAGCAAGGTAACTCATAACATGATAGTGGATAAGACCTGTTGGTCTAGCAAGCACGCGCGCCGTGAGATATGAGCTGAACAAAAATACATTCGCGGAAATGTCAAACTTGGTAGAAATACAAGCAAATATTACAAGAATGAGTTTTTTTGTTGAAAAATTACTTTTATAAAAGCCTCTTTTCAGGCTTCTATAAAATTCATAATCAGAAACCCAAGCAGATTAAAATGTGCCTAAACACTAGAAGCCACACTATAATCCATTCAGAAGTTCCGTTGTCTACCATCCATCTGCATCATGAGACCACCTTCATGGTACCATATTATTGCATTGTCACCGTTGATATGTGTTCCAAATTTCAACTCAATCAGTTGGGAAATAACGGTTTAAAATTTTGTTGCAAGATTTGATTTAAACAAAGAAACATTATCCAAAAATAAAATGAAGTCTCATCAAAAAGTTTTTTTTAATTGTTCCGATGTTAGACTAAGTTTTTCTGGCCAGGCGTAAAGCGCTATACAAACTCAATGGGCAGTTGACATTATATTCGGCACATGGAACATGATGTTCAACGATTCGGCTTTTGTTATGCGCCAAAATTGACGACCTGCATTTGTATTTTTCAAACTTTCGCGATCACTGTACATAATTATTGATTAAAACGGGTATTTATCGCGTATGTAGGTACCTTTTTTATTTGTTGTCCCGACGTTTCGGCTGTGTTGCAACAGTCATGGTCTCGGGTTGCTGGGGTACTTGGAGCTACCGTCGGGAAGTGTGGGTAGCTGAAGCAACTACCCTCACTTGGTCTTCGGATACGACGTAGATACGGTTAGTGTAGTGTGTCGTTATATGAACGAGGACATTTCTAATTCTGAAGACCAAGTGAGGGTAGTTGCTGCAGCTTCCCACACTTCCCGACGGTAGCTCCAAGTACTCCAGTCAGCCCGAGACCATGACTGTTGCAACACAGCCGAAACGACGGGATAACAAATAAAAAAGGTATATACGCGATAAATACCCGTTTTGACCTGCATTTAGTACGTGGAGTCGGCACCTACTTATCTCTACCAACCCCTTTCGACGATTTGTTGAGACGGGTTAATAGCTAAGCTACTACTGAAGCTGTCATTTGGGATCAACGGCAAGGGTCTAGTCTAAAAGAACGTTATTCATGGAAACTTTTTTAAAATATCTGTTTTGTTTTCAGACCGATGAGTACATAAAGAAATGCGATAGAGCTCTTCACGGGTGCGGAGTAGTATGTGAAGTAAGTTTACATTGCTTAAAGATTCCTCTTTTGTAGCAGAAAATAAATAACATCATCATCGTCATAGGTCTTTAGCATCAACAATAGATGGTTTAAGCAGCGTCCGTTTGTGAGGTTCGGCACTTACGCATATTTTTTTTTATACAATTTATATGGCAAACGAGCATGCAGTCCAGATGTTAAGTGGCTACTGCAGCCCATGGATATCCACATATAATTCAAAACAACCTATTATGTTGTCTTGATCTCTATGTGGATACGTTGTCATACTATAGGACTTAGCTGGTATGCCTATGTGCCAGTAATTACAGGAACATACCATTACCATCTAACCGGAACACAGCAGCACAAGTACCTACTGCTATTTGGCGGCAGATAAAGGTAAGGCGGTGGTGCCCACTTCCTCGAGCTCGTTCACAAAAGCGCTACCACCATATGACTTGTAAGGCAGATACGAGAGCGCCAGCAACGGATAGTCATCATCGTGTTTATTTATTTCTAACACCCTTCATATTTTATTATACTTACGAGTAGTACCTACTGGTACATTTTTAAATGGTCGGCAACGCGCGAGTAATACCTTTGGTGTTACAAACGTCCATAGGCTACGGTAACCGCTTACCATCAGGTGGGCGTATGCTACTTGGCTACTGAAATGGTATATAAGAAAAAAACTGACTTCATGATTGTTTGACAATATTATGATTCTCTGAATCATGGGTATTTTGATCTTTTAAATAGGAAGGACTTAGGTCCTAGGATAAAACCTAGAACCGGAAGAAAATTGAAACAGCACGCAAAGATTTATCCCGCAGCGGGAATCGAACCCGCAACCTACTGTGTCTTAGTCAGAAATTAGCTCACTTTGCCATAGAGGTCGTTTTCAAGGTTCCTTACAGCAATAAAAAGTTGTTGTTCTAAGAAAGCAATCTCATTTTAAAATAATTTCTAATTTCAGTGGAAACCTAAAATTAAGCGCTGGAAGCGTTTAGCAGCGAACGAAATCCACAGGATAAAAGATGACATCCATCACACTAGGCGGTCATTTAAGGACCTGGTGGCACATGCGCAAAGACGACTCACGCGTCTGAAGAAACAGCTGACGTCAGACGCCACGGAGGCAACATTGCAGTACCACGAGTGTTTACGTCCTGGGCAAAGGCAGTAGTTTGATTTTATTGCCTAGTTTTTGTATGGTGAGTAAGGTATAACAAAGATTAAATGGCGTATGCGCAGAGACAACTGTGTCTGAAAAAATAACTAGCATCGGGCGCTACTGAGGCAGTACTGAATTACCTTGTGCCAGAGTTATGGCGGGTTAGCCGTCGGTGGGTAACCAGCTACGACTCATTTTTTCTTGAAAACATGCTTAAGTTTTTCAAGGAGATATAAATATACATTTAATTAAAAATCTTTATTGTAAACTGTTTTTAACAAAGGTGGTAGGTTTTTAAAATAAATAACAAACTATTTGTCCTTTTCGGTCATACAATAAATTACCCAATAACTAATAATAATATGGTTCTTTCTTACATACAACACATATCTAGGCATTAAATATAGAGCATAGACCAGACATTCAACCCTTGCATTGTGTAAAAACCTTTTGAAATTAAGCATTTTTTAAAACTACCTTTTTTATATATAATAGGCTTGCGTTTGCGCACGATCTCGCCTGATGGTAAGCGATGATGCAGTCTACGATGGTACACGCTTGCCTAGAAGAAACCTATTCACTCGCGACTTAAAGATACCCAGGCTGTAGCTATCAGGGAGCACAGACTCTGGCAAGGCGTTCCACTCTTTGGCGGTGCGCATAATAAAGGTCGAAGAGAACCGCTTTGTGCGAATGGGAGGTATTTCTACCACATAGCGGTGGCGCACCGCAGAGCGTCTGGTTGTCCGTTGATAGAAAGGAGATGGTGGGATCAGGTTGAAAAGTTCCGCCGCACACTCCCCGAAATGTACTCGATAAAAAACCGAGAGGCTAGCAACCCTTCGTCGATGCTCCAGGCTGAGGAGCCTTGCATCAACTACTCGTAGCTCATCGTTGCCTATGAGCTTCTTGGCTCTTCTCTCAATTGATTCCAGAGCTTCAAGTTGGTACTTCGCTGATCCGTCCCAGAGGTGAAAACAGTACTCCAAACACGATCGGACTTGTGCTTGGTACAAGTTGAGCAACTGTCCCGGTGTGAAGTAGTGCCTCACCTTTGCGAGTATACCAAGCTTTTTAGCAGCCAACTGGGCTTTCGACTCAATGTAGGAGCCGAAATTGAGAGTCGGAGTTAATGTGATACCAAGAAGCTCGAGGTGGTCAGATATCGGCACGGATACATTTCGGAAAGTAGGAGTCAGATTAAATTGACTTCGTTTTGCGGAGAACAGACACGCCTGGGTCTTATTCGCATTGAACTTGACCAGATTGGCATCACTCCAGTCGGAGATTGCCTTCAAGGACAAGTTTAAGCGCTACATTTCGTATGATATGAGTCGTAGTCGGTTACCGACGGTTATAGGAACCCGCCATTAAGAAAGGATAGTCAAACTATTCCTGCTTAACTTTGGAGGCTAGTTTTAGCGTGAAGGGTAACTTTTGTACAACAAAGACTTGCGGCGCATGTTTTTTTATGAATTATAAGCTAGCGTTTGACCACAATCTCGCCTGATGGTAAGCGATGATGCAGTCTAAGAGATCAAGATGTGTGGTACAATTACGTTTGAAAAATAGCTGGTGCCAGGGTAGTATTTAGTATTTAAATGAAGAGCAGTCTTTTGACCATTGACGTTGTATAAATTGATAAATCACTAGGAAAGAATGTAAGTAATTACAGTTGGCGTAGCGGAAACGATGCAAGCGCTGATTAGCGGAATATATAAATAGTATCTAATAGGAATCATTTTGTAACACCTTTAGAAATATATTTTTAAAAAACGAAACCAATGTACAACATTATTCACAAAATGAGAATTTTATTTAGTGATGTATGTATTTTGAGTCAAAGATCCAAAATAGTTTGTGAATCAAGGAATTGCATGCTGTGTATTTAATTTAGTTGTGAGTTAGTAGTTTTGTGATTGATGTTATCTAACGTAATATTATATATAAGTAAGGAACATCTGACCATACAGGGTCTGCCGCTAATAAACAAATTTTGGACGTGATATTTTCATAGGAGACCTGTAGGTACAGGCTGGCTTTTACAGGGTATTTGTATATACGTGTTTTGTTATTTACGACATTAAGGGGGCACCGGAGGGACAATCGCCCATACAACACGTACTACCAAGATCATTTCTAATTGGAGCATATTTCTACCTTAATAAGGTATTATTTTAATTTGAATAGTATTACGGAACACGGTCAAAATCTAATCAAATTTAGAATCGTTCTATTGCTATCACTGTCGCTCTGCGTGGCTAAACTTCGTCACTAAACAGGGATAGCGATATTTAGGCCGAAGTTTTTGACGTGGCCGAATTGAAGTTGCGCTCAGTGTTCGCCAGCGCGTTAAGGCGGGCTTGTTTCGGAACTTTAGGTATTTTACGCTACCTCAGGCCCCGCCAATCTAAACGTATCTGCACTGCACTAATTTGAAACGCGGGGGAATTTTTGGGAGACAAACGGCGTGCGTCCGACCTCGAAGACGTCTAGACGGGCACTGGCCGCCCGGCTCGAGCGCCTGAACGAGTCGATTTTGATTGTTTTCTTTCACAGAGATTAATAATAACTGATTTACATATTGTTTTTTCACAATTCCTTAGTTTATAATAAGCTCTATCTTTTGGTATAAATTTGACATGATTTCAAGAAGAAATCTCTTAGTATCGATCGTTTAAATATCAATTTAGTGTCTACTTTATGATTTTTTTTTATCGAGAAAAGTATTATTTTTCGCGTTCCTATCTTCACAAAGCGGTAGATTATATGTTCAATTTTAATAAAATATGTTTTTTGTGCATATTTTATATTTCAGTAGAGAAACAGCTGTTAAAAAAACCTAAAAGTCGTCACCCTTTTAACTTCCCCGCCTTAAATGAAAACACGGGTAGGGTGAAAGCCTAGTACTGTTGTATCATTGGTTTTTTCATGTATCACATCATCATCATTATTCTCAGCCCGTGTCGACCCACTGCTGGGCATAGGTCTCTCGTTATTTCTGCCATTCTTCCCGATCCTGCCGATGCCAGTCTGAACCACGTACGACCCACGGCCTTATTGATGTCGTCGAGCCATCTCGCTGGTAGACGTCCCCTATTTCGATGCCCAGTTCTCGGCTTCCACTCTGTTAGTACCTTAGTCCACCTGCCGTATCGATTACCTACTGGGTGAATATTCAAGCTACCGGTATTAAACCCACCTCTAAAATCAGATAATACGATTCCGGATGTGTGTTTTTAATTAATGTCGTACATAACAAAACAGGTTGTATTACCGTTATCACTGAAAAATGTCAGCAGATAAGCCTTTGTCAACTAACTTTATCGGAAATAATTCGTAAGTACTATTACTGTGATAGTTTTAATTTAGAGGGACTTTTGTATTTTGCTTACCTTAAAACTATTGGATTTGTTTACTAGACATTAATATATCTATCCTTTAGGACTAAGATTTGTATTTAGAGAATTTTAAGTAGGTATGTTTATTTGGTTTGCAGTATAAAGTACAAAATTTGTAAGTCGTTTTTAAATGATGACGTAAAACTAGATTTTTTAATGTGTCCTACAAGCCAGTCAGCTGTTAGTACACGAAGGTATACCTAATCTGACCAGTGATTCAAAATCATCTTAAGAGACATCACAATAAATACAGGATAATAAAAATAAATAATACTTATTAAATACGGGATTTATCATCCTGAATCATGAATTGAGCCGAAACATTGTCGATCGTAATACCAACAAAGCGCTACGTGATCTCGCATTTTTAATAAATCACAAAAGTTTTCTTCGTTAAATCCCAATAAACATTTAGAAAAAACATGTACAATTCGTACAATGTATTTAGGAAAGTGTACTTGCATAAATGTGCTAAGGGTTTAGACCAGGGATTCCCAAAGTGGTTGATATCGACCCCTTTGAGTCGAAATCGGTTTCCCAGGGGTCACTTTTTTATCTTTTTTTTTTTGTTTTTTGTTGTTGCGATTTTAATGTTTTTTTTTCAAATATAATTATCTACTTAAGTATTGTTACGTAATTTGTATTAATTAATTATTAATTACACTTGATATTTACTGAATTTTATGTCTATTTACTTTGTTAAATTTTAATGAGAAAATTATGTAAAGTTTACCCACTTAACCAACCGCAAAGTTTTTGAACTAGTAAGTATTTTTTATCAATGGGGAAAAAAAGAGATTTTTAAAGTAATTTGGCTATAGGGTCTGAGGTATCAGTTCGTCTTGGAAAAGGGGTCTCTAGCCCTAAATAGTTTGGGAATCCCTGGTTTAGACTATGAATGTATATAAATTCATAATAATTGCTGTTATACTTTATGGGTCAAAATGTTGAGTAGTAGTTAAATTATTGTTTTATTACATGCGTGTATTTAAAATTGTCTGAAACAAATAATTCAATTCAACTTTTACTGCAAAGTAATGAACTATTATGAAATGTAACCGTACTAAGAAATATAATGTTCAATTATTGCCCTAAAGTATTATTATTGTTGCAGTAATACTTTTTAACCCACTTCAAAAAAAGGAGGAGGTTCTCAATTCGCAGGAATCTTTTTTTTAATGCATGTTCCCCGATTACTTGAAGACGCCTGGACCGAGTCGAGAAATATTTTTTTTTGTTTAAAAGAGTTATACTCTCTAGGTGGTCCCATTGTCACCAAGTCAGGATCTGATGATGGGATCCCAAAAAAATCGAGGACAACCCTCAAATTTGTTGGGACGCATAATTGTTTTATGTTTTTACCTCAGTAGGTACTCCGTTATCAACCGATTTGGAAAATTATTTTGTTATTAGGATATTATTTCAAGGTCTCATAGAAATTTAATCAAAATCAGTTCAGTGGTTTGGTTAAGTCAGTTATATTTTTGTTAAAAAGTTGCTTGTTTTACGTTTTCATTAATCTAGATTAGTTCAAGTGCCATATAATCATTGGACGGTAACCTGCTATAGTCTAACTTTTTATTAGCTGCAGTAAAATGACGTTTTGTGGGTTGCCGGTTTTTGAAGAAACATAAATAGGGATGTAGCTAAATGAGTGAATCATAAATGAATAATCAGTTTGGTTTTTTTTTTGAGATTTAATATTAAGTTGTAATGTATTTTTTTAACCTATTATTATTAATATACTAGAGGATTGATCTTTTTTAGTGGAAGTATAGGGAGGTACATTCAAAATGAAACAAAAACGTCATAATAATGTTATTTAATTTATTTTTGTGAACTGAATCACATCCCTATTGAGATTAGGCTGGCAACATTATTTTACGGAATGACATTTAGAAACGTCATTTTACTGCAGCTAATAAAAAGTTAGACTATAAGTACAATTCAAGAAGTACCATAGTATATGTTCATTAGTTTAACCCTTATTATCGTTGTTGTTAATTTTATTAAAATGTAGATTATTGACAAATTATTTTGAAAATAAAACTGTGTAAAATATCAAGCGTTTTCATTTACCCAAATAGGTATTCATATAGAACATTAAAGATACAACAGATTAAAGTACAATTTTAAAGAAATCCTTGTTGTTTTTGAGATTTAATTTTAAAATGTAAATCTTGTAAGCCCCTTCGCTATGTCTCTTTAAATGTTTTATAATAAAATCCTAAGAGATATTCAAAAAGCTTAACTCATTAATATTTAAAACAATATAATCTTTTAATATTTATCCGTTCTATATATATTATCTTTTAGTTTTAATAGTTATCAGAGTAATATGCAAGTTGCAGAATATAAATATTGCTGGACATTTCACACAGCGCTATCTAGCCCCAAACTAAGCAGAGCTTGTATTATGGGAACCAGATAACTGATAGAATACTTATATACATTTTTTTTATAAATACATTATTATAATATATAGAGAAACAACCAGACCCGGAACAAATATCTGTAGATAATGCAAACATTTGTTCCGCGGCGGGAATCGAACACGGAGGTCGTCAAACTGAAACAGAGATGTAAGTTGTTTCACGGATTTTGACTCTCTCATGTCTGTATATCTACGAAATCGCTACATTCAATAAAACAAATATGAACCACTTTATAAACCGTAAGAGTAACAGGCACCATAATAAAATTTGTATCCCACCTAATAAGACAGCCTTGTTCAATCAGAGTGTAATGTGTATGGCTCCACGTATATATAACCACCTACCTGAGTCTGTCTGTACCTACTGGGTTCTTTCAGTCTGAATGTGTTCAAGAGAAACTTAAAACTAATATTAATAAAAAAGGCATACTACAACATAAATGAGTTTCTTAGCGATAAATCCCTTGAATAGTTTTATTAAATCTGACATTTTATTATTGATTTTCTATTTTATGGTAAGAGCTGACATGTTGAATATTGTAATTTAATCTTTATTTTGTTGTTTCTATGTTGTAACTACTTGTAAGACTGACTGAAATTGCATGCGATAAACGCTGATTAAGGACGAACTCAAACTGTAGCACTAACCATCTGTTACTAACCCATATTCGCAATAAATAAATTGATTTGATTTGATCCCATCCCACTTCCCACTGATATTATAAACGCAAAAGTTTGTAGGGATGTATGTGTGGATGCTTGTTATTCTTTCATGTCGTAACGGCTTAACCGATTTCGATTAAAGTTGGTATGTACGTAGATTAGATAGATAGATAGATAACTTTTTATTGAATTACCACACAAACAGAAAGAATACAAAAATAAGTAAGTACTATGCTAAAATAAATAAGGCAATACAATGGGCGGCCTTATTGCTGAAAGCGATCTCTTCCAGGTAACCTTTGGATGAAAAGAAATTTATAAAGATACGTACAGTGCGGTGTACCTACTTTAGAGGATACATTTCCACATATATTCTAAGGTAGGTATATTAAAAATGATGAAGTTTGAATCCTAATACTTAATATACTTATAAAATAGACTAATATGTATATATACCTAGTCAGGTCATAAATTCTGTCACATGTTTAATATAAAATAATTGAAACAAGTTTATTCATTATGTAACCATTTATTTACCAAAATGAACTTAACAAAACATCGATTCTTATGACACTAAAGTTTATTCAAAATGACCTCCGTGATTTTGAATACAGGCCTTCAATCTGCGCGGCCAGTCGTCTATCGCAGCATGAACGAGGTCCATGTCAATATCGGCGGCTGCCTTAATCAAGGATGTCATGAGTGACTCCAAATTGGGATGAGGCTTTGAGCACGCCTTTTCCTCCAAGTGTTGCCATATCTTGTAATCTAACGGATTCAAATCTGGACCGGAGGAGGGCCAGTCTTCGTGCCGGATGAAGTCGATTTCACGCGCCGCCAGCCAGTCTTGTGTGCTCTTCGCTCTATGAGCTGGCGCCGAATCTTGTTGGAATACCCAGTGCCTGTTATTAAACATGGTATGAGAAACAGGTTCCACAAAGTTCGCCAGGACTGTATTTTGATACACAACTGCATTCGTTTTTACACCTTTCTCACAAAAATGTACCTCTGTTAAGCCCCAATAAGAAACTCCCAACCATACCATGAGCGAGGATGGAAAACGACCTCTTTGGACACGCGGAATACGGTTGCTCGCTTCTTCACTACTGTGTGCGTACCCCTTATCATTTTGTTTGTTGTAGCTCTCTTCTACGGTAAAATTTTTTTTCATCCTTAAAAAGAATTTCCCGATATTTTTTTCCCGCGTACCGCTTCAACAAAGCGCGGCATCTCTTCAGTCTCAGGTCCATTAGACGAGCATTCAAACGATGTCCTGTTTTTCTTCGATATGCCCGAAGCCCTAAGTCTTCATTTAACACCCTTTTCACCGTGGTTCTGCTTAACCCCATCTGAAGGGCCAACAGTTTCTGCTTACGTTTGGGATTTCTTTGAATTTGCGCCTTCACAGCTTTTATCACTGCTGGAGTCCTAACAGACCGAGGGCGACCACTTCTTGACCTGTCATCATCTACACTAGAGTCTTCATTGTATCGTTTGATGGTGCGAAAACGAATCTTTTGGTTATATTCAAATTTTTCAGTATGTCAAAGATTTGAATTGGCGCGTAACCGCAACGATGCAATGCAATAACTGCAACGCGGTCTTCTTTAAGCGTCCACTCCATATTTAAAAATGAGTAAAATTCTAAAAAGAATACATTTTTACTTTCATGAACAATTCGAAATTCGAATTCTATAAACTTTTTTGTGGCCAGCATTCTAAAAGAAAAGTTTTTACTGTGTGACAATACTTATGACCTGACTAGGTACATATAGCAAACTATACTACTATAGATTATAACCTGGATTAACACCTACGCTACTTTTTGATGATAAACCACGGGTGCGAAGCCACTGGCGTAAGCTAGTATCAAATAAAAGCCCGAATAAAAGCTAAAATACATTTTTAATTAGATTTGGGTTCGGACTAGTTTTGTTACTCAAAGCTAATGCCGAATTGAATGTGCCGACCCGTTTATGCGTAAAGCGCGCCTTACATTTAATTTTTTTTATTATAAATGTGAAAGTTTGGATGTTTGTTTGTTACTCAATCAAGTCGTAATGGCTGAACCGATTTTGATGAAATTTGGTGCGTTGATAGATTATGACCTGGATTCAATCATAGGTTACTTTTTGTTGACAAACAACGCGTGCGAAGCAGCTGGCAGAAGCTAGTAATAAATAAAATATGATGATATTTATTTAAATGCAACAAGCAAAATGACATCATATTTAAGTAAGTACTTATAGTACGACCTTAAATAGGAAATACATGTCGAGAAACCATCACATAAACATTATACATGACAATTTATGTGACAAACACAATTATCTCCATTTACCTACATAATTAAATAAATCCAACGATAGCCTTAGGTTATCAGATATCAATCAATAATTATGGTAGGGATAGCAAAATATAGCGCTTAGTGATAATATGCTAAATGATTAATTTATATCTTCTTTATTTTTTTATATATAAAATACTCGTGTCACAGTGTTTGTAACAAAACTCTTCCGAAACGGCTTGACTCATTCTTTTGATTTTTTTTGTGTATATTCGGAAGGTTTGAGAAAAGGACGTCAACTATTTTTCATACTATGTGATAATGGTGGTCCAAACCAATTTTTTTTTGATTTTTTTATGATTCGGTAATAAAAATACATACAACCATAAGTTTTCATCCTCCTACCACCAACCCCTATTTTTTAATAGCGATATTAGTACTTAAATAATTTTCTACTTTGAATATAGAGATAGCTGATTGTAGTGGGTAGGTACGTGTACAGAAAAGGATATTGATAAAAAAAATGAATTTAACTCAGCTTAGCAACACAAAATTTATTGATTCTAATGCGGTACGAAGTTCGCGGGGTCAGCTAGTAATATTAGGTCCTTACTTATAAAATTAGCGTTTTGTCGTAGAGTCTGTCAAATGAAAGTAGACCCTGAAAAATCGCGGCTTATTCAAAAAATATCAGCGTGGCAACCCAAACATTAGGGAATAATAATGATGCCACACTCCGATTCTCATTTTCCCTAATCTGTTGAAAAAAAGTCAAGAGTCAGATTCATGGGAAATGGTCATCCGTGGTTCCTGCCTACATCTTCGGGAAAAGGCATTATTTGCCTATTTTTCCGGTTCAGAATGACAAAACCTATAAAATAGTTCAATATTATTAAGCTGCAGTTGATAAGAGTGGGTTACAATTCGATAATATGATAGTTATTTAAAGTACGTGCAATTATTATTTTATACCACCCTAAATTTACCCAGCTGTAGAACATAGCGTCCATAGGTGGAAGCACATTAGTGTTGCCATGTAAAAAGTTACGAAAAAATACGAATGCCTACTATCGTTTGACAGACTACACCACTTTGATCTGAAATATGTACTCTTTGGTTAAGAATTCCATATTCAAATTTATAAATTCATTTATCTGGTACATTTGAGTTTTGAAAACAGTCATTCATTTGTTTTTTCCTCATTATTTTTTTCTTTGGCGACGCTTATTACCGCACAATGGAAAACATGAAATATCGGTATATTTACGAGTACCTACGAGTTCTACCGTGGCACCAGTGCTGCAGAAACAGCTCGAAGGATTCATGATGTGTACGGCGCTGGTGTCGCAAAAGAAAGCACGGTACGTTTTTTGGTTTCAACGTTTTCGTTCTGGAAATTTCGACCTTCAGAACCAACCCCATGGACGGCCGGAGACCAAAGTGATGAAGAATTAAAGGCTATTGTGGAAGCGGATCCATCTCAAAGCACTTCAGAAATAGCTGCAGGCTGCGGGGTAAGTGATAAAACTGTATTAATCTAATTGAAGCAAATCGGGAAAGTAAAAAAACTTGAACGATGGGTACCTCATGAATTGAGTGAATCGAACTTGCAAACACGCGTCGACTGTGTGTTACTTTGCTCAACCGATAAAATAATAAAGGGATTTTAAATCGAATCATTACTTGTGATGAAAAGTGGACACTGTACGATAATCGGAAGCGCTCGTCGCAATGGCTGAACCCTAGAGAGCCAAATCCTGCCCTAAACGAAAAATCACTCAGAAAAAGTTACTTGTGAGTGTTTGGTGGACTGGCGCCGGTGTCGTTCACTACAGCTTTCTAAAATCTGGCCCAACGATTACGGCAGATATCTATTGTCAGCAACTGCAAACCATGAAGGAAGAACTAGCTGCTAAACAACCGAGATTGGTCGATCGCTCTAGGCCACTGCTGTTTCACGACAACACAAGACCAACACTGCACAACAAACAACCACTAACTTAGATGAACTACAATTGGAATGTATGCGACATCCACCTTACTCCCCGGACCTTGCTACAACAGATTACCATTTTTCCGGAATTTGGACAACTTTTTACAAGGAAAAAAAATCAACTCCGATGCAGCAGTCCAAACCGCCTTCAAAGAGTTTATTGATTCTCGCCCCTATGGTTATTTTAGTAAAAGGATCAATGAACTACCTATGAGATGGCAAAAGTGCATAGATAGCAACGGCGCATACTTTGATCAATTATATATATTTTAAAAAAAAATTGACTTTATATTCCTCTTGTACAAAACGCCAATTTCATATATATATGAAATATATATTATTATATATATTTCCTTATATATAAGGACCTAATCTATCATAATAAATATTGGTATTACAAGTAATCTGTACTTACCACTGGCACTGGTAGCGTATAACGCCTCCCACTAAATGTAAAAACGACCTGATAAAAGTAGATGGGAGCCGTTGGGTGCAAGCCGGACAAGACCAGTCGCTATAGGAGACCTATGTTCAGCACAGCAGTGGACATCTTATGGCTGATATGATGATGATGGTGTGCCCCTGGTCAGACTATTGCGATTGCAAGTGTATTTAATTGATAAACTATTTTATGAACAGAAAGAACATACAAGTATAAGCATTTAGATACATCTCTAAAAATACTAGACAGAGTTGAATCATCTAAAGACTATAACTTTTGAAACTATCATGGTTATGAACACTATTTATACTAAAAACGGGATATTTACCATGATTTATGAGTATTTGAGTATCCCGATATTTCGGCGCAGTTGCATGCGCCATGATCACGGGTAAACTCTTTAGTAGTTAGTAGTAGCGCCGAAATATCGGGATACTCAAATACTCATAAATCATGGTAAATATCCCGTTTTTAGTATAAATGGAGTCATCTAAAGACTGTTGCAAACGACTAAAAAAAGTTATTTGCGCAACAAAGTTAACGGAGAAAGACAAACTTTAAATCAAATTTCAGCTTTTTGAATTTTCGATTAATCTTACCTATGTAGACTTTTTATATAAATTATCCAAAAAAACTTTAAAAAATAGAAATTTGTCCATTTATAACGTTACAGCAAACTTCGTCAGGGTCTAGTCTGGGGGGGACTAGACAGGACTGTGACTATTAGTTATTATGTATGTATGAATTAAAACATGTTTTTCTTATAATCTCTTTATTCATTTTCGATGTTTAATACTTTTGTTTTGGAATCATAATTAACAATAGTTTTAAAATATCTTGTATTGACTACTACAAATACATCAGATCGACAAAATATTACATAAATTAAACAGTAAAAAACTAGTAAAACATAATACTTACCTAGACTTTGACTTTATGTATGTTTTTGAAACTATCATGGATTATCAATATTATTTTCAATAATAGTACATATTTAATCATTAATTGCTTGTTTTTGAGGGTAGGAAACTAAAAACATTATAAAAAACGTGCGAGGCGAGACGCAGTGCGGAGCGGATCGCATTTACCCTGATAAAAGTTCACGTATTGAACCGAAACATTGTCGTTCGAAATACCGATAATCGCTACGTGTAAAATCCCGTATTTATAATAATGATTAAATATGATTATTTTATTTAAATGGTTATCCGACACCCACGGGAAAATCTCAAAATTTTCTAAATAATCTCACAAATTTCAGGCGTGTCGTGTAGTAGGCTCTTAGCGAAATTGAAATTGCATCCTCGTATCAAGAGGGAGGTTGCTGGTTCAAACACCATCGAAGTTATTGAGATAAAATTAAAATTCTTAGATCATCTTTAAAATTCCACTATATCATTAAAAAATGTGATAAAAAAATTTATTATACAAAAATAAGTAAAAATGTTTAGTATGTATACAAAAATATTCAAGTATTTAAAACCAAATACATATCACAATATTCAATAATGGTCCCTTACAATAAATAGTCTTAAGTTTGCTAAAATAATACAAATATTTTATATTGAAAAATATTTGTATTCTTAATAAAAATGTACAAAATATGGCAATAAAATAATTGCTTAAAAGTACGTTAGTGGCTAAGATAGTTGAGATTCATATCTATTTTATTATTTAAAAATATTTGTATAAAATACCTAATTATAGTCGTGGTCATTGATTTGTGTACACGATGACTAATAATTCTACCGACATAGGGAGTTAGTGTTGACTCTGAGAACTGACTTACACTGTTTTCATACAGTAAGTCAGTCGGTTAATAAAGTCAGTGAGGAAAAATTAGTTCATTTGGGTACTTATAATTTTGGAGCGGACTGACTTCAAAATATAGATAGAATATTCAAGTCAGCGCTGACGTAACAACGGTGAACTGACTTGAAATCAAATAACACGAATGGCAGAACCGGGTCAGCACTGACTTGTCTAAAATTTATAGTCAGTAACTGCTAATATTAGGCACTGGTAACTGGTAACTCCTTGCATGTTTAAAAATTTAAATAAAACTCGTAGATGAAATCATCTTTTTGCAACTTTTTCTTTGAATGTTTAAACATGCAGGGAATTACCAGTTAGCGACGATGCCTGTAAATAGTGCAGTGAACGACAAAACTCTAATTCTGTTTGGTCTTTTAAAAAATCTTTAAAAAAATACCTGTTGAGTTCCGAAAATTTTTACACGTAGATTGTTCTGGGCCTGGTTTCTAGCATTTTTTTTTATAATTCAAATTATTTAATTTTTCAAAGCTCTTTTACTGTCTGTTAACTGTATTATATTTGAATTTTTTAATTGTTTAATTTTCAGAGCTATTTTAATTATGTCTGTTAACTGTTTTGTATGTTTTAATAGTTGGTAAGTAGGTACTTAAACGAGTCCTAAAGTTTATATCTACTAGTGATATGTTATATGCTTGAAATGGATAATTGTAAGCGCAGTTGGTGCCAACGCGGACACACGGCAATGGCACCGCGGAAAACCAGCGCTACGCTATAGATATGCTACTATAGCACAATGGTGACCGTTTTTGCTCACACAATTTCCTCTATAACTTATACTAATTTGTCTAAGCTGTAATGTACACTTGTGATGCAAAATAAACGTTTTTCTATTCAATGCTATTCAAAACACAGAAACAAATTTTGGCATTTGTTTAGTTATTTTCCGAGTCTATGTAACTTCATTTTATTTAATGTAATACAAAATGAATGACCACGACTTTACACACGGCTACACATCAAGCCATACATTTCCAGTACAAGCTGACCTCTCATTCTACGAAAAGCATACACAATGCGAAGTCAGCTTATACTGGAAATGTATAGCTTGATGTGTAGCCGTGTGTACAAACAAAAAAAAATCATAATAAATTAAAACTACTGGACGTTGTCAATGTATCATAATATTATTAAAATGGTAACAATCGCTACATAACAGTCTTTAAGGTCAATTCGAATAGAGTATTTTTATACATATAACACGTTGACAACATGCACTATATGAAATATACTTAAATATTTACAGACATACCCGGACATACACATTTTTAATAAACTAGTAGAAACACAGTCTGGCCTCAGTAAAGAAAATTAGTGAACTTGTAACCCTACGCTCACACTGCGGTTGCACCGGGTCGGTATTCTACGGGAAAAAAGTATCTTTTTTTTTAAATACATTACTGGCTTGTGTTTGAGCGATTTCGCCTGATGGTAAGCGATGATGCAGTCTACGATGGTACACGCTTGCCTAGAAGAAACCTATTTACTCGCGACTTAAAGATATCAGAACCCTACAATGTAGTTATGAACCTAGGATGGTGTTCCACTCTTTGGCGGTCACATTAAATTAAGGTGTTCATATTTTACAGTGAGTTAGCATTGTCTTGTGTAATGGGTAAACTTCATACGTATAATACGAATACGAGTATCCAGACAAACCTTGCACGGTTTTTAGGGTATAATATTAAGACTATTTGTACTAAAATAGTAGTAAAATGAGAAAAAAATACGTTTTGTGAGTCTACCCTCCGATACGGTTTCTGACCGACCCGTCTCATTCCGCCTACATAAAGCTTGTGGCGTCCAGTACTTTAATTCATTCACTTAGATACCATGGCCAGTGCGACCGTTCCCGCCCCCTTATTTTTTTTTTTATACATTATAGGCTAGCGTTTAACCGCGATCTCGCCTAATGGTAAGCGATGGTGCAGTCTACGATGGTACACGCTTGCCTAGAAGAAACCTATTCACTCGCGATTTAAAGATACCCAGGTTGTAGCTATCAGGAAACACGACTCTGGCAAGGCGTTCCACTATTACCTAAGATAAATTGCTGATATAATACCTGTCGCTGTCGCTAGTCAGGCTGTCCCTTTCACACGTACAGTACTTATAAATAATAAATATTGCTGGACATTTCACACAGCACTATCTAGCCCCAAACTAAGCAGAGCTTGGATTATGGGAACCAGTTAACTGATAGAATACTTATATAATTTTTTTCGTAAATACATACTTATAATATATAGAAAAACATCCAGACCTGGAACAAATATCTGTAGATCATGCAACCTTCCTGCTTCTCAGCTGGCTATCCGCCCACTGCACCACGGAGGTCGTCGTGGCCGGAGGCCAAGTACTTACCTCACGTGTGAAAGGGATGGCCTGACTAGCGATAGCGACACGACAGCAATTTGGCTTAGGTAATAAAGGGGCGGGTTTAATCGCGTACAACGCTTACGGTTTTCACTGACAAGATTACGGCAGCAAAAATAAACGAATCGGTTTTACTAAATTCGGTTTTTCTGAATGGTGAAACACCTGTATGTTTGCAGATGCCACTAAAACGGTATAAGGCAAACGTTTCGGTAAACTGCAACATGTGAACGCACAGTAAGGTCGTGGGAACGAGGTGACCCAACAGCTCGAATACACTATATCCGCCACCGGCCGGAGTATGCTCGGCCGTTGACGGCCGAACTTGGTATCGGCGCTCTCATTATTTTCTATACAGTATAATTTTTACATAATAAATAATATCGTTATTGAACTAATATAAAGCAATTTAAACTTCCTTAAAAGCAAACTTAAAAATATATTAGTAGGTAGCACGTTGGATAGGCAGTAGGCACTCAGATACTCAGTCCTGAACCCACCCTCAAGATTCCCTGTGTCGTACCGTGGGTTTTTTTATTGATGATAGCCAAGCGCTTGCCTAGAAAGAACCTATTCACTCTGGACTTGAAGACTTCAAGTTTATACTGGTTAGGAAAAACTGGGTGTCAGGAATAAGTACCATCCGACATGTTGTCTCGCCAATAATCGTGCTACATACAAGGATGAAGTTAGATTACTTGTTGAGAGATACCTTTTAACTATGTTATTCAGAAATTGTAATTTGTATATGTACCTATGAACACGTTTGATTTGGTCAGCCGAGTTCTGCCGTCAACGTCCGAGCATACTACGGCCGATAACGGGTATGGTGTATAAAAGCCGTTTAAATTAAAGATAGATTGGGTATTAGGAATGGTTGTATAAAGTGATGCACTACCGTCATAGGTTTCCTAACCCTGAGGGTCTGGGAGGAGGCTCCGGCGTGTCAGGCGATGGCGGTTTGAATGTACTGCCCTGGAAATAAATTAATAATACCAATTTACAAATCATCTAGCCTTCTAGACTAGACTTTGTACTAGCTGTTGCCCGCGACTTCGTATGCATTACACTAATAAATATGTAGTTAACCTAGAAATAAAGTTAAACTCGCTGTTGCAACTTGACACCCCATGTTAATTCCATGCGACTTGATTTATGATATAAAAAGTAGTCTATGTGTTAGGCGAAGTCGCGGACAACAGCTAGTAATGAATAAGTAAGCTCCTATTAGGATTAAACTCACTGGTAAACCCGTCCATGTTTAATGATTGAAATAAAAACTTATAGAAGGATTATTTCTGTAAAAAGTTTTTATTACACACGATGTTTAGATAAAATCTATACTTTAATAACCAGAATTTTTGGAAATCATCCTTCTACAAGTTTTGCAGAGGGTTAGCAATTAGCGACGCTGTCCATTTTGTAAGCTTTTTTGTATACCTACTAAAGTATTTCGGTTCGACTTCGAATCGATGTATACGTTCGATCTTGCTCGATTGGACACAAAAACGTCGATCAGATACGCACTTGGGGACTTACTAATAGATATTTGTATCAGATTATAAATGATCTGCACAATAAATAGATAATTATATATTGTTACACCAAATTACGATAACTTAACCAAAAAACTTAAAGACTAATACGTGATGGTACAATGGGCGGCCTACTCGCTTAAAGCTATCTCTTCCAAGCAACCTTTGGATGGACAAAACATGAGAGGACGCGGTGTTACAATAAATATCTATGTAAGTAGGATAAAAAAATACCTAGACCTAAAATATACCTACATATACTTACTTAAATAAATATAAAACACATATATACTTTGAAAAATATATATCAAAATGAAATGCAACATATACTCTAAAGAAACTGCCAAGACTTTGTCCAGAAGTGGAGAATTCGCCGCGAATCGATACGCGCGAACTACGTGCGACCGTGCGTCCAGAAGGAGCGTACCAACGCGCGAGCGATTGTTCATCTACAAACAATTCAGTGTCAAAATTTTGGCGCTTAATTTCTCTTGATACGTGCACTCGCTCTGAAGTTTGCACGTAATCTGGACGCAACAAGGCGTCTCAAGTACACGCCGCGTATAACGCGCGAGTCAAGAATCTGGCGAAGTGCACGCGATTTACGCACTTATTTAAAATTCGCGCGATGCTTGTGGACGCAGTCTATTGATGCCAAGTATCTCGCCAACGGGCGTATAAATTCGCGCGTATCCATTCGCGGCGAATTCGCCCCTTCTGGACAAGGTCTATGTAGAGTTTGTAGACCTTATTTTTAAACGTTTAGCATTACATAAAGTAGATTCAATTTAGTTTAAGTTCAGTGCTATGTTCATTAGTTTATAATATACGGTAATATAACTGTGAATCTAAGTATTCAAAAATAATAATATACCTGGAATCCTAGGGCAGCTTCGAGCGGCGTGGGCGAGTCTCCGCTCAGCGTGGCGTAGTCCCCGAACCGCTCCGCGGTGCGACTGCCTTGTATCGTCGCGTACGTGTTGTCACTCTGCGCAAATATTATAAAAAAAGATAAACTAGACACATATAGCCACATTTGATGCCAATTTCGATCTTACGGTCAGTTATTTTAGATAGTTTTTGCCATGTCTAATCCTGATTCAAATAATTTATAGTGTCTTTTTAAATTTCCCGTGTTGCCACATTCATAACAAACAGATTGTCAACTTTGATTCTATACGACTCATATACCATAATAAACTTCTTTCTGTGCCCTCAAAAATCATCCAATGAAAGGGTTTGTTTGATGATATACCTGTACATTATCAGCGTTGGCCTGTTCCTGCTGGTCCCCGAACACGTTCATGGTGAGTTCCTGCTCCTCGTAGGGGCGCAGCTTGGTCTCCAGCCACAGCGGGTTCTCCGTCGTCGACAGCTCCTCGAGGATGCGTCTGCGCGCGAGGCTGTCGCCTTTACTGGACTGCATCGATGGTGGGGGGATCACCCTGAAAATATAATATAGATATTTAAGATTCTTTACCACAAAAAGAAAAAAACCTATAAGGGGCTAAATCAAATCCAAATCAAATAATCTTTATTGGTTGTACATAGATGTTATAATTAGAATACAAAAAGAAGCCCTTATAGGATCACGCTGTTCGTGTGTCTGTTTGTCATGATCCTTTTTCTCAGGAACACGTAGAGGTATCTATTATATATCTACGTAATATATTTGAAAATAACATCTCAAGCTTATGTTTACGGTCCCTTGGACCTGTAAAAAATCAAGTTTTTAAGTCAACGAATCAAAAAATACGGCCATTTATGCAGCATATTTTGACACTTGCAAATAAATCACATTCCCCAGAGCCTGAAGACTAAAGTCTTCAACCAGTGCGTGTTGCCAGTGATGACCTATGGCACTGAAACGTGGTCCTTTACCCATGGCATCAGGACCAAACTCAAGGTCGCTCAACGAGCTATGGAGAGGGCTATGCTCGGGGTTTCTTTGCGTGACAAAATCCTCAATGAGGAAATCCGCAGAAGAACTAATGTTGCCGACATAGCTCTCAAAATTAGCAAGTTGAAGTGGCAATGGGCAGGCCACATCGCTCGTAGAACCGATAACCGTTCGGGAAGAAAGGTTCTCGAGTGGAGACCACGGACTGGAAGACGCAGCGTAGGTCGGTCCCGCCACAAGGTGGACCGACGATTTAGTAAGAATCGCGGGGAGCCGTTGGGCGCAAACGGCTACCAACCGCTCGTTGTGGCGACCTAAGGGGGAGGCCTATGTTCAGCAGTGGACGTCTACCGGCCGATCATGATGATGATGAAATTAAATCACAACTTTCTTTCTGTTGTGGTACTTTCTGTTGACTTAGAATCATAAAATTTGGCAAGAAACAAGCTACAGCACGTGTAAAGGAAATAATCCAAAAATCGGTAATACGTAGTTAAATAGAATAGTGCTATTACTACTTTTAGGGGGGGGGGGGGGGGGGGAAATGTTATGTTACACGCCTCTCAAAATATCACAACTAAGCATCTAAATTTTTCGAATACACATAAGGGTGATGGACGGACATGATTGAAAGTTTGATCCAAGTTTGATGAATCCTATGTAAAAGACAGAGGTAAGGGTAAGTACTAACCAGTGCTTGAGACATGCGCAGACGACGATAAAGGTGACGATCCCAGTGAACAGCACTATGAGGAGAGCTATCAGCGCGGCCAGGGCGGGGTCGAAGCTATCCGGAGCTGAAACAACAGATTGTTATTCTTCTTTTCAAATAGCTAGTCACTTATGACAGGTCCTTAGAACGTAAAATATTACGTAAATACAGCATGTGACGTCACATAGCAGTGAAAACATTAAGCAAACTTCCAAGAAAAAACTACTAAAATAAACGTGTCACAGGTTAATAGCTATTTGAAAAAAAAACTATAGTAGACTGAACGCCGACTTCGCGTAGGCTCATAACTGTAGTGGATGGAGTTCTTTGGGCACGTTACCCATTAAAAGGAGTCAATGGCACGTCAGTAGTGCAAGGCAGAGTGGACAAGGCACATGAGGCTTTGCACATGTGTCTCAAGTTGATGGACGTCTTCGTGCGTGATCTGCGAGGCAATTTTTTGTTATTGGTGATGGTTACCACTTGACATCAGGTGGGCCATAAGCTTGTTACATCTCCACGAAGTATAAAATCAAAACCGGCCAAGTGCGAGTCGGACTCGCGCACGAAAGAATCCGTACCATCTATAAAAATAAGCAAAAAAAAAATCACGTTTGTTGTACGGGATCCCTCGCTAAATATTTGTTTTATTATAATTTAATTATTTATTTTTAAAGTGAATACCTAAGTATTCTGTGGATATTTCAAGCGTCTACCTGTTGCCGTTATCAATATCAAGCAAAAACGAGCAAAAAAATCACGTTTTTGTATAAGAGCCTCCATTAAATATTTATTTTATTCTGTTTTTAGTACTTGTTGTTATAGCGGCCACAGAAATACATCATCTGTGAAAATTTCAACTGTCTAACTATCACGGTTCATGATATACAGACTGGTGATAGACGGACAGACAGACAGCGGAGTCTGAGTATAAGGGTCCCGTTTTACCCTTTGGGTACATAACCCAAAAAAAATTTTTTTTCGACTTAATCAGAACTAAATGAAAATAAAAAACCCAATTGAATTACTATCATATTTTATTGTAAAAATAATCAGATATAAATTCTAAAATAAATGGGCTTATAGTAATAAGTAATAATATACATTTATTTCAAATAAAAAGCGATACATATAAGAAGCGATAACATGTATGACACACTTAATAAACAACATACAGCATGTTCTACAAAATAATACTAGAAGCATAAAAATACGTAAAAAATATATAAACATTAAGCCCTGGATTACTCCGGGGCTCCTCCGTTGCATGCGACATCTAGATAAGCTTCGTATGAATGCCAAAAGTTACCCAAATAATCTATAATATAAAAATGAATCGCAAAATGTGTTGGTAAGCGCATAACTCAACAACGCCTGGACCAATTTGGCCAATTCTTTTTTCGTTGTATTTCTTATTGTCAAGAGAAGGTTCTTATGAAAGAAAAAATTAAGAAAATTGCGCGCAAAATTAGAAAATTTAAGAATACTTAACCACCATATAAAGTTATTTATAATCTAACCTTAGCGCTTTTATAATGTAACCTTATGACGTTTGACATAGAATTGACAGAATGTGTGCTGCAAATATCGTAAAAGAGGATGTAAAAAAAATTAATATCGCTTCGGTCGGAGTTATCCCGAGATATATTGTCCATATATATAAAAATAATTGCTGTTCGTTAGTCTCGCTAAAACTCGAGAAAGGGTGGAGCGATTTGGCTAATTTTGGTATTGAATTATTTGTGGAAGTCATTCATTTTCTCATACATAATGATGGCCGGGGACAACAATTGACAATTCTACCAGGGTGACTTATATTGACAGGCCGCGTTATACCTATGCATGTCAAGCCGATACGAAGTTCGGCGGGACCACTAGTATAAAAATACAAACAACTTACAAAAAGTATAGTTTTGCATCCAGATTTCTAATGTTCCTAGGACCATTGCTGTACAACAGGCTAAATCGTAAATTGAGCATCCACTCAATGAACTTCTCAAACTGTAAAAGAGCCTTACAGTCTGCTCTATCCAATCTATCTTACGAGGAAACTGAGGAATTACTAACCGTTATAAAGTAAGATTTTAAAGATACGTAAACTCATACCTTCCATGTTTGCACTTAGTTTAATTAGTTATTTTTATTTTTTTCATTATGTAAGTAGATTCTAAGTTTTGTTAATTTGAGTATTCATAAGTTACCCCAGTCCAGCTTTATTCGCCTGAGATACAGGTTTTCCTAGTTCAGGCAATGTATAAAATCTTACCTATAAGTAGATATTAATCCCTAATGTTAATCTTAGCAATATGAAAAATGAATAAAGATTTATTTATTTATTATTATTATTTATTATATAGTGTTATTAAAGACTTAAAACGTTACGGTATACATTAGTTTAAAAATAACAAGGGTAAGTAACACTGTCTTCGAATGTCGAAGGAATGGAAAGAAAGAAAAATAATAAATTGCACACACACATATAAATACAATTATATAAAATCACAATAGGTATCTAAGTATATATATATAAAACAAAGTCGGGTTTGTTACACCATTTATAGCTCAACAACTGCCGGACCGATTTTGATGATATTTAATTTGTTGGATTTGTCTCCGCCCCGAATAGCAGAATAATTATTAAAATATCGGAAAAAATCACGCAAAGAAAACTTATGAAAAAAAATCATTTTCTCATCTAAAGATAATGAAGGCCGATTGACTATACAACCGGCGACGTACGTTGGCGGCCCGAGTCATATGCATGTCATGTCAAGGCGGTACGAAGTTCGGCGGCACAGCTAGTATAAATATAAAATAAATAAATAAATATTGCTGGACATTTCACACAGTGCTATCTAGCCCCAAACTAAGCAGATATTGTATTATGGGAACCAGATAACTGATAGAATACTTATATACTTTTTTTTTGTAAATACATACTTATAATATATAGAAAAACATCCAGACCCGGTGCAAATATATGTAGATCATGCAAACATTTGTTCCGCGGCGGGAATCGAACCCGCTACCTCCTGCGTCTCAGCCGGCTATTCGCCCACTGCGCCACGGAGGTCGTCAAAGTATAATATAAAGGTAGGCACAGAAACGTATTGTATGTTTTGTAAATTCAATTCAATGTTTATAATTGTTACCTATTGGCATACTTTAGAATTTAAATTAGGTAAATAATAAATTATTTGACAATGCCCATCTACAGCGTCTATAATCTTAAGTACTTATTAATCAGTATTTAGATGTTTCATAAAAAACCTCCAAAATGCTGGTGCAATGAGTTACTAAGTAGATAAAGCCTATGTTATTATTTAAGTATTATTGACGTAACCCAGTATTCTATTGCGTCCCTGCGGCGGTTTGAATAAATGAGTCTATATAAATACAGACAGTCATAAGTCATTATCACTTGACAGCAGTATCTTAAAAAAAAGTGATACGCCATATATTTTCCACTGCGCTCAGGATGTTCGTAGTCGCTCCAACAACATTCTAAGCGCGTTGTGCTTACAATAGGAAACATAAGGTTTAACACAAAAAAAATTAGACCCTGTCTAGGGCGTGTTTAAAAAATCCTATAAAAATTACTAAGGAACCTTTCAAACCTGCGTTAAACAGTTGTTTAACTTTTCTATGGTAGCAAGGATAAAGTTTGTACTTAAAATAGAAAAAAAATCACGCAGACTCTATCACAGGCGTTGCACCAATAAACCTATTAAAACTAACATAGAAAAATATACTAGATATTCCTATAACTGTAAAAGAATCTATAGCAGAATAAACATTCAACACTGTATTTCGCCAAGCTTCGTACTTGTAATAAGAGACTAAAAATAACCCAAAATATAACACGAAAGTACCAGTTTCCAATATAAATATAGCTACGCATATTGTCTTCACATTCCCACTGTTATCTCCAATGAATAGAAACACTATACAGAAAAGAAGAAGAATTATCAATCGAAACGATAAACATATGCCTTCATATCTATACATCCAATCGAATACATGACAAATTACCGTGGCAAATACTGTCCCTGTCCATATCAACACAGACAGCAAAGAGAAGTTCCATTTTTTCCTATCAATTTTCATCACTTTTTCAAAGTAACTTTCGCATAATAATGCCATCCAGGTCACGAAAGCAATCTCCGTTTGCAAGCAAATCCCCGCGATGATATCGAAGCTGCCGCCAGCGTGGTACCAGCTCATCCTTGTGAGAAATCTGAAGATTACATTTATTAACTTTGCTATGGCCATATTTAGCAAGACTTTCTGTTCGTACTCTCTGATGTGAGGTGCTACGTGGTACAGTTGTACCTGTATCAAGAAATATATAAAGGACAGGACGATGCCAATATACGTTAGTGCGAATGCAAAGGTCTCTCCAGCTGAACTTGGAACTGTTGCTTCCATTGTGGCTGTAATCCCGACTGGACAATAAGACCGCGGTCTTCTTATATTATCAATAGTCAAGACCGCTGTCTCATCTGATGGTAGTGATAACTCGCTTGCCTTAGACAAACCTGCTCACTCTGGACTTGAAGGCTCCGAGATGGTTGTGGTTCGGAATGGTAGACGCCGGAGAACTCTTTGTTGGAAGTATTTTGATTGTAAATGCTTTCTTAAAGTTTTTCACAGGTGGTTGATTGATTTCACTCGACTAGAAAGTTAGTTTCCAATTGGAAATTAGACTATCATTTCTGATGTATGTCTGAGTCAATGTAAGGACACAGCACTTGCATACAAATGTAATATAATGCCTTATTTGTGGCTCGGTCAGGAGTAAGGTGGTCGATTTAAAATCCTTGTGATATTGATGAATTTGAATTTAACTGTTACGTTGAAAATTACGTTAAACACTGGTAAATTAGAATGATAGTAAAATTGTTAGCCGGTTAATAATATATCCAAAATATTATTAATGATAAAAAATTAAGACTGTAGTGTTTGGTTTACTTTTGAATAATGTACGCGGATTCTTACATATTTAAGGTCAAGATATGAGATCAGTTGCGAGTCACATAAATTCAAATGTAGATAAAATGAGCTTTATCGCTCTGTCTTTAGGTTTAATTTATAAACATTTAAGTTCTTTATTTTTCTGGTGTTAAAGTTGACTGTGGTTTAATCTGTTCAAAACTTTATCACTATTAGTTCTTTATCGCGTTGAACAGAACCCGCCACTAGATTGTAGACCTTAGTGCGTTGTTATAAGGTACCTTTAGAGGCGACGGCGTTGGCTTGTAGCGTCTCCACGCCGTACTGCCGGTAGGCGTGCTGCAGTCGATCGTATTGAGCGTCGATTTGTTCCAGAACTTTTTGAACTGGAAGAACCTGCCAACTTCCACGTTCTACCGCGTGAAGATGAATCTCACACCTGGAAACATATTTTTTATTTTTTTTTAATCACTATACTATTTCCATTTCTTTATTTTCTCTATGACAGTTCTAATTTGATAGTTGTAGTGTTGTGACCAAATAAGTAATAATATCGATCGCATATATTTATTATATTTTGAACAAAGACTAAATAAATAAAGATTACCTGTCGTTATAATTATTTCGTTTCATTGTCGAGTACCTACCTGTACCTACTTATTTTACCACAGCTTCGAAAATGTTAAAGAAGTTGGCATTATCAATCAAGAATGAATCCGTGTAACATCTTGTAATGAAATATAATATTAATTAATAAATTTTTACAAAAGTATCCGGCAGTAGTTTAGTTTCTTACATTTTGTCAAAAAATATCGGGTCTGTTATCGTGTTACGTTTATCGATAGCTCCATCCTTATCAGTTTCTCCGACTCTGGTATAACCTTGTATGTGTGTACGCGTCATATTTTTATAAAACAATGCATACATAATGTAAAAAAAGACGCTCGTTCAAGTTTTCACAGGAGCTGTCATCGAGAAAATAAAGATATGCAAATAGTATAATAGATCGTTGTGTAATAGAAAACGTACAAAACATTACAACACCATCTCTTGGATTTGTCTGATTTGATTGGACTCATCATACACACACAAGGTTATCTGGAAGAGAATGCTCTTTAGCATTAAGTTCGTATTTGTATTATTTTTATAAATGCAATAAAGTATTTTCAATTAATCAATCAATCGGCTGAGACGCACCCAGACCCGGAACAAATATCTGTAGATCATGCAAACATTTATTTCCGCGGCGGGAATCAAATCAACCGCAACCTTTTGCGTCTCAGGTCGTTGGATCCGCTAAACAGTCTATAATTTCATTCATACCAGTCATCGTATCTCCTATCTGCCTGCACTAGAGGCAGACGTCTGCCTAACACCAGGAGTGCGTTGCCAGCCTCTGCCAGTTTCTCCTTCACCTCCTCCACTGATGATGAACAGCTTCTGGAGACCACCATCCGGATGAGCGAGGAGCGGTCTATTATCCAGATCTGAAAATGTTAAAACAAAATAAGTTAGATTAAAAGAAACGCGTACTCGTATCGAGAGGAATGTTACGCGTTTGAATATCGGCTGGCTCCAATATTTTGAGATTATTTTAAAAATCCTAATAAACACTTTTTTCGGATTCTCGTACTTGCAATTTCGCCAACGAAATAGTGTCAAGGTGACCTTGTTCAGGGCTTACTGCCAAAACCTGTACACGTGCAGCCTGTGGGTCCGGCATACGCAAAAATCCTACAATGCTCTACGAGTCCAGTACAACAACGGAATCAGGGTGCTGCTGGGGCTGCGGAGGTACTGCAGCGCATCAGGTATGTTCGCAGACGCGCGAGTTGACGACTTTTATGCGATCATACGCAAAAGAACCGCGTCCCTGATGAGCCGCGTCCGAGGCAGCTCCAACAGGATGCTGGCCGTTGTGGCAGATAATTTTAATTTTAATTCCGGCATCAGTGGCTGCTGGGATTTGAAGCACCAGCCAGTAGCCCAGCTTGTGACTCAATAATAATATTGTATTATTATATATTTGTTTGACCAAGTTATTGTCTCAATTTTAATTTATTATTATTTGTTTGTTGTGTTTGTACCGATTTAGTATGTTATTTTGTTTTTGTTTTATATTTAATTTAATTGCAATTGCCTACTAACATAGTTCTAAGATTGCATTATTGTTTACTAACAAAATGGATGACTTATCTGAAATAAAATGAATTGAAAATTGCATTGATATATATTATGCCTTCTACGTTTTTATATTCGTGGGAATATCAACCACGGTCGTGTTTGACAGGTGTCAAACACCAACGATCAAACGAAGCAAACGATACAAAATTGGAATATCGTTCCATCAAAATGGAATTCAAGATTAACAAGTGATACTGATAATGTATTTTTTTTATAGTGTGACCATTAGTGCTGTGCACTCCCTGAGGTATGCGCGGCGAGGTGGGAGGCAAAGAAAAAACTGCATGAGTTCACATGAGATCAAAACATGTCGGACATATGTATCTTACGATATCAGTTTGCATTTCTAAGGCAAGACTTGTGGCGGGACGATGGTCGGAGGCTATCTCTCTGTAATATATTATACTTACTTAGTTGATTAAAATGTAACTTAAATATACTCATATTTTATTAAAAATATGCAGGTGATAAATAAGAACTAAACTTATAATTCAAAGGACTTGTTTTATTGAACATTTTTTATATTTACAAACAATTATATATTCTAACGAAAGTTATTCTGACATAGATTCTGTTTCAACTTCATCTTCCATTTCATATCACGAGATAACGCACGACTCATCTTTGAATATTTATCCCGTGTGCGTCTGACATAGACCGTCCGGTACAAAAGCTACCTACCGCCGTGAGCGTTGACGGCAGATCGGAGCGGCCGACACATCCCCCCCCCCCCCCCCCCCCCCCCATCTCGCCGCGCACATACCTCAGGGAGTGCACAGCTCTAATGGTCACACTATAATTTAATGCGAAACTTGGTGTTTATTAATCTCTTTGTTATAGTATATGGAGAGCATACTGATTAGTTCACATTATGTGGTTGATTTTTCGATTTCTTGAGTAGACATTTCATCAGCATCATCATCATCATCAGCCGGAAGACGTCCACTGCTGAACATAGGCCTCCCCCTTAGATCGCCACAAAGAGCGGTTGGTAGCCGTTTGCGCCCAACGGCTCCCCGCGATTCTTACTAGATCGTCGGTCCACCTTGTGGGGGGCCGGCCTACGCTGCGTCTTCCAGTCCGTGGTCTCCACTCGAGAACCTTTCTTCCCCAACGGTTATCGGTTCTACGAGCGATGTGGCCTGCCCATTGCCACTTCAACTTGCTAATTTTGAGAGCTATGTCGGCAACTTTAGTTCTTCTGCGGATTTCCTAATTGCGGATTTTGTACAACATAGTTTTACAATTATTGAGTAGACATTTGCACAAAGTTAAATAAATAAATAGATAATGCTGGACATTTCACACAGCGCCACAGATCTCGCCTGATGGTAAGCGATGATGCAGTCTACGATGGTACACGCTTGCCTAGAAGAAACCTATTCACTCGCGACTTAAAGATACCCAGGTTGTAGCTATCAGGAAACACAGACTCTGGCAAGGCATTCCACTATTACCTAAGATAAATTGCTGATGATAATACCTGTCGCTGTCGCTAATCAGACTATCCCTTTCACACGTACAGTACTTATAAATAATAAATATTGCTGGACATTTCACACAGCGCTATTTAGCCCCAAACTAAGCAGAGCTTGTATTATGGGAACCAGATAACTGATACCATACTTATATACTTTTTATTTTGTAAATATATACTTATAATACTGGAGATTACCTTAGAGCTCACGTTTTTAACAAAGTTGTAAAATTCTGTGATATTAAAGGTAAATCCGTACGAGAAGCCAAAGCTATTATAACTAGCTGGTTATCCACGCAAACAATCATTGATTCAGAAGAAATCCTGAAACACATTAACTGAACTGAGCAAACTGAAAAGGGTCTATACATTTAAGTACCTTGGTCATTATGTCACCGACGACCTTGATGATCTGGCTGATATAGAAAGGGAGCGTAGGGCAATGGCGGTCAGAACTAACATGCTGGCTCGATGGTTTGCACGTTGCAGTAGGCAACTGAAAATAACTCTCTTCAAAGCCTACTGCCAATCTTTCTACACGAGCAAGTGCCCTACGCGTCCAATACAACAATGGCTTCAGAATGTTGTTGGGGTTGCCTCGATACTGCAGTGCATCTACCATGTTTACTGAGACACGGGTCTTTCATGCCATAATCCGTAAGAAAACGGCCTCATTGCTAAGCAGAGTACGGGCCAGCTCCAACAGCATTCTGCAGGTCATACCTGATAGATATGACCTGCCTGTGATTCAATCTTTCATTCGGATCCTGATCAAATAGCCTTATGGCTATTGGGTTGGGATGCGAATGAAAATATTAACAAAATACATGCTACTATAAATAATAATATTACTAACATAGGTGGTATTTAAGTTATATAACCTGACCTAACTAACCTTAAACAAATGGACTTGTAAATTGTCTGATTTAATAAATGAATTGTATTGTTGTATTAACTAATACTAGTGGTTCGCCCCGAATTGAGATCTCGCGAGTCTCCCACAAAACAAAAAACTATTATTCATAATCTTTGACTAATGACTTGACCTAGAGTTTCATTCAAATTACAAGTAACGGAAGTTCATGTTAATTGGTTTCGCTTTTCTGGGGTAGAAAAAGCAATTATTCTAGATTTCAGACTTTTTACCTATATATGTATCACTAAAGCTACACAAATACCAAATTTCAGCACTGTGGGGTCACTGGTGTACCCTGTGAATTTCGTCAAAGTTCAGTTTTTATTATTGTTATTACTCAAAAACTACAAAGAATTAACTAGAAATAAAAAGGAGGTCAAAATGTACTAATGAAGACCTTTCATTAGACGTCCCATTTGATCCAATAGTATCATTTTGATTTTTTTATCCGTCTTGAACCCCAATATCTCATCTCAACATTTTAAGCTTATTTATAGCGGGTTCCTATATCCGTCGGTAACCATCAACGACTCGTTTCTCCTTGAGAACCTGTCAAAAGTTTGACACAAGTTTGACACTTTTTCAAGGAGATACGAGTCGTAGTCGGTTACCTACGGATATACGAACCCACCATTAGACACACCAAAATTGTGCTCACACTCTCTACCTATATACCAAATTTCACGATGATCGGATAAACGCTTCGAAAGTTATCCTCGGACAAACAAACATACATACATACGACGCCGATTTGCCCAAGTTGACTTAGAGATCTCGCTTCGCTCTATCAATAATCACAAATATATATATCACAATACAATAAGCCTTCAAATTAAAAAACATGCAAATTAATCATAATAAAGTAAGTTTTAAAGTCAAATGTTATAGAATAAAATAAAATAGGAACATATAATTAAATTGGAAATTATAACAGTTATCTAGAACATTAAAAAAAATTGCTGGACATTTCACACTGCATTATCTAGCCCCAAACTAAGCAGAGCTTGTATTATGGGAACCAGATAACTGATAGAATACTTATATACATTTTTTTTGCAAATACATACTTATAATATATAGAGAAACAACCAGACCCGGAACAAATATCTGTAGATCATGCAAACATTTGTTCCGCGGCGGGAATCGAACCTGCTACCTCCTGCGTCTCAGCCGACTATTCGCCCACTGCGCCACGGAGGTCGTCACTACATATTAAATTTAAGATTTGCTATATGTACTCACGTATACTTGTGCTTTGGCTTGTCTGTGCGGCGGCGCGATCTCTTGCGCGATAATGTCCAAGACAAACCTGTCCTGATTATATTCCGACATGTAGTGAGCTGTCATCAATATTCCTGCAAAAACATTTCACATTTTTTTTTAATTTATTCAAGAATAATTAACAGTTGTATTTTCTCACTAATTTCGACCTAGACGTGAATTGCCTTGTAGCACAGATGGTAGTGCATCCTCGTATCAAGAGGAAGGTCGCGGGTTCAAGTCCCGTCTAGGCTTGAAATTTTTGCGATGATTTTAAAAAATCTTGAAACCTTTGATTTACAAGTTTCTACAATGTTTTAAATTAAATACCTACATGATGGATGCATGATTTGTACACTAGCCTAAACTTACTGATATAATATATGTAAGCTCATTTTAATTAAGTAAACTGTAATTTGTTCTTATGAGAATATACTCTTTAAACCGAAAACAGTACTTCGCCCTACCCGTGTATTCATTTAATGTCGTACATAACAAAACACGTAGTATAATGGTTTCAGATGTCCTAGTTTGAGTTTTGAACCTTAAAAGTGAACTGACTACTAAGATTTTATTTTATTTCAAATAAAATCCACAGCTCTTAGTATATCACAGGTAAGATAAAAATAAGATAAGATAATATGAGATAAGATAAGATAGCGGATCTTACCATCTTGTGTAATATTGAAGGGCGAAGGCACAACACTGCCACTGGACTGGGAATCACCGAACTTGTAAAGATTGGATGCGGCGACCATGTACGCTAGCGTTCCGTTCTCGTCTAGATCTGGGTCCTCTGCCACCACGGAGATAATTGGCTCGTTGACGCGCGCCGTGTGTTTTATACCTGAAGAGAAACATTGATTGATTCATTGGATCAAAATTAATATATCTGTACACAGGCGAATTTAATGCTTGCAAGTATACTCTTCCAGTTAACCTTGCTTAATATGGAAAATATATTTTTAGTTTCTAATGTAGTGCGGATCGCACTCACCCTGATGAAGGTTCACGAATTAAACCGAAACATTGTCGGTCGAAACACCGATAAAACGGTAATAAATCATGTATTTATAATAATGTTTGACATAAATTACGAAAACTTAGTAAAAAAATAAGTAAAAAGAAACATTAGTATTAGTACAGATATTAGTGTGTATGTAGTAGTTACACCACTACTATCTTTATTTAAACATTTTATTACTAACATAATATATACATATATATATACAGCGTCAGCTGCTAACCCAGTCGACATAATGCTGAGTCAAGGCCCTTTTGCTGCTATACCACACACCATTCCTACCTCATGTTTAAAGTTAGTAGTTATATTATATTGTTTGTTTGTGTCTGTTTTGCATGTAGGTACTGTATTTTTATGTTGATTATTTTAAATATCTTTTTAACTATGTATTCTGTGTGCTATTTGGCAAATAAATGATTGTCTATGTCTATATATATATATATATATATATAAGCAAATGTACCAAAATGCTGGCCTATATTTTGGCCAACTTTTAAGCATTGCCATTCAACGTGGCAATGCGGCCTGCATTCTGGGCACGCTGCCCACTGGCAGCGGCTTGTTAGATTAGGGTTTTATATATATTTTAAGTTGTTATAAAATATTTTATGTTGTAATAATACTTAAAATTAGCAAATGTAGTACTAACCGTATATGGAAATATACATCTGAAATAAATTTATTTATTTGAATTAAGTTACACCCCTGGTAAGGTCCACACAGTCCATTACATCCAAAGGCTGTCTGGCAGAGATCGCTATTTAGCGATAAGACCGCCAATAGTATCACTTAGATTTACGTTTTCTTATTTTAATTCTATTGTTTTATAGTGCAATAAAGGGACAGAAAGGTTCTGGCATGGACACCACGCACTGGAAAGCGCAGCGTAGGATGGCCTAGATGGAAAGACAACCTGATAAAGGTTCATGGGAGCTGTTGGGTGCCCCGCACAAGATTGGTCGCTCTAGAAATCTATGAGGGATGCCTATATTCAGCAGTGGTCGTCTTACGCTGCCCTTTCCAGAGCGTGATCTCCACTCAAGAATAGTAATAGTATTGAAAGGGAAATGTTTATTAGTAGGCACCAACTGAGTAAACTAAACAAAATTTAGATATTTTCTTATTAGTTTAAGTTATGTATTTAAACTTTCTGTGCAATTGCCCCCATACTAAATGTGTTTATTTTATGTATGTTGTAATCATGTTTCAACACTAAGATGTCCTCCGGGTCATACTGAATGGAAATCTCGCAACGCAGCAAAACGACCTCAAAATGGTGGCACTTCCACCTCCACTACGCGCGATGTATCCCAGTCCTCACTTAGCGTAACGAATTTAGTGATCCTTTAGCTATCCAGTGGTGTAATCAAATTTTGGATGGAGATGATAGTTATGTAGCTGCAACACCAAACTGTATCCCCAGATTTTGTTATCATTCATTTTTTGAATTGCCTCCCACTATGAAAGCAACACCAAACTGTATCCCCCGATTTTGTTATCATTCATTTTTTGAATTGCCTCCCACTATGGAAGCAATTTTAAAAATGTATTCGACGAAAGGTTGCTAGCCTCTCGGTTTTTATCGAGTACATTTCGGGGAGTGTGCGGCGGAACTTTTCAACCTGATCCCACCATCTCCATTATATCAACGGATAACCAGACGCACTGCGGTGCGCCACCGCTATTTGGTAGAAATACCTCCCATTCGCACAAAGCGGTTCTCTTCGACCTTTATTATGCGCACCGCCAAAGAGTGGAACGCCTTGCCTGAGTGTATTTCCTGATAACTACAACCTAGGGGTCTTCATGTCGCGAGTGAATAGGTTTCTTCTAGGCAAGCGTGTACCATCGTAGACTGCATAATCGATTACCATCAGGCGAGATCGTGGTTAAGCAAGCTTATAATATATAAAAAAACGTCTAAGAAGTATCTTACCGGCGTAGTAAATGTTCTGGTGGAAGTGCGGCGCGTTGTCATTCTCGTCGAGTATGCTGAGCGTGACGGACGCGACGCTGTCGACGCCGTCCGTGCCGTTGTCGACCGAGTTGAGTGCCTCGGCGGGCGAGAACAGCGGACTGTTGCTCGCGTAGATTGAGAACGAATACTCTGACTGCTTCTCTCTATAAATACATATTTTATTACTATTTTTTTCTTGGTAAACAAACAGTACTATAATACTGTAACAGAACAACAAAATATTACATAAACCTACACATACAACATACAAGTTTTCTCCATTAAATAATAGTCCTGTCAATTAAGCAAAATAAGGGGTTATCCTCGGAATGAGAGATAATAAGCTAGAAACTAGTATACACCTTCACTTTGACGTTCGAAAAGTTGTCTCTAAAGTCTCATATAATATCGTGTCTACGTCGTAAGTTATTCAAGGTCAAAAAAATCGATATTTCGCAATTGTCTCGATTTCTATAGCTCCAATGATGTTAAATCACACTAATATTATAAATGCCTAAGTTTGGATGTTTATTTGTCACTCAATCACGCCGTAACGGCTGAACCGATTTCGATGAAATTTGGTATATACGTAGATAATAACCTGGATCACCACATAGGTTACCGTTTATTTCATAAATCCCCATGGGATAAAAATGGAATGTCAAAGTTTATATATGTATTTTGCACCCCAGAACAACGCGGGCGAAGCCGCTGGCAACAACTAGTATATTATAAAATTGTAGAGCATAACATTTGCGACAAATTTTGTTTCAAAACATTTTTTCATGCGCTCAACTGTTTTTGAGACAAGAGGGCGGCATACGCTCAAACGAAATACGAAAGATTGACTAATTCTCCAAAGAAATCCTTTCGTTCTTCAGCTCCTTTGATGAAATTGTCTTTAAATTCCAGAGTACTTACATTATTGTCTGTGCGTCGGTACTTTTTTTAAACTTACTTTTAAAAACTTTTAGAACGCCAAAATTAAGATGTATAAGAGATTCCAGCTTATATCTCTGATCCGAGATGAAACCCTAATTTGACTGGACTATTACAAAAATACAAAATAAACATAAGAACTATTCCTAGGACAATTTCAATCCCGGTAATTATAGCCCGGGTGATATAGGCTAAATTTTTACCCAACTATGGCAAAGGCAAAAGGAAGGGTTTTGTTTTTAGCAGTCTATGGATGTATGATTCACCGCAGCACCTAAACTACTGATCCGATTTGGATGAATGAGGTGTCAATCGATTAGTCATTATGGTGCGGATGACATAGGCTACCATTGACATAGTTACGTAGTCGGGATTCAGTTTTAAACGCATAGGTTGTTAGTGTAACTACCTGTCAAAGCTGATGTTACTTCTAATGTTGCCCTGCGTTCTGTCGAGTGTGACGGCTCCTTCTTGGTTTCCTTCGAGAATGTGGTAGTAAACCTTGCCGTTGTCGCCCGAATCTTTATCCGTTGCCTTTACGGAGCCTGTGAAAACATTTAAGTTTTAAACATTTTCCACCACATAAGGGTGTACACCACACCAATCTATCGATCGCCGATCGATGCCAGCGATTGATGTAAAATAGGATCAGTCGACGTCGATCGACAGTTCCTACTATGCCCCATCGTCGACTGATTTCAGTTTACTATCGATCGGTGGCATCGATCATTGCTCGATCGATTGGTGTAGTAACACCCTAAAAGTTAAACAACTGTTTAGCGCGTGTTTAAAAAAAATCCTTTCCAATTTTTGTACAGGATTTTTTTGTGGTATGATTCAGTATTCAAATAATAATTTCTTAATCGCTTCGAGCTGTGGTGCCTGGTCTAATGTGCCCGTAAGAATCATGGACTGGGCTTCTGCTAAATAAGGGTAACCTAAAATAATGAAAGTTAGGTACCGTTATACCATTCCGGTAACGAAATGTTATCTGCTGTGGCGTATTGCGTCCCCGCGCGCCCCGCACATGCGTCGCGCTCGCGCTGATTTATATACCGTAATGAAAAAACAGTTAAATAAATGTAGAAAGTATTTAGTTACTAATGTAACCAGCTGTAAATGTACTACTGTAACTAATGCTACCAGTACCGGAATTAATAAACGGTGATAAAACGTCCGAAGCTAAGGGTACAGAAAATAACTCTTGATAAGAATGTACCTAATATCTAAAACCAGAGGTTGTAGGATTTGAAAGTGTTTATTTGGCCAAACCTTTTAAATTAGCCTAATTCTCAGAGATCGTTCACACCCGCGGGTATTCTTTTATCATTATAAACTAAATTAGATCGAGTACAAAACTCATTGATGACGCAAAGGTTTTGAACACGCAACCTCCAGATTAAAAGTCTGGGGTACATGCCGTTGAACCAGCACAGCTCCTTATTAAAACGCTGAAAAGAAGTATCAGTAATTACCGATTATAATTCCCTTAGGTTGGTTCTCGGGTATGGTCAGTGAGTAGTGTCGTTGTGGGAACCGCGGTGCGTTGTCGTCGTCATCAGCCAATACTATGCCGAGGAGTCGCAGGCTGGAGAACTGAGCTGGGCTGCCGTTGTCCACTGCTGCTATTACAAGCTGGAAACATTATGTTTTAGCCTCCAACACAAAAAGAGTGGTGTTATAAGTTTACCGCCTATTAACTAATTGTTTAAATCAACTTCGGATCATACGCAGGCACACAATAGTACAATATTATGTATTGTATTCAGGTGGGCCATATGCTTGATTCATCCCGAGGTCTTGTTACACTACTGAATGTAACCTAGGAATAAAGCTAAACTCGCTGTTGCATGTTTGTTTATTTACTTGTTTGTTACTCATTCACGTTATATTTTACGTCGTAATTCGATGAAATTTATTAGGTGCGTAGATTGTAACCTGGATTAACACAAAGACTACTTTTTATCCCATAAATCCCATGGGATCAAAATGGAACGTCAAGTCAAGTTACAACAGCGAGTTTAGCTGTAATTCTAGGTTACCTACGCATTTAGTACGAAATCGTAGGCCAACAGCTAGTTTAAGATATGTCTGTTTGTCTGTCTGTCTGGGACATTGTAGCTCACGAACGGATGGACCGATTCTGATGCGTTTTAATAAAATACTAGTTTAAAAGTGGTTCTTTGCTATGCCACTTTTTGACCCCCGATGCAAAAAGAGGGGTTCGAGTGTTTTTCAAGCTGTTAATTTAAAAACGTTATTTTTTTCGACACTTTTTTGCATAACTTCAAACATGAACTAAATAAAAACGGTTTCAGAATGTTTAAATTAATCTCATTGATATGATACCCCACTTGACCTATAGTAACCCCGTTTTGAAATTTTTACCCCTACCATTTCTGCTCTTCTGGCGTTCAAAAAATTACAAATTCAAACCGATAGGTTCAGTAGTTGCTGAGATAATCAGCTGTGGACAGACGGACAAAGTTCACCATAAGGTTACCGTTTTTACGGACACATCTTTAGATTGTGGTCTGGACAGCTAAAATTAAGTAATGAATTACGGTCGAAATTCAACCACTATTATTAAGGTTATAGACGTGGGTATGAGGATCACAGGGCTGAAGTGGAGATGGGAGGGACGACGGGCGTTGTACGAAGGCGATTACAGAGTGGTGGGCAAGGGATGCTCGTAGACAAGAAGCAGACCACCCGCCCGATGGTCGAATTATATTGAAAGCGTAGATGGGTGTCAATGGATGAGACTCGCAAGGGACCGGAAAGAATGGCGTAATAAAGAGGAGGCCTATACCCAACAGTGGGTGCAAACGGGCTGAGATGATGATGATTATTAAACTAGCAACTAGTACAATGATAATACCTGGTACTCAGCCTTGTGCTCTCGGTCTAGGAAGGTCTTAGTCCTAAGCTCCCCGGAATCGCGGTCGAGGCTGAACTCCTGGGTTTCTTCCACATTCTGGTTGTCCACTTTCAGGTAGTAGGAGACGCGACCGTTCTCCCCCGTGTCTTCATCTGTCGCTTGGATGGTGGTGATCAGGTAGTCAGCTTGGGCTGCGTTCTGGCGGATAATTGGTTGAATTGATTGATTGAAAATACAATACTCTATCGCTTATTGTATTCCACAATGTAATAAGGTGGTAATTACGAGGTAATTAGGTAGGACGACATCCGTGGTACAGTGGGCGAATAGCCGGCTAAGACTTGCGGAGGTAGCGGGTTCAATTCCCGCCGCGGAAGAAATGTTTGCATGATCTGCAGATGCATGTTGCATGTTCTGGGTCTGGGTGTCTATATATTATAAGTATGTATTTACAAAAAAAATAGTATATAATTATAAGTATTCTATCAGGTATCTGGTTCCCATAGTACAAGCTCTGCTTAATTTGGGGCTAGGTAGCGCTGTGTGAAATGTTCAGCAATATTTATTTTATTTATTATTACTTTATAAGTGCACGATCAATAATTCATCATGTATGTAGGTATTCATCATATCTGTTAAACTGACTAAATGGCATCGTCAAAAGGCGCCGCCGATTTACGTTAAAACTTGTTTATTTGAAATATATCGATTGCTGGATAAATCTTGAAGCTACCGGTATTAAACACTGCACTACCTTGATTAACCTATCTTGTATTTGATATCCAGAATACAGGGCATCCTAGTGTGGAGGTCAAAGTTAATGCACAATATTGTTATATAATTATTACGTAAGAAGCCGGCGAACCCCGAGCGCAACTTCAATTCGGCCGCGTCAAAAACTTCAGCCTGAATATCGCTATCCCTGTTTAGTGACGAGGTTTAGCCACGCAGAGCGACAGTGATAGCAATAGAACGATTCTAAATTTAATTAGATTTTGACCGTGTTCCGTAATACCAAAAATGATGACTGAATACTTGTTGTATTTTTCTCATTGTGTTGTTATTCTGTAACTAGACGATATAATCTATGTTCCCATGACTAGTATACGTAAGATGTTGTTGTTTTTTAATACGAAACAATTAGGTTGAAAACAGGTATTTTATGACGTAAAAACATGTAGAATGCGATACGCTTCTATTTCATTTTAGGTAAGTATTTTGATCTAATATATGGTTGGGAACCTAGATAAATAAGTACTATTCAAATTAAAATAATACATTTTTAAGGTAGAAATATGCTCCAATTAGAAATGATCTTGGTAGAACGTGTTGTATGGGCGATTCCCCTCCGGTCTCCCCTTAAGCTGATTTGTATAATTTCCAAATGATTAAGCATACATAAAAAATATGTAAACTAGCACCTACATTTAAAATTGTTCATGACATCTTTTCTGGTTCCGATAAAAAAGTTGTATTGTTATTATTTAATAATATTAAACCCACAACTAAAATCAGTTAATACGATTCCGGATATGTGTTTCAAATTAATGTCGTACATAACAAAATAGGTTGTAAAGATAGACTATTTATTGAGAAACCACGTGCGAAGACGCGATCGGAAACATGTATGGTATATTAATGAGTTACCTCAGGTATAACAATCTGTCGCACATCAGCGGGCGGTTGCACGAACACGGGGCTGTACTTATTGACGCTCAGCGCGAATATATCGACCCGCGCCGTATCCGCATGCGGACCGCCGCCCGCCTCGTCCCGCGCGGACACCGTGAGCGTGTACGACGTGTTGCCGAGGACCGCCTTCGCGGGGTATATGATACCGTTAGATGGGTCTACAGTAAACACTCCTGAAAAACAACCATAAATTAAATTTTATACCCAACTAGCTGTTGCCAGTGGCTTCGTCCGCGTTGTTATGGGGTAAAAAATACATATAGAAACATTGATATCCCATTTTTATCCGATGCGAACTGAATTATGGAATAAAAAGTAGCCTATGGGTTACGTTGTAATCTACGTACATATCATATTTCATGGAAATCGGTTCGGCCGTTTCGACGTGATTGAGCAACACACAAACAAATAAATAAACAACCAAACTTTCGCATATTTTATATTACACTTGTAGACACACAAGCTGACGGGCTTCCTGATGTTAAGTGGTCACCGCCGCCTATAAACTCCTGCAGCATTCGTGGTACTGCAGTCGCGTTGCCTAGCACTTAATACCCTATTTACACCTCTCTTGAAAGCGTTCATTCAACACTCCGCTGATTTACGCCCTCGCCTACGGCTCGGGCTGCAACCCACAGCCTCGTGTATTATGAGCAACTTAGCTGACTTGTATCATAACATACTATACATGTAATACCACCTACATGGAAAATCTTCTATTAAATAAAAGAGGCCACAGTTAAGCATTGAAAAAAAAAAACAATGAATACCGGTGAGGCTAATTTTCTTCTAAAAAGGCTTTATATTTATAACAGTTTGTTTCTAACAAACTGTTATAAATATAAAGACTTTTTTGATTTCCTCACATTTGTGATGAAAAATTACGAGTTATTTTATAGTTATATTATACTTGGGTGTAAGTGATCATTTGCCCCCGAGAAATTTTGTGAGTCGATGGTGGAATTGAACGCTTATGCCTCTTGTATAACAACGTAGTAAAGAAGTTAGTTCTCAGTTTGTGGTCTTAAAGATTAGGCTTTACTTACCAGGATCGCTCTCCTTCACTATAGAGTAGGAGACATTTCCATAGATGCCCTCATCTCTATCCTCAGCTCGGACTTGCAGGATCGCGGCCGGCGGGTTCAGCTGCAGATTCTCCGATATCCTGCTCTTGTACACCTTCTGACTGAAGATCGGTGCGTTGTCGTTCACGTCACGGACTTTTATGTGCACCTGGAAATTATAGTTATTTTTTTTAAATTTATTTATGAAAACACATACATACTTATAAAATTCTTATCAGTCGTTACACTCTTGGCAGAGTGGTCGTGATCGTCACTCCGAGGGTAGTGGTGCGATTGACAATCCTTCACCACTCCTCTCGTATTGCCGCTTTCCTGGTGCACTCGTGTAGGGGACCGTCTAGTGCTGCTTTAATTTGGTCCGTCCATCTCATTGGTGATCTACCGCGTATTCGTGTACCCTCAACCTACCCCTGCACCACAAGGCGTTCAATGGAGACCTCTCCACGTCGCGACACGTGCCCGAAGAACTTGAGGATTCGAGATTGCACAGTAGAAGAAAAACGCTGCTTGATGCAGAGTTCTTGGAGTATGGACTGGTTGGTACGGAACTCTGTCCATGCTACCCCATGATAAAATAATTACACTTAATAAATCTTAAGTTTTGTGCAATGTCAATTTTACTGCCTGTTTCTTCGCGACCAAGCCAGGAAAGAAAGGCAAGAAACAAGGCTGGTTGTTTTTTTAATGATCCTTTTAGAATATATAACAATAAAGAAAATAAATTACGTCTCAATTGTAACATTTTTGAACGAATTGGAGCAATTTAAATCCCAAGCTTCTCTATCATCTAACTAAATAAACCGATATGTAGTATCGGTTTACGGTTAGTAGGTGTTTTAATAAAGATTTTGTTTATTTACGTTTCTAAATTTGTTTATTGTCAATTTTTGGACATCACCTGGGAGTTTGTTATAAAAGCGTCAAAGCATTCCTGTTCAGTAAACGTTTAGTAGTGTACGAAATTCTCGAAAATATTCAACCGTTTCTTTTGCATTTTTATAAAATACTTATACAGTCCGACATAGCATTATGATATGTAAAAAAAGTAAGAAATCACTATTTGATGAACAACCTGCATACAATGTTTCCAACAATAAACGTCATAGCCAGATAGATAGATGAACACTTTCTATAAATGGATTCGTCATGTCTGTTGTCTGCCCGTCCGTACGTGTACGGGATATCTATGGAAAGGTCTTCCAAAATGATATTGAGGTTTCTAATATATTTTTTTTCTAAACCGAATAGTTTGCGCGAGTGACACTTCCTAAAGTTGTAAAATGCCCCCCCCCCCCCCACCCTCCCCCTGTAACTTCTAAAAAAATATATGATGTACATTACCATGCTGTGCTGTGCACAACTTCCACCGAAAATTGGTTTGAACGAGATCTAGTAAGTAGTTTTTTTTAATACGTCATACATCGTAAACCGCAATTTACCTTTCATTCAATCAACTCAAATATAAAAAAAGTTACAACGAACTACAAGAACTTTTTTACTATGTTACTTGCTGCTACGGAACCCTTCATGGGCGAGTCCAACTCGCCCTTGGCCGCTTTTTCAAATACTCGTTTCTATAAATATTCTTGATATTTTTGAGTTGTTTTACTATGTCACAATATACTAAGCTTCTCAACCATGCTTTTTCTACTTACAGGGACACTAGTAGATCTCCTAATGTTAGGCGGTGCGTGATCAGACGCGATCGCCCTCAGCCAAATATCCGGGGTCGATTCCCGGTCGATGACAGCTTCTGCAGTGACCGTCACTACTCCAGTGTTGGGGTCTATGTTGAAGTGAGATGCTTGGTCGCCTGATAGAGTGTAGGATACTTCACCGTATTCACCTGGGGAAGAAACGAAATAAATAACAACTAACAGTGACATTCGTAGAGAAACGTGTTGACCACTTTATAGTACATAAAGTCAGATATTCATTTCATTATATCAAGCTTCCGCCGGTGGCTTAGCACGTGCTTGATTTTGCCTATTTAAACTAAGCTTATTTTGAATCCGTATGCTGCAAGCGCCATCTATTGACACAACTGTATCAACTCTCCCCAACTTCATCTCTATCGACAGCAGTGAGCGTGAGGACTCTGGTGCCGACTGGCGCGTTCTCATAGACTTCAGTGTCCACTAAGCCTATTTTGAATGCATATGCTGCTAACGCCATCCATTTACACAACTCTATCAACTCCTCGCAACATACCTTCATCTCTATCGACATCAGTGAGCGTGAGGACTCTGGTGCCAACCGGCGCGTTCTCATAGACGTCAGTGTCCACTAAGCCTATTTTGAATCCATATGCTGCTAACGCCATCTATTTACACAACTCTATCAACTCCCCGCAACATACCTTCATCTCTATCCACAGCAGTGAGCGTGAGGACTCTGGTGCTGACCGGCGCGTTCTCATAGACGTCAGTGTCCACTAAGCCTATTTTGAATGCATATGCTGCTAACGCCATCCATTTACACAACTCTATCAACTCCCCGCAACATACCTTCATCTCTATCGACATCAGTGAGCGTGAGGACTCTGGTGCCAACCGGCGCGTTCTCATAGACGTCAGTGTCCACTAAGCCTATTTTGAATACATATGCTGCTAACGCCATCTATTTACACAACTCTATCAACTCCCCGCAACATACCTTCATCTCTATCCACAGCAGTGAGCGTGAGGAGTCTGGTGCCGACCGGCGCGTTCTCATAGACGTCAGTGTCCACTAAGCCTATTTTGAATGCATATGCTGCTAACGCCATCCATTTACACAACTCTATCAACTCCCCGCAACATACCTTCCATCTCTATCGACATCAGTGAGCGTGAGGACTCTGGTGCCAACCGGCGCGTTCTCATAGACGTCAGTGTCCACTAAGCCTATTTTGAATCCATATGCTGCTAACGCCATCTATTTACACAACTGTATCAACACCCCGCAACATACCTTCATCTCTATCGACAGCAGTGAGCGTGAGGACTCTGGTGCCGACCGGCGCGTTCTCGTCGACGGCCGCGTCGTACGCCTCGGCCGCGAACACCGGCTCCTCGTCGTTAGCGTTCTGCACCTCCACCGTGACGCCCGCTGATGTAGACAGCTGCGGCACTCCAGAGTCAAACGCGATTAGAGTGAAGTTGATTGATTTGATCTTCTCGAAGTCGATTCGTTTGGTTGATTTTACTACGCCTGGAAGAAAATAGATTGGTATATATGTACCTAGTCAGGTCATAAGTATTGTCACACAGTAAAAACTTTTCTTTTAGAATGCTGGCCACAAAAAAGTTTATAGAATTCGAATTTCGAATTGTTCATGAAAATAAAAATGTATACTTTTTAGAATTTTACTCATTTTTAAATATGGAGTGGACGCTTAAAGAAGACCGTGTTGCAGTTATTGCGTTGCATCGTTGCGGTTACGCGCCAATTCAAATTTTTGACATACTGAAAAATTTGAATATTACCAAAAGATTCGTTTATCGCACTATCAAACGATACAATGAAGACTCTAGTGTAGATGACAGGTCAAGAAGGGGTTAAGCAGAACCACGGTGAAAAGGGTGTTAAATGAAGACTTAGGGCTTCGGGCATATCGAAGAAAAACAGGACATCGTTTGAATGCTCGTTTAATGGACCTGAGACTGAAGAGATGCCGCGCTTTGTTGAAGCGGTACGCGGGAAAACAATATCGGGAAATTCTTTTTTCGGGTGAAAAAATTTTTACCGTAGAAGAGAGCTACAACAAACAAAATGATAAGGTGTACGCACACAGTAGTGAAGAAGCGAGCAACCGTATTCCGCGTGTCCAACGAGGTCATTTTCCATCCTCGCTCATGGTATGGTTGGGAGTTTCTTATTGGGGCTTAACATTTTTGTGAGAAAGGTGTAAAAACGAATGCAGTTGTGTATCAAAATACAGTCCTGACGAACCTTGTGGAACCTGTTTCTCATACCATGTTCAATAACAGGCACTGGGTATTCCAACAAGATTCGGCGCCTGCTCATAGAGCGAAAAGCACACAAGACTGGCTGGCGGCGCGTGAAATCGACTTCATCCGGCACGAAGACTGACCCTCCTCCAGTCCAGATTTGAATCCGTTAGATGTAATCTAACGGATTAGATATGGCAACACTTGGAGGAAAAGGCGTGCTCAAAGCCTCATCCCAATTTGAAGTCACTCAAGACATCCTTGATTAAGGCAGCCGCCGATATTGACATGGACCTCGTTCGTGCTGCGATAGACGACTGGCCGCGCAGATTGAAGGCCTGTATTCAAAATCACGGAGGTCATTTTGAATTAAACTTTAGTGTCATAAGAATCTAAGTTTTGTTAAGTTCATTTTGGTATATAAATGGTTACATAATGAATAAACTTGTTTCAATTATTTTATATTAAACATGTGACAGAATTCATGACCAGACTGGGTAATTAATTCGATCATCGCGGCGCAGCGGTAGCGATTCCTTAGTACTATTATTTCTTCGTTGGCGAGTGTTATTTGACCAATGACGTATTTTTTTATATTTGATGCTATAAATCGTTAGTAGACCGTGATCTGAGCGACGTTTGTTCAGGAAAAAACAGTAATTTAAATTTCACCGCGTATTTATATAAATATAATGTGTTGCTATTTAATCTAATTACCTATATTCAATTCAATTAATTTATTCAATTTTCAGATGTCCACAATCCATATTTGTTAGTAAAAAACTTTCATTCAAACATGTCACATGGTTTAGTACAAAATATAGGTACAAAATTCAAATAATAACAATAAAAGTTAAGTTAAAGTCCCTCACTCAAGTCCTGAGCCAATAGTCTCTCACAAAGTCTATTCGATCAGAACCCAATTCAAGGACTTCATAATCGGTGAGGTTTATATTGAAGGGATGTTTTCTACAAAAAAAAAAAAATGTATCTATAAAACGGTTTTATTATTTATTAATATTATCAAAATCTCGAAAAATCGATAACATGCTGCTCGACGAATGTTAGAGAACTAGCTTATTCTACGATGCCACAGATTAATAAAACGTTACTACAAGCCGTTCAACGACCCCGTTAGTTCAAAGACCTAGCCCAGTCAATGGCCTGGCCCGGTCAATGAACTAACTAGTCAACACAGCGCGTATGGTGCGTACGGCAAGGCGGTAAGTACCTACATGTTAAGCATAAGAACTCAATTATAAAGTTTTTTAGATTAAAAACAAAACATTATTTATTTAGTATTTATGGTCTCAAAAGAATATACTCCGTCGTTATTTATAGTTTAAATTGCTACACCATATGTAAATAAATTCGTTACCTGTTACATTATCCACTTGAAAGTATTCACTGGGCGGGCTGATAACAATCGCCGATATGGGAGTTTCCTTATCCGTGGCCGGGAATGTACCCAGCACAGTCCCGACAGGCTGCTCCTCCACCACGCTCACGTAGTACGACGGCTCTGAGAACACCGGCGCGTGCCGGTTCACGTCCACTATCGTTATTATTAACTCGCCTGGGGAAATTTAATTTAATATTTTTTATTTGTAAAACTACGTACATTTTGGTGGTTTATAAATAACAATGGATGTTGTCACTAGAGTCTACTAGTTACCACTAAAATAGACGTACAAATTTAATTATATTAATAGTAAATTAATTATAATACGAGAATTACCACCCATACCACACACCACCATACATACACCTTGCCGTACCAAACGATTTTCTTGTTAGAACAAGTAAGGAGTGGAACTCACTTCCGGCGTATGTTTTACCACAGACCAATATTTTCGGTGTTCAGAATGCTTTATTACCTCACAAGAATTAACAATTCACTTACTGAGATAAACTTATACTAAATATACATTTACTGATGCCAAAAAGCGTAGTGATACAAAATAACAATAAAATTTAGACAATATAAACAAAAAAACCTACGAAAATTACATTAAATTATTAAGTAGTATTAGCTAGTTGCACAGTAAGCGGTGCAGTCGCTTATCGTTGAGCGCAAAACAAAGAATGTTGACTAAGGCCTGGGAAATTAAATGTTTTTTTATGTGATTTGATTACAATGCGTATCTTTTAACTGATTTGTATGTATGTATGAATGTATGTACATATGTATGATTGTCTGTCGCTGTTATTTCTATTTTATCTTTTTAATATAATTTAAATAGACTGACAGTCTCAAACAAGATAATGTAACTCGATATTTGATTACCTGCTAGGACGCGAGATGTCGCTAAGAGTTATAAATCGTTAAATATATGCCAACCTTTAGCTTACTACCGCTCATAATGGTACGAAGAAAAATAGATGGCGCTATTTCCAATTACACGTGCGCGATAATATTATTGCGACGTTGTGACCTTTACGTTGTGCGAGGTTGCCGCTCTTCAGTTTCGTTAAAACTTTAGTCTCTAGCAATTTTTAGAGATTTGCGCACATTTTCTCAGAATTGCCAGATCATGAAAGTTTCCGTCAAAATAGGTATTTTTTTAGGAAAGGAAAGGATAGATATCTTTTATTCATCATTTCATTACATACGTCTATGATTGTAACATTATCAATTATCACTTAAATGCGGAAATACCTACATATTTGTATAATAAGAATACATATTTAAAGTGATGTACAGATAAGTAGAACACTTTTTGAAACAAAATAAAATTAATTTGTAAGTACCCGGCAAATGCATACCTACTACAAGATAATACGTTCTATTAATTTGAACTGGAAACATAACTACTAAAATAATGAACTCAATACGTACACAATATGTACATACATTATGTACAACAAAATATCGACTTACTAGTCGCGACTTTTGAGAAGTGAGGTTTGGCAACACAGCATGTAACAAAATTAGGTACAAAAAGCGTGACTTTTTGCTTGCTTCCCGGCTGTCAATGTCAGTCAGTTCACGGTTCTCTTTCGTTCCCTTTGTTTCAGACTTTGTGTTAATTTGTGTTAAACGCCATCTAGGTAAAAACGATGTGCTACCTTCCCACGCCATCTGTGATTAAGCATATGAAAGTGGTATATCAATTAATTTAAAATAAAATAGTTAAATCTTATTTTATGGACAATATTACTTCTTCTAATAAATATTGAAATATTTTGGTGTGTTTTAGTGGAAGTTTATTTTTATTTGTTGGGTGCAATGGCCGCTATAAGTTTCCAGGCTATGAGACAGCGCCATCTACAAATAGTACGGTATTTTGAGCTTTTTGCGGGCTACGATTTCTTATATGGACATTGACAGTCTATGATATGACTAGTCTCTGCTTTTACCGAACCAGTATAATCTCAGAGTCTTCAAATCAAGAGTGCACAGGTTATTTATAGGCAAGCATGCCCCATCTGCGATCTTACCATCACTTACCATCAGGTGAGGTAGTGGTCAAACGCTTGACTGTCATCGCCAAAAAAAGTTTCATTATGATTGGGAGACCCCGCCGGCGGGGTCGGTGTATCTGTGAGGTGTTTTCTCTATCAAAAGTAGATACTTGGTGATCGCATCACCAAGAACGTGTCCCGGGCTACGGGTTGGTCGCGGGTGGGTCGATAGCCAGGGTGATCTCGTCGATGAGCAGGCGCGAATGACCGTTTAGTTTTCGAGCAAGACGAGTGACGAGCGTGCGTATCGACTACAGGCGAAAATGTGGGAGCAGTTCGAAATTTTAGAGTTGCAATTTTACTTTTTGATTCTATTTTTATTTATTTTTCATTTGGTGGGATGAACTCGTCGCGCATCATTTTAGATGAGTGGCTCTTAACCGGGGATGAATTGAAGAAGGAAAGGGAGATCGTTGTCCAGCAGTGGGAAAGCTGTACTATAATATTAGATTAGATACCTTCAGCTCTCTGGAGAGTGGACGCTGAAGCATCTGTAACAGCTACGGGCAGAGTGAGCACGGCGGCTCGCGTGCGGTCGATGTGTTGCGATACTATCACGCTGCCGTTGTGTTGCACGGTGAACCAACCGCCGAATATACCCTCGTCTGATACCTGACACAAAACACCACATAAATCAAGTATATTATCTATTACTAAATACTAATGGAACACCTAGTAGACCAAGCCAAAGTGGAGGGGAAGAGACCGCGTGGTATCTCACCAATGATCAGTCGATCACTTTTCCATGACTAAATGTTACCGCCCTCCTAATGTCTACCCGCTTATTTTTACCTTACTGACTTACATCTTACTAGTCTTAGCTTCCCCCCCTAGTGGTATACCCATCCTAGTGTCTTCTACCCTCGCTATCTTAAGAGTCTTAATGCTCCTCTCCTAGTGTTCGCTCTCTTTATCTCTTAATGCCCCCCCCCCCCCTCTAGTGTCTTCCCCACTTTTCTATATACGGTATATCTACCTCTTTCCCATTTTTATCGACAGCTTTGATGATCCTTGTGGAGTCCAGCTCGAAAAGCAGCTGTCCCACGTCCGCGATGTCAGGGTCCACCGCGACCAGCGTGTGCACCGCGGCGTGCAGCGGCGCGTCGGCTGACACCTCCCCGCGTTGTATGGCCGGTGTGAAGTACGGCCTCTTGTCGTTCACGTTGATCACGTGGACCGTCAGCTCTGTGGTGCCGGTTTGACTGGGGATACCTGGAAATTCATTGAAATGAAATGAAATTTATCAAATTATAACAGACATCAAATAAACAGACACAATTCTTGAAATAATTAACCTATACATAGACAGTTCCTGGTGGAATAATGTAAGATCATTATTATAAATACGGCATTTATACTTTTTATCGCTGTTACAATACCGTATCTACAGTGTCCCAGAACTAGTTTATTATCCAGAGGGGGTGAAAGGGGGGGGGGGGGGAATTGATAAAAATTAGCTAATTTCTGGTTAAATTCTATTTATCAGATATTTTAGGTCAAAGATCTTAAGCAAAACATTACGTTTGCATAAGGTAAGTTCTAGGAAAGACGCAAATTTTAAAAACAGCTGATTTTACCAGAAATTCATAGTCAAGATAAGCCCCTAGGGGAAAATACTGGCGCTGCGGGATGAATTCAACATTTATGCATTTCATAGACAAAAGTAACCCCAAATTTGTTGTCAGGGGCTGGATTTTGAATGACCAAATGCACCTACTATGAAGTTTTTTGGTGGTGTTGGTAAATAGTGGTATTTGTATAAAAACGGGCGTGGAAAATGATTTAAGACTTTTGTAGAATATTTTTCAAAACTAATATCTAGAATATCGACAAATACACAAACCCAACGATTTATGAAACTTCGAAAGCAAAAGATCATCAGAAAATAGCGCGTAAACTATGTTTTTTGTCAACGAGTAATGTTAATGTCACCTCAAAGTGACACTATGAGTGAATTATAAACGACAACATGAACATTATTTTATAATTGTGTAACACTGTTTGGTTAGGGCAACGGTCCCCAAACTTTTTGTCTCATAGACACCTAATATTACATTTTTGCAAATACATCAACTTCAATGTGTTTTAGACAGGTAGACAGGTGGAATTTGTTCGATGACATTGACCACTTGAGGATCTTAGTCTACCCCTGGGTGTCGATACCACTCTGGGTATTATTGGGTTAGGGGATTCTCCAGTTAATATTTATGAAATACACAGATGATTAATTTAACATTCAACCTCTAGGTGAATGCTGAATGATGATTTTTGGGGGACTGTTCACCCCCTCACATGAATTCCAGTGTTAAAGTCAAAATAAAAAGTTTTGGTGGTTAGTGGTCAAGTACTTGCTTATCAATAATAAAAAAACCCTTAAAAGCCGTACCCAAATCCGTAGCAACGATTTGTATCTTATAAGTGTTCCGCTTATCATAGTCCAGTTTGGAAGAGACGGTCACCACTCCGGTGCCGTTGTCGATGGCGAAGGATTCTAACGCGCCCTTCTGTATGGAGTACTTAAGCTCTGCGTTCACTCCGCTGTCCAGATCCGTCGCCCTGACGGCTGCCACCTCCGTACCTGATACAGAAACGGTACTAAATTAATTACAAAAAAAAACAAGTAACTTTTTAACAAAAATATAACCGACTTAACCAAACTAGTGAACCGATTTTTATAAAATTTCTATGGGACCAATCTAAAACTTTCCTTTCAAATACACAAATACTTGAAAACTTTTTTTTATAGAATATATATAAAACACATTATGCGTCCCTATAAAATTTGAGGGTTGCCGTCGATTTTTTTAGGACCCCATCATCAGATCTTGTCTTGGTGCCACTAAGACCACCTGGGAAGTGTCCCTTTTAAACAAAAAAAGAATTTTTCGAATTGGTTCAGGCGAGTAATCGGGGAACATATAACATAAAAAAGAATCGAAGAATTTTTTTCGAAGATTGATTACCTCCGTGGCGCAGTGGGCGAATAGGCGGCTGAGACGCAGGAGGTAGCGGGTTCGATTTCCGTCGCGGAAATAATGTTGCCATGATCTACAGGTATTTGTTCCGGGTCTGGATGTTTTTCTATATATTGTAAGTACTTATGTATTTACAAAAAATAGGTATATAAGTATTCTATCAGATATCAGGTTCCCATACTAATGAGAGATGGGCCGACTATGACATGGGCAGAATAGTAGGTCAGTTGAAAAATGTCGGCCAAATCAATCATTGCTTTCTGTTGAGTTTAAGTGGCATCGACAATGTCTAAGGCACTTCGTTGAGAGCTGAGTTGCTCGCAGCTGTGCGGTTACTTTTCTCCGGTATTGATTTATTTTAACTACTTTTTTTTCTATGGAACAAGCTTATGACCCATCTGATGTTAAATGGTTACCATCGTCTATAACAGAGAATTGCCTCGTGGGTCACGCACGTTATATTGCCCTAAGATGCACTGCCTTCCGTCCATCAACTTGAGGCATATGCCATGCTCACAGCCATGCTGCTTGGCGTCAGAATTAGGTATGGTAGCACTTCTCCGGGCAAGCCCTTTCACAAGGAACTCAACTACTCTTCCATCTTCAACTACACCTTACCACCAAGTGAGGTAGAGATCAAACGCTTGACTATCGCCAGTATAAAAACATACCGATAGGTGCGTCTTCAGATATATCCGCGTCGTATTTGTCGGTATCGAAGAGTGGCGCGTGGTTGTTGACGTCACGGACTAAGATCTGCACTCTGCAGGTGGCGTTGTGGACACCGTCTGTGGCCTGCAAATACAATCGTGATTCATCATCATCATCATATCAGGAGTAGGACTGCTGAGCATAGGCCTCCCCATATAGTTTAGAGCGACCGATCTGGAGACCAATTCCCGTAACTTAAAATAGTCGATCTAGTCTCGTTGATGTTGAATGTCCTAAACGGTATTCACGGTAACTAACAATACAACGTTCTACGTTACACTTTCCTGTGCGTTGTGCGACACGCAACAATAGATATCGGAGAGCCGGAACAAATTTACAAAAAAAAGTGTTTAAGTATTATAAAATAAATAAATAAATCCTAAGTCTAAGCTAAGTCCTATAGTATGGCAACGTATCCACATAGAGATCAAGAGAACATAATAGCTGCAGTAGCCACTTAACATCTGGTGGACTGCATGCTCGTTTGCCATATACATAAGTAGTAAAAAAAAGGCATTTATTTACACACACATCTATTATGCTAACAGAAGAAGGTAGATACATTATCAGTAGTACAAGCTTTATATTAAATTAAAAAAAAATCTTATTGTTTTAACATACTATAATACTTAATTAGAGGCTTATATACTAAACGAAGTTGTATTTTGGTAGTTAGTGCTGTTTGATCATCATTATGTTACAGCGTACTACAATTGTTAATAATTGATTATTTGCTTATTTTGGGGCCGGATAGCGTTGTGTGGAATGTCCAGTATTATTATTATTATTTATAAGTTTGCCTTTCCATATATTGGTGGGGGGTCCTACACTACGCTTTCCAGTGCATGTCTCCACTCAAGAACCTTTCTGCCCCAACGGCCGTCAATTCTTCGAGCTATGTACCCCCCCCCCCCGCCCCTCTACTGCCACTTCAGCTTGCTTGTTTTCAGTCTAGGTCTATGACCTAGATATGTTTTTGGATCAGCTCATTTCTGATTTGATTCATATCACAATACTGTTGGCATCCCAGGAATTCCAACCCAACACAGATTAAAACAATATTACTGATTTAAACGTGTCTTTATCGCGTATGGTATATAATACGCGATAAAGACCCGATATTATAATATCAGTAATTATGTACAGTAATCGTGAAAGTTTGAAAGAAACTAAAACAATATTGTAAAAGATTTACTTGTCTATTAAAGCTAAGGTTTTCCGGTCAGTCAGGTTTTATCCATCACTAGCTGTTGCCCGCAACTTCGTACGCGTTACACTACTAAATGTGTAGGTAACCTAGAAATAGAGCTAAACTCGTTGTTGCAACTTAACTTGACACCCCACTTTTATCCCATGGGACCTGATTTAGCCTTTGTGGTAATCCAGGTTATTATCAACGTACATACTAAATTACATCGAAATCGGTTCAGTCGTTGCGATGTGATTGAGTAACAAATAAATAAATAAACAAACATTCATAGAATGATTACTACTTGTAAAACCATGTTTATAACAGCCACCTGTGCTCTGGATAAAAATAAGTGTTAAATTGTACCCAGAAGGTTTTAATATCAAACTTATCCTTGCAACGAATCAGCCCATCAACATCCAGGTCAACAAATACTACAAAGGATGATTATTGATAAATAATTAAATAATACACACAGCGCTATCTAGCCCCAAACTAACAAGAACTTGAACCAGATAACTGATAGAATACTTAATTTTTTTTTTGTAAATATGTACATACTTATAATAAATAGAAAAACATCCAAACCCGGAACACATATCCGTAGATAATGCAAACAGTTGTACCGTAGCGGGAATCGAACCCGCAACCACCTGCGTCTCGGCCGGGTATTCGCCCACTGCACCACGAAGGTCGTCATTACAACTTACCAAAACTGTTAGTATAATTCTGCTTTCGTTGGCCCTTAGCCCAGTAGCGTCGGGCCGCACAGATATCCTCCCATTTTGAGGGTCGATCAAGAACTCGTGGCTGGGAGGGTCGACTATGAAGTAGCGGATGTCTGATGTGACATCTACATCTCGGGCTTGTACCTGAACAGACATGTAAGTTATTTAAACTACGATCTGATCCCGCCATCTCCCTTCCGTCAAAGGACAAGCAGAGGCACGGCTCAGTACTATCCGTACCTAGTTGATATACCACCCATTCGCACACATCGTTTTGGTTCTACGTTCTTGATGCGTACAGCTGAGGTATGGAACACTTTACCGTCGTCTTATTTTTCAAAGTCAAAATCAAATCAAAGACAAAATCCTTTATTCATTAAAATCATAAGGATCAATTTGAAACGTCAATTTTACTGCCTGTTCCTTCGCGACCAAGCCCGGAAAGGAAGGCAAGAAACAAGGCTGGTTGTTTTTTTTAATGGTCCTTTTAGAATACATAACAGTACAGGAAATAAATTACGTCTAAATAGTGACATTTTGAACGAGTTGGAGCAACTTCAATCCCAAACTTTTCTATCATCTAACTAATCCGATATTTTATAGTAGCCTTTTTTTATAAATATTTTGTTAAATTACGTTTTTAAATTTGTTAATTGCCAATTTTTGTACATCACTTGGGAGTTTGTTATAAAAGCGAACACCTTGCCCTTTAAACGATTTACTAACTTTATGGAGTCTACAAGTGGCAACAGCGAGTTTATCTTTATTTCTAGTATTAAAATTATGATTATCGCTATTTTTCTTAAACAAAATAATATTTTTTGAACATACATAAGATTTTCATAGATGTATTGAAAAGGGAATGTCATAATATTTATTTCTTTCCTACATAATACAATCCGGTGAAACCTCTGCATAGCCGTAGTACAAACCTGCAGTTCTGGTTCGAATTTAGCCGCGTCCTCGTCTATAGATGCCTTGTAGACCGGCGTGGAGAAGACAGGCGGATTGTCGTTGGAGTCACTAAGTGATATCTGAAGGGCGACCACTGTGCTTTGTCCCGTACCATCGTCGTCCGTCGCCTGCAATATTTCAACATATTAGTTTGTTAAAGAGGTTTGAAAACTTTACGCATAGATTTTTGATCTGACTGATCAGCCATTTTTTTTCCAAATCGCGACTCATAATTAATATTAGATATTTAGATTGGAAAAATATAGATAAACATAAAATTATAATAATTCATAATGTCCTAAAGTGTCACGTTTATGTACATAATTGTACATAAATATAACAAAGTGAAGAATTTGCAATCTTTATGCCAAATTATCTCCTTAACATAACACTTTAATTTAGGGCATTATGTTAGTTAAAAATCAACGACAAGCAAGTAAGAGTAAAGCAATTTTAAGGGTAGTAGAGAACCTTGTGAAAGGGCTCGCCCGGCGAAGTACAACCACCACATCTATTTTTGCCGTCAAGCTGCATTGCTGTGTTACGGTTTGAAGGGTACGGTTGCCGGTGAAATTGCAGGCGCATAAGGTTTTACGCCTGTATGCCCCAAGTTGATGGATGGAAGGCAGTGCATCTTAGGGCAATATAACGTGCGTGACCCACGAAGCAATTCTCTGTTATAGGCGATGGTTACAACTTAACATCAGGTGGGCCATAAGCTTGTTCTCTATCTCCAGGTAGTATAAAAAAGCAGGAGTGAAAAGGTTTCCATACATAATTTTAATGTTATGGCTAAAATTGGAATAAAATAAATATTGCTGGACATTTCACTAGTGCTATTTGGCCCCAAACTAAGCAGAGCCTGTACTATTGAAACCAGATATCTGATATTCTTATATACTTTTTTTTGTAAATAGATATCTGTAGATCATACACACATTTGTTCCGTGGCGGGAATCGAACCTACTCCTTCGTCCCAGCCATCATCTAAATGTAGATGTTATCGGAATAGATTTAGTTAGCTTTATATAGAATAGAATTATTTATTTGACACACAGATATAAACACAGAACGAATCACAAAGAAAATAGGTAGACAGACAGGAAAAAATACAATAGAATGAGATATATTAGACCTACAGCTAGAACACATAGGTAACACTGATCTAACCCAACCAATAAGTAGGTATATATCTAGTCACCTTGTACTGCAAGGAGTAGTCCCTCCTCGTCTCGAAGTCCAGGCACGGCGGCCGGCCGGGCGTGTCGCACGCCGCTACAGTTATAACCCCGCTCCTGTTGTCCACTCGGAATAACTCCGCGCCGTTGCCTGACAGCTGGTACACTATTCCTGCTGTGCCGAACCTGAAATATATAACATTTTAGTCCAGATAACGAGGAATTGTTGTGAGGCGAGACATAGTTCGGAGCGGATCGCATCTCACCCTGATGAAAGTTCACGAATAGAACCTAAACATTGTCGGTCGAAACACCGATAAAACGGTACGTGACAAATCCTGTATTTACTATTATGAAAGAATATATGTATAAGTTATTTCTGAGACAGGACCGCAGACCTCGCCGGAAGTGGCGGGACGAGCTGGACGCCGCCGAGAGGGACTGGCATACGGTGGCACTGGACCGCTGTGAATGCAGGAAATGGCCTTAGCCCAACAATGGGATAAATTGGGCTAATAGTAATAGTAAGTTATTTATGGGCAAGCGTGCTTCATCTTCGACCACACCTTCACCTACCATCAGATGAGATTGTAGTGAACATCTATTAGTGATAAACAAGCTTACCTTCCAGTATCTCTATCAGTAGCTGTGACGGCCGTGACCCTGGTGCCCGCAGGCGCGCTCTCCCCCACACTAGCGGAGTACGGCTCGTCGGGGAAGAATGGAGCGTTGTCGTTCACATCCGTCACTGTCACCGTCACACTGGCTTTGGAAGAGAGGCGAGGGGAGGTGTGCAACTCTTCGGCTATCACCTACAAAAAACGGAACTAATCAAATCAATCCATGCTAATTATTATTTATTGTACACTAATAGATTACCAGATAAAAATTGCTTACAAAATGGACATGTACAAAGGCGAGCTTAACCCTAATTAGAGTTTTCTTCCAGCAAACCTTTGAAGATAGAGATATTTGATTATAGTGCTAATATCATAAATTAGAGTAACAAATATATATAAAATATAAAAATTAAAAGTAACAAATAGACAGCTACTTGTTACGTTTTCACGACTTGACCAATTTAGATGAAATTTGGCTTACAGTTAGATTGTATTTATCAAACCATCGGCAAACCAAACGTACCACAGCCGAGCGTCTCAAAGAGCATATCGCAGCTGTCAAAAATCGCCAGGTAAACAAGTCAGCGATAGCAAAGCATCTGGTAGACTCGGGATCGAATCATTGGATTGAACTTCATGATCCTAAGATTCTCTCTAGTGAACGCCATTATTACAAGAGAATAGTTCATGATACGATCGAAATCAAGAAATTTCCAAATTTCAATCGGGAAGATGGCTATAGACTCTCAGCGTCTTGGAACCCGGTGATTGCTAGGTGTGCGCGTCGCAATCGGTCGACTCAGTGCGTAGATACGGTTAGTGTAGTGTGTCGTAATATGAACGAGGACATTTCTAATTCTGAAGACCATGTGAGGGTAGATGCTGCAACTTCCCACACTTGCCGACGGTAGCTCGAAGTACTCCAGTCAGCCCGAGACCATGACTGTTGCAACACAGCCGAAACGTCGGGATAACAAATAAAAAGGTACATACGCGATAAATACCCGTTTTAATCAATAATTATGTATAGTTAGATTATGACCTAGGACAAGGCTACTTTTTACCTGATGTTTTATAAGATTTTTTATTTAAAAACAACGCGTGCGAAGACGAGGGCGGGTCACTAATTATTATTAATAAAACGAGTGTGCTTTAGACCACACGACTGAAACAACTTCCGTTCGTTTCGCCCGATCACACTTTTCGTAACGCCATCGTCACGCATTCACCAGCTTACTCCCCAACTCAAGCGTGCGTAAAGAGTTTTTCAATAATTACTACCATCGGTGTTACTCTCGATCAGATGGTAAATATCCGGTTTTTAGTAAAAATTGTATACAAGACACTCAGCAGTAGACGTCCTATGGCTGATATCATGTAAGTTTACCTCCAAGATGAACTTCCTTTGATTAGGGTCCTCATAATCAAGAGTGGAGTTCAACCGCAGCGTGACCCTCGCACTGCCCGTAGCTTGCGAAGGCTCTACTATGTACGCGCCGAACTCGTTCGAGAGACGCAGCGTGAACACAGAGTTGAGTCCCTGTAATGGAAAACAAGACCAGTCAAGTAGGACTCGCGTACCGAGGGTTCCGAACCTAGATATGTTTATTAATTAAGCAGCGCCATCTAGGCAGATAATCTAAGTTGTTGTGAAGTCTTAATGGTACCATATAATATTTACTCATATTTTTTTTAAGATACATTTATTTGCTTGCAAAGAAAACATTTAAGACAGATATCTATAAAACTATTCTACATAGAGACTTCGTTATTATTTTACTGACATCTTTGCATGTATATCTATCACTCATATTAATTTCAGATTTTTCACTTCGTAAACTTCGGAGATTTTCAGTTCGTCATTTTTCATCATAACTCCTTATGCTGAACAAAATATTTAAAAAATTATTTTGGTACGTGTATATTCTACTTTGAAATTCGCTGGTCACCGTCGCGCTGCTCATCGTCAGAAGGGGGGAGGAAAGAGGGGAGCCGTTTACTTACCACATCAGTATCGACCACCAGCATATCGAGGTTGGGCAGCGGCGTGCCGATCGGCAGACTCTCGGGTATCTCCACGCTGTACTCGCGCCGGTTGAACCGCGGCGGCTCGTCGTTCACGTCCTTTATGGTGATGGTCACCGTCGCGCTGCTCACCGTCAGGGGGGAGGTAAGAGGGGAGCCGTTCACTATCTCTGTCGCCTGGAAACATAAGTAAACTTGGTAATAAATGAACAAGTCACATTTTAAGATATATATAATCGGAAACGGAGCTCAACTTGCAATCACAAAATAGATATGTACAACAGCCGTCAGTCCTTCGAAAATTAAGGTTATAATAAATACATAAATTAGGGTTTATATTTTATATATATTTTTAAATACATAAACACCAGCAAATTAGGATTCAAGCGGGAAGTTCTCAAAGTCCTAAATAAACACCTTAACTAATGAAACATACCTACTTCTCTAAAGCTCACACAGTCAGTACAGATGTGGACGGAGTATTTAGGTATACACTACACAACTCTTACTCGTGCTTACCTTGGATAGTTAAATTATGCATGTCCATTTATTTGTAGGTGTATAGGTGATGTATGAATGTGTATCTTATGTGTATGTATGAATGTATATCTTTAATGTTTAGTGTGCGTGTGTGGTTATGGTTGTTGTGTAAGTAATACTTATCTTAAGATTTTTTTTTACATTGTAAATCTTTATATTTAAAATAATGATCCTATTTAGCGCGACAAGTGATTTACGTCGTCAATGTATAAGTATTTGAATTATAAAATGTAAATCCTTTATTGCCTGTAAGTTTTAACATAAGAAACACCTGTTATATACTAAAAGTAGTGGATTTTGTTCGAAGTAAAATAAAGTAAATAGCACTAATATAATACTAGAATAAAATTTGTAGTAAACTTACTCGAACAGTCAGATTGAGTGGGGAAGATGGATCAACTAACGCTTCTCTGTCCAGCGGCTTAGCTGTTCTCAGCTCGCCCGTATTCCGATCCAAGACGAAGAACTCCAGAGGGTCTGAAATAGTACATGGACATGTATGTTATTGATCGCTTACACCCGAGTATCTATATATATATAAAACAAAGTCGGGTTAGTTAAACCATTTATAACTCAAGAACGGCTAGACCAATTTTGATAACTGTTAAAATATTGGAAAAATTAACGCAAAACTGATTATGACTAAAATACATTATCTAATACATAGATGTAGCTAATGATGGCCGATTGACAATTATACCGGCGACGTACATTGGCAGCCCGCGTCATAGGCAGCGGGCGGTACGAAGTTCGGCGGGTCAGCTAGTAACACATAAATTAGAAAGAGTGGGTACCCACTACCCACATATTCTGTTTATTACTGTTCTTCTTCTTAGCGTGTTAATAGCTAAAAAAATAGGTACTTGGCTACATTGATGGCGTTAGGAGAAGCCATTTTTACTGTTTAATCATATATTGCCTGTAAAATAGTGAATAATGTTCACTTGTTCAATGAATCCGTGGATGATGTCGCGGGTCATGCATGTATTTATGTACCTACTAACACTATGTTTAACTTCATAATGTATGACTGTTTATCTTCCCTAATCAATAAAATAATTTAAACTTTCATCACGAATGCGAGGAAATTAAATAAAAGCGGCCAAGTGCGAGTCGGACTCGCCCATGAAGGGTTCCGTAGCAGCAAGTAACATAATATAAAAGTTCTTGTAGTTCGTTGTAACTTTTTTTTTATATTTGGGTGGATTGAATGAAAGGTGAATTGCGGTTTGCGATTTATGACGTATTAAAAAAACTACTTACTAGATCTCGTTCAAACCAATTTTAGGTGGAAGTTTGCATAATAATGTACATCATATATTTTTTTTACTTTTATCATTCTCTTATTTTAGAAGTTACAGGGGGAGGGGCACTTTTTACCACTTTGGAAGTGTCTCTCGCGTAAACTATTCGGTTTAGTAAAATTACATTAGAAGCCTCAATATCATTTTTGAAGACCTATCCATAGCTACACCACACGTATGGGTTTGATGAATTTTTTTTTGAGTTTCAGTTGTAAGCATGGGGAACACCCAAAATTTATTGTTTTTTTTCTATTTTTGCGTGAAAGTCTTTTCCACCAAGTTTCAACAGTATAGTTCTTATAGTTTCAAAAAAAAGTGGCTGTGACATACGGACGGACAGACAGACAGACATGACGAATCCATAAGGGTTACGTTCTTGCCATTTGGCTACGGAACCCTAAAAAGCCTCTTAACAGTTTCTTGCTAAAAATAAAGTTTGTGTTACCAGTATCTATTTTTTTTTTCACTACTACGCAGGTCACACTAAAAGTTTTGCGTAACTTAGAAAAACAACATGTTATAACCAAAATATTATGTTTATCGCTTTTCAAAATACTCTCCTTTAGATTTTAAACATTTTTTCATGCGATAGAACCATTTTTTAAAACAGGAGGCCCACAGATCTGAAGGCATGTTTTCTACGTGCCGATTGAACGCTATCACTGCCTCTTCGGAGTTGGTAAAAGTGAAACCTCTCATCAAATCTTTGATTTTAGGGAAAATACAGAAATCACAGGGTGCTAGGTCGAGGCTATGTTCAGGATGGGTGACGAGTTACTTTTTCGACAGCTAAAAATGACTTTGTTTTGTTGGCCGTGTGTGAAGAAGCGTTGTCATGATGTAGGAGAACGCGGATTTTTGGTCGTCTTTCGCGAACTTTTTCTAACACACTGGGTAAATAAATGGTAGAATACCACTCGGCATTTACTCTCTTTTGATCTTCAAGTGGAATTGTGCAGATGGGACCCGTAGCTCAGAAAACAAGCGCGATCATTTTTTTACCAACGTTTCTCGCCTCGGTGTTTGAAAATGAGAACAGGCCAACAAAAGTGAAGCTTTTGTTGGCCTGTTCTCATTTTCAAACACCCATTCACAAGATGGCTGTTTTTTTTCGGGTTCAAAACAATCCAAGTTTCGTCTCCTATGACAATGTCCTAAACAGCATTAGAATTTCCGTGGTCGTACTTCAGTAGCATCTCGGAGCACCATTCCACGCGAGCCCGCTTCTGCTCCGCTGTCAGTTCATGAGGGATCCAACGATAACAAAGTTTCCGAACTTTCAATTCTTCGTGTAAAATTTTCTGAATTTGGCTCATACAAATCCCCAATAGTCCTCGAATTGACTCATAGGTAATCCGCGGGTTTTCTTCAATTAGCCGCTTAACAGTAGCCAGACTATTTTCGTTGACGACAGTTGAAGGCCGCCCTCCACGAAATTCGTCATGTAAAGAAACCCGACTTCTCTCAAATTCAGCAAATAATCACCTTACGGTGCTCAAACAAGGTGCTTCTCTCCCAAAAGCATTTTGAAGACGAGCGGCACAGTCTAGCGGAGAGAGAGAACTTTTAAAATCATAAAAAATCATTGCTCTAAAATCTTTTCGATTTAATTCCATTTTCGTTGCGTACGTAGAACTTTGATGTGTGATAAAAAACAATTGACAAATGATTTCCCGCCAATTTTTTTTACTAGGAAGGTTATGAAACGTTTCAAAGAATATAACATTCGAAATTCAAATACCTAGTTCCGATTACCTAGAAGTGCAAAACTTTTAGTGTGCCCCATGTATATAATATGGCCACTTATATTCAATAGAAATAAGAATTTGGAGAGTGGTCGCTTTTGCACTGCAGGAGGGTAACAGTGTGAGCTCAGCAGCACCCTTTGTGACGAAGCAGCACCATTAAGAGAGGCACTGCTTCCCCTTTCACATCACAATTATTTAACTTAAATGAAATACAACCTCCATGAAAAATGCTTATTTATATGAAATAAAAGAGATCATAGTTTAGTAGTGAAAAAAAAAGGATACTGGATATGTAAATTTCTTTTTAAGTAACAACCAATAACAAACAACAATAAAGTAGCATTAGTTTTAGTAAAACTAACTGGTAGCTGTTTATTCAATATTCAATTATTATTTTTTATTAATAGCTACCGTCCTATAACGTTCTCGTGAAATCCAGTCCATCCAAAGGTTGTCTAGAAGAGATCGCTTTCAGCAATAAGACCGCCACTTGTATTTCTGCGTGTATTGTTATTTGTTTTTTTTATATTGTTTAGTAATTTACGTGTCATGTACAATAAAACGTAATCTATCTATCTAAAACGCGTTTTTCTATAGTTTAGTCTTTTTAGAATATAAATTAAATTAAAGGAATTTAATTAAAATTTGGTGGGAAAGACGACATCTTTTGTAAAGGACTCGCGCCATATTGTAGACATACTGGGCGAGTTTAAAATTGGAACCAGACGACATATTGGTGAGTTTCGATGTGGAAGCGCTCTTCACCAACGTTCCAACAAAGGACTGCCTGGATGTTATACGAGAGAAGCTAAAGGATCACGAACTGCCTGACCAGTACATTGTTCTCCTTGAACACTGTTTAGATGGGAACTTCTTTTTATATCATGGGTAACATTACCTCCAGATTGATGGAGTGGCCATGGGTAGTCCGGTGGCACCGGCTTTGGCTAATATCTGGATGGAGCATTTTGAAAGTAAATTAGATCTTACAGCTCATGGTATAAAGTTATGGAAGAGATACGTGGATGATGTCTTTTGCATAATGAAGGGGAGTAAACGGGAAGTTGAACAATTTACTGTATACTTAAACTCCATTCACCCGAATATGCGGTTCACTCATGAAATGGAGGATAACAGGACCTTAGCTTTTCTCGATGTCAAAGTTATGGTGAAATCAGATGGCCGTCTAGCGCACTCTGTTTACAGAAAGCCAACACACACTGACCGCTATTTGAAGGCTGCGTCACACCACCATCCTCGCCATTTGCAATCTGTTGTTTTATTGATAACAAACAGAGCTTACGATCTCTGTGACCCTGAACATCTGGAGAGTGAGCTGGCCCATGTTCAGGAGGTTCTAAAATCCAACGGATACGTAAATAGACGGCAGCCAAGACGCACGAACAGAGAAAAACCAACGGAGGCCTGTAGAAAGCCAACGTTTTTGCCATACGTGAAAGGGGTGACGGATAAAATTGAAAATGTGTTGAAGAGGTTTTCAATCAAGTCGGTCTTCACTCCTTTCTCAAAGATGGCCAAGCATTTACGGACTCCAAAAGATGTTATACCTCTGCAGATGCCTGGTGTTTATAAGATAGACTGTAGCTGTGGCCGCTCTTACATCGGGCAAACCAAACGTACCATAGCCGAGCGTGTCAAAGAGCATATTGCAGCTGTCAAAAATCGCCAGGTAAACAAGTCGGCGATAGCAGAGCATCTGGTAGACTCGGGACCGAATCATTGGATTGAACTTCATGATCCTAAGGTTCTCTCTAGTGAACGCCATTATTACAAGAGAATAGTTTGTGAAACGATTGAAATCAAGAAATTTCCAAATTTCAATCGGGAAGATGGCTATAGACTCTCAGCGTCTTGGAACCCGGTGATTGCTAGGTGTGCGCGTCGTAATCGGTCGACTCAGTGCGTAGATACGGTTAGTGTAGTGTGTCGTAATATGAACGAGGACATTTCTAATTCTGAAGACCAAGTGAGGGTAGATGCTGCAGCTTCCCACACTTCCCTACGGTAGCTCCAAGTACTCCAGTCAACCCGAGACCATGACTGTTGCAACACAGGCGAAACGTCGGGATAACAAATAAAAAAGGTACATACGCGATAAATACCCGTTTTAATCAATAATTATGTACAGTTATCGCGAAAGTTTGAAAAATACTAAAGGAATTTAGCATCTAACTTACTGGTAATAAGCTCCAACACAACGTCTCTCGGCTGAGCTCGGTCCGCGTCTCTCGCCTTCACAGTGAGAGCTAGCGTCCCCACTGGAGCATCTTCAGATAGCGCTCCACTGAGGGAGCCAGTGAAAACTGGAGGCGAGTTCTGGACATCTTGGACCTTCACTTCCACGTGCGCTGAAGAGTTGAGGGTACCGTCCTAGAAGAAATTAAATTAACATTACTGAAAGCCCAAACACTTAGCTTACATGGCTTTGCATTACTCTCGTCACCCTGAGACATACGAAGTAACTTTGTATTCCACAGATTTCAACCCAACATTGATTCCAACCCATGTAATGTAACCCACAGGTTCTTGTAAAATAATAAAGAATTATTGAATTGAATGTTAAACTAGTATTCTATAACAAAACCGCGTCCAAATAGCTCCATCCATTTGGAAGCTACGATGACATAGACAGACACATATATAGGCGTTAAACTTAGAACACCCCTCTTTTGCATTGGGAGGAGGGGGGGGGGGGGGGGTGAAAATACTTACATTAGCCACCAGCTGGAACTGAAAGAACTGCTTCTCATTGTAATTGAGTGGTTTCCTTAGCACTAGAGCACCGAAGTAGTCGTGAGCTGATGAGTTCAAGGTCACCACTTCAAATGTACCGCACGCTTCGGCCCACTGGCAACAAAACATACATTGTTATAACTAACTAGAAAAATATATTTGAAAATACAAATAAAATGACTGCATAACAAATTTGCTTGGTGTTTCTCAACGAGATCGAACGACATTGACACGCGCTTGAGCAACATATTTTTAGCAAGCTTCAGTCTTAAGGCGGGCTTGTTTCGGAACTTTAGGTATTTTACGCTACCTCAGGCCCCGCCAATATAAACGTATCTGCACTGCACTAATTTGAAACGCGGGGGAATTTTTGGGACACACGCGGCCTCGAAGACGTCTCGACGGGCACTGGCCGCCCGGCGCGAGCGCCTGAACGATTTTGATAGTTTTCTTTCACAGAGATTAATAATAACTGAATTACATATTGTTTTTTCACAATACCTTAGTTAATAATAAGCTCTATCTTTTGGTATAAATTTGACATGATTTCAAGAAGAACCCTCTTAGTATCGACCGTTTAAATATCAATTTAGTGTCAACTATATGATTTTTTTTTATCGAAAAAGTATTATTATTCGCGTTTCTATCTTCACAAAGCGGTAGATTGTATATTTTAATAAAATATGACTTTTTTGTGCATATTTTACATTTCAGTAGAGATACAGTTGTTAAAAAAAACCTAAAAGTCGTCACCCTTCAAACTTCACCGCCTTAAGTCGTCTTCTAGCCACGAGTACCCCTTCAAGCAACCTCACGTACCCTTGGGGCCACGCGCTGCTAATTGGGATCCTCTGATCTTTTGTATACTTTGCCTTGTAACTAAATCTTAGTTTGCTTTCAAATTACTTATAATAAATGAATGAAAAATTCACTATTGCACAAAATAAAAATAATATGTGCATAAGCGAACTTAATGCTAGATAGCATTATCTTCCAGTTAACCTTTGTGTAATGTGGAGAAACACTTATTATAGGTAGGGCATATTTATATACAATACATACCTACAAAAGTTCTCATAACTGGAACCAAAGAAGAGAGGGGACTCTAATAACACAGCTATACATGGATCGCAGCTCATATTAAGTAAATCTCGTAAGTTATGAATAAAATATTTGATTTGATTTGAATAACAAACCTGTTCATTCGGCACGCAGTCCACCTCGAGACTGTCTCCGACGGAATCCTGATCTTCCACCAGAATGTTCCTCAGTATCGTCGTGCCAACTATCTCGTCTTCGGGCACGTCCACTTCGTAAGGACTCTGAAATTGTACATATTTTATGCAACGTGTCATGTTATGTCCGTTATTAAATAAAAACATGGTACGACTAATGGCTAGTATTGTTGTAAAAAGGTTTTTTTTGCAAATTTGCTACAAACTAAAATTTTAAAATTTAAAAAAAAAATAAACAAATTAATTGATTTTCGGTATTTTTCTTAAACAAATAGTTAAAAGGCCCTTCAGGCCCTCTAGTTGCATCTACTTTTCATTACATTTACATTACAAGACAGTCTGTCTTACCAATATGTGAATAACGTAGTGGGTTACATTATTAATACTTCTATCACATGAATACTGTATCTTACCTAACCTTTATAGTGTAACTGTTTGTTGTTCCGAAATAAATAAAATAAAATAAACAGTTTTATTCCCTAAAACTATTACTGAAGCAGCCTGTATATAGGAGCCAGCCGTTGGGTGCAGGCCGCACAAGAAATATACGAGGGAGACCTACATATATTCATTAGTGGACGTCCTATTAAATCGTTAATTTCACCTGTCAAAGGTCAGAATGAAAAAATGTTTTATTCATTAAAATCACAAGGATCACTGAAACGTCAATTTTACTGCCTGTTCCTTCGCAACCGAGCCAGGAAATAAAGGCAAGAAACAAGGCTGGTTGGTTTTTTATGATCCTTTTAGAATACATAACAATACAGGAAATAAATTACGTCTAAATTGTAACATTTTGAACGAGTTGGAGCAATTTCAATCCCAAGCTTCTCTATCATCTAATTAATACGATATTTTATAGTAGGCTTTTTATAGAAATTTTGTTTAATTACGTTTTTAAATTTGTTAATTGTCAATTTTTGTACATCACTTGGGAGTTTGTTATAAAAGCGAACACCTTGTCCTTTAAACGATTTACTAACTTTATGGAGTCTACAAGTGGCAACAGCGAGTTTATCTTTATTTATAGTATTAAAATTATGATTATCGCTATTTTTCTTAAACAAAATAATATTTTTTGAACATACATCAGATTTTCATAGATGTATTGACAAGGGAACGTCATAATATTGATTTTTTTAAACTTATTACGTAATGATTCTCTGGGGCCCATATTATAAATTGCACGAACAGCCCTCTTCTGCAGCACAAGACACAATAGATTGTTTTATTGTTTTGAAACTTTTTTTTATAATTTATAGGCTTGCGTTTGCGCACGATCTCGCCTGATGGTAAGCGATGATGCAGTGTACGATGGTACACGCTTGCCTAGAAGAAACCTATTCACTCGCGACTTAAAGATACCCAGGTTGTAGTTATCAGGAAACACAGACTCTGGCAAGGCGTTCCACTCTTTGGCGGTGCGCATAATAAAGGTCGAAGAGAACCGCTTTGTAGATCCAGCTTGAGCTTATATTATATATTATATCACCCCTTCCTTTAGACCGGAACAGGTAGTCAGGCTTTAATTATCTATGACGCACTCAGACAAGGGTGTTGCTATAACAACAAACAACCTATTAAACATTGTTTCGTATATAATTAGTAATACAAATTGACTTATTATCTCAGAGATGGTTCCTTTCACATTTAGTCTAGATTTGATGATGGGATCCTTGAGAAAATCATACAACTTTTTAATTTGCATCTGCACGACATATGGGCGAATAATTATTTAAACGTCCACCGATTCTGAAGTCGATTGTATTGGTGGGTTCCCAACGAGAAACCTCCAAACGTGTCGCAGTGTTACAAAGAATTTTGTTCCCAACGAGTTACACTGTTACTCTTTGGGAATCCTCCTGAAAAAGGTTGCAACGAGTAACAGTGTAACTCGATGGAAAATGTTTGTCAGTCAACAGTCTTTTGTGCTCCTATTTATACATGGGAGTACATTTATCTGTCGTTGAATATTTCGAACGACACGTGGGAGGAGATATAAAAGGATATTATGTTAAAAATTTAAGGGCAACTTGCGCAACGATGCCTAAACGTATTTAGTGGCTACATACAAATTTAGCGAGTTATCAAATCATACAAATACGTCAAATTTAAGCATGTTTAGTTATTAAATACGTTTAAAAATAGTTGTGCAAGACGGGCTAAGTCTAGGATCAACTTACATTTCTAAAAATAGGCGGGTTGTCATTCTCATCTGTAACGATGACCGTCACAGGTTGAGACTGGATTAGATTCTGACCACCGTCAGGGTCTTGGTCTTCTATGGACACTAGGAACTTTATTGTATCTTCTACCTGGAAAACAAACGCTTGATCAGTGATGGTGATCATTAAAACTGCGGTCAAACTATCATTGGATTGCTTACATTTGCGTAAGCTATTGTTGGAGGGGTGTTTCTATACAATTGATGATTTTATGACATATAATAATTAAATAGTATTTTTCTGACGTATATGCTGTTTCGATGTTTTAATGAATCTGTGACGTAATTGTACTTAATAATTTTAAGTAATTTAATTTTATTTTTGTTGACATTTATTATTTTTCTTTAGACTTTTCCTTATGTTTAGGGTATGTTCGTTTTATCTTAGTTTTAATAATTTGAATTATATGACATTTGTTAATAATAAATATTGATGTAATTTGTAGTTTCAAATACAATTGTTAATTGTTCTTGATTAAATGAAATGAAATGATATGTGGTAGACTTTTTCAAGAGAGATTGTTTGTTTTATTCTTTATTATCAACGTCTTTAGTCTTCTCCTTTTTCTTCTGTTGCCTTAATCTTTACAATATCATAAATTCGAAAGTAACATTTTATTTCTTTATGTCTGTTTGGTACGTTCTCACGACTAAAGGGTTGGACCGATTTCGATGAAATTTTGTATACACACGGTGAAATTTAAAATGAAAATCAAGTGACATCAGTTTTTTGCAGAACAAACGTTTTTCGGACAATGTTCCACTATCGGTTTATAGCATCAAATAATAAGAAACAATTGATCTTTGAAAAACATAAACTGTCATCGGTATGACCGGAATTGAGACAGGCTACTTTTACCCGACTGCGTAGGAGGGTAATGATTTTATTGAGAAACGACGCGTGCGAAGCCGCGGGCCTACCCAAACTACAGGTTCGAAACTATATTAAAGTTGAGTAGAACCTGACCACTATTGCATTGTTGATAGCATTGTTAAGATCGTCCTTAGTGCAGATTGTAGGGCACAAAGGACAGTTAAGTAATTACTTAGTGAGTTCTTATATGTTAGTTAAAACAAATGAGAAAATTATACAAATAAATGTGAGGATCGCTAAAGAAAGCAAATTGTTTCCAGACATCAATTAATGATGTTTATATAAAAGGAAAAACTTATGAAAATAATCCACAAATCGTCTATGAGTTTAAGTTAGTCGTGTAATTGAATAAATATGTATTTCTATATGATACACTGTATCATGGTTGTAGCTTACTTACCTCTCGATCTAAAGGTTTTTCTAAAGTCACGTCTCCAGTTTCAGGGTCCACAGAGAACTTGTCTGTTCCGACCAGACTGTATTTTATCTGAAATAAGTTATTTCAAATAACATAAATGAAAATTAACTATTGCAAATATACGCTGGACCTCCGTGGCGTAGTGGGTGAATAGCCGGCTGAGACGCAGGAGGTTGCGGGTTCGATTCCCGCCGCGGAACAAATGTTCGCATGATCCACAGATATTTGTTCCGGGTCTGGTTGTTTATCAATAGATTATCAGTATGTATTTACAAAAAAAAACTATGTATTCTATCAGTTGGAAAATTTTTTTTGGGTTTTTTTTATATAAAAAGCTTTACAGATAGGTACTATCCGTTTATGTACCCTACAAGGTTTTGCAAGGTACCTTGGGATTTAACTCCCTAGAAACAAGGCGGCTCCATGGTCAAATCATAATTCTGTGCAGTTTGTTGAAAGGTGTTACTGATTGTCCCACTGTTCTCACTGAAGCCAGCCGGCTTTGCGTGCCCGCACAACGTGCCAGATTTCGATCAGACCGAGTGCGTTTGTTGGAACCACTGCGAGCACGTACGTTGCACTGCCAACAGTCACCCATCTCCCGTGCGCAGCGCAGCCTTAACGAGCTTATTAAAATCCATCCTCATTTGACGTGTTTGCGGATGACTTGGAAGACGATCGAGCGAGTGTGTCTCAGTTATTGTGAGAGTATTTAATTAGTTAAGTATACCGATGTTAAGTTAGTTATGTTTAGTCCCTATTTTATTTGTATATCTGTTGTGTTTTTGTGTACCTTTTTAACCTAAAATATGTAAGTTTGAAAATGAATGTACCTAAATATATTATAATTTGTATTTTTTCTTCTAGTAGTTTTAGATATAGCGTATTAGATTAATTCTGTAAAGTTATATTTAAGTGTAAATAAACGAATTTGAATTTGGTTTGGGGCTAGATGGCGGTGTGTGAAATATCCAGCATTATTTATTTATTTATTGCATGACCAATATAAGACCAGGTAACACAAAAGTAAATAAACATTCAATGCCCTATTTGTAAAATTAACCTAGACTAGACGTTTGCGTAATTTGACAACTCGGATAAAGGCCCTTATAAAGGTTCCTGGCAGTGGATACCCTTTGGCTGATATGATGATACTAAGGGCTCAGGTCGTCTTTCCATCTAGCGGAGGGCCGCACTACGCTGCGCTTTCCAGTGCGCGGTCTTCACTCACGTTTATTGCTTTGACGTTGCTCGCCATTTAGCTATTAACAGTGCTGCATTTTCGGTTCGGTAGCTAATATTGAGCGGATTTTCACAGACGGAATCTACGCCACTCCAAAATCTGCGCATGCCTGCCTGATTACAGAATTATGAGTCTTGGCAACGTCCAAAAATGTAAAAACGATCGCGATAGATGCGTGCTCTATCGCGATCGATGCCATTTTGTTTTCCAATTTCCAATGGGGTCGCTCCAATTTAATGACCCAACTAATGCATGGCCAACGCATAGTTAGCTATTTCTAAACATACCTACAGAAGCTAGCTAAGCACATGCCATAAATGAAAAAGTATTTATAGACATTTGTGATCCCCCAGAGCCGTAATGACACAAACAATAAAATTCGTGCTAATTTTCATACTACTTTTTATCCAGATACAACGTTTAGAAGCTCACACGGACACAATGTTGTAAGAGCTGACGACCCGACCGGACAGAGAGGTTTTTGAGTGGAGTCCACGCACTGGAAAGCCCAGCGAAGGCCATCCTACGCTGCGTTTTCCTTTCCGCGAGCCCCTACATGGAAAGACGAGCTTATTTAATAATGCGTTCAGGGCGCTTCGGGCATATTCGGCGAAGCACGCGCAGACATATGGCGGAAAAAACAGCCACACACTATTGCACACAATTTGCAAGAATACAATCCGGGCCTCTTTAAGGTATAAGTAAATAGGTTTCTTCTAGATCTTCGTGCTTCATCTTTGACCACATCATCGTTTACCATCAGATGAGATTGTGGTCAAACGATTTTTTTAGTAGCCCATACTGTCCCACTGCTGGGCAAAGGCCTCCCTCTCTTCCTTCCACTTCTCACGGTCTAGAGCCATATCCCGCCAGTCTCTTTGGAAGACGTCCAAGTCATCGCTCCAGCGCTTTTTAGGCCTTCCTCGGCGTCGCTTTCCGTCTTTAGGAGTCCATATGCTTGTCTTCTTGGCCCACCTATCGGGTTGCATACGGGAAACATGACTCGCCCAGTCCCATTTCAGCTTTGCAGCCTTGATGCCCACGTCAGCGATGCCGGTCTTCGAGCGCAGCCATGAGTTTGGAATCCGGTCGATCCGCTTTACGCGCAAAATGCTGCGCTCCATCGCTCTTTGGCAAACTCCTAGTTTGAATTTCTGAGACTCGGTCAGTGACCAAGACTGGGCACCGTAGGTTAGGACAGGCAGAATGCACATGTCAATGAGTTGGCGTTTTAGCGATTAAAAAAAATAAACAGCAACACCATCCTGAACGTTATTGCCAACAAGCTCGATGGTCCTCTGGTGTGCAAGCTCACACAGATATTTTTTACTAAAATAATGGATCTGAATAAATAATTGTTATAGGGGTTGCTGGGAGCTGTTGGGTGCAGACCGCACAAGATATCTGACGTTCTGGAGGAGGCCATTTGCTCAGCGGTAGACGTCCTAAGGCTAATTTGAGGATGATGGCACTAGTAGTAGGTACCTAGTTTTATGTTATTGATGTGTAACATCTTTCCTCTCGGTTTGTGGGAGTGATTTTGGCAAAAGAGACGGACATGTGTGATGGGAAACCGGGAAAGCGCGGGCTATTTGATTTGACCAATGAGCGCGCGCGGTAGTCTGATGTTACACATCATATGCGACTACTGTAAGGCTCGTTGTTTTTTTTATTTATTAATATTTAGATCCTTTGTTTGTTTGTTCATTTTAATTCTTTATTGCACAAAAATAACATGTACAAATGGAGGACTTAATGCTAAAAGCATTTTCTACCAGTTAACCGTGACAGTTAAAAAAACAGACAGGTAGATTCACAGTTAACATTACCGTATATTATAAACTAATGAACATAGCACTGAACTTAAACTAAATTGAAACTGGGTACATTATGTAATTCTAAAACGTTTATAATCTTTATAACAAGTAGGTAGTCCTATTCACTATAACATACCTACTTAATTAGAAATAAATAATAGTTCAATTGAAAATAAGTTTGATGAATCCTTACCGGTAGAGCCTCAGGGTCTACCCCCTGGAGTGTGTACACCACCTCGCCAACTGGTGTGCCCTCAGACAGCGCCAGGTTGTTCATGTCTTGCGTGAACACCGGCAGCATGTTCGAGGACCCTGGAATGATGAAGAGGAGTAAACCTTTAGCCTGTTATTTAGAGTGGCAAACTACAGATTTACAGTTGTATAGAAATTTGCGATTCTAGAAAAGGGCATACGAATCTTAAGTTTTAGATTAACATGCACACGGCGTATTTTATACGGCGTATTCTTTCTCTATATATTATAAGTATGTATTCACAAAAAAAAAGTATATAAGTATTCTATCAGTTATCTGGTTCCCATAGTACAAGCTCTGATTTGTTTGGGGCTAGATAGCGCTGTGTGAAATGTCCAGCAATATATATTTTTTTTTATACGCGCAGACTTAGTAGATCAAAGTTAAACAATTGTTTACATCGCAACACTAAGAAATACTCATTGTTACAATAACAGTATTGTGATAAGTGCCCTTACTGTTTCTCTATCGAACAGAGAGTTCGTTTAGTACACGTACCGTACGTCCATACCGAAAAGCCCACAGAAGATAGTATGTATAGCAATTACTAATGTAAGTAGGTACAGATGTATCGCTCAGTGTATTCTACCGCCTGTTTAATGGGGAATGTTCTGAGGAGCTATTTGATCTCATCCCGACGTCGAGATTTTACCACCGCACTTCTCGACAACGTAATAAAGCTCATCCAAATATCATCGACAATTGGGTATCACGCACCACCGCTTCACGCGATCTTTTCTACCCTATACTTGTAAGATGTGGAATGAGCTACCATCTGAGGTTTTCCCATTAGGCTACGACATGGCGCGCTTCAAGAGAAATGTAAAGAGGTTTCTACAGTGTAGGGAACGCATCGACAATACCCCGGTTGTTGCCGATGTCAATAGGCGACGGTGACCGCTTACCATCAGGTGGGCCGTAAGCCTGTTTCCCCACAAATAACATAAAAAAAGTTACTGTATCAGGGTTGCACCGTGAATCCGTGATAAGCATTAAACATTCTTGAGAAAGTATCCATAATTTTGCAACTGTTGAAGATCAATATATTTGAATACCTACACAAAGTATCGTAAATAAACTAAAGTCACTGGCATAGCTTAGAGGTTTAGCAAGCAGAAGTGGCAGTGGGCGGGATACATTACTCAAATAACTGACGTTAAAAACCGCGACTCTGGTTTAGGCTTACTATTGACATGTCGATAAAGCTAGAAACAAAACCTTATAGGTACACACGGCTACACATCAAGCTATACATTTCCAGTATAAGCTGACCTCGCTTTATGTAGCCTATTCGTAAAATAAAAGGTCAGCTTATACTGGAAAGTTATAGCTTGATGTGTAGCCGTGTGTACCTATACTACGTGTTTTGTTATGTGTACGACATTAAATGAAAACAATGGTAGGGCTAATGGCTAGTATTGTTGTAAAATTAATGCGTACAACTAAGGTATGGAACACTTTACCGTCGTCTATTTTTTTGTTCTAATAAATACAATCCGGGCCTCTTTGTGATAAGAGTATATATGTTTCTTCTAGATCTTCGTGCTTCATCTTAGACCACGTTATCGCTTACCATCAGGTAAGATTGTGGTCAAACGAAGATCAAATCATTTAAAAAAACAAACAAAATTTGTTTTTTTTTTAATTTATTACCATAAAAATTTCAAATTTTCAAACAACCTTAACATCAAGTCGTAAAATAAGAATGAAACAGCCTGTATAAAATAGATGAACAAATCATATTCATTCATCATGTAAGTAGGTAGGTACCTGTTAAAACTAACTAAGCGACGATGCGCAAAGGCACCGCCGATTTACGTTAAAAATTGTTTATCGGAAATGTTTAGATTACTGGTTAAATGTTCCGCCTACCTATCAAACCCACCTCTAAAATCAGTTAATACGATTCCGGACGTGTGTTAAAATTAATGCCGTACATAACAAAACAGGTTGTATACTCCATGTCTACAAGAGAAATGAAAAAGACATTTAATGATAGGCAACGCATCTGCAATACCCCTAGGCATTTAAACACACTGCTGTTAATAGACGACCGACGGTGAATATTATGACTACTTTATATCAGGAGGACCGTCATAATAATATAAGTACATATTCATTTCATCATCATCATCTCAGCCCGTTTGCACCCACTGTTGGGTATAGGCCTCCTCTTTATTACGCCGTTCTTTCCGGTCCCTTGCGAGTCTCATCCATTGACACCCAGCTACGCTTTCAATATCATTCGACCATCGGGCGGGTGGTCTGCCTCTTGGTCTACGAGCATCCCTTGACCACCACTCTGTAATCCCCTTCGTACAACGCCCGTCATCCCTCCTAGCCAAGTGTCCAGCCCATCTCCACTTCAGCCCCGCGATCCTTATACCCACGTCCACAACTTTTGTGCATATTCATTTCAACGTTTCATTCAACGTTCAACGTTTCAAAATTTTCAAAATCGTTCAAAATCGTTACAAAATTCAACGTTTCATAACATATTCATTTCACATATGCATTTCATGCAACAACATATTCATTTAGGTATATAAATATTGCAATTGCACCTGTGTGTGGACAACACCTACCATTTGCAATCCTGGCAACAACTATAAACAACACTAACAATTTCTTTGTATCTATAATTGTCAAACTTAACAAATATAATGAAGATCTCTGACGAAATGTTTTTTGGTATGTGTGCAGGCTAATCTAATATAACAGCAGGTCAGTTGAGACATTGCACGTATGTAGGCACTCATTATAGAAGCACGTCATGGTTGCTTGGGCACCCTCGTCATTCACCTAATCGGATAGACACGTTTAAAAGCTTTGGATGAAACTAAATTGAAAGACAAGTGCGACAAGTAAAATATGTGTTTATGATATACCTACTATTCTTTCCCTCGGGCTCGTGTGTTTCATTTCAAATTAAGTTATTTCTACTCTTTATTCCTTATTGTACAGAAATAGATTACAGACAGAAACAGCTTACAAAATGGGCATGTACAAAGGCGAGCTTAACCCTTATAAGAGTTTTCTTCCAGCAAACCTTTGAATATGGAGATAGGTGATTATAGTGGTGGGTACGTGCACAGTTTCTCATACTAAAATCAACGAATTATTTCCACAAACATTTTTCGCTAACGATTTTCCCGAAAACATAGGTACTGACGCGTCGGTCACAAGATCTAAGGTCAACTTTCGGTCGCATTTCTATCTACATTGAGTTTTTTCTCTTTTTTTATTAAGGACAACAAACAATTATACAATTAGGTTACTTAATGCTAATACTAAATAAAGTTCTTTAAGTATAATCAGTCCGGGTGTTCACAGATTGGGTTGACAAATTATAAGGGCATAAAAAGTTCATGCTTATGAACGAAGACAAACAATATCTGTAGGTCACATTACATACAAGAACAAGATTTAAACTTTTACTTCAGGTCAGACAGAAAGAGTGTATCTGACATTATGACATCAGAAACACTCTTTCTGAAGGAGCCGGGTGAGGTTGCAAACAGTTCGATACCAGTAAAGAGATCATTATGTTGTTTCGTGATTCTGTTTAAGGGTGCGCGCTAACCGGCGTTAGTTTTGCAGGGAATAGGCGCAAACAAATTACGTTTGCGAGTCTCTCGAGGGTAAGAACGATAGAGTATGTGTAAGTAAATTTTGTTTACAAGATTACTACAGTCGAATCCATGATGACATACCTATTAACATTTGATCAAGGAGCAGCCTTCTCATCTTGAGAGTTGGCAGTGAGCATTTATGTAAGAGAACGTTGCAGGTTCCATACCGAAGTAGCATATTCTAACTGAGATCTAATTAATGATTTATACAAAGGAATATAAGATGCAGGATTCTTAATTGGGATACAAGTTCGCATAACGAACCCGTATAACGAACCCGTATAACGTATAGGCTTTATTGATTATGCGGTTTACATGAACATCAAACTGAAGCTTTGAGCCGATGAATAAAACTAGTCTTTGAAAAGTGGTACCCTTTCTAGTGGCGTGTCACAAAGCATATACATATGTAAAGACAATATTATAAATTTTTTTTGAGAACGTTAAAGACTTACACTTAGGCAGGCTTAGGTGCAACTTTGTTCTAGTGTGTTAGACAATCCAAGTCAGCTTGGAATCTGAGGCAGTCATCTAATGTAACAATATCTCGATAAATTTTTAGGTCGTCAGCATATAAAAGGAAGCGAGTATGCCTGAAGCTTTCCTTAATGTCATTGATAAAAATTATAATGTTGTGTAATTATTATTGTGTTGTGTGTAATTGAGATATGTCAATCCGCTCCGAATAACGTCTCGCCTCGCACTGCGCGCCGCTGCTCTCTGCGCGCGAGTGGACGTTATTCGGAGCGGATCGCACTCACCCTGATGAAGGTTCACGAATTGAACCGAAACATTGTCGGTCGAAATACCGATAAGACGGTACGTGATAAATCCCGTATTTATAATAATGATTGAAATCAATCACGAAAGTTTTCTAAGTAGAATTTGAATATGTTTTACCACGAGCCCAAAACATATTAATTTTTATACAGTTTATTAATTATTAGTTAAATTATTAAGTTATTGTATTATATATTATTAATTATAATTATTACTTAGTTAAATTATTATTATTAAATTATTATTAGTAATTATTAGTTAATTTTTATACAAAACTATCTAGGTCAATTTGATGTTGTTGATTTATTTATTTAATTCTTTATTGAACAGAAAACATGACAAAAGGAGGCCTTATAGCTAAACAGTATTTTCTACCAACCATCCGTGACAGGTTAAAAACGTAGGTTGAAAATCGTATTTTTTTAAAAAAGAAATAAAAATAAGTAACTACTTAGGAGGATTAACTTCTAATAACTAAATCACACTTCACACTAAAATATTATAAATGCGTAAGTTTGGATGTTTGTTTGTTTGTTAGGTACTCAATCACGTCGTAACGGCTGAACCGATTTAAATGAAATTTAGCCACAAGAATCAAGTAACATGGGATTAAAATGGTGTGTCAAACCAAGTTGCAACAACGAGTTTAGATTTATGTCTAGGTTACCTACACATTTAGTAGTGTAACGCGTACGAAGTCGCGGGCAACAGCTAGTAATTAATATAATCACTATCGTCACTAACCTTGTGTTAAATAGCTAACTAAATATGAACCCACGAGGAATTACGTACCTAAGGTCCAACATAGTGCTAGGCACGCGATGAATAAACTCAATCGCGTCTCCATCTTTGGTGTTCTGAAACAAAGAGATAACAACATAAGATAAGCAAAATCTCAAAAATACTATTAACTGGCATAATAACTAACACTAGAGTGAAGAAAGGCAATTAACATCTAGTTTCTTTTGTTTTAACAGCTTTCTTCTAGCAATAACCTATGTCTTGCAATGGAGCAATCTCTTTTCAACGCAGTCTTTTGCTACCACGTGTTGAAATCTGAACTAACCTCCCACACAAAACTTACCCTACCTTACTGCTGTAGCGCAACGATCCAAAGTGGATCTTGGCCTCTGACACCGGGTTTTTCTGTCCATTGCCGTTTCCAGTCAACGGTCCTTCTCCCCACCCTCCCCTTAATTTAATTTAATTTTTCAAGGAATATTAATAAAGTGTACATGCATAAATGGTTACATTTACGAGTACATGCCTGGAGGAGCAATTGGTCCATGGGAGATTTGATGAAGGGTAACCTTCCTCTTCCGCTCAAACGGAAGTTGATGGACGTATGCATCCTTCCCGTTTAACTTATGTTACGCATGTATCTACTTATGTACTTATGCGTAACATACCTAAGTTAAAACGGGAAGGATGCATACGTCCATCAACTTCCGCTTGAGCGGAAGATAACTTACGGTGTTTGAGTAGAAAAGTTGAAAAGTATACACTCAAGGTTTGCGATGGAGCGCAGCATTCTCGAACACAAATCGTAGATGTTGCTACGAAAGCCGCCAAACTCAAGTGGGACTGGGCAGGCCATGTATGCCGTATGTTTGGTGACCGATGGGCGAAGCTCACCACCGAGTGGAACCACGACACAGCCCAAAGACGTCGTGGCAGACCAAAGAAAAGATGGAGGGGCGAGCTCACTAATTTCCGAGCGGATTGGTTCATCTTAGCGCCTGAAAGAAGTGCCCTGGAAAGAATGCGGGGAGGTATTTGCCCAGCAGTGGGACACAGTGGGCTGACAATAATAATACGTTTATATTTATGTTATTCAAATTTAAAGATGAACATGGCGTGCACTAAACATTTGTAATAAATTAGTTGTGTAAGGGAACATTATATAGAACCAGCCTTGTTTATGGCCTGATTTGTTCCTGGCTTTGTCGCGTTATCCTTGTGCATTTAATTAATAAATGTATATTGACTTCCACACAAATAAGACCTCTACCTAGATAAGTAAATTTAATGAAATCAATTCGTTTAATTTGAATTAAATCAATTCGTTTACAGCTAATTGCCTGACTGACATCTAATACGATAAGTCCACTTCTCAACAACATTAAAGTTCACCTTGACCGGTTCAATTGATGTCTATTGCGACGGGGCTACCCTCGTGACCCTTACTTCAATGAACTGTCATCGTTTATTGAAAGAGTACTAAGACCTAATTGCACTAGTGAATACGGGTATTCCGTTCACTAAGACTTATTTGGCTTCTCATGTCACGTTACAGACGTAACCCCTTTTAAGCTCTTATGTCGGTGTCAGCTGCTTTGATCAGTCTTCGTTTGTAAATGATCATTTGCTGATTTCGTTTTCTTTATCACTTTCTTTGAACCTTCGTTTATTTGATGATGAATTTTTTTTATTAAGATATTTGAGTTTTGTTTGTCCCATTAATTGACCGCCACTTGTATTTCTGCGTGTCCTGTTATCTATCTTCCTTCTTAAAAAGGTAAAGCAGTTTATAAAATTTGAGTTTCATAGGTTGTTTTGTAAGGGATTTACGTTTCACCTACTGCTCCATTCGTTTTCCACATTGTTAGAGAACCTTCAATCCTAAAAATTTATCATTACAATTTATTTTAATAATCAGGCATGTTTGCAGATGCTCACACGGATGGATTTCATGCCATTCTACACAAGAGAGCCGCCTCGATGCTATGCCGTGCCCACGGCAGCACTAACACTATCCTACGCGTTTTGGCTGATAAAGCTGACATCCCAATATTGTGGCACTTAGTTCAGCTACATGTTAGTGATAAGTATTAGTAGGAAATAAGTATTCAGTTTTTATTTTTCATATATTTTATCATTATTTGACATGTATTTTAATTTATTTTATTTTTGATTTAAAAATTTTAATTTGTTTTGATTATAATTTATTTTGACCTTTTTCATTATTTATTTTAAATTTATATTACTAACATAGATATAGGTAAACAAATGTAGTGCTAACCATATATGGACATAATAACGTCTGAAATAAATTTTATTGAATTTGAATAACTATTATTGCTTAAAACATTTATTTTTACATTAATAACAGAAGTTACGTCAGAATAACAATTTACAATTCGTATCTAATATTGTATAAGTAACTGAAACGGACAGGATGTCGGGACATACTGTCCCTACCTACTGAGTAACCTAGTGTTCCGAACGATTCATGACATTTCCATAGTAAGTATTTATTTTATTTGAAATATAAACATGGTACACAACATTGTAATACGATAGAATTCGCAGTTCTAAACCTATATTTGTATCACTGATAACCGAGGATGTTTCTAAGAGACTGATTACAGCGGGGATTAATAAATGCATAGAAAATAATATAGTGAAGGTGCAATGCAGCCAGTGCCTTGGGGACACTTCCGCCTGATAGTGATCGGGAGCAGTTGCGCTATCTATAGATCGTTTGCAATGGCAATATGCGTATATAGGTTTCCACGTAGGTATGTGTAATCTCGAAACTCAATGGAATTATTACGTTCCTGGTTCTCGAGGTTAATTGGTCAGTCACCGCGACCTCTAGTTTTCTATCAAAGCGTAAAACCTTTGTTAATTAATTAATTACAGATTTAGCACTCAACTATGCGAGAATATAAAGTGAAGATCTGTTATCCGTGAACAAAGAGGTCGCACAGTCGTATGTAACGTAATCGAGGATTTGAATTGCAAAACTGTGGTTGACTCGATGTACCTTCCATCTATCAGGTATCTCTATGTAGTAATTATTGCACAGAAATGAAATTATATTGTATAAGTGTTATGGTGTTTATTGCCTGCTACGGTTAAAAGCGACCTTTAGAGCAGCCGAGAAACATCGACTTACTGTACCTGGCTTGATAGAGAGGTAGCATAATGGTATACCAGGATTACTTTTAGAACTAGATTACACTAGTGGTTCGCCCCGAACTGAGATCTCGCGAGTCTCCGATTAAAACAAAAAAATACTTATTATTTGTTATATTACTTATATTATTATTTGACAATCAAAATAGTGCCACTAAATACATATATATCCAAATAACTTGACCTACAGTTTCATTCAAATTACAGGTAACGAGAGCTCATGTATTGTGGAAACACTTTTTTTGGGGAACAAATTGCAGTTATTCTGGATTTCAGACTTTTGCCTATATGTGTGTTACTTAAGCTACACGCATACCAAGTTATAGCGCTGTGGGTCACTGGTGTACCTACCCTGTAAATTTTGTCAATGTTTAGTTTTTATTATGGCTAATAACTCAAAAACTATACTTAAATAATTTATGAAAAATAAAAACGGAGTCTAAATGTACTAATGAGTTTGTACTTACCTTTCATGTGACGTCCCATTGGACCTAATAGCCTCATTTTCATTTTTTTTACCCCTCTTTAACCCCAATATCTCAACTACCCCCCAACATTTTTAGCTCATTTAGTCACACCAAAATTGTGCCATCACTACCTACATATGTATTAAATTTCACAATGATTCGATCAACGCTTCGAAAGTTATCCCCGGACAAAGAAATATACATACATACAACGCCGATTTTCCTAAGTTAATTTAGAGATCTCGCTTCGCTCGATCAACTAAACAGTGTAGGTGTAAAGAAGGTTTAGATGGTAAGTAATGCGTTGAGCCCTAATGGACGTGTGTGTTTATTTAAAAGAAGAGACCAAAGTAGAAGAACCACCATTTGACCACCAAACGACATTGGTAGGATGTGCGTGTGCCCACCATAACTAAGACTTCAAATAAATAAGCTCTCCTCATGAGTCTAAAAACGACAAGACGTCCATTTTATTTAAACCTCTCTTACCTTTAACGGTCTAATCAATAAGCGAATAATTGAGAATTAATTAAACGAATCAAAACCTGTTTATTTACGAACAGTCACACTTCGTTTCGAAACCACGACCAAGACACGATAGGAAATTAGTAATTATATTTATGACCAGAAAACCCAAACCAGTCTAGAAGCCATGGATCAGGAATTACTTAGATGCACAGCAGAACTTAAACGATCTGACAGGAGACTGTAAACCCTGGACTAGCTCTTCAGTTCAGTTATCAGGTATGCAGGGTAATTAGTAATCATAACAGCAGTCAGAAGAACTATACAGTATACTATACAGTGATCAACAATAAAGGTCTTCAGACCGACATAGTTTCGGCAGCAAGAATAATATTGGAGGCAATATCTTTGCCGGATATTATCGCCTCAAAGGCTTAAACCACTTAGAGCAAAGGTTTATTGAAAGAGGGAAATGAGTAACAATGAATTCTAATTAAGAAGTCAGTGCGACCACTAGGTCACAAATAGTCAGGCCGTTAAAGGTATTAATATGAAAAGTGTGGAACTAAACTCTGCACTGACAATTTTCAGATGTCTACATAGTGCTAATTACATTGGCAATGAGCAACTTCAGGCTACTCACGAAGTTTTAAACAATGACATTCAACAGCGCTTTCAACACACGTTTCTAATGTCAATGCTGTATTACGAAATGGTTATATTATACTGTACGGGGCCGTAGAACTCATTGAACTAGTTAAAACAGTCAAAGATATATTAAATAATTCAAGAATGAATAAAATGATTTATAAATGTTAGTGGAACGAAAGCTGAAATGGATAATTGGAAGAACCAACCGAAAAAGTCAAAGGTCGGCATCACAATAGTAGTGGGCAGTTTTTGTACGCGTACAGTTTTTGTACAACACCTTAAATTTGAAAAAACTTACAAAAAAAAAGCCATTTGAATCAATATCCAAAAGGCTTCTTTTTTGTAAGCCTTCAATAGGCTGTTGGTGATAACTGATAATATGAAATTGGTGATGAAATCCAGAGACTAGATTGTACAAATCCTGAAATGTATCGCAGATGGCCTACATTCACAAAACGTCTTCCAAATGATGTTGAAGGAATCTTTAAAGCAGGTAAGACCCAGTCTTGAAGAGTTTACACATCATTTCCCAGTTCGTACGTTACGGGTCAATCGACCAAACTAAGCAAGGTACACATTTACTAACGGCATGCATTTTTTGTTCAATCAAAACCAGAGCTGTGGAACAATGCTTACACAATTGCAGCACGCGTAGTTCTCATACAGTTGCATCATTTAAAACCACCAGTTTTGTACGTAGCTTTACTTTATCAGAATACTTGATCCCGTGAGATAGAGCCTTATTAGTTATTAGTAACACGCATGTTTTTCTTTTTGGTGTGATTAGTAAAGCTGTGAAATACTTGAGCTGTCAAGTTCCATAGATTTTGCGCTGTTAAGATAATGGCGATGATTTTCAAAAAGGCACATCTCTGATTCACATAGCTCTAGATGTCCAGGATAAAACTCAGTCAGCCGTTCAATCTCTGGAGACCTTCTCTACCTATTTTAGGGGCAGGTAGCAGGTAGCAGAAATATTTTTTTTCTTATTCTACTTCACATTCATCTATCAAACTTATGGGAGGTAGTGTTATTATGGTAATTCCTGACTTCCTGATACCAACGATACAGGGAATTCAGTATTCATTGGTATACCATTTGGAAGGCATATCACCCCCTGGAGTGCGACGAGATGTGGCTTGCTCCGTTGAAAAGCACAAACAAGAGCATGATTGTCGACCCCCCTTATATGACCATCACATCCCACAAGGCCGCCTTAAAAGTCGTAAGAGCTTACAACGCTTCACAAGGGCCACGAGCGATGACCCGACTGCCGCTAGACGCACACTGTGGATAAAAAGTAACTCCCCACCGCCTGATTTTATCACCCCACAGGAACAGTTACCACCCGAGCACGATCTGCTGTGGCCAGTCTGGAAGTCCTTAACAGGCTCCGCACCCAGGTTGGCCGCTGCAGACTGAATATGTGCAAATGGGGATTCAGGGACTCTTAACTTAACGCACTGCGACTGCGGTGATCCCGCGCAGTCAATGCAGCACTTGCTAATGTGCCCTTTGTGTCCGAACACCTGCACGATGGAGGACCTAATAACCGCTTCGCCTAATGCTATTGTTGTGGCCAAACACCTGTCCTACATGGTATAAATGAAAACGTAGAACCCTTGACACGCTAAGAAGAAGAATTATTCATTTATTGACCATTTCATTTTAATGCATATTATTAGTATGTCAAAAATATATTACATACAAATGTCAGTTAGAAATAAATAAAAATAAACGAGTTACAACTAAGCTGAACATTGGAAAAAACAAATGGTTACATTAGATAATACTCAGTTAGTAGGTACTCATGCAGATCAGAAAATGAATAGCTGATGTATTCAATGTGATAACATGGGTGGTTTTCGAAGAACTTTTTTAGTTTTCGTTTAAATCTAAGCGTAACGTCCAGTGACTTTTGGCAGTAATGTACTATAGCAAAAAATCGAGCACCTGCAGTCCTATAATTTAAATCTGACCGTAACTGCCGGACAAAAACAATACGAAACCGGGTATTGCGGCTAACTGTAAGATAATGGTCGAAGTAACGGCTCGCACCTCGGTATTGCGCGGAATAATCACTAGATTGTACGAAATAGGTAGAACTGGTGATATATTTCTTGCTACTTGACCACAATACCAGCAGATTTAGCGTGAGCAAGCTAGACATAGTTTGGACGACAGAGAAGATAAAAAGCGACACTCGCTATCCTTCGGGTTAGTTAAGGAGGTGCAAAATGTTCCCACAGAAGGACCAACATTTGCATGCTCTGCGACGATTTGTTCACAATCTGGCTGTTGTTGTCGGACACTTTTAATATGAGCTTTTTATTGAACTATTTCGTGAGATGGCAGCTTAAGGAGGCACCGGAGGGACAATCGCCCATACAACACGCACTACCAAGATCATTTCTAATTGGAGCATATTTCAACCTTAATATGGTATTATTTTAATTTGAATAGTATTTATCTAGGTTCCCAACCATATATTACATCAAAATACTTACCTAAAATGAAATAGAAGCGTATAGCATTCTGCATGTTTTTACGTCTTAAAAGACCTGTTTTCAACCTAATTGTTACGTATTAAAAACAACAACATCTTACGTATCCTAGTCATATGAACATAGATTATATCGTCTAGTCACAGAATAACAACACAACGAGAAAAATACAACAAGTTTTCAGTCATCATTTTTGGTATTACGGAACACGGTCAAAATCTAATCAAATTTAGAATCGTTCTATTGCTATCACTGTCGCTCTGCGTGGCTAAACTTCGTCACTAAACAGGGATAGCGATATTCAGGCCGAAGTTTTTGACGTGGCCGAATTGAAGTTGCGCTCAGTGTTCGCCGGCGCGTTAAATTACTCCAATTGTAATCATTAATATAAATACGGGATTTATCACGTACCGTCTTATCGGTGTTACTCCAAATCTTACAATTCTCAATTCCGTTTTACTTACAAAATGGTAGATACTCGTTGTGATGCCCACGAGTCTTTCGACACACTGTATGCCAGTTTATTTTCATTACTTTTATCATAACAACTCAAAGACGTCAAAGCGTAACCCATGATATTAAAAGTTATCCTCTTATGTGGTAAACACTTATGGAGCAGCGACTATAAAAATAATTATAAGGAAAAACTAAAAATTGCTAGCGGTGTCCACTATTTTCTACTTGTAGAAACTTCTTGAAGTATCACACACAACTGTTAGCCTATGAGAGATTAGGTCCTTTTCTTATTTAGCTAGAGGTGTTCTACTAGCATGAGCAATGTCGGGGATGAATAGACAGTGGAGCACGTGATTCTACAAGCGAAGCAAGTTCAGACGGCTATGAGCTCATCGAATCATGACCCACTGAAATGAAGGCTGATAGAGCGATATGGAAAAGGAAACATGTTGGACCATCCCCACGTAATGTGGGATAAGAGCAGGATGATGATGATCGAGTCACAAAGTCAAAATCACATTCGAGGATACTAGAAAACTGCTTCAAGGAGTTGGGATGGTTCAGATCCAGTTAGAAGAGAGTAATGCACATTAAACCCCTCTTCTCGTATATAAGAGCAGCTCCCTCCATTTTTCTCCATAAAAAATACATTATTTGCCATTTACAAGTATCGCAAAATTCTATAACTTTGATTCTACTAGGTATGTCTCACTATGTCCTAAGTGTAGTGTAATTGTAGGTTTTTAGGACAAATACCATGCATATTGAAAGCAGAAACTGTGTTGGTAAGATTAGCTCGTGTAACGGTTTCCCACCACACAACAGATTATCGGAAATAATTTGCGTGTTATTTACTTTCTTATCCACGTAACATGAGGCCGTGTCACAAGAATAGATACGTTAGCTGTTAATTTTTCCCATGGTATATACTGACACATATATTTTTCATTTTTCTTTTATTTAAATAAGGTACCTACACAAAACAGAATGGAACCAGTTAAGATAATAATATTATGAAATACATAGGTTAATGGGCTAGATGGTATCCTAAAACATGCGTACACATCAGAGCAGTTATAATTTGTGTTAAGATGATAGAGCAATGCTGATTAAAAAAGTACCTACTCGACTACATTCTATAATATATTTACTTCCTCGGCTTGCCCCGGCTTCGACGCCCATCTGCAGGTACCCATTATGTGACAACTGAAGCCCATTTGTCTGAGGACATACGACTGACGTGATCCGCCCAGGAATGTGGGGGATCTTTACCCAGCAGTATGAAAAGGAAAAAAATATAAATATATCTTTGCGAAATATTGCTTGAATATTACAACGCTCTTTTGAATGTTAGTGAATATTGTGTCGACCAAGCAAATAACGTTGTGTTTTGCCTAATTTTAAATTTAAAAATACCTTTGATAGATCTTCGTATGACCACATTCTCACATGATGGTAAGCGATGATGTGGTCGAAGATGGAACATGAAGTACTAGGCGGTAGATAATACCTATTCAATCTTTTAAAGAGACCCTGATTGAATTTTTCAGGAAAGTCAGAAGACGGTTATCTTACATACGAGTAACTTATAGCTGTACGCATAAGGAACGTGGAACCGAAAAGTTTAATTATCTGCTATGAGTTCGACGCTGATTACGTTCTAACTTCTCTTCTAACTTTTATGACAACTCCTTTACTGTACAAGCTATCAGTTTATGGAACTCTCTTCCTTCTTCTATTAGATCTGCCAAATACCTTCCTATCTTTAAAACGCTATTGTTTAGGCAGTATTTGTCTGCATCAGAGAGCTGAGTAATCTTATTTTGTTATTATATTAGTCGTTGTTACTGTTTGTATTACAGCTGTTTCATAATGTATTTTATTTATTATTAGTATATTTATTTTAATAGAATGTTTATGTATAATATTTATATTAATACATATTATAATGCGCGCAGCCAAAGATGAGACTTGACGGATCACGTGGTCATACCTGCGCAGTAGATAGTTTTCAGGCCATTTTGGCGGTATGCGATGCAAGCGGGGAGAGACGGCGAGGTATGGCGTCCACGCATGCGTATTCAATCGTGTGTCGTTCCCCGCAACCCGCGCACACGCCGCTGTGGTCCCAAGTACTAACGAGTGAAAAAGTTGATTGTTGTGTTCGTTATTTTTTTGTTATAATTTTCGTTATCGTTTTTTGTTGACTATGCCTAACCACCGCGTTCTTAGATTGCCCCCATATCATCCCGATTTAAACCCTATCGAAATGGCCTGGGCAGCAATAAAAGGTCATGTTAGCAGCAAGAACGTGAAATGGAATATTAATATAAATGGAATACAGGAGTTATGGAGTTGGTGAAGGAAAGGGTGGACCAAATGGGTCCAAATAATTGGAAAGCGTTATGTGAAAAAACTAAAAGAATTGAAAATAAATATATTGAAAGTGATCATATTATTGACGATTTGACTGATCGGGAATTAATAATATCATCCGACGACAGTGACAGTGACACGGAAGACAGCGAAAATAGCTCTAACGAAGACGGACCAGTCGCACCACAGCCTAGTGCAAGTGGGACAGCTCGTGATAGTGGTTGCCATCGCACCCACGAATATATAAGTGGTGTTCGTTTTATACACGATGACGACAGCGATAGCGATTTCGATGTTCAATAAATATACTATTAATCGCCTCGCCTCGAGCGCGACTGTACCTGCGCGAAATCCCCTCTACTAACATCTGACAGGTCTCATCTTTGGCTGCGCGCATTATACCTACCCTGGTATCTATTTATTTTCTTTAGCTTATGTTAGTATACCTAGAATTAAATAAAAAGCTTAAGTTATAAAGCTACCGTCCTTTAACGTTCTCGTAAAATCCAGTCCATCCAAAGGTTGTCTGGAAGAGATCGCTTTTAGCGATAAGACCGCCAATTGTACTATCGCGTGTCTAGTTTTAAGTTTTTAATTATGATTTGTTAATTTAAGTGTGGTATACAATAAAGCGTTTTCTATCTATCTATCTACGTTAAAAATTATCGTTACGTTATTACTTAGTTATATTTTGAGAACTTGGATATTTTTTGATCACATTTATATCTTCAAGTAAGTAAATGTAATCATAAAATATTTAATATTATATTTCGTTAGCTAGTAAACCTGTTTGGACAATTATATGTCTTTCTTATCGCTTTCATTATAAGTTTAATACGTAGTTCAGTATTTACGACAGGCATGTAGTTTAAACTAGTACATTGTCGCTTAAAACTTATTACGCAACTGCGTAAGCTAGGAAAAGGTATTGCTACCGGTTCATGTTATGTGATTGACTGAATCAAGAGTTGTTGGTTTAGACCTGTTTAGTATCTACCAACTGGTAGGTATGTACCTACTACCTAAACTGCACGAGATTCCAATCCATACTAAATCCATACCAATATTATAAATTCGAAAGTACTTATCTCTGTCTCTGTTTGTTTGTCACATTTTCACGACTGACGGCTGGACCGATTTCGATGAAATTTGGTATATAAGTTAACAGATTATGACCGGGATTAAGATATCAGAAACTTTTTACCTAACTGCGCAGAAAGAGGGCAATGTTTTTATTGACAAGTCACGCGTGCGAAGCCGCTAATAGGTACTTTTTAAGTAGATCTAGGAGTCTGAGGTGGTTTATATTAGGTGAATATTATAATTACAGCTCACCCTCCTCATGGATTTTAATCAAAATAATACACGGTGTCCTTTAAATCACTGTTTACCCAGAACAAACATTGCTCAGACCATGATTTACTAACTGTTTATAGCATCAACTAGAAAATAAAATAAATAAATCTAGACCTTCTCAAATAAGTCTAACATTGTTAAAAATCTAACCGTGACATTAAATTCATGGGTACGCTAGCCGTAGCGTATTATCTACTCCTTAGATAGTAGGGACCGGTCAGCGCGCTGACTATGTTGTAGGGCGTAACGTTAAAATAGACATTTTAAGTTCGCGTAACTTTTTATATTTTTCACAGACCGATTTCGTTTTGTTTTTTAATTTGATGCTATAAACAGTTAGTAGACCAGGGTCTGAACTACGTTTGTTCTGATAAAACAGTGATTTAAAAGACACCGTGTATAGCCAGGGATAGTCCTTGCCATCAGTGCAAGAATTTTCAGAATCGGTTTAGTAGTTTCTGAGACACCCCTACAAACATACAAACTAACAAAAAAAAGTTACCTCGCTATAATATAGATAAACGAATCCGAAGTAAACAGGAAAAATGGGCTAGGGACGTAACAGAATGGTATGTAATATAGATAAACGAATCCGAAGTAAACAGGAAAAATGGGCTAGGGACGTAACAGAATGGTATGTAATATAGATAAACGAATCCGAAGTAAACAGGAAAAATGGGCTAGGGACGTAACAGAATGGTATGTAATATAGATAAACGAATCCGAAGTAAACAGGAAAAATGGGCTAGGGACGTAACAGAATGGTATCCTAGGGAAGGAAAGAGAAAAAGAGGCAGACCATTTCGAAGATGGGAAGACGACTTAAGAGCTACAGCAGGCGCGATGTGGAGGAGGACAGCTCAAGATGGTGAATTATGGAAGACTCTGGGGGAGGCCTATGCTGAAAAGCAAAACAACCTTAAAAAAACCAATGTCTAATTTAGATTATTTGAACAATTTTATTGTAAAACTACTAGTAGTAAGTTTGTTAATAAAGGCTATTTGAAATTGAATATAGATAAACATTAAAGTATGTATAGATTATTTATATTATATGCCAAGATTTTTCCCGTAAGTAAAAGCCGGATCATCATCACAACCAAAAGACGTCCATTAGAACATACCAGATTTCAAGAGCGACCGCGCTCTGGAAATTTAGTGGGGAGTTCTGAGTTTCTCTATTACCCTTAAAATAGGCATAGTAGACGATATCCCATTCTTGAAAGAAAATGAATTCTTTGAAAACTTATAGCGTGGAAGGTTCACGAAATTCAAGAAAAATGTTAACGCCCATATTTTTACCACGACGGAACGGAGGTGTACCTACCTATGTGCTTAGGTTGAGGGTTGTGTGTGTGCAAAAAACGAATGATCACATTTATATCTCCAAAACTGTTTGACCGATAGTTACGACTTTCTTAAAAGGTTTGTGATTCATCGGCGATGGTTCTTAGATGGTGATAACTCGCCAGAGGGCGCTGTAATAAAGATTTTTGTAAAATGGAAATTCAGGTATTACGATTTTTTTATGTTACTTACATGTTATTTTTTTTTTATTTGTATATTTCTTAATGAAGTCATTGTTCGTCTCATACAGGATACACAGCTCTACGATGGTAGAGTACTACCTACCTATCACAACGTTCAGTATGTCTCTTTAACTAGGTAGTCGCAGACATTGGGGGCAGATTTCTGATTGGATCTCGTAGAAAAGCACCAAGCATAGCATAGCCCTCTCCATGGAAATCTGAGCGACCTTGAGCTGGCGGATTGGCCTCATTAGGTAGGTACCTCTAACATGTTTTGTTTTCCCACAATAAGCCAGATCCCCCTTCCAAACTATGAGGGTGGCTTACCATGCGGTATTTGCCAATTGATGGCATTATTGAAATGAAATGAAATTACGGCATTCTTGTTATTGATTATTTACAATGCAGATGCTGACTCTATTTTTTAGAGGATAAGGTTCAAATTATTTTGCGTATACGTCAGTGGAACTATAGGTCTCCTTAGAGATCTAACGACACCGCGGCCGCGTAGCTAATAAATTGAAGTCGCTGTACGTATTTTCTCATGGAGAGACAGATACACAGTCCATGCTAAACTTGCTGTTGCCCATTGTTTCCAAGCACCTTCACGAAGAAAGATCTAAACAAGACAATCAATGACGCTATTAATCTGGCAGAACTTATTGTAGAACTGTTGACAAACTTATTATAAGACTTGGGATACTTCGACCTCTTTTCAATCCCTATCTTTCGTCAGAGATCCAAGCCCTGTGTTCTAGTATGTTACGTTCAATCTATCTATATCAATCTATGAGAGACAGTTGACGTGTATATAAAATACAATAAGACAATAGTGTGAAGCAGGTTACCTATTAACATCAGTTTGAGCAACCTTCGCGTCGTGTGAATTTGTAAAACATTCATTGGGTACCTTTACTGCTCAATCAAACAATTAGGTACGTACCCTTGGTAGAACAGCTTTACTGTCAATTATAGAGATCATTGAGTGTACCACATATTCCATTGAGTAAGAATTTTGAAGTCCATCAGAAATCTTTCAATTTATCCTAATTAGCATCTCTGTCAAGCTTCGTTTTTTGATTTCTTTATCTAAAGCCTGGAAGATGTCACTTATGTATGATACTGAGCATAGTATTGCCCTTTTCGTTTAGTTTAATAATGTAGGTACCTACTAAATTATTTACGGGTTACCTACAGATCATAAAACAAAAAAAAAAAGAAATTATATCAACTACTTAGCATCGTCCACAAAATACAAATATACCTACAAAACGTTTCATTCAAAATTAGAAAAAAAACAAAATTAAAAATACATATTTTCATTCATTAAAATCGTAATGATCACTTTGAAACGTCAATCGCGACCAAGCCAGGAAAGAAAGGCTGGTTGTTATTTTTACCTAATGATCCACATAGCAATATTAGCAATAATGAAAATAAGTAGGTATGTTTGTAAGGGTGGAATCTTGCAACTGAATTTTAAACCCGTTCCCCTCAACCGATTGAGCTGAAATTTTTGATACACATAATGTAACTTCGGTGACAATGCAATAATATGGTGCCATTGAGGTGGTCTCATGATGGAGACGGATGCTAAACAACGGAATTTCTGAATGGATTATAGTAGGCTACTAGTATTTGGGCTCATTTGAATCTGCTGCGGTTCCGATAATTAATTTTATAAAAGCTTGTTTTGAAAAAGTAATTTTACAACAAAAAACTTATTATTTCAACAAAAGCTTGTCAGGTATACATTTTCCTAGTTAGTTAAGTACTTAAATAAAGTAACTAACCACAGTTCAATTAGGTAGAGGCTTAGTTAATTAAGTTAATGCAAATTGCATGAGAATGACTCGAAAACAGGTAAATTGAGGTCAATTAAAACTGCATTTTGTGTATGTCCTCTAAGGACATGAGTTCAAAGATCACGTTGGCCGAGATGGAAGCGACTGATACACTCTATAAGCTGAACGTGTGCGCATTTGTGAGATGGGCACGTACAGAATATTGCTAACAAAAATACCTCGTGCCGAAATAATTTGATGTTTGGGTCCCGACTATAATATAGAAACACAAGCGCCTGGAATTAAAAACTTAAAAATGAAAACATGATCACCTAATGCACAATTTTGTTGTAATTATTGAAATCATCTAAACAGTTCCGTATTAATTTCATGTGTTTGTGAAATAAATAGCGTTTTTATTAATATGTATTTACACACAGGGGTGATAGAATTGGTAAGGCCAATATTTAACAGATTTCCACGTAAAAATCAATAACAACCAGTAGTAAGAGGAACAAAGGTAAATTATTTTTGTTTATTCTTTAAGATGGCGTACCTACGTGTTGGTAAACATAGTAGGTACTTAACTACGACGATTTGTTGCAATTGCAAGTTATTGAAAAGACATTACAAGACTATTGATATTATAGATAGATAGATGAAAATTAAATTGAAAAATATATTTATTTCAGCAAAACAATATAAAACACAAGTAACAATATAAGACACAAGTAACAATATAAGACACAAGTAACAATATAAGACAAAAGTAACAATATAAGACACAAGTAACAATATAAGACACAAGTAACAATATAAGACACAAGTAATAATATAAGACACAAGTAACAATATAAGACACAAGTAACAATATAAGACACAAGTAATAATATAAGACACAAGTAACAATATAAGACACAAGTAACAATAGTAATCTAATCTTACAATTACATAAATAGAAGTATTATAATATGTAAATATAATATATATTATTTAAACTACATAGACTGATATAATAATAATAATGATAGACACTAATAATCATGTACCTTGTTTGTTTTAAGAGAAATAAATTGATTTGCTGGCGGGAATCATGATACGGTTTCCTTTGATACTCACACTAGATAATAATCTGTATCGTGGCTAGTCTATATAGATAATTCTTTATTGTTACATCAAATTAAAATAACTTAACCTAGAAAACTTAAAGACATGGTGGTACAATGGGCGGCCTTATCGCTCAAAGCGATCTCGTCCAGGCAACCTTTTGGTGGACTGGATTGAAAAGACGTGTGAGGAGGCGGTGTTACAATAAATACCTATTTATGCAGGATAAAATAAATAAATACCTAAACCTAAAATATACTTACATAAATAAATATAAAATATATACAAAACTGTTACAATAAATATCGCAAGGAAATACAATGTTTACTCTAAAGAAGCCGCTAAGTATATTTTTGTAGACCTCATTTTTAAAAATAGGTAGGTAAAGATCAGGTATTAGGTCAGTACTTAGTAACCACACAACGAAACCCCAGAAAATGCCTCTTACTGGGAGTACCTAGGCTGATTCATTGTTCAACTTTCTCCCAAACCCGGCAGGTCCTATTTCAACCTACAATTTCTCTACATTGTGCCAGTTCGGGTACGAACAATGTTTCATAACAAAGTGTACAAAAAGAAAGTCACTCTACACCCTGAACAATGGAACAAAACACCTGAAGAATGACACGTTTCTAGCACCTTATGTAAGTACTTACCTAATTGAGTGTGCAACTAATGGAGCAGAAAAGATTTCAGACAAGCTAGGTTGTGTTTGAAGACTCAGTATTATATGAGTCACGGGTTAGATTCTACAGACATGGATGGATTGTATGACATGTGCAATCATAGCATTCATCATTTGACGACCTTCGTGGCGCAGTGGACGAATAGCCGGTTGAGACGCAGGAGGTAGCGGGTTCGATTCCCGCCGCGGAACAAGTGTTTGCATGATCTACCTACAAATATTTGTTTCGAGTCTGGATGTTTTTTCTATATATTATAAGTACCTAATAAGTATATAAGTATTCTATTAGTTATCTGGTTCCCATAGTACAAGCCTTGCTTAGTTTGGGGCTAGATAGCTCTGTGTGAAATTTCCGGCAATATTTATTACATTCCGGCATTGGGCAAACATATCCTTAGCCCGGAAGAGCTAACAGTTACCACCCCGAAGTCCTTCAGTTTCTAACAGCTGTAGGGCTTAATGGTGAACTTTTAACGCCCTCGCAAACTAGGGGCGGCATAAACGCAAGTGGCCATCACAATAGGCCTCGTGGCAACTGTGACACGAAAGCCGCAAAAGCTAATACATTTTTTTTTATAAAAGTTTACAGAGTTAAAAAGAAGTGACTACCGAGCTAAGTGACGGCTGATGGAGAGGTATGACAGAAAAAGACATGTTGTGCCGACTCCACGTAATGTGGGAAATTGGGAATAGAACAGGAAGATGAGGACCTAAGATTAACTACAAAGCCGACTGCAGTTTCGTCTGACAAACTAAATCGTAAACTGGTTCTCGCTGGTGAAACACAATTTGAAGGTCCTTTTCAGCCATCGAAATATTCCCAAAAAAGAATCTTCTTTTGTTTTGACATGAAAACACACACCTACCTAAATACTAAGATAATGATTTTTACCCTTCAATTAAAGTTACTTGTAGGTCGTGAAATAGGTATGCACTTGAACGTATTTAGTGACTAAATATGATTTACCTTATTTTATTTTTAGAATTATACAAATAAAGGTACTTATCTCAATCAATTTATTCCTAATCTAAGTAAATTATTATAAGCCCAATTAAAAGTTTCCGCAGATAAGGTAAGAGATGAACACCTAGTAGGTAGGTACAGGTACAGGTAAGGTAGACGACACTTAACTGTAGAAAATAAATTAAATAGAGGAAATATAAACATAAATAGTTAGAGTTATCAAATCATACAACTACGTCAAATTTAAACTTGTTTAGTCGCTGAATACGTTTAGGGATCGTTGTTCAAGCCGGGCTTGTAACCTCATAAGATATTCATCGTTCATGCATTTTTAACCTGGTAGGTTTTTTGACTAGCTCTTGCAGGATAGATGACTGGCCGACTGAGGCGAGAAATGCGACTTTGATTCTGGTTAGTACCTAGGCCATTGTATTGCCCTTTTAGTTTTAGTCTAGTGTTAGGTATATTGTTTTTGTGTAGTAAGTAATTACAATAAAGAGTTCTTTTCTTAGGCTGCTTTTCCATCAGTGATGTGCGAGGATCTGAGCGGTGCGAAGATGCGTAATAGCGATATTGAAAGTACCTAAGGTTTCTAGTTAGTACCTAGTTCATTGTATTGCCCTTTTTTAGTTTTAGTCTAGCGTTAGGGATATTATTTTTGTGTAGTAATTACAATAAAGAGTTCTTATCTTAGGCTGCTTTTCCATCAGTGATGTGCGAGGATCTGAGCGGTGCGAAGATGCGTAGGTATATAGCGATATTGAAAGTAAGGTTTAAGTACCCGCCTACCTAGTTTCTTATTTAAGTACAGGTTTCAAGTTGAGCTTAGATAGCCTAGCTAACTAAGTAGAATCTACCTACATAATGTAGATTATGCCGTACCTGTTGAAGTTTTTCGATACATACCTTAGCATGGAATAAGCAACCGTTAGTGCAACTAGATGACTATTTCACCATCTCTGAATAATGCTATCCAACAGATGATAGTAGATTGTTAAACGAGGTGATAAGCGGGCGCTATATTGAATCCCGAGCGTAACGAAGGATTCTAGAGTTAACTCACGTGCGGAGCGAGAGAGTTTCTCTCCTCCTCAATCCTGAGTGCAGAGAGGGATATAAGCACGCCCAAGACGCAGACTGCTTTATCCACGAGGAGAATACCTACTATACTTTTCACACTTTCTGCAAGCCAACTTTTGTCTGTGGAACAGCGTTTGCGGCATTAGCGTTATATACGCGATATATATAGCGATAGACACGTAAGACATAAGTAAAAAGAAAAGTAATCTTAAAAGACATAGGTACTTACCTAATAAATATTTTGCGTTCTGTACAGAGGCTAGTTCGAAAAAGTTCTTATTGTGTGGGACTCTTTGGTTCAAATTTTAATACAAATGAGGTTCCAAATTCAAATCACAGTAGGTACAACTTTACTCCTGGCTCAGCCGTAGGGAGGGATTCAATCACCTACTTTCGGTGAGGTTTCCGTGACATGAAAAATTACAGTTTACATTTTAATTTGACATTTTAGAGCAGATGGTGTGAAAAAATATTTAATAACATGTTTTGTTTTCACATGAAAACAGATTTGATTTTGGTCTGTTTATATAAGTTACTCAGAGGTCGTGAAACTTAGATTAGTAGGTTAGGTACCATTATATTGTAAGCTGTGGTAAAATAGTATGGTAGGTCCTTTACTTGTAGTTAGGTCCTTTAGTACACATGTGCAAACCCCCACCCAGCTATTTTGTGCTCAAAACTCGTGGCAGCAACTAGGTATAATTAAGTTAAATACTGGTGGTTTTTAATGGTGGATGACCATAACTGTCGTTATCGTTTAATAAAACTCTTTCAGGAATTAATGAATATGATTTATTGCACACATTAAAATAAACAAACAAAAAAGATATATCCACGAGCAAGATTTCTTAGAGACAACCTTAGGATGTAGAGGATGTTTCATGCTTTGATGGGAATACAATTAAGCTGGTGGCCTCGGCTGTAAAGTAACACAGCCATACAAAATCTCAAGTCTATAAAATCCAGAACAGAATTAATACTTACTTTTAATTTTATATCTATACCTACTAATATTATAAAAAGGAAATATTTGTATTTGTGCATGTATGTTTGGCACGAATAAACTCAAAAACTACTGTGCCAATTTCAAAAATTCTTTCACCATTGGAAAGCTACCATTTACCCTGAGTGACATAGGCTATATATATTGCTAGAAAAGAATAAGGATCCTTAATAAAACTTAAGTAACGAAACCCAAGGTGTAAAAAGTGCCCTAAAACGTCTTTCGTCGCATGCACTGCGGAAACTATTGATGATAGAACAAAAGTATGTTCTAAAATATTAAAGAACATATCAATATCTACAAAAAACTTCGTATAATATTAAGTATAAAGAGGAAAGATTTGTTTGTTTGTTTGTATTAAAAAGGCTCCGAAACTACTTAAAATTTAAAACATTCTTTCACTGTTGGGAAGCTACACTATCCCCGGGTGACACAGGCTACTTTTTACCTAAATGCGGAGGAGGGTAATGTTTTTATTAAAAAACTACGCGTGCTAAGCTGCGGATTGGTCAGCTATCTAGTTTGTTAATAAAATAAGGCTGTGATAGCTAAGACGCGAATTATTACTTACTTTTAATTTTATATTTGTTAATAAATAAGGCTGTGATAGCTAAGACGCGGTAAGTATATTGTTATTAAAATGAGGTAGAGTTTGTTGTTTGTATGTACCTACACACCTAAGTAATATCAGAAACAATTCAACCAATTCTTAAAATTATTTAACCAATAAAAAGCTACACTATCCTGAAAATCTGTAGGTATGTTAGGATTTTGTTATGAATCGGTGTGAAACCAGGCAGATCAGGTGGTAATAAAGTGAGTTTATATCAGTTAATGGCCAACTCTGGTGTTTTTATAGCTTTTTGGCCATCTAAAGGCCTGGGACAAGGCGAATCTGGCTAGAGTACGCAATTAGATATGGAATAAAAATATGGTCATACATGTTATAACAAAACCAAGCCAGCCACCAAGCATAGGGCAACAGTTCATTCCTCTATCAAATCAGTTCCAGACTAATATTTATCTCATAACTTCAATATCCCCCAATTCTTTCCACTCCTCTTGATCCCTGGCCAACTATACCCAATCCCTGTTGAAAACATCGAGAGTGGAAAGAATTGGGGGAGGCCTTTGCCCAGCAGTGGGAAAGTACAGGTTAGAAAAAAACCTCAAAATGCGCATTGAATACCGCGAATGTACTTATCGGTATTTCTATGATTATGTGCATTGACTCAGGCCCTCGGACAGACAGACGTGACAAACCTGAATCTGGAGAATGGCAAAACCTTTCGACAAGGTCGCAAAGATTCTAAGAGAACTCGGTGATTCACTGATCGAAAATTGACGCTTAAAACCAGTTTTTGGATTTTACAATTGATAAGGAATTCAAGAACGTACGTAATTATGTATTTGAATTCTTGAATAGTACGGGATATTGAAAACATACGCAGACATCGGCAGCAGCAGGCATTATACCTGCCAAAACAAAAGTAGGTAGTTTGCAACAAAAAGTTGAATGCACTTACCTGTTAAATAATGTGATATTGTGAAATAAAATCACACGTGACGCTCCATCCTGTTCTTTTGTGATACAAAACAGCTTCCAGCTAGGTGTGTCTTCAAATCAAACGAACCAGCTAAAGTTCACCAGACAATACCGTTACTTGTACAGGTTTGCGACATCACACAAAACACTCGTTTTTTTATATAAATACACTTTTAAGCACTAAGTTTAACCACTATACAGGTCACAGTTGGTTTTATTAATTTTTTTGAATAGTTTCGCGAAGGAATTGTAAGTAAAACTTTGTTGAAACGAGGAGCGTGAACAAACCACAATGGAATTCAGTCCGCAACTGACGTTTTTGACTTGACTGACTTTTGTTTATATTTCGATGTTGACAAGTGGTTTTCTACTTCTTTCTTACTCAACGAAATTCACCTTAGTGTAAGAGAGACGGTGTCATGGTACCGTTGACAGCTGATTAATGCTACGGTAGCGCTTTTGCCGGTGAAAGGCGGAACTAGGTACCTAGCAAGAGGTTTCATTGAACATGGCAATATTTGGCAGGTTACCTTTTATATGGCAGTAAAACAGTTCTAATTATACTCAGTAGATGGCGTTTACATATTCGAACAAAAAGTATAGGCCAGTTTAAGAGGAAATAAAAAATAAAAATATGGCCGCAAAATTTGTAGATAGGTAACCTATCTATAATAGAGAATCACAGTAACATCTACTAACTAGTAAGTATCTACGTATAACTAGTACGTACTAGTATTTATTTGGACTCCGAAAAGTAAAACGCCCGTAGAATAGCATGCAACGTCCCGCTCAGTAGATACCTATACCTTACCTATTTCGATGGGTGACCACACATTTAATTTAGAACTGAGCTCAGTTAGCTCTTCCCGAATACGGAGGACAAAATCGATCGCGACGAAATATTGATCGCGGTTATGAAATGTCGTTATAAATATTATAAGGATAGACAATTTCTTTATTTCACACTATTATAAATAAATAGATACATTATAAAATACACAATTTAATCAAAGGTAAAATGGGCGGCGGTATTGCTAAAAGCGATCTCTTCTTCCAGGCAACATTTGGATGGGCAGGATCAAACACAAGAAAATAGACAGAAAAGAGGCTAATAGTTTACTAACACAGACATAATATTAACAGTGTAGAATGTTGAGAGGTTGAGAGTAGAGAATGTTGAGAGGAGACCTACCTACACGAGGCTGAGAAGTCAACGGTCTTCGCAACCTTAATGACCTATGAAAATTCTCACAATGATTTGTTTGTGCCTCGAACTAAGTTAACATATCGTTTATTAGCTTTATCATAATACCTAAAGACATAAATAAATATTGCTGGACATTTCACACAGCGCTATCTAGCCCCAAACTAAGCAGAGCCTGTATTGTGGGAACCAGATAACTGATAGAATACTTATATACTTATTTTGTAAATACATACTTATAATACCTATATAGAAAAACATCCAGACCCGAAACAAATATCTGTAGATCATGCAAACATTTGTTCCGCGGCGGGAATCGAACCCGCTACCTGCTGTGTCTCAGCCGGCTGCACCGCGGAGGTCGTCTAATACCTACGTTACTCGTTACTGACACATAATTCACAAAGTTGTCCCGGCGCATGTTCGCACTATAGAGTTTTAGGCCTCCTGTCGCTTCTGCCACTACCCTCGATCTTCTCTGATCTTTAAAAAGCAAATCAATATTATATCAGCCATAGGACGTCCACTGCTGGGCATAGGCCTCCCCCATAGATTTCCAGAGCTACCGATCATGTCCGGCTTCCACCCAATATACCTCCCAGCAACCTTTATCAGTCCAGGGGGGGGGGGGGGGGGTTTATAACAACTACAGTAAAGAGCCCCACGAGATTGGATTATAAATTGAATATATTTTGGTATTCTGCTCCACTAATATAATATTACAATATTAGAAGGATAGATAATTCTTTATTGTTACACCAAATTAAAATAACTTAACCTAGAAAACTTAGACTAATACATGGTAGTACCATGGGCGGCCTTATCGCTCAAAGCGATCTCTTCCAGGCAACCTTTGGATGGACTGGATTCAAAAGACGTGGAGGACGCGGTGTTACAATAAATACCTATTTATGTAGGATAAAAATAAATAAATACCTAATCCTAAAATATACCTACATAATACATATACTTACATATATAACTATAAAATATATACATATACTTTTAAAATAAATATCGAAAGGAAATACAATGTTTACTCTATTTCAGACCTCATTTTTGAAAATAGGTAAAGATTTAGCAAGTCTGATGGAAACGGGCAAGTCATTCCATAATCGGACAGCTCGTACCGTAAACGAGTTACTAGAGAAGTTGGAATTATGGGATGAAGTTCAACTGGAGAGTAGTGGAAGAACGCAGATTGCGGGTATGGGATAGATTTAGGAATTCAAAGCATTGTTTGAGATACGGCGGAGAAGAAGAAGTAAATAGAAAAGAGTTAGAATATGAGCATTCCGACGAGAGCGGATTGGCAACCACTTGAGTTTAACGCGAAACTTGGATATATATCGGATATTAGCAGCTTGTCATACGTAAATAAAGTCTATAATTGCATGTCAGTCAACTCATAACTACCTTTGTAATGTCATTACGTAAATATACCAATAATACCGTTTAGGGCATCCTAATATTGTAACGAGATTAATCGAAACTTGAATTATATACCTACTGTCGCCAATCGGCCTATACCCAAGCCAAATAAATTAATGTCAAGGAGGACTGGCTGTCAAAGTCAGAAATGGCGGGAAGTTAATTTCTTTTCGGTGTACAATGGGTTGGTTTTTGGAGAAATAAATGAGAAAATTCCACACCTACTATTATTCCTAAGTTAAAGGTATGTGAATTGTCCTTTAGTGCGTGGTTTCCACTCGCTCGAAAACCTTTCTGCCCCAGCCGTCAGTTCTGCGGGCTATTTTCCCCGCCCACTGCCACTTCAGCTTGCTAATCCTCTAAAATAAATAAATGCTGGACATTTCACACAGCGGTATCTAGCCCCAAACTAAGCAAAGCATGTGCTAGTGATGTACAAATGCAGCCACAGACGATGAATCAATCCTGGACAGTAAATATTGATTTACTAGCTGTTGGCTGTTGCTGTATTAATTCGATTTAACGTCTGTGAGTTGTAGATGGTGCAAGGTTGAACAGTGTATCTATCATATACTTTTATTGTTTATTTATTTTTTATTGTCTTTTTGTTATTTGTTTTTCAATGTATATAGTATTTTTCAAACTTTCGCGATCACTGTACACACGGCTACACATCAAGCTATACATTTCATAAGCTGACCTCGCATTGTGTAGGCTTTTCGTAGAATGAGAGGTCAGCTTATACTGGAAGTGTATAGCTTGAAGTGTAGCCGTGTGTACATAATTAGTTAACCCAGTCATCCCGAGACCATGACTGTTGCAACACAGCCGAAACGTCGGGATAACAAATAAAAAAGGTAAGTACATACGCGATAAATACCCGTTTTAATCATTAACAATGTATCTATGTAATGTTCGTAGCTATTTATTCGGCAATTCGTGTATTTTATGTATTGTTGATTTATTGGGTATCCTTTCCTTTAATTTGTCTACCTACATGGTATTTTTATTGTATTATGTGTGTATTGTCTTTTGAAATGATCGTGTCGTCACCTAGGCCCTGTCAGAAAATCAGCGCCGCTTCGTCTCCACCGTGGTACGAAACAGCTTATGCTGAGACAGGGACCGTTTTGTCCCCACGCAACACCATCATTGTCTGTCTGGGTGAATCTTGACTTTTCCTTTGTTTTTATTGTTTTTATGTGTGTGATGTGATGTGGATTGAAATAAATATATTTTCTTTCTTTTCTTTCTTTCTTTCTTACTTGTTTTTATAAATAGGTACCTACATACCTACTTGTAATAAATAGCGAAACAATCAGATCCGGAACATAATCTGTAGATCATGCAAACATTTGTTCCGCGGCGGAAATCGCACCCACAACCCACTGACACACAACAGAACAGACATAATTATGTTGTCTTACAAGAGACACATTGACATCATCATCATCATTAACCTGTAGCAGTCCATTGCTGTTCGTAGGTCACTCCCAAGGTTCACCATTGATGCCCGATCTTCAACTCTTCTCATCCAATCTCTGACGGCTACAGCGCGCAAATCGTCTCTTCATCTAGAAGGGGGTCCCCAACGGTTATCGTTTGATCGGAGTTCTTTATTCTTTAAGAAGCCGGCGAACCCCGAGCGCAACTTCAATTCGGCGGCGTCAAAAACTTCGGCCTGAATATCGCTATCCCTGTTTAGTGACGAAGTTTAGCCACGCAGAGCGACAGTGATAGCAATAGAACGATTCTAAATTCGATTACATTTTGACCGTGTTCCGTAATACCAAAAATGATGACTGAAAACTTGTTGTATTTTTCTCATTGTGTTGTTATTCTGTAACTAGACGATATAATCTATGTTCCCATGACTAGGATACGTAAGATGTTGTTTTTAATACGAAACAATTAGGTTGAAAACAGGTCTTTTATGACGTAAAAACATGCAGAATACGATACGCTTCTATTTCATTTAAGGTAAGTATTTTGATCTAATATATGGTTGGGAACCTATATAAATACCATTCAAAATAAAATAATACCTTATTAAGGTAGAAATATGCTCCAATTAGAAATGATCTTGGTAGTACGTGTTGTATGGGCGATTCCCCACCGGTGTCTCCTTAATGTACACAAATAGATCACAGACAAAAACAGCTTACAAAATGGGCATGTACAAAGGCGAGCTTAAGCCTAATAAGAGTTTTCTTCCAGCAAACCTAGTTAGATAGTTAATTGATATTTGTGTCTATTTTGTTGTGTAAGCACGCCACCTTTGTTTGTTACCTCTGAGGTTGAGAGGTAGAAAATTATTTTAGCATTACGCCCACCTTTTGTAGATTTCACGTGAGTTTTCGTGCAATAAAGTATACAAATAATGCCCTTCAGATTGATACATTGACAACATGCATCCAATTTCCGAAATTAAGACTGAAATCATAAGTTACGTCAAAGTTTATAAGAACAATACCTACCTGGCAATACGTCACTTTAGGCATTAGGTATTGCTGAGTCGCGCCTGAGTAGACATCATTTCACTCTCTATGGCCAGCGGTAACCAACATTTTAATACGGAACCTACATGTATGTACCTCTTTGAACTATCAATATCATGTCCCGTCTTAACGCGCTGAGGGACAAGTTCACTAGGTTATGAGCGGTGGTTATTAAGTTCCTGGTTATGTAAATAAATAAATATTGCTGGACATTTCACACAGTGCTATCTAGACCCAAACTAAGCAGAGCTTGTACTATGGGTACCAGATAACTGATGGAATACTTATATATACTTTTTTGCAAATACATATTTATAATACATAGAAAAACATCCAGACCCGGAAAATATCTGTAGATTATGCAAACATGTGTTCCACGGTGGGAATCGAACCCACTAGCTCCTGCGTCTCAGCCGGCTATTCGCCCACTGCGCCACGGAGGTCGTCTTGTAAATGTGGCTGGTGCTTAATTACAGATAACTGTGTTATTTGTCAATGTGCGGCACTTAAAAATACAAAAAGTAAGTAATGCCTTGGGAGCAAACTTCCCCCTATATCCTAAGGCTTGTAAGTATTTCCAACCCTTAGGTCAGACAGACGGACTCAATAAACAAATACCGGAAAATTCTCGCGCAGTTTTTATCGCTGTTTAATTGATAAGACCGTTTAACTGGTTAGTATCCATAGTTTTTTGATTTTTACTAAAGTCATTTTATAGGATTTCAGCCAACAAGGAACAGAAGATACTGTTTTTTCTGTTCCATAGTTGGATATGCCTCCTCTTCAATTAGCATGCTAATTAACATTGAGTTCGCCTTTATTGGGTTTAGTGCTTTAAAGAATTTTCTAATCTATATATTTACGCGATGGGTTTTCGATAATTGTCTATAGTCTAACTTTTTATTAGCTGCAGTAAAATGACGTTTCTAAATGTCATTCCGTAAAATAATGTTGCCAGCCTAATCTCAATAGGGATGTGATTCAGTTCACAAAAATTAATTAAATAACATTATTATGACGTTTTTGTTTCATTTTGAATGTACCTCCCTATACTTCCACTAAAAAAGATCAATCCTCTAGTATAGTAATAATAATAGGTTAAAAAAATACATTACAACTTAATATTAAATCTCAAAAAAAAAACAAACTGATTATTCATTTATGATTCACTCATTTAGCTACATCCCTATTTATTTTTCTTCAAAAACCGGCAACCCACAAAACGTAATTTTACTGCAGCTAATAAAAAGTTAGACTATAGTTTTTTTCCTCAATCACTACTTGTTACAGTGCATACAGCTGACAGTTCCCGAGAACTCTCTCTGTGGCTACGGCAGGAGCAAATGTTTCTGCAACGGCCAGGGTGAAGTGTAGCTGAGCCATCGACCTATTTACCACCTTCAAAGTTTCAAAGTGATCCTTATGATTTTATGGCGGGTCCTACATCCGTCGGTAACCGACTACGCCTCGTTTCTCCTTGAAAACATGTCAAAATTTTGACAGTAGTTTGACACTTTTTCAAGGAGATACGAGGCGTAGTCGGTTACCGACGGATATAGGAACCCGCCATAAATTAATAGAAGATTTTAACTTTGACTTTGAATAATGTACCAATGTTTCTTAGAATTAGCCCTACTCTTACCTAGCTTTATTTAGTACTAATTATTGTACCTACCTACTTCTGTCAGCTTAGTAGTTGTGTGTAATGCCTTAAAAAATGTAATGCCTAATAAATGCCTTTTATTATTTATCATCTATTTAGCTTGATTGAAAGTGTTGAATACGGCGAAAGAAAGAAAGATGACATATATTCACATAAAATGTACACAAGAAGCAGACGAACATAATTATAAATGATTTTTTAAGGATATTAATGTAAATGTAATGTAATTAATATGGCATCCTGAGCCAACGAGAAGGCGACGCGGCAGACCGAAACGTAGATGGTGGGGCTAGTTCGATCAATTCCTAAAGGCCACAAACAGCTCAGGACCGCAAAGTCTGGAAGGAATGTGGGGAGGCCTTTGCCCAGCAGCGGTGCACGAATGGCTGATATAATAATAATTAATGTAAATTCGTTTATTTTGAAGAAATAAGTACTGTGTGGTCGTAAGCTCCAACATGTTGAGAACCCCACCAACCGCAGCATTTTCCCAGTGGGGATATTAAGCGCCGGCGCACGCCGCCGCGGAAAAAAGTAAAAACACTATCGTTAGTCAACAACAACACCGGCGCGCGCGCAGCTTCCATAGGCATTTTTACACCATTTCTAATTTGGTCACTGTCGCGGGCTGACGTTCCCAAAACGTTCTTTACAACTAATCAGCTTGAACAGTTTTAATCTAGAATTTTTTATAATCTTTTCGGTAAAATAGTCTTCCTAGTTTGAATCATTGTACTGTTTATGATTATTTTTTAGTGATGGTAACATAAAAATGGTGTTATGTAGACATTGATTAAACTGTGGCAGAATGGCGAAGCTTTGTGTTGCCAGTGTTTTAATTGTTGTGACCTTGACGAGCTTTATGGAAGTATGCGGAGCTTACAGCACTAGGGGTGAGTCTTGCACATATCTACATACCTATCTCTTTGTCCTATTGTACCCTATACATTGTAATTATTTAACCTTTTATTCAATCAAATTCAAATTATTTCTGTCAGATAGTCGCCTTTGGTTGCCACTCGGTTTAAACATAATCATCATCATTTTTAGCCCATGTAGTACCACTGTTGTGCATAGGCCTCTCTTTGTTTATGACATGCCATTTATTATGGCCCTGTGCCATTATGAGCCACGTACTCGTACAACCCACGGTTTTAACTTACTGGAAATGGAACAGTTAAGAAGAGCCAGTTCCTGGTTGTTTACCACCTTGTACACAAAACTCAGAGTGCCAGAGTGCTTTTTAAAATGTCCTTGTCGCTGCCAAATTCACTTGAAATTCTAACTCTAGATAGAATGGATCGTAGTAGCTGAACTTTTGTAGATTAATTCAAAACTTCAATATTTATTTATTAATTACTAGCTGACCCGCCCTAGGCTACGCAAGCGTGGTATTTCAAATAAAAAATTACCCTTATTTTGCGCACTCAGATAAAATTATACATATAAACATTCCTCTTGAACCAATCTTGGACAGACACTTACACACAGACACCCACACACACTCGCACTCAAATCACGCAAAGAACACACTCCCACACTTACATATACATTGACTGAACATTCCATTATGACCATAGTCCGGAGGGAGGTATAGGTATGCCATCATACAGGTCCATCCTAGTTTGGGTACGTATGTTTTCCATCCTGAATTGTATTATACCTAGTAAACCATTGTAATTTTTGTGTGTGAAATACTGAATAAATAAATTATTATTATTATCATCTATATACTAAAAAAACCGCATTAAAATCCTTTACGTAGTTAGTGACTTTGTTTTATGTGTGTTCCTCCGCTGTAAACGCTGTAAATCAAAACGACATATCGACGTATCTTTCGATATCGATTTACTTTGAAATTAAACTCAACCACGATAGATTTGAAGTTGACTGCGTAGGAAAATACGCTGAAAGTTTTAAAATTGAGCATATGATTTTCTAAGAATAAGTAGTTCCGTTAAAATATATAAAACATTTTGAAAAAATAGAGCGTGTACATTGCATTAGGTTTGTTGACAAGACTCTACTTTTTAATGAGTCGGGGTTGATTACAGCTACAAGGCAAAAAAGTCAGAGATACAAGCTAATTCTAAATGCCGGATGCCAAATTATCTAATCTACTTGTTCCAAAAGATTTACACTTTATTGCAACCCATAAGTTTTAAATTTCACTTGATTATAATATCAAACCTTGATCTGCGATCTATAAATTCATAATATATTATATCTAGCGGATCCAGCGAACTTCGTATCGCCTTTAAATGCATACGACGCGAGCCGCTAATTTACGTTGCCGGTAGAATTATCAATCATAGAAATCAATAATATCAATCAAAATCAATAATAGAATTAGCCATCATTAGTTGCATCTATCGACGACCTCTGTGGTGCAGTGGGCGAATAGCCGGCTGAGACGCAGGAGGTAGCGGGTTCGATTCCCGCCGCGGAACAAATGTTTGCATGATCTACAGATATTTGTTCCGGGTCTGGTTGTTTATCTATATATTTAAAGTATGTATTTACAAAAAAAGAGTATATAAGTATGCTATCAGTTATCTGGTTCCCATAATACAAGCTCTGCTTAGTTTGGGGCTAGATAGCGCTGTGTGAAATGTCCAGCAATATTTATTTATTATTTTATTTATCTATGTAAGAGAACATGAATTTTCTTCATAGCTTTTTATTGCGTGCATTTTTTTAGTTATTCTGCTATTCGGGGCGGAGACAACAAATCAATGATCATCAAAACTGGTCCAGCTGTTCTTGAGTTATAAATGTTGTAACTAACCCGACAATGTTTTATATATATGGATAGTTATTCCAGGTCTGTGTGTTAAAAAAAGATAAAAAAATATTATTTCGAAAAAGAATGAGTACAATTTAACTTGGTAACTTATATAGACAGGTACTATTTTACCAACTAAAACCTGTCATATATTCACATGATAGAAATTAGTTGGAAGGAAGATGTAATTTTAAAAATAGAATACTTAGGTTAAATTGAGAGGGAGCCGACCTGCGCATGTCACCATTGTGAGAACATTCTTGATACAGTGCAGCATACGTTGGATGTATGCTCAGCTTTGGAAACCTCACGTCAGCAACTCGTCAATCTGACCGGTACAGACCTTTCACTCCCAGCTTTAATCAAGACTACGATCGGGAGTGAAAAGCCGTAGTGGTTTTTTGCAAGAAAATTTTAACCGCCAAAGAGGCTGCGGAGAGGGATAGATAAATCCTAAGTACCAATCTCATTCGTAGAGAGTCAGGGGTAAGAGAAAAAACCTCCATGATATCCATCTCCCTTATCTAAGGCTTGGGCGACAACACTGAGTGTCCGTCGCCCGCTAACCTAAAGCTTAGAGGTGGCGTGCGTGGAGGTTCCGCCACCAGAGATAAGGCGACGAAATTGGAACCAGATGGGACTCTCAAGGAGCCAACACCGTTGAAGCCATGGAAGAATGCAAAGCGTACCCACAGCCTCGACCACAGTTGTTCAGAAGGAACCCCGTGAGGTTTTAGTCAGTAAGAGTCTGACATAACCTTCCGCCACCACCGCTCCAAGGCGGAAGGAAACCATGACGGATTTCTATACGTAAAAAAGAGTACTCGCTTCAACCTCCTATTTGAAAACATAATATATAGATTTATGAGATGGTTTTAAAAATATTGGAATTTTCCGTAAGTGTTCGGATAACACTATAAAAATATAAAAATTCTTTGTTAAATAGAACATATGAGTCGACAAAGTATGTAATTACACACTAACTAGAATTTTCTACTTATTATAAATATATGTTTCTCTATGTATATGTAATGGCAAAAAATATGGTTCTATAGACTGTGCTTGTAGCTTTGCTTAGTTTGGGGCTAGATAGCGCTGTGTAAATTTCTAGCAATATCACAATAATATTATAAATGCGAAAGCTTGTATGTTTGTTTGTTACACAATCACGCCGTAACGGCTGAACCGATTTCGATGAAATTTGAGATGTACGTAGATTATAACCTGGATTAACACATAGGCTACTTTTTGTTGAGAAACAACGCGTGCGGAGCCACTAGCGGAAGCTAGTTAATTTATAATTACCTCTGTTAATATAAATAACAACCATAGAAACAGTAAGTTTTAACACATAATTTCATAACAAGCGTTCCCTTTCTAAATTTCACTTTTCTTCTCTAACCATGATCTTATATTATTTATAACAGACTATTGGAACATTTCCAATGAAATAAGCAGTTTTCCCTTTCGATGAGTCTAGACAATAGATACAAACCTACTTATGCCGTAAGCGTTGGCTTAACAAATGCCTACAAACCATACAATACAAAAAACATTTTTTTTAAATAGTTACATAAAATTTAACTAATTATTTGAAACTGTGACGCATTCTCTCTTAAATTAAATGAAGAGCTATTTATCTAGGTAGACAAATTGCTCTGCATTAATTTAGAAGTTGTTCAAACCGGCTACATTGTTAGAACGTGCTCGTCCCTGTGAATCTAATTTTGAACGCCTAATATATTAAGTTATGTAGCATATCCTAGGAAAGGGTAATAGCTAAAGAACTTTTAAAAGAATTCTAAATTCAAAATGGCTTTTAGTTTTTTTTAATTAAATTTAGAAGTTGTCACTTTTTAAAACAGTTAAACAGATTAACGACTTTGAAAGCACAGAACGTTCTTTTTTTAAAAAGAAATGTGTTGAGTTTGATTTAGAATACGGATACATTGCAGAATACAACACAAGTTAATCCGTCGTATTACAACCCCAAAAAAAAATTAGAACGATTTAAAGGCAAGATTTTGGGTGATTTAAAAAAAAAACAAAATAAAATCATATCTTATCCGAATAGATCATATTTAATCCGCCGTTTTTTGATTTTGTTTATCCTGTCCATCCAAAGGTTGTCTGGAAGAGATCGCTTTTAGCGAGAAGACCGCCCATTGTACCTTTATTTAATGTTTATTTCCATTATTACTGTATTTTTGTTTGGTGTGCAATAAAGAGTATTTCATTCATTCATTCTAAAATACCGTGACACTTACGGTCTACCGGGAATAACTAGCGCATGACTCCCCCAACCCTCCAAAAATAGTTGCCGGTCCATCTACCAAACACCCTGTAGAAATAGCTGATCCACCACCTGCTTCGCGCGCACAAATACCAAAATAATTTATCTTTAGAAACTTTGACACCCCATTTTATCCCATGTGACCTAATTTATGGGGTAATTAGTAACCTCCGTGTTAATCCAGGTTATAATCTACGTAAATACTAAATTTCATCGAAATCGGTTTCGCCATTACGACGTGGTTGAGTAACAAATAAATTAACAAACGGGATGAAGCTGTCTTCTGTAATACAGTTTTTTTTAACTAAAACAGAAGACAGAGGACTCTCACTTCTTTGCACCCATGTTTTATTTGAAATAAATGATTTGTATTTGTACTGTAAATATCAAAACTTTCGCAGTTATAATATTAGCGTGATTAAAAAACAAAATTCCGGTATTTTGGTAGTGAAGAAGAGTCAGAAATGTATCAAGTACACACAGCTATACATTTCCAGGATAAGCTGACCTCTCATTCTACGAAAAGCTTACACAATGCGAGGTCAGCTTATATTGGAAATGTATAGCTTGATGTGTAGCCGTGTGTACATACAACACATGCAGTAAATAAATATACCTCAAAATCAAATTAAGTATATTGGTTTGGAACAAACATTTTCACAAAAAAAACATAATAAAAAACGATGATACCCGCTGGAGTAAAATACTGTGTCACAAACATCATTCCTTGGAATTTTAAACCTTCTCAGAAATGAATCTGTCCGTGATACACGCGGCTACACATCAAGCTATACATTTCCAGTATAAGCTGACCTCGCATTGTGTAGGCTTTTCGTAGAATGAGAGGTCAGCTTATACTGGAAGTTATGGCTTGACATGGAGCCGTGTGTACGTACAGCGCCGTTGTCCATTCATCCGTGTGTAATACAAATCATGAAAATATTTAAGATGCAAACGCGGCTGACTGTTTCATTACTATAAATGAAAGAAGGTATTAAACATCACTGCAATTAAAAAATAACTAAGCATGACACTGCAAAAACAATTTTCGTCGTTTATGAACCAAAGCACACGTCCCGCAAACGGAAGTATACAATTTATTTTTTCTAATTTGTTTAGATATTCCAATTTCTTAGTTTATAATAAAACTAGTAATAAAACTATAATATGCAACATCGCGACTTCGTACGCGTTACACTATTAAATGTGTAGGTAACCTAGAAACAAAGCAAAACTCGCTGTTGCAACTTGACTTGACACCCCATTTTTATCCCATAGAAACTTACTTATGAAATAAAAGGTAGCTTATGTGGTAATTTATGTTATAATCTATGTGTATACCAAATTTAATAGAAATCGGTTCAGCCGTTACGACGTGATTGAGTAACAAACAAACATCCACACTTTCACATCCTACTTCCTACTAATATTATAAATGCAAAAGTTTGTATGTATGGATGTTTGTTACTCTTTCACGCCAGAACGGCTGAACCGATTGCGATGAAATTTGGTATGTACGTAGATCATAACTTCATAACCTGGATTAACAAATAGGCTACTTTTTATTGGCAAACCACGCGTGCAAAGCCGCTGGCAACAGCTAGTCTATAATATTAGTGTGATTTAAGACCTATGAATTATTATAAATACACAGTTTATACTATAAATATCTTTATCTTCTTAATCTCATTACAAATAGATGTGAAGTAAAATCTCTTTCGTGAGAAATGGTGACCATATTACGACAATCGTAACTTTTGTAATATCACAGCGGAAACATGGAGGTCGTAAGAGATATAACAGTAGGTAATAACTATCGCAATACAAATCCGAGCACAAAATGAATTGGCTGCGACAGTTACCGATATTACGCAATCGCAAGGAAAGCTAAAAAGTCAACAATTGCGGACGCGACGGCACAGTCAGCGACATAAGTTGATTGACAATTTAATATTTTTAAGTATTTTTTATAGACACAGACAATCAATTACTTGCCAAATAGCGCACAGAATACATAGAAAAAAATATTTAAAATAATCAACATAAAATAACCACTATACCTACATGCAAAACAGACACAAACAAACAATATAATATAACTACTAACTTTAAACATGAGGTAGGAATGTTGTGTGGTATAGCAGCAAAAGGGCCTCGACTCAGCATTATGTCGACTGGGTTAGCAGTTGATGCTGTTGTTCTGCCGAGACCGCTTAATCACCCACTAGACCCTGTGAGAGCAAAATTATAATAATTTTTGTAATATCAAATATGAAATATTTGATATTATATAAATAAAAATATAATAACGTCAGTGATATACAAATTACATAAATTAATTACAAAAATAGCATCTAAAATAAAAAAATATATATTAAAAATAAAATAATTATAGCTGAATTATAACAATAAAAAAAAATAACCTAAATAGCAGGTAAAAGGTGCGTTCGCACCTGGCAACCCAGTTTTCTGCATATCACCGCTCTTTTAAAATGTTTTTTTTAATTAAACGTGTATTTGGATTTCAAAAGTCAGCGGTGGTAGCAGATTGTTCCAGCACTCGGTTGCAAGGTATCGAAAGCTGCCCCCAAAACGCTACTGTCTTGAATTTGCTGTAGTGCAGAAGGTTTCTCGTTATATATTAAAGTGTTTTTGGGGTTCCGTAGCCAAATGGTAAAAAACGGAACCCTTATGGATTCGTCATGTCTGTCTGTCTGTCCGTCCGTATGTCACAGCCACTTTTTTCCGAAACTATAAGAACTATACTGTTGAAGTAACTAAACTGTTACTGTTGGTAAGTAGATGTATTCTGTGAACCGCATTAAGATTTTCACACAAAAATAGAAAAACCAATAAATTTTGGGGGTTTCGCATACTTAGAACTGAAACTCAAAATTTTTTTTTCATTAAACCCATATGTGTACGTATCTGTGGATAGGTCTACAAAAATGATATTGAGGTTTCCAATATCATTGTTTTCTAAACTTAATAGTTTGCGCGAGAGACACTTCCAAAGTAATAAAATGTGTGTCCCCCCCCCCCCCCCCCCCCTGTAACTTCTCAAATAAAAGAATGATAAAACTAAATGATGTACATTACCGTGAAAACTTACACCGAAAAGTTGTTTGAACGAGATCTAGTAAAAAGTAGTCTTTTAATACGTCATAAATCGCCAACTGCAATTCACCTTTCATTCAATCAACTCAAATATAAAAAAGTTACAACAAACTACAAGAACTTTTATATTATGTTACTTGCTGCTACGGAACCCTTCATGGGCGAGTCCGACTCGCACTTGGCCGCTTTTTTTGTTTTGTAACTGACATTAGTAACGAGATAAGGTGTCCTCAAATATAGTCCTCATTTGGTTGAAAGAAATACTTAAATTTAGATTTATTTAGATTTTAAAAATTCAATTTGTTAACCGACGTGTGGTGCTGACCGTACGCAACATTGGTGTTACGTCGACTGGTTTGTACATTTGATATCTTTTGTAGAGGTATGAGTGAACGATTAATATTTTACTTGTAAAAGTTCTTCATTAGATAATGTTAGCTTAACTAGTACAGTTCCCGAGTAAATTTAATCCTAGAATGAACAATCGATTTATACCGTTAATTAAGCTGGGACGCTTCTCAAAACTTGTCAAATTTAATTTAACCTAAAACTATATGATACCACTTTATACTTGTATGAGGTGAATAAAACAATTTATATATGATAAATATGTTATAATCTGAATAATATTAAAACATAATTAACATTAATACATAATGTATCACGATTACAAATAAAACGTGTTATATGTTATATGAAACTTATGCAAAGGGAGCGCGTTGAACTCTTTTGTATAGGAAAAAATAATAACAAGCTTAATTGTTGAGCCATAATAATCTTCTTGTTTCAGTTGTTTTTATGATTAGATACTAAAAAAATGTGTTTGTATTTTTGTGACAATTCACACAGCGCTATCTAGCCCCAAACTAAGCAGAGCATGTACTATGAGAACCAGATATCTGATAGAATACTTATTGTATATTTTTTTTGTAAATACATATCTACTTATAATATATAGAAAAACATCCAGACCCTGAACAAATATCCGTAGATCATGCAAACATTTGTTCAGCAGCGGAAATCGAACCTGCTACCTCCTGTGACTCAGCCGGCTATTCGCCCACTATGCTATTTTACTATTTTATGTTATAAAGCTGCCGTCCTTTAACGTTCTCGTAAAATCCAGTCCATCCAAAGGTTGTCTGGAAGAGATCGCTTTTAGCGATAAGACCGTCAATTGTACTATCGCGTGTCTAGTTTTAAGTGTTTTAATTATGATTTGTTAATTTAAGTGTGGTATACAATAAAGCGTTTTCTATCTATCTATCTATCTATGCCACAGAGGTCGTCAAACACCTAACAACTATAATTATAGTTCTTAGAGCAACAAACCCATCAGCTACACTGTACAGTATCGATTTTCAGACAATAGGAGTTTCTACGCTCAGTGACAATTGCAACACCGAATTCGATTCACTTTCACACATTTACACCTCTTAATCGGAACAATTTTGAGGAAATTACTGTGATTATGTTACATTATTGTTATCGAATTGTTCTTCGTACTGTGGTGCTATATTAAGACATTATAGAAATGATAGTGTTAACTGATTACTTTTGATTTTATGTTTTGAAAGTCACGAATTTGGGCGTATCGTCGCGTCATAAGGCGAGGTTGTAGTCATTATTACCCGTGCGCGATAAGTTGGGACCTGAGCGCGGTGACGTCATATTGGCGTGTTTGTACCGTCCGCAAAAAAGCGAACATAACAAGCAGCCGCCCGCGGCTTCGTCTTTGTTTTTTTTAACCTAATTTATTATGTTACTCAGGGAGGACGCTGCTTTTTATCTAATCTTTTTTACACTATTTGAATAAAATAAAAATACAATGTTTAAGTTTATACATTTATTTTATCTATTATTTACATTATCTCATCTTCGTCACTACTTAGTGGATTTATGCCTTCTAGAGGTTGTTCTTCGTCCTCAGTTTCAAAAAACTCTAACACTTTTAGCACGAGGTTTCTTTCTCCGCTATGCAAAGGTTTACCCTTCATAATGATAACAAAAACACTTAACAAGAACTATAACAACAAAAACTACAACTACAAAACAATGACACAAACGAAAACTAAAAGAATTCCAGAGCGCGTCGTTACGTGACGTGGGCCGGTACGAGACTAAAAACCCTAGTAAAAAATAGTGATGCGAACGGTACAATACGGTCGCTATCGGGAAAGTGCAAGGGAAGCGGTCGGGGAGTCGCATTCCTAGCAGGTCCCAAGTTATCGCGCACGAGTAATAAGTGTTAAGATTGCCGTAGGTTGATCTAAGGTTGTAAAGTTTTATGTTATTATATGTTTATAATTTTATTGAACTGATTTCTTTTAGGTGGCCACTGATGAATCATCAAATTATAAAGCAAATTTGTATCCAAATCCCATTGTGTGTTCTCTATTGTTTGTAAAATGTATTCATCATCATCATCATATTAGCCGTAGGATGTCCGCTGCTGGACAACGGCCTCCCTCATTGATCTCCAGGAACTGCGGATTGTATTCGTTTGAGAGTAATTGCAAGTAAAACATTTTGAGATTATTTTTGAAAAGGATTATTTTTTATTCAACCCTTGTCATCCGACTGCTGGGCAAAAGTCTCCTAAAATTAATTTATTAAAATAAATAAGAAATGAAAGGCTACTTCTACCTACTTATAATTTAAAGATAATGATAACGATAAAGTCATTTTCACACCACCTGCTCGACAATGTCAAATTATATGTGATGTAAACTTCACCGAAAGCAGGTGATTAAATCCCTACGGCTGAGCCGGGAGTAAAGTTGTACCTACTGAATTTGATTAAACAACCATTTGTTGAATTTGGAACCTCATCTGTATTAAAATTTAAACCAATGAGACCCACACAATAAGAACTTATTCGTAAATCGAACTAACCTCTGCGCAAAAGGCATCAACCTAGATTTGGAATTTTATTGTCTCACAGAAAGTGTGAAAAGTAGAATATTTTCCTCGTATATATTATCTGTCTGCATCTTGGGTGTGCTAATATCCCTCTCTGCACTTAGTATTCTAGTAACTCTCTCGCTCAGCTCGTTAGTTAACTCTAGAATCCTTCGTTGTATTCGGGATTAAATATAGCGCCCGTGACGCAAGACACTGTTTTATCCCCTTGTTTAATAATCTACTATTATTTGCTTAACATGTGTGGTAACATAATATATTCATATACATGCTGGATCTTAATTTGTGTTGTAATTAGAACATTGTGTCCCAATACGTGCCACTGAGCCCGGTCTTCGGCTCTTCTCATCTGAATATGACTTTCAATTTTTATATTATGTCCCGTGTTTTCCCTTTATATAAACACAGTGATGATTTACCTTAGTAGCCTGCCCCTACACATATGCTGTACCTTTAAAATTACGACAAGTAAAACACTGACGTACCAATCGGTACTGTCAAGAATTTTCAAATCACTCAGTTACCATTGAAGCTCAGAATAGTAACCGCAGAAAAAGTGAACGCGCTTACTGAAACTTTAACATCTACTCTAAGTAGAGTATGCCGCCATTAGTCAGACTGTAACCGTCTTCGTTATTCTAAACCTTATTCTTCTTCTACAATTCACTTACAGAGAAACTTAAAAATAACGTTATGCTATAGTGTGACCATTAGTGCTGTGCACTCCCTGAGGTATGCGCGGCGAGGGGGGAGGCAAAGAAAAAACTGCATGAGTTCACATGAGATCAATACATGTCGGACATATCTTACGATATCAGTTTGCATTTCTAAGGCAAGACTTGTGGCGGGACGATGGTCGGAGGCTATCTATCTGTAATATATTATACTTACTTAGTTGATTAAAATGTAACTTAAATATACTCATATTTTATTAAAAATATGCAGGTGATAAATAAGAACTAAACTTATAACTCAAAGGACTTGTTTTATTGAACATTTTTTATATTTACAAACATTATATATTCTAACGAAAGTTATTCTGACATAGATTCTGTTTCAACTTCATCTTCCATTTCATATCACGAGATAACGCACGACCCATCTTTGAATATTTATCTCATGTGCGTCTGACATAGACAGTCCGATACAAATAACACTACCTGCCGCCACGAGCGTTGACGGCGAACGGACAAAGCGCAGCAGCCGATTCTCCCCCCCGTCTCGCCGCGCGCATACCTCAGAGAGTGCACAGCACTAATGGTCACACTATAGTGTGCCTTACAGCGTTAATTTATGTAATTATTTTGTGTTAAAATCCATGTAAAAAAGTATAGTAAAATAAAAATCACAACAAACAAAAAAAATAGTTATAGTGGGTAAGTACTTTATTTGTGTATTTGAACAGCATCGAGCGAACGCTGAGTTTGCTTTTTCGCGATTGTATGAGGCGGCTTTCAGACTACGCTATAATATATGTAATAGCATATAGTATTACCCGTGCGCGATAAGTTGGGACCTCAGCGCGGTGATGTCATATTGGCGTGTTTGTACCGCCCGCAAAAAAGCGAACATAACAAGCAGCCGCCCGCGGCTTCGTCTTTGTTTTATTTAACCTAATTTATTATGTTACTCAGGGAGGACGCTGCTTTTTATCTAATCTTTTTACACTATTTGAATTAAATAAAAATACAATGTTTAAATTTATAAATTTATTTTATCTATTATTTACATTATCTCATCTTCGTCACTACTTAGTGGATTTATGCCTTCTAGAGGTTGTTCTTCGTCCTCAGTCTCACTATAATCACTTGACGAAGAGGTATCCGATAAATTTACAATTAATTGCGATTCATTCGTCTCTTGTAAGAGGTCATCGTCCCAATACTTTTGTCGAAGCCTGTCCACATGGTTGACTTCACAACAAAACAATAACACAAACGAAAACTAAAAGAATTCCAGAGCGCGTCGTTACGTGACATAGGCCAGTACGAGACTAAAAACCCTAGTAAAAAATAGTGATGCAAACGGTACAATACGGGTGTCATAGGGGAAGTGCAGGGGAAGCGGTCGAGGAGTCGCATTCCTAGCAGGTCCCAAGTTATCGCGCACGAGTAATATATAGCTCATAGAACAATAATATCGCGCACCATACGGACACGTTCACACTGTACTGTACTATATATTATTGGCTTACTTGGTTAGGTCCTTTTTTGCTTTACACAATAGTACAATACACATATAGCACAATATTGTGGCGTAGTCTGAAAGCCGCTCAAGGCCCAGGCCAAAGTGAGTTGTTAGCTACCTACATACAATGACACAGTTTTATACCATGTTTAGCATGGTGGATAAAGAAAGATCCTTATCCAGTGCTTGTCAGTATTTTTCTATACTAATATTATAAAAAGGAAAGATTTGTTTGTTTGTATTGAATTGGTTCCGAAACTACTGGACCGATTTAAAAAACATTTGAATGTTGGGAAGCTACACTATCCCCGGGTGACATAGACTACTTTTTACCAAACTGCGCAGAAGGAGGGTGAAGTTTTTATTGAAAAACTACGCATGCGAAGCTGCGGATTGGTCAGCTAGTCTCTTATAAACTGCTGTGCTACCAAATAAGTTACCTTAAGAAGCAGAATGTGAAGGATGGCAACATTTTTTGGAAATTAAATAAATCTTATCACAAATAAAATCTTATAAATCTAATGAGTGATTATAGCAGAGGACATCAATCAAAAAGCCAATGGGTTGTTGCCTGACACTTTAGTAAGCATACATGATCATAATTCATGATGATAAAAGTGTCAACGATGCGTTTATGAATGATCATTAGAACCGATAACTAGTAAAAAGTGCAATATGTCAATAACAAAGCCACATTATAATTTTCCCTTTTACGACGTAGAGCTGTCGGTGGAGACGGAAACATCTTCAAAAGACGGACTTTTTAGGATTCTGGATAACTTTGCAAAACAAAAAATGTGAAATAATTATGGTTGCCTAGCTGACCAGCCGTGCCTTCACACGTAGGGTTTCTTCAATAAAAACATTACCCTACTTCTGCGCAGTCTGGTAAAAAGTAGCCTATGTCCCAAAAAACTCGGAACTAAAACACAATAGACTTTTTTTTTTAACTTGTTATTATCTTATATCGGGTTAGTTAACTGTTTACCTAAATTAAGAGAAAAAGAAAATGTATTTTATTTATTATTTTATTTCAGACTAAATCCATAATTAAATCGACACATCACATAATTTAATTCAAAATTACAAAAATTACAAGTAACAAAATTTCTTTATTTATACCATCACAAAAGAACAAAAAAATATAACTTTCACAATTAAACTTAACAAATTTATTATACATTACATCTAAAATTATAACTATTACAGAGTTGTCCAGTTTGACGCTGAAAGTGCCTTTAGCTCAGCATATGCTACTGGCATGTTGCCATGCTGGAGCGCTGGTCTTCTTCCAGTAAAATAAGTTTTTTATTATTTTTCATAGAAGCCGGACATCGTCCAGCCCTAATTACGAGTATGAGCTAGGGAAATGACATACGTTTGCAAAACATGAGAACATTGTGGAGAAACACTATTGTTGTAGTTTTGCTTGCTGGCAATACCATCTCATTATCACACAGCTATGTTGCCTTTATATTTTTAAATTTTAGTTCACTTATTTCACACGTAAGTACGTGAAATAAATCAATAAAAATAAATATTGCTGGACATTTCACACAGCGCTATCTAGCCCCAAACTAAGCTGAGCCAGTTATCACTTTAACTAAATGATAATTTAGCAGACGCCTTTCTAAGGTCAAACTAAAAAATTTGCGTAACTCAGAAAAACAACATGTTATAACCAAAATCTTATGTTTATTGCTTTTCAAAATTCTAAGAAGGTTGCAACATTTCAAAAAATATAACATTCGAAATTCAAATAGTTCCGATTAGCTAGAAGTGCAAAACTTTTAGTGTACCCCATGTATACAAATGCATAAATGTATGAAATATCAACGATCGGATAATAAGGAGTAATAAAATGTTATAACCAATTGTACGAATAGGCGTTTAGTAGATATTTTCTTTTCATAAAATTAAATCATCTTAGCTTCCTGTGTATATTATTAGCGGCCTATCATTAACGTCCATTCCTTCTGACTTGTCCTGTCGACTTGTAGAGTAACGCGACGGGATAAAACTTAGAACAATTGTTAACTATCGGTCACAGAAAAATAATATGTAACGAACAATACTTCTAAACCACCGTTCGATAACTACATAGGTACTGTGCCTACTCAAACAGAAAGAGACTACCCGCAACACAGGGTATCCCAGTGTGGAGCTAGTATTGTTTTATATAACCTACCTACTTATATGTTGAAATATACTACTATTTACATAAATATTGTGTAAGATGTAATAAAATCAATGAATTAAGTATTTTTTTTGTATTGCACTACCTACCTATGTATCTAATTTCACGATGATCGGATCAACGCTCCGAAAGTTATCCTCCGGACAAACATACATACATACGACGCCGATTTGCCCAAGTTGATTTATGGCGGGTTCTTATATCCGGTAACCGACTACGCCTCGTATCTCCCTGAAAAAGTGTCAAACTAGTGTCAAACTTTTGACAGATTTTCAAAGAGAAACGAGTCGTAGCTGGTTACCGACACGGATATAGGAACCCGGCGTTAGAGATCTCGCTTCGATCGATCAATTATGTTTGTTTAATTATGGCTGTACTTTGTACTACCCATGGGATATGTTTGAAATAAGTTTTTTACTAACAAATATGGATCTTTGACATCTGATTTTTTTTTTATTTTATTTATTTAAATTTTACACATCAATGAATAAGACCAATTGTATACAATCTTTGGATAATACTCATTTTAATTATTTTGTTGTACAATAAAGTATTATCTATCCAGAAACTTCATATTAGATGTGTTTTTTCACATAATCATAAAAATATAGGTTTTAATACACCTTAATCACACTAATATTATAAATGCGAAAGTTTGGATGTTTGTTTATTTATTTGTTTGTTTGTTACTCAATTACGTCGAAACGACTGAACTGATTTTGATGTAATTTGGTGGGTACGTAGATTATAACCAGTATTAATATATAGACTACTTTTATCCTATAAATCAGTTTCCATGGGATAAAAATGGGATGTCAAAGTTTCTATATCTATTTTTGCACCCCGGAGCAACGCGGGCGAAGCCGTTGGTAACAGCTAGTTATTAATAAAACAGTGCATTTTTAATATTCCATACCATAAAATAAATATTAACAAGTAGAGTAACTTATCAACTCTCATCGTTACGGTCAAGGTTGTTATTTCCTGCGATCACTTTTACTTTCGCATGCGCGCGCTCAGCCGTTGCTAAGCAAAATCTCTAACTAACCTAGAACTTCAATTTAACTTTAGTTCAACTTTTGCTGTTAGAAGGCTCTTATTTTAAGCATTTTAAGTTGTTTTGGTGTTTTTTATATATGTATTATATGTATGTATTTACAAAACAAAGTATTCTATATATACTATTCTATATTATATCTATATAAGTATTCTATCAGTTATCTGATTCCCATAATACCAGCTCGGCTTAGTTTGGGGCTAGATAGCGCTCTTTGAAATGTGGAGCAATATTTATTTTATTTATCTACTGATTAAACCGGGTATTCATCACGTATTTACCTTTTTTATTTGTTATCCCGACGCGACGTTTCGATTGTGTTGCAACAGCCGTGGTCACTGGCGGACTGTATTTTATTTATTTAAAAAATTTAGAACCTTTTCAACTTGTAAACTTATACGATGCCAGTAAAAAATGAGCCCAGATCAAGTGGGATTGGGCCAGCTACGTATGTTGTCAGTTTAGTTAAATATCGAAATGATGAGCCATACAAAATGCAGCTACCGCAGCGACCCCAGCCACATACAGGCACAATGATGAGTCATACAAAATCCTGCAATCCTGCTACCGCAGCATCTACAAGCACGCTGTCTTCAACTAAAATAAAGTCGAGAGATTTATTAAAATAAGTTATATCTATAAGAGTTAGTTACGCAGTGATATAATAGGTATTTGTATTTCCTTCCGCCATGATTAGATTCCAGTCGGTTACATACAACGTAAATCCGATACAAGGAAACGTACCTGTAATTCTAGGCACTCGCTTTCACTCAAAGGTCGCGGGTTCGATGCCTGACCCGTGTGACACTGTCCTGGTATTATCAACGTTTTTTGCATGGATTTTGTACAGTCAGCGACATCATTAGCATTTAATAATAAAACTAATTTAGTCAACTGTCAAAACTTCAAAATAGAACAATTTTCTTTATCAGATATTTTTCTAAAATTATGATACCTATAATAACTCTATTTAAGATATAGAACATAAATAATATAATATGTAGGTACCTACGTAAAAAAGAAAAACACTTCCTATACATTGTTCTTCGATGAGCTACGCGCAGGTTTTTATTAATAAATTATAAGGATTATGAGTTATAATACTTTTATTTAGGACTTGATTCGAAGGTTTAATTTTAAGTGTTAAATCCTTATATTAAAATGATCATTCTGTTAATAAAAATAGCAGGTTATAAAATTGGGGTATAACCATTTGCTAATCAACTTTCGTCGTTGACTGTACATAATTATTGAGCTATTGTTTAAGTTTCGTGTTGTTTTTCGCATAATCTGTAATAGATAGCTTTTTGTGTCAATCTATGAATAGCATATTAATCTCTTAATTATATCATTATGCACTCATAGCTTTGCTAAGAAGAATAGTGAACCCGTTACAAAGTCCTACTTACAACTTCACAATCAATTCTAAACTAATGAAAATGAAACAAAAATTTACATGAATAAATTTTAATTACTTAAAATCATATGGATCAGTTTGAAACGTCAATTTTACTGCCAGTTCTTCTGCGACCGAACCTGGAAAGAACCAGGCACAGTTTCAGCTCTCCAGCTCGGGTACGGCCGTAACTGATAGGACAGACAAACAGACGAACACACTCACTCATATTTGATTCGATCATGATTTCACGGATCACTTTGACCAATCAGGCTTCAAAAGTTTTCCTACTTCTATTAGTCAAAGTGATTCAATTAAGATTTCCTGGGAAGACTATATGAAACCCAAAAATAGAACAGATGTATGTAATTGGTATCGTAATAATGTTAGTTTTTCTGTGGTTGTATCAAAAAATGTACGCTGTATGTAGTACACCACCGATACCCTAGGTAAAACTCACATGATCCATTTCACCCAAAGGTTGTCTGGTACAGATCGCTACTTAGCGATAAGACCGCCAATTGTATACATTCAATCATGTACGATGAGCTAGTTGATGCAAGGCTCCTCAGCCTGGAGCATCGACGAAAGGTTGCTAGCCTCTCGGTTTTTTATCGTGTACATTTCGGGGAGTGTGCGGCGGAACTTTTCAACCTGATCCCACCATCTCCATTCTATCAACGGACAACCAGACGCTCTGCGGTGCGCCACAGCTATATGGTAAAAATATCTCCCTTTCGCACAAAGCGGTTCTCTTCGACCCTTTATTATGCCCACCGCCAAAGAGTGGAACGCCTTGCCAGAGTCTGTGTTTCCACAGCCTGGGTATCTTTAAGTCGCGAGTGAATAGGTTTCTTCTAGGCAAGCGTATACCATCGTAGACTGCATCATCGCTTACCATCAGGCGATATCGTGGTCAAACGCAAGCCTATAACGTATAAAAAAAAATGTAGATTTTAATTGTTTTGTTGTTTATGGTGTGTAATAAAGTATTACTTATCTAAGTACGCTTGAATCTCAAAACGCGCTTCTGTAACGTTCTAGAACTGATGTCGACCCTTCAATTGCATCACAGTTCAATCACCTTTACCGGCTACCTTACCGCGGATTACGAGAACATATACCAATCGATCATAATGGTATTTATATTCATAACGCCGATTCATTATGTCTTACCACGCTGTGAATACAGGTCTGTCGCAACGAATTTTAAGCACAGTAACTAACTGGCCAGTGAAGGACAGCTACTGTCTTACTGTCCAAGGGTGACTGGCTCCGTGAACAGCAAGGAGCGAGTTACAAGTCAGTTATGTCTGGTTTTCTAAGGTGATGCTCGTAATACATCTAAAGTTAACCAAAGCCTGTACAAAATTAGTATACAACGCACAAGTAGGGGGCTGACATCACCTAATTTTTAGACCTAAATCATATTATTTCATCATGACTGTTAAATTGACTAAGCAGCATCGTCGCAAAGGCGCCGCCGATTTACGGAAAAAATTGTTTATTGAAAATGTATCGATTACTGGATAAATATTTAAGCTACCGGTATTAACCCACCTCTAAAATCAGTTTATAATAATTAGTAAGATTCCAGATGTGTGTTTTAAATTAAAGTCGTACATAACTACGTGACGACCTCCGTGGTGCAGTGGAGGAATAGCCGGCTTAGAAGCAGGAGGTTGCGGGTCCAATTCCCGCCGCGGAACAAATTTTTGCATGATCTACAGATATTTGTTCCGGGTCTGGTTGTTTCTCTATATATTAAACGTATGTATTTAAAAAAAATGTTTTTATGTATTCTATCAGTTATCTGTTTCCCATAGTACAAGCTCTGCTTATTTTGTGGCTAGATAGCGCTGTGTGAAATATCCAGCAATATTTATTATTATCTTTATGGGCCGAAGAATAAGTTAATTGCTATTCTGTAACTATTTTATTTTTGCCTGAATTAAATGATTTATAATTATTATTTATTAAAAATATTTATATAAAAATTATTACAAACCTTCGGTTCGCCGATGACATTCTTTTTGCCCCAAATGCATCCGAGTTACAAGAAATGCTACAAAAACTAAGCACAGCAAGTCTCGAGCTTGGACTAATGATGAATCGATCAAAGACTCGAATTAAGACCACTAGCACGAAACGTAGGGTGGTGGTAGACGAGCAAGAAATACACTATGTCGAGTACATCTACTTGGGCCAGTTAGCTTCCTTCGAAAACAGGCAGGGCAAAGAAATCGATCGTCGTATTGACAATGCCTTGAAGAACTACTGATCCATGAAGACATTCACGAAAGGCGACCTTCCATTATCACTCATCAACAAACATCAACTCATCGACATGTGTATTCTGACTGCCCTAACCTACGCCCAGTCTTGGTCACTGACTGAATCTCAAAAATTCAGGCTCGGGGTTTGTCGAAGAGCGATCGAGCGCAGCATTTTGGGTGTCAAGAGAATAGATAGGATTCGGAACACCTCGCTGCGCTCAAGGACTGGCATCGCTGACGTCGGTATCAAGGCTGACAAGTTAAAGTGGGATTGGGCGGGTCATGTCTCCCGCATGCAACCAAATAGGTGGGCTAAGGTTGTAACTGGATGGATCCCTGTGGATGGAAAGCGACACCGTGGGAGGCCTTAGAAGCGGTGGCGCGATGATTTGGACGCTTTTTATGGGGACTGGCGGGATTTAGTACTAGATCGAGAAAAGTGGAGAGATAAGGGTGAGGTCTTTGCCCAGCAGTGGTACAGCATAGGCTAGATAAAAAATATTTAAAAAATCCTTTCCAAGCTACAGAGGTCTTGGCTTTCGAAGAGCTTAAAAATGACAACAGAGGTGGAACAAACAAAAACGGATCTTGCATACGGATAGACCTGTGAAGTATGCAGTACTGACGGGATAGTAACTGGACCGTTGGGAACGCAGCCTAAGGTTATAATGATTAAGCAGTAATATCTGATTGGTAAACAAATATAGTTCGATGTTTACGATCATTTTGATGTTATTTTGATTGCTTAAAATAATATAATTAGATAATATACATAAACGTACAGAAGACGATTATTTTATAATTTACTAGCTGTTGCCCGCTACTTCGTACGCGTTACACTACTAAATGTGTAGATAACCTAGAAATAAAGCTAAACTCGTTGTTGCAACTTACCTTGTCACCCCATTTGTATCCCATGAGACCTGAGTTATGGGATAAAAAGTAGCCTATGTGTTAATCCAGGTTATAACCTACGTATGTACTAAATTTTATCGAAATCGGTACATCCGTTACGACGTGATTGAGTAACATTTAAACTTTCGTATATATAATATTAGTGTGACTAATAAGTGAGTGAGAAGTAATAACGAGTAGTATGTTTTACTTAGAAAACTTTCGTGATTTATTTCCATAAATATTAAAAAAAATCCAAAAGTATTTATATTTACGCTTTTTAAAGCGTAATGTCAGAGCTTTTACACGGGAAGTCTGTGGGTCCGAAATACCAAAAGATCATTGGAGGACCTACGCATCCAATATAATAACATCTTCCGGATGATGTTGCGGTTGCCCCGATACTGCAGTGCATCGGGGATGTTTGCCTACTATCACACAGATGGCTATCACGCTATCATGCGCAAAAAAACGGCATCGCTGATGAGCAGAATTCGGGGCAGTCGCAACAGCATCCTGAGGACAGTGGCTGAGTGCTGCACATCTCCGCTCTGGAAGTGTTTTGTGTGGAGGGTGATTAATGAAGGAAATAATTTCCTCAGTTAGTCACCCTTGGCACAAAATGGTGTTTTCTATTTTCACCCAGTGCCTATTTTTTATTTTTGTATATTTAGCTGTTCTTCTTTGTTGTTATATATATATATATATATTTTTGTGTGTATGTTAGTCTTAAGATATGGACTCTAGTTGTTTGAAATAAAATATTTTTATTTTTATGTTATATTTTAGAATAATAATAGTTATAATTTTTTACAGCGAAATGACAATCACATTATTAATTTATTTTGTGAGAAGATACTGGTTATTATGGTAATACTTATATATGTATTTATACTACTCTATGTATTTTATTAACATTTTTGTGTTCTTACACGTAATTTGTTTTTTTCGTATTTTTAGTTTAATTTAGACTGTCTATTTATAAATTCTCTTTTATATAAAGTAAATCCGTTTTTGGCCGTATGCTACGCTTAGTATAAGTTTGTATCTTACATATTAAAGGCTGTGGATGTTGTTAAATAAATAAAATAATATAAAAAAATTAGATACAATTTTGTAAAGAACAAGCTACTTAAATATGTTTAAAAAATAAAACCCGACTATGTACCATTGTGTACCTTTGTGTACCTTTGTGTACCTTTGACCTTTGTCGATGGTAGCCTATACCACCCGGTCCATAATACCAAATATATTGACGCCACATTTCTCAAAATCGGAAAAGTAATTTACCGTGGAACATAGGTAAATACATACATACATATGTTGCCTTCCTTTTGGATTTGCCGTAGGATTGGTGAAAATGAAGCTGAAATGTGATTTGTGGTTAGAACGCATTTACGGAAATGCGAAACCGATTTTGCCACAGCGCGAAATTATACGGATATTACATTTTATTTGTGTATATTTCTATCTGTCTGTATTTCTCAATAGATATAACGTCTTGGTATGGTACTGTAAAGTTAAATAAAAAGCTGAAAGTTTGATACAGCGCTAACTCGCGCCCCTAACCTAAGCAAAGCTTGTGGAAACCAGATAACCGATAGAATATCTATGTTATTTTTTACTAATAGTTAACTAATCCTCGTTTAAAGAAACACCCGGAACAAATATCTGAAGATCATGCAAACATTTGTGGCAACAGTTTACCATTCGAAGCGTTCGTCGCCTCCATCTAAACCTAAAGAGGAATACTAAAACTAAACAGTCAAAAATCTGTTAAAATCGAGCCATTTTAATAGGTAACATTTGACGTCTGATGACGTCTCTCAGTTCGGTACAACTCGTACCGAACTCGTACTCGTATCGGTCATTATTATAATAGATATGTAATCGTAATTGAAAAAAGTTAAGCAATTATGCAGTTCTAACAAAACGAAAAAATATATTATTTTATGCCCGCCATTACAAGGTTACGTTGTTGAATTTTGATGAACTGTCAAATGTTACCTATTAAAATGGCCTGAGAATAATAACAGTGATAATAACTGGTGGAAAAATTAACCGGCCACTGTAACTTATATCTCAAGATTTTATGAAATTCCTAGATACCAGTGAACCCGGCAATGAAAGTAAAAGGCGCAGGTTCGACACTCGGCCCGGGGCGGAAGACAGAGCGAGATAGAAAGTATCCGGGTTCCGAGCACGAGTGGTTTTGCATTATGAATTATGCATTCTGCATTGTTGGATTTGAAGATAATTAGGGTTTGTTGTACCACTGGATCTGTCTTAGTTTGGACTAGATGAATCCACCACGACTTCGTGAAAAAAAATTGTACCATATAAGAACCTAATGCGGTATCAGTAGGAATAGTATAAAGTTGGTTCAAGTGTTTTCAGTGTTGTAATTTTAATGGTAAGGACGTCTCGTTACAAATAAGGTTGATACCATTCACAAAAAAGATTAGAGCTAGTTCGGCATATTAGTAACTAGCTTCCGCCAGCGGCTTCGCACGCATGGTTTGTAAACAAAAAGTAGCCTATGTGTTAATCCAGGCTATATTCTACGTACATACCAAATTTCATCGAAATCGGATAAGCCGTTCCGACGTGAAAGGGTAACAAACATCCATACATACAAATATTCGCGTTTATAATATTACGAGCTGTTGCCAGCGACTTCGCACGCGTGGTTTGCCAATAAAAAGTAACCTATGTGTTAATCCAGGTTATGATCTACGTACATACCAAATTTCATTGCAATCGGTTTAGCCGTTCCAGCGTGAAAGAGTAACAAACATCCATACATACAAACTTTCGCGTTTATAATATTAGTAGGAAGTGGGATTAGGGGGATTACGATATTTCTGAAGCCTGAATGTAAAAAAAAAACTCGAAAAAACTTTCTCCCCGACCTATTTTAATAATGTTTTATAACGAACTACTTCATGCCTTTTCAACCCTAGGGGTGATTTTCAGGTAATGACTATCCCAGGTTTCATTATGTAAATTGGTAAGTAATTAGGCAAAAATGTACGCCTATTAACCGAACGAATAACGTTTTACCATACAAAGTTCAACACCCCTTTTCACCCTCCCAGTTCTACCCAGGCTCTACCACAAAAAAACTAACACCTTTACGAGGTTTTAAGAAAAACCTGGTACGGTTCGGTCGACGATATAAACGAGTAGTTTTACTTCATTTGTCACGTAATCTGTAGTGACATAACAATACCATTTTACCCAAAAAATATATTCTAATGACACCACAATAATCCCAATTTACCCAAACAATGCAAGTGGAGCAAACTAATCATCGAATCAAGTAAAGCTTTACTTTCCAAGTAAGCGTTCTCCGCAATGTGACGGCTGTATGTAGCGGCGGCGATAAGTGTACGCGTCCAGAAGTAACGACAATTATTTATTTATTTATTTCTAAGATTAAAATCTACTACAATATTGTCTATCATGTTTACAAAAAGAAAAAGAGGGGATTCTTTCCATGAATTCTTCATTCTTTTTTATACATTATATATAGGCTTGTTTATACTATACTATAGGCTCTCGCCTGATGGTAAGCGAAGATGCAGTCTACGATAGTACACGCTTGCTCAGAAGAAACCTATTCACTCGCGATTTCAAGACCCCTATGTTGTAGTTATCAGGAAAATACTCAGGCAAGGCATTCCACTCTTTGGCGGTTGGCGGTGCGCTTAATAAAGGTAGCAGAGAACCGCTTTGTACGAATGAACATAAACTATATGATATCTCCTTTTAAGGGTTTAGATATCTGAATTAGGCAACATATCTTCGTAATTTTCCAGCCATTTAATAGATTTTATAATATCGCGCGAGCGAATAATATTAAAATGAAACTATTTATCCAACCTCAATATTCTACAACCTTTGTAAACAATATTAGATATATACTGCAACTTTATGTATCACTGCCGTCATATAACGTCCACTGGTAACTATAAAACCGTAGCTTAATTATCGTAACCGGACATCGTGAATAACACACGTAACAACACGTAGATCACGTGTTATGTAATAGCTGCATAATGTTGGTTTCAATGACAATTATTTTGTTTGTTTATGGAGTACGAAATAGTTGTTTGTTCTCACGAATGATTTGTAAGAGATGATGATAAAAAGTGTAGCACCCAAAGTAAATATATGTATATAGATAATACTTTATTGCATACCATAAGCAACAAAAACCTTTATATAGCCATCAAATTCCACAAGGCCGCCTGAAAAGTCGTAAGAGTTTTCAGCATTCCACGCAGGCCACCAGCGAAAACCCATCTGTTGCTAGACGCGCACTGTGGATAAATAGTGACCCCCCACCACCTGACTTTATTCCCTCTCAAGAACAGCTTCCACCAGGGCACGACCTGCCGTGGCCAGTGTGGAAGTCCTTAAATAGGCTTCGCACACAGGTTGGTCGCTGCAGAGTCAATATGTGCAAATGGGGGTTCAGGGATCCCAGACAAACGCAATGCGACTGTGGTGACCCTGCACAGTCGATGAAACACCTGTTAATGCGCCCTTTGTGCCCGAGCACCTGCACAATGGTTGACTTAAAAATGGCTTCTCCTGACGCCATCAATGTAGCCAAGTATCTATCTAACACAATATAAGTAGAACTATTGACACGCTAAGAAGAAGAATCAACAAAACGATTAAAATTAACATTATTTGAATAAATGAATGCAATTGGCGGTCTTATCGCTAAGTATCCTGAAGTAGTAAGTAGTAAACCGGCCGGTAAAATACAATTCTACGCAAACTTTTGCAGAAACTATGCAAATGCAGTCGCCGCATAGATGATTGATGACCTAATTTTACTTTCGTGATTTATTTCAAACTACGAGTATATTATAAACACGGGATTTATCACGTACAGTTTTATCTGCTCTAAAAAAATTAATAAATTTATCGAAGGTATCAGAATTGGCCAGAATTGGGTTTCTCAAACGGCTTATAAGACCAACTTAATTCCGTGACTTAGAAGGTTTTACCTATTTATTCGATTCCCGCCGCGGAACAACTGATTGCATGATCTACAGATATTTGTTCCTGGTCTGGGTATTGAAAAAAAGAAAGAGAAAATATTTTTTCCACCACCTGCCCGACAATGTCAAATTATATCTCATGTAAACCTCACCGAAAGCAGGTGATTAAATCCCTACGGCTGAGCCGCGAGTAAAGTTGTACTGAATTGCATTATGCCCGCGAGGGCATATGATTTGTATTTGGAACCTCATCGGTATTACAATTTTAACCAAAAAGACCCCTGCAATAAGAACTTATTCGTAAATCGAACAGCGCGCTGCACAGAATGCACCAACCTAGATTTGGTTTATATTGTCTCGCAGAACGTGTGAAAAGTAGAGGAGAGAGATTCTCCTCGTGGATAAAACTGTCTGTATCTTGACAGAAAAAGGAAGATGAAAGAAAATACATTTATTTGACACGGACATAGGACAGACCATTCAGAACAGAACAAACATACCTACTTACAATAGATTATAAATTATTAAAAAGAAAAGAAAAATCAAACAGATCTTGGGCGTGCTTATATCCCTCTCTGCACTCAGGATTCTAGTAACTACTCGTATTTCACTCCGCTCGTGAGTTAACTCTAGAATGCTTCGTTACGTTCGGGATTCAATATAGCGTCCGTGACTCAAGACACTGCTTTATCCCCTCGTTTAATAATCTTCTATTATTATGCCAACCACTATTATCACAAAAAATATATACAATACAACAAAAGATTAAATAGTTTTCTTTGTAATCCGGTTTCTCTCGATACAGGCTAGACCTAGTACGGGAACCATTAGAAGGTAAAACACACTACACTTAAACTTTTTGTAAACTTTTGGTGAATAAATGTATATGTGTAAGTTATTAGCAACCGCCACAAAAAGGTTTCAACACAGCATTTTGCTTTGTCATAGCATGGTTAGCCAGAGTGTTAGCCAGACAAACTAGAAATAAAAATAGAATGTATCTACCAAAGCACAACTCGACATTTTTTAACAGTAACGCTCATTGCATGGCGGTAAAAATATTTAATAAATTACCAGACGAATTAAATTTTTTATCTTTCACTTTATTTAAACGCCGAATTAATAAATGGTTATCATCCAAATGTTTTTACACTATTGCGGAATATTTTAATTATAAGTACTAGACATGACATTATTTTATTTAATTTTATTGACATTTTTATATTGTGTAGGAATAGTTAATTTTGATTATTTTATATGTAATATTTGCACACCAGGACATTATCTGGTAGAATGTTCAGAGCTTAAATTGTATACATTAAGACCAGTGTAAAATTGTACCAACTAACTTTCTGCGAATAAATTATCTTGTATCTTTAAGGTAAAACAGCGCTGGTCTTATTGCTCTATATATTATCGACGATCTCCGTGTCGCAGTGGGCGAATAGCCGGCTGTGACGCAGGAGGTAGCGGGTTCGATTCCCGCTGCGGAACAAATGTTTGCATGATCTACAGATATTTGTTCCGGGTCTGATTGTTTCTCTATGTATTATAAGTATGTATTTACAAAATAAAAAAGTATATATGTATTATATCAGTTATCTGGTTCCCATAGTACAAGTTATGCTTAGTTTGGGGCTAGATAGCGCTGTGTGAAATGTCCAGCAATATTTATTTATTTATATTTATTATTAGTACGTATTACCAAAAAAAATATGTTGTATTAGTTATATGGTTCCCATATTAAAGATATGCTATGTTTAGGGCTAGATAGCGCAGTGCGATTTGTCCAGCATTATTAATGAAAACATAACAATGCATTTTACGATCTTCCTCAGACGTATTACTCTTATCATCGTTGTAATAAATTCCGTTTGCTGTAATTATCGGGGTCGATGTTACTGATGGCAGATATCTGTCGGAAGCTGCGGCTAATGGCTTAGATGCTAGATAGCTGAATGACGAGGCTTTATTCTTGACTAGTAACCCGCCATGCCTTTGCACTTACATCTACCAGTAAAACTGAAGTGGTTTTGTATAACAATGAACTATAAGCGAGAGGCCTCATTAGTACGTTGCATTGTCGCAGCATCAACATTGCGTCATTTTACATATATTATATTTGTTAGTGACATGCCACATTATGCGTTGCGTCGTCGCACGATACGTTTCAACGGATTGACGGACGAGAGACGAAGCGGGGGGAGGGTGATGCACTGCGCTGTCGGAGCTCCGGTGCGACGACGGACACTCACTATTTCATAATGCAATCACGATTTTTTTTTCTTTTTTAACGAATCGACTTATCTCGCTGTTGGCCTCTGAGGACGTTGCAGCTTAACCGAACTTTTGGCGAGCGCAGAAGACGCTCAGCCCTGTAAATTTTGATGAGGCACCTAGCGCAAGGGCACCACTTAGGTACGAACCTCGGCTTGGGCTGTTGCCAGGATGGGAATAGGAGAGAAACGTCCGGGTACGTGCTTGTACCTCGTATAGGCGGCGACTTAAGGGACTTGTTGCCCTCGCCGGCGAGGTCGGAATGCAATCAAGAGAGATATATCCAGAATATTTTATTGTTTCTACGTTCGTTTCGGTGGTGGCGTAACAAAAGCAACAATAGAACACGTTTGTTCCGATCCATAGCAGATCGAAGACTGAAATCCACACTGAGACGCTGCGCTGCGAAGGTGTGCGTCGCCCTCTTGCGTTGCGACGTCGTGTGTCATCGCAACAATGCGTTGATCCGTTGCGATGACGCAACGCCACGTACTAATGAGGCCTCACTCTTATATTGCAGCACGATGCATTCATTTCATAATCACACCGCAAGTTCACAAAGCACATAATCTTACTGACTTTCAACCTGTGGTCAGTTGCACATTCAGTTTATTACATCATCTTAAAGTCATCAATTTTTATTTGTTCCAACACTAGAAGCAATCACTATGATTATTGAACCCCGAGTGGGTTCAAAACGCGGTGCCAGATGACCCCATCAGATGCACTTTCTCCAGTAATGACTTATGGTGTTACGTAAGTTGTGGTTGTGTCAAATTAGAAGCAAATTAGTCATCGGTATTGGGAAAATGTTTGACATTTGGGATTGTCGATTTGATTTGAAGATAGATGTTGCGGGTGAACGCTTTGCCCTCTCACAATACAAACTAACCTATACTAATGTTATAAAAAGGTACAGTTTTTGTTTGTGTGTAGGCAATTTGAAGGGGCACCAAATTTTTCAATAAAAAATGTTGCAAAAATATAAATAGTTTCAAAAAGCACTTTCTATCCTGTACACGCCCCCCCCCCCCCCATTTCCCTCTCAAACTCTGGAGGAGAGGGGGCGCTACATCAAGTTTCTGCCCTGGTTAGTAAAAATTCTAGATTCGGGCCTGTAGTAGTTAGATAAAAATATATATAAAAGTATATAGCGTTGCTGAGTAAATTCACTTCGATTTTGCTACAATAAAAAAATATCCTAAATGGGTGGCCAATTTAAGATCAAAACCTGTTTCTTTTAATATTAAGATTAGTGAGTTTTCGAACACGAAAAAATTTATTGCTGCATTCTTGACAACTTGCGCGTCACAACCCCTCCAAGTATCTATCTAATATTATGTCTAGGTACAAAATATTAAAAGGCGATCTTTCCACAGTTGGGAATTACCCCAGCTAGCTACATTGCTCTACTGAAATATCGAGCAATTTATTTTTATTAAAATTGCCTTAATATAAGTTTGACTTTGCTAAAACGTGATGTGATCAAACATTGCAGTGCGTAACAGGCACGTTTTGCGCTTATGACGTGCGTAGACTGACAAATAACAATCGATGACTTAAGTTTAATGCTAATCATTAAACATGCCTTTCATCTGGTCATGAACTAGGTCATATAGTTTTTCTATTCCAACTACGATTAAGACGCGATTCTACTGCTACGTACGGTCACACTACGCTCGTCAACTTAGTTTCGCTTTGCATGAAAATGTAGGCGATTCCATCCACTGCAGCCCACGGCCACAATACGAAGAACTCGAAGATGATAAGATCTCAAAAGTTGATGATTTATTTTCTCCTCAATTTCCAATCTAGGAATATTGTGTATTAATTTGTGCATTTGTAGCCAGATCTATCTAAAAATACAACCATCAGAACAAAAACAAAAGCGAAAGACGCAGTTCGACAGATCTTGGTTCTCAAATGGAAATGGGCGGGCCAACTGCAAGGGACCAAAGCCAACCGATGAAGTCAAATTATGACAAACTGGATCTACCGTGGTACAAAGCGCAGAAGGGGAAGACCTTCAAAGAGATGGAACGATGACATAGTAGAAGAGGCCGGAAAAATATGGCAAAGAATCGCAAGAGACCGGATAGAGTGGAGTCAATTGGAGGAGGCGTTTACCGCCACAGGCGGTCCTTACACGACATCAACAAGCAAGTAAAATAATATAATAAGTTAAGTTTTTTTGTTTATTTTATATTAGTTAATTTTTATAATTATGTACCTACCTAATCATAGTGTATTGGAAATAAAGCTATTTTTATTTAATTTTTTGTAGCCAAAAAGCTAGCGTGCGTAGCCTCTGCGTGCGCATCTTGCGCAGCAGTGGAATCACGCCTTTATACAGATATGAACGTCGTTACTCGTAGATTAAATTCGTAGAAAAATAAAAATATTGTGCGCAACAGAATTTAAAATCAAGTTCTTTTCGACGGATTTATAGTTTTGATAGAGACATTGAACAATAATGAGTTTAACATTTTATCGTATACTTACACATGAGGTGAAAAAGAAGGGTGGTATTAATTTGAAGCCTATGAGTCTGTGTATCTCAATCCAGGTCATAATCTATTTATATACCAAATTTCATCGAAATCGGCTTAGCCGTGAAAATGCACCAAACAGTCAGATGGAGTTACTTTGCGATTTACGTGGGTGGATAAGCAACACAAAAAAAAAACTACAAAGTACCACAATATAACATAAAGTAAAAAGGGGCAGAAAATATGGTATTAAAAAAACCTCTATTGCGTCGGTGGTTAAACACGGACATAGCTAAGAACCAACCCAGTTAAACTAGCTTTCCATTTAAAAGAACCTCGTCCGAATCTGTCCATCCGTCTGGGAACACGATGCCACAGCGGACAGACACAGATAGACAGATAAATAAGTTTTTTGGTGAAAAATTACTTTTTCAAAACAAGATTTTATTAAATTCATAATCGGAACTGCAAGCAGATTCAAATGAGCCCAAACACTAGTAGCCTACTATAATCCATTCAGAAGTTTCGTTGTCTAGCATCCGTTTCCAACATGAGACCACCTCCATAGTACCATATTATTGCATTGTCACCGAAGTTACTTATTGTATTCCGAATTTCAGCTCGATCGGTTGAGAGGAACGGGTTTTAAATTCAGTTGAAGACTCCACCCGGACAAACAATACATTCATTGCAAGTTAATAAATCTTGTAAAATAGACATGAAACTTAAAACAACCGTTTTATGACTTATTTAAACTTATACGTAACTTATATTTGGTACTATATTTACACAGCCAAGACAGGCCAGTATAAATGAGCCGATAAATTGAACGGAACAGTGTCTGGGGTCATCATAAATGACTTGATTTGCTTTCTCTGATAACTGTGGGGTCACACATGTCAGTCACATGCATTTCGTGGGGTAGATAATATAAATAAAAATTTATTGCTTTTAGGGTTCTGTAGCCAAATGGCAAAAAACAGAACCCTTATGGATTCGTCATGTCTGTCTGTCTGTCCATCCGTATGTCACAGCCACTTTTTTCCGAAACTATAAGAACTATACTGTTGAAACTTGGTAAGTAGATGTATGCTGTGAACCGCATTACGATTTTAACACAAAAATAGAAAAAAAACAATAAATTTTGGGGGTTCCCCATACCTACAACTGAAACTCAATTTTTTTTTCATCAAATCCATACGTGTGGGTATCTATGGATAGGTCTTAAAATGATATTGAAGTTTCTAATATATTTTTTTTCTAAACCGAATAAATTGCGCGAGAGACACTTCCAAAGTGGTAAAATGTGTGTCCCCCCTCCCTGTAACTTCTAAAATGAGAGAGAATGATAAAATCATAAAAAAATATATGTCGTACATTACGATGCAAACTTCCACCGAAAATTGGTTTGAACGAGATCTAGTAAGTAGTCTTTTTGTCGATCAAAGTTACAACGAACTACAAGAACTTTTATATTATGTTACTTGCTGCTACGGAACCCTTCATGGGCGAGTCCGGCTCGCACTTGGCCGCTTTTTTAGTATTGGCGAAGTTAGAAGTCAATATAATCATAATATAAATGGGAGAAAGGTCTGCCCCATTTCTTTCTCATCCTGATAGTCGCGCCAACGTTTCCGTGGTCTGCTTCGTTGCCGTCGTCCTGTAAGTTGCCAGTCGAGACATTTTCCCAGCAATGGGACAGTATGAGTTATTAAAAAAAATATAAATGTTTATTTACTTAGAAAACTCGTGATTTCTTTCAATTATTACTGTAAGTACAGGATTTATCACATACCGTTTTATCGGTGTTTCGACCGACAATGTTTCGGTTCAATTCGTGAACCTTCACCAGGGTGAAAAAAAAATGATTGAAAATTTAGTACGTGTGTGATAAGGTCCTAGATTTTATAGTGATTTGCTGCCTTCGAAATTCCGATTCGATATTCAGATATTCCGTATGTGACCTGACCGGCCTAATACCATCATTATTTTTCGGCCTTGCAAATCACTAGCGTTCATTCCATAGCGATTGTGAATTGCGACAGGAATGAACGTCAATGCATGCGACACCAAGTCTCAATCCACGAATAACCCAATTATTACCTATCGTAGATTTACCTAAAGTGCAGTGTAGGTACCTGATGTAAAATCTACTTCCGGCTTAAACAATATGACACGCGAGTTTTTTGCCGCTAAAGAAAGCTATTAGCCATTCACAGTAATCTATATAATTGTTCGAGTTGATAAGTAATAAAATAACCAAAAAGACGAAGCATTCACGGTTCGCTTTTTGTCATTTCGAAAAACGATTTCTCTCTCTGAACTGTTGTTAATTACTCACCTTTTGACAGAAAGATTAACGTTTTTTGTACTATTTTTGTTAAATAAGAAGGTTTTCACTAATGGACTTTGAAGACTCTTTAAGAAGAAAGGTATTGAGAACTCTTCAGTTCGAGTTTTGCTGTTCATCTTCTGTCTGTCATTAGATCAACTCGCGACATCATCGTAACTTGACTGTTATGTATGACTTATTTACTACCCATATCATTTATGTATCGGACCAAGTTTCTCCTGGGCTGCCTAGGGTTTAATAGTTTGGAGGTGAGAAGAGCAAATTACCAATTAAGAACCATGCTCAAGGTTCTTCATGGGAAGATAGATGCCCCTGATCTCCACGATGAGCTCTTGCGGTTCTACGTTCCCGACAATTACCGCCGCAGTAGGAGACACAGATTGTTCTCGGAGTTATTTTGGGGAAGAGTAGCGCGCGCTCAGTCGCCCAGCCCGCGAACGCTTTCTGCGCTTAAAAATAAGAATAAAAAATCATCATCATCATTGGCCTCTTATAGCTATTGATCGAGCGTTGATCCGATTATCGGGAAAATTAGCATATAGGTAGGTAGTGATAGCACAATTGTGGCGTGACTAAATAAGCTAATGTAAAAATTAAAAATGTTGAGGGGTTGTTTAGGTATCGGGGTTCAAGAGGGGTAAAAAAAAACTCAAAATGAAACAATTAGGTCAAGTGCGATGTCTAATTAAAGGTCTTTAATTTGTACATTTAGACCCTGTTTTTATTTGTAATATAAGAACTGCTTTAACAAAATTCACGAGGTCCACCAGTACTGAACCACAGTAATACCACAGTACTGAAATTTGGTATGCGTATAGCTTTAGGTACACTAATATAAGGAAAAGTATGAAATTCAAAATAACTGCAATATCTACTCCATACATTTATAACAAATTAACATGAACTCCCGTTACTTGTATTTAATTTGGATGAAACTGTAAGATAAGTCAGTGTTGTGCATTTCGTGCCACTATCTTTTTTTCTTATGGGCGAGACCTCAGTTCGGGGTGAACTACTAGTTTGATATAGTGTGACCATTAGTCCTGTGCACTCCCTGAGGTATGCGCGCGGCGTGACGGGGGGGAGAATCGGCTGCTGCGCTCTGTCAGTTCGCCGTCAACGCTCGTGGCGGCAGGTAGTGTTATTTGTATCGGACTGTCTATGTCAGACGCACATGAGATAAATATTCAAAGATGGGTCGTGCGTTATCTCGTGATATGAAATGGAAGATGAAGTTGAAACAGAATCTATGTCAGAATAACTTTCGTTAGAATATATAATTGTTTGTAAATATAAAAAATGTTCAATAAAACAAGTCCTTTGAATTATAAGTTTAGTTCTTATTTATCACCTGCATATTTTTAATAAAAAATGAGTATATTTAAGTTACATTTTAATCAACTAAGTAAGTATAATACACATACACATTTTACCACTTTGGAAGTGTCTCTCGCGCAAACTATTCGGTTTAGAAAAAAAATATATTAGAAACCTCAATATCATTTCTGAAGACCTATTCTAAGTATGGGGAACCCCCAAAATGTATTGTATTTTTTTTTCTATTTTTGTGTGAAAATCTTAATGCGGTTCACAGAATATATCTACTTACCAAATTTCAACAGTATAGGTAGTTCTTATAATTTCGGAAAAAGTGGCTGTGACATACGGACGGACAGACCGACAGACGTACATGACGAATCCATAAGGGTTTCGTTTTTTGCCATTTGGCTACGGTACCCTAAAAGCCACGCTTCTCGCAGTCTGTAATTAGGTACCTAACCGTATTGAACTTGTCCAAACAAACCAAAAAGGTGAAGGATCTAAGCTAATATGTGACGCGAAAAGTTCTCGATAGAAAAACATTCCAAAGACATCCAAAATTTACAATAAACATTGAAACTTTGCAACGAATAACATTAATAGGACGCAAGTGCTATTTTTCTATAATCTTAATTTTATAAATCTTTATTTGGTCTTCGCTCTTGTGCCTCGAATAAGTCCTTCTCGCACTGCGCGTTATTTGGTCTTCGCTCTTGTGCCTCGAATAAGTCCTCGCACTACGCGGTATTTGGTCTTCGCTCTTGTGCCTCGAATAAGTCCTTCTCGCACTGCGCGTTATTTAGTCTTCGCTCTTGTGCCTCGAATAAGTCCTTCTCGCACTGCGCGTTATTTGGTCTTCGCTCTTGTGCCTCGAATAAGTCCTTCACGCACTGCGCGTTATTTGGTCTTCGCTCTTGTGCCTCGAATAAGTCCTTCTCGCACTGCGCGTTATTTGGTCTTCGCTCTTGTGCCTCGAATAAGTCCTTCTCGCACTGCGCGTTATTTGGTCTTTGCTCTTGTGCCTCGAATAAGTCCTTCTCGCACTGCGCGTTATTTGGTCTTCGCTCTTGTGCCTCGAATAAGTCCTTCTCGCACTGCGCGTTATTTGGTCTTCGCTCTTGTGCCTCGAATAAGTCCTTCTCGCACTGCGCGTTATTTGGTCTTCGCTCTTGTGCCTCGAATAAGTCCTCGCACTGCGCGTTATTTGGTCTTCGCTCTTGTGCCTCGAATAAGTCCTTCTCGCACTGCGCGTTATTTGGTCTTCGCTCTTGTGCCTCGAATAAGTCCTTCTCGCACTGCGCGTTATTTGGTCTTCGCTCTTGTGCCTCGAATAAGTCCTTCTCGCACTGCGCGTTATTTGGTCTTCGCTCTTGTGCCTCGAATAAGTCCTTCTCGCACTGCGCGTTATTTGGTCTTCGCTCTTGTGCCTCGAATAAGTCCTTCTCGTACTGCGCGTTATTTGGTCTTCGCTCTTGTGCCTCGAATAAGTCCTCGCACTGCGCGTTATTTGGTATTCGCTCTTGTGCCTCGAATAAGTCCTTCTCGCACTGCGCGTTATTTGGTCTTCGCTCTTGTGCCTCGAATAAGTCCTTCTCGCACTGCGCGTTATTTGGTCTTCGCTCTTGTGCCTCGAATAAGTCCTTCTCGCACTGCGCGTTATTTGGTCTTCGCTCTTGTGCCTCGAATAAGTCCTTCTCGCACTGCGCGTTATTTGGTCTTCGCTCTTGTGCCTCGAATAAGTCCTTCTCGCACTGCGCGTTATTTGGTCTTCGCTTTTGTGCCTCGAATAAGTCCTTCTTGCATGGAGTGAGAGAAACAGTTGAATGTACTCGACTTCCTAGATTTGTTTGTACTGACTTGCGCAACCGTTTACAAACGCAGAACGTATTTAATGATTAAATATGATTTAGGAAGTTGTCAAATCATACAAACACGTCAAATTTAAACATGTTTATTCGCTAAACGACTCTCGCGATCGTTGTGCAAGCCGGCCTTAGCTACATAAGCAACCGTGTAAAAAAATATTTACAGTATAAAGACATTACCATAGACCATAGACCAGCGCTTTGGCAGAGCAAATCTGCCATAGCACATGCTGAGTGGTAGCCATTCTGTTCACTATATCTTTTATCTTACGCCTAGTTTAAAGTATTCATTCCATTTTTGTGTACATTGCTGACAAAATTAACGTCTTTTTAAGATTTAAAACCATCTCAAAAATGTTCAAGACTAGACGAGACTTGAACCCGCAACCTTCCTCTACCATTTGTGCTACCGGGCTCTGTCACGTCAGGATCGAAATTAGTGAGATGATTCAGATTACGACTAACGGCGGGTTCCTATATCCGTTGGTAACCGACTACGACTCGTATCTCCTTGAAAAAGTGTCAAACTTTTGACACGTTTTCAAAAACGGCGCCGCGCCGTAAGTGTTCGGATTACACTATAAAAATGAAGATATACATACGTTTTTTTATCTTTATCTAATTAAACACAGTAGCATTTCTAACCATACAGCTAGATAATCAAGCAAGTACTGTGACCGCAAATAATTAAGCTTTGCGCCAGAATCAATATTGCTCCTATTCTGTGTATTTTGCACTGCTTTCTACCTTGAGGCGTTCGGTCATCATTCCATAAGCTAACTCTCTCTGTTTTGCATTTTGTAAAATTACTGTGCTAAATTATTGAGATAATTATGCCTGTTATATCCTTTGCGTAATTTATAGAAATGATTGGGTTTTATGACTCTTTCGTAAAATAGGAAATTACTTATACCTACAAATAACCCAAACACTAGTCTCCACAGAAGTGCTCTAGAATTGTTTTGCTTTGGGATACAATCGCTGTCTAAAAGTTGATAATTATATTGTATCTGTTTAATTGTATTACATTTTGTGTTTCCATAAAAAATAAACTAAAAATCTTTATATATATAAAACAAAGTCGGGCTAGTTACACCATTTATAACTCAAGAACGGTAGAACCGATTTTGATGATATTTGATTTGTTAGATTTGTCTCCGCCCCGAATAACAGAATAACTATTAAAATATCGGAAAAATTAACGCAAAAAATATATGAAGAAAATCATTTTCCCATACATAGATGCAGCTGATGATGGCCGATTGACAATTCTACCGGCGATGTATTAGGTTGGGGAAAAAGTTTCTTCGCATTTTTTAAGAAAATTCAAAATATTTTTATTATAGTTTATTTACATTTAACTAAAGTACGTAGGTACCATTTTGTTCAATAACTTTTTGCCATCTTGTAGGTAGGGACATGATCCCATTGCTATAGAAATTTTGGAGCTTCTGATCAAAATACCGCGACAAGTAGTTTTGGCAGTCCTCTTGTGATGTTAACCTGACACTGCCTAAAGAATTCTGAAGAGACCGAAACAGGTGAAAATCTGAAGGTCAGGACTATACAGCAGATACATTAACACCTCCCAACCAAACTCTCTTAATTTTTGCTGAGTCGCTAAAGATGTGTGAGGTCTAGCGTTGTCATGATGAAAAACCACACCCCTTCTGTTGATTAATTCCGGCCGCTTTCTCTCAACTTCTTGCTTTAATCTCATCAGTTGTTCGCAGTAGAGTTCAGAGTCCATGGTCCTGCCTGGTGGTAACAGCTCATAATGAATAATGCTCTTCCAATCCCACCACACACAAAGCATCACCTTGTTGCGAGTTAACCCGGGTTTCGCCACAGTCTGTGAAGCCTGACCACGACCTTTTTCGCACGTTCTTGTCGTACGTGATCCATTTTTTATCACCGGTTATCAGTTTTTTCTAAAAAATAGTTCGGTTTCATTACGTTGTAATAAAGAATCACAAATGAGTACACGGTTCATTAGGTTTCTTTCAGTGAGCTCGTGGGGTACCCAAATATCGAGCTTTTTTGTGTACCCAGGTTTTTTCAAATGCGCCAAAACTGTTTTGTGGTCAATTCCCAGTTCTTCAGCTACGTCGTAACTACTGATATGCCGATCTTGCTCCACTTTTTCAAAAATGGCATCAAGTTTTATCCGTAATACCAGAGCGACGTGCATCTTTGACATCAAAATTTCCGGATTGAAAACGCTTAAACCAAATTTGTGCTACTCTTACAAACACTGCACTAGGTCCATAAATATCGCAATTTTTTTTCGCGGCTTGCGTTGCATTTTTACCTTTTTTGTAGTAAAATTTTAAAATGTATCAAACTTTTTCATTAGGTTCACTCATCTTTACAGTACAAAAAACAAATAAAAATCACACATTTTCCTAATTTGAATTTGGAATTACCTTCTTTAAAATTTAATCTTTGAATGATACCAAAACCAGCCAGATACAAATAGAGATTTTATTACAAGTTCGTACATACTTTAATGCGAAAAGACTTTTTCCCCAACCTATTACATTGGCAGCCCGCGTCACATGCATGTCAAGGCGGTACGAAGTTTTCCGGGTCAGCTAGTAATAAATATGTAAATTAAAAATCTCATCCCACTAATATTATAAACGCGAAAGTTTGTATGGATGTATGTGTTTATAGAAGTGTATTGCAGTAACTATACGTATTTATATATAATACTGCTGTGATATTACAGGAGGCATACAGATATCGGTCACAGATGTAAAAAAATTGCTTAAAAGCTTAGATTGTTCTAAGAGCGCTGGTTGTGACGGAATACCCCCATTCTTTTTTGCAAAATGTGTAGAATCGCTAGCAGCCCCTATAAGAGTTATCTTTAACAGATGTTTCCTTGAAGGATATTTTCCCAAAATTTGGAAAACCGCAAATATTGTGCCCGTACATATAAAAGGTACTAAGACTGCTATTTCTAATTATAGACCTATATCAATCCTCAATGTTCTAAGTAAATTAATGGAGAGGGTTGTTTACAGGCATATTTACCCACTCATTTTTCGCCATATTCCATCGGAACAACATGGTTTTGTGCAAGGTCGCTCAACTAATACTAATCTCTCAATTTTTGCCAACGACGTTCTTCGTGGAATGGATGAAGGTTTTCAGATTGACGTAATATATACTGATTTCGAGAAGGCATTTGATCGCGTTGATCACATAATCCTTCTTCGTAAGCTCCAAGAGCTAGGAATTCGTGGTAATCTTCTCAGGTGGACAGAGTCATATCTACGAAATCGTTCACAGGCGGTAGTTGTTGCTGGACACCGTTCTGATCTTGTAGATGTTCCCTCTGGAGTCCCTCAAGGCTCTATTTTGGGGCCCCTGTTTTACGCTGCCTACCTGTATGATGTGAGTAGTTGTTTTCATTTTGCCAAATTTCTCATGTACGCTGATGATACCAAAATCTACGCTTTTATAAAGACTGAAGCAGACTCTCAGAAGCTGAAAAATGATATTAAACGGCTATGTAACTACTATCGGGATTATAGAATTGGAGTAAATGCATCAAAATGTTTCCAAATTTCCTTCACTCGTAAAATTAAAAAAGTCACTTATCAATATGAATTAGACAATATACCTTTGGAACGCAAAAACGCAACACGAGACCTTGGAGTAATCTTTGACTCAAAAATGTTAATGTCTGATCAAGTCGCGGCAGTGGTTGCAAAAGCTTACAGAAATCTAGGGTTTGTCTTACGTGTTAGTCGGCAGTTCTCTGACGCTGAATGTAGTACTTTACTATTCTTATGTCCGTAGCGTCTTGGAATACTGTTGCACTATGTGGAACCCACAATACATAATATATGAGCAAGATATTGAGCGCATTCAATCCAAATTCATTAAAACGTTAAACTATCGCACCTATTGTAATAGAAGCATGACTTACGAGGAATCGTGTAGGTTTCATAAACTCATGCCGTTAAAGGATCGGCGCTCTTTGCTGCAGATGTTGTTTTTACACGACGTTTGCAGTAATAGAATTGATAGCACCGAATTGGCGTCTCTCGTTCTTCAATTCAATACTCCTTTTAAACGTACGAGACACACAACCCTCTTTCATATTCCTTTCAGTCGTACCAACTGCCCAAAATTCTGTCATCTGTCGCACGCTAGATAGCTACAACAAGGATTTTTCGGCAATAGACATCTTCTTTAATAGCAAAACATCTTTTAAGAAACAAATTATATTTGTTCTTAGTCATATATAGCGCGTTCTATAAAATATTCAGAAATTCACTCAACACACACTACACTCTCTCCCTCACCCCCTCAAGTACACACATTTACACAGCATCCCTACCTTCTTTTGTTCTTCAAATGCGTACCTACTAAATTACTAAAATCCTTGAAAATTTAAAATTTAATTAATATAGTATGCTTTTTAATCTTTTTCTCTAGGTGACTAATTTCATAAAAGATAAGTCTATAAATTGAGAATCTGTTATTGGCATTAAGCATTAGTTATAAGGATTGTTAACATTGTTAACAAGTGCTGTTGATTCTGTAATGAATAATAAAAAAAAAAAAAAAATAACTTTTGCTTAATATGAATCATTATCAAAAATTCTGTTTCAATTTACATACATTACGCATAGAACAAGGGTATATCAAAATAACTCGATCTTTCTGTAAAGCCTTCACGCCTAAACAGCAGAATCAATTTTGAAGAATTTTGGTATAAACATAGATTGGACATAGGAAAAGAAAATAGTCGAAGTCGCGGGCAGAGGCTAGTTATAAATAAATTAAACTTAAACGCAAATAGAGGGGTTGTTATAAGTATTTTCTGTGGCATCGCAATTGCCAAACGGATAGACCGATTCGGATTTGGTTTTTTATCATACAAAGCTAGTTTTACTGTTGTAGTTTTTAACTATATCAGTTGCACTAGTTTTCATGTATCGGAGTTTAATATTTATTCTTGTGTGGGTCAATCAATAGATGTGTTTTTACTTCTCATCCTAATAAAAAATTATATGGTACACCAATATTACTTTGATATCTAGATAATGGTAAACATATAACTGAACCTTATCGCTGAAAGTGATTTAGTGGGAATACTCACGACGACGACGACCTCCGTGGTGCAGTGGCTGAATAGCCGACAGAGACTTCATTAAATAATTGTAATTAATTAATTAGTGTAATTGGCTATTGCCGTTCTAATTGATAAATTAGAATGAGACGCAGGAGGTAGCGGGTTCGATTCCCGCCGCGGAACAAATGTTTGCATGATCTACAGATATTTGTTTCGAGTCTGGTTGTTAAACCAGTAATAAGTATGTATTTACCAAAAAAAAGTGTATATATGTAAGTATTCTATCAGTTATCTGGTTCATATAGTACAAGCGCTGCTTATTTTGGGGCTAGATAGCGCTGTGTGAAATGTCCAGCGATTTTTTTTTATTTTATTTACTCGAAGTATGTGGTAATGTTAAGTTCCAACAATTGTGCTAAATCCAGTGTTACCATCATTACGTGACGGACACAGAATGTAAACGACAAATGAATAATGTATAGTATTTCGCAGTAACTCAACACTGCAGTGTATACGTTGCATCGATCGTTCGTGATGAAACTTCCGCACCTTTTCACTATCTCTTTCCTGACTTCCTGGGTCATCATCATCCAGCCTACTGGTTTTCGTTTTGAAGAGTATGGGTGCCAGTGTAATCACACACCCAGGGTTACCGCTTAACACCAGTTTGGCCATTTGCTCGTTCCATCTCAATAGCATAGCATAGAAATACAAGCATTTCTATACAACACGAGAAGAAATGCATACGACACACTCATTGCGATACAAAAACAAGCTTATGATACCTGCTTCCCGACTCGAACTGCACTCTTCAAGCCCTTACGTAATGTCGATGAAAATATTTAACAAACTACCTGACGCGTTCAAAAATGAGACTAATAATATAACATTTATAAAACAATTACAATACTTACTAACTAAAAAAACTTACAATACAATTGACGAATATTTTAATGATAAATTTAATGAAAAATGACAAATTTTAGATACTTACCTACTGTCTACTTTTAGTAGATTTTAGTGTTTTCTTTTTTAATATAAATATAACCTAACAAGAACAATGACGTCCTCCTCTCTCCATGATATTGTTGTGCCCAACAGGGTCCACAATGAACCTATTATTTACAACCTATTATTACATTTTGGAATACAATAAACGATTGAGTATTGAAAAAAAACTAAATAAATAATGCCCCAAACTACGCAAAGGTTGTACTATGGGAACCAAATAATTTTTTACAATTGAACGGCTGCGAAGCCTGTAGAAAGTGTAAAGATGGGGGAAAAAGCCTTTAATAACAGAAAGAATATATTATTATTTACAAGACTGAAACAGTTGAATCATCTAAAGACCGTTGCAAACAATCTTGAAAGCTTGGTATACTTGCAAAGGTGAGGCAATACTGCACACCGGGACAGGTGCTCAACTTATACCAAGCACAAGTTCGATCATGTCTGGAATACTGTTCTCACCTCTGGGACGGATCAGCGAAATACCAGCTAGAGGATTCAATTGAGAGAAGAGCCAAGAAGCTCATTTGCAATGACGAGTTAGCAGATGCAAGGCAGCCTCGAGCATCGTTGAAAGGTTACAAGCCTCTCGGTTTTTTATCGGTTACATTTCGGAGAGTGTGCTGCGGAGCTTTTCAAGCTGATCCCACCATCCCAATTCTATCATCGGACAACCAGACGCTCCGCGATGCGCCACCGCTACATGGTAGACATACCTCCCATACGCACAAAGCGGTACTCTTCCACCTTTATGATGCGCACCGCCAAGGATTGGAACGGTTTACCTGGGTCTGTGTTTCCTGATAACTACAACCTAGAGGTCTTGAAGTTGCGAGTGAATAGGTTTCTTCTAGGCAAGCGTGTACCATCGTAGACTGCATCATCGCTTACCATCAGGCGAGATCGTGGTCAAACGCTAGCTTATAATTTATATAGGTATTTAACTAGCTGTCCAATCCTCAGCTTCACATGCGTAGCGTATTAACATTACCCTCCTTCTGCGCAGCTGGATAAAATGTATCCTATGTCACCCGGGGATAGTGTAGCTTCCCAACAATGAAAGAATTTTTTTAAATCGGTCCAGTAGTTTCGGAGCCTATTCAATACAAACATACATACAAAAATACAAATCTTTCCTCCTTATAATATTAGCATAGAAAAATGATTTAATATATCTACAGATAATTGATGAATTTTACAATGAATAATAGTGATCGCGATACTGATAGAATGCTAGTAAGTTACGAAATTAAAATTAAAACAACTAGTTTTCAGGATACCCGGTACATGCCCTATACAAAAGTGGGGGGTTATTTTTCAGGGTACCCGGTACATGCGCTACACAAAAGTGGGGGGTTATTTTTCAGGGTACCCGGTACATGCGATATACAAAAGTGGGGGGTTATTTTTCAGGGTACCCGGTACATGCGATATACAAAAGTGGGGGGTTATTTTTCAGGGTACCCAGTACATGCGCTACACAAAAGTGGGGGGTTATTTTTCAGGGTACCCGGTACATGCGCTACACAAAAGTGGGGGGTTATTTTTCAGGGTACCCGGTACATGCGATATACAAAAGTGGGGGGTTATTTTTCAGGGTACCCAGTACATGCGCTACACAAAAGTGGGGGGTTATTTTTCAGGGTACCCGGTACATGCGATATACAAAAGTGGGGGGTTATTTTTCAGGGTACCCGGTACATGCCCTATACAAAAGTGGGGGGTTATTTTTTTTAATCACGCACCTCATCGTGGTTATCGATGAATAGAACTAAAACAACTTTTTATATTAGGGTATTTAGATATATTCAACCATATTATATAATTTTATACATTAGACAAGACAGTACTAACTCCAATACAAACCTAATTCTATTTGATATGAATAATTAATCGTGACGGCATACGAGCGCTAATACATGTTTCACATCAAAAAACAATAGGAAGCAACTAGTTAGTATAACTTAACTACGACAGAGCTATACATTGTTTCCTATAAAGAATAAACGATACAAGAAAAACGATGTTACAAAATCATACGCCTAAATAATTAACAATATCCGTTTGTCAGCGCCAGCGCCGGCCACAGAATAAAATAATGCTACAGAAGTACTACTCACTACATACTCGTAGATGTAGTATCTCATAAAATTTTGCACGGCAATGAATCCCGGTATTTTTGTTTGGCAAACACCTATTTCTGGCACCAATCAGCATTGCTGTTTCATTTTAAATGGTATGGTTGCCGGTGAAATTACAGCTCCATGAGGCCTCGCACCTGTGTGCCTCAAGTTGATGGACGCAATGCAGTGCACCGTAGGGCACGTTTCTAAGGTGCGTAACCAGGCAGTACTTTGTTAACGGCAATAGTTACCACTTAACACCTGGAGGGCTTGTTTCATCTCCAAGTCATATAAACAGACATAGGCGTCAATTTTGAAACACCCCTCATTTTGCTGGGGGGTTAAAAAGTACGGATCACACTAGATACTTTAACGCCAGTAATCGCAACGTAAATCTTAATTTGTGATAATAAAGCTCAGTTCGCTTTGCATCTGATTTGAAGTGGCTCACGCTTGCCCAAGCGTGAAAAATGACGTGTTCACGCCGGTTCCGTGGTAATAAAATACGGTAATGTGTGTCATTACCGTGTAATTTGTGATAATGAGAGGTTTACTACACGTCTCATACTTAATTACTTGAATAATATGCTTTGTTTAATATTTTTGTTTGATTTTTATCATTACAAAACATATTTTTTTGGCATTTGTTTCTTACAGCATTATGTTATTCTGAACTAATGAGAACAAAGCAAAAAGCCAAGATACGGATTTTTATGAACTCTTTTTATTAAAATCAAATCAAAAAAGTAACGGGAAGTAGCCAAGTACAAATTTTACTATCAAATATGTATTTGCAAGATTCGCAAATATGTTCCGATGTGTTTCTAATATACACCTATTCTTACACTCATACTTTCAAAATGGTTCTCGTTATTTAAATGAATAAAAACATTTTAGCAAGTAAGCTGATTATTTAAGCTTAGCTTGAGCCTCTCTGTAAGCAATGTCTGAAACCACCAAAAACGTGAACTAGCACTTTATCTAGCTTTTTTATTTTCTAGAATGCGGAGTCCCTCTTCGTAGACACACGAGGCAGCCCCGTGACCGGCCTGCTGGACAGCTGCGTATTATCAAGGGCAGGGAGTCTAAGCGAGGAGCCTGGCCTTGGCAGGTGAGGATCATTGTCATTATCATGACCGTTAGATCGTTACTGGTTGACTACCTCCGTGGCGCAGTGGGCGAATAGCCGGCTGAGACGGAGGAGGTAGTGGGTTCGATTCCCGCCGCGGAACAAATGTTTGCATGATCTACAAATATTTGTTCCGGGTCTGGTTGTTTTTCTATATGTTTTAAGTATGTATTTACAAAAAAACGGTATATAAGTAATCTATCAGTTATCTGGTTCCCATAGTACAAGCTATGCTTAGTTTGGGGCTAGATAGCGCTGTGTGAAATGTCCAGCAATATTTATTTATTGATATTTATGGTATCACTCTGCTTTAGGCCACTAACTAATACATATACAAGGTGTTTGGAAGGTTGATGCAAAGCCTTAAGGGGGAGTTAGGTCACTTCATGGGGCATATTTCTAATCAAGGTTACTCTAACCTAATGAATGAATGAAAATACTTTATTATACACTTCAAAAGAAACCGACTTAAAATAAAAAAAATCACAATGCAACAAGTACAATGGGCGGTCTTATCGCTCAGAAGCGATTTCTTCCAGACAATCTTTGGACGGATAGGACTTTTGTGACATTACAGTAATGGAGGGGGGTGTACCTAAATGTTTTAGAATTTCTAGTTATCATGATAGGTTTAGGTTATACATAATTAGGTCACCATAATTGTGTATTCAATCGAAAAGCAGAATATAGGATGTACATAATTCAAAATTCAGTTTTCATTTACATGTTAAAATCACAATGATCACTTTGAAACCCTAATTTTACCGCCTGTTCCTCCGCGACTAAGCCAGAAAAGAATCAGGCAAGAGACAAGGCTTGTTATTCTTTTTGATGACACACTAAACAACACTACACAATACCAGAGGGCCTACCGCAAATAGACACTAGCGAGGAACGAAGGATGGCCCCCCACTAGATAGAAAGACAGATCGAAGAAAGATAATAATAATAATAAATATTACTGGACATTTCACACAGCGCTATCTAACCCCAAACTAAGCAGAGCTTGTACTATGGGAATCAGAATAACTGATAAAACACCTACATTTATTTTTGAAACTACATACTTATAATATACTAGCTGTTGCCAGCGGCTTCGCACGCGTGGTTTGCCAATAAAAAGTAGCCTATGTGTTAATCCAAGTAATGATCTACGTACATACAAAATTTCTTTGCAATCGGTTAAGCCGTTCCGGCGTGAAAGAGTAACAAACATCCATGCATACAAACTTTCGCGTTTATAATATTAGTAGGATGGAGAATCCACCAGACCCGGAACAAATATCTGTAGATCATGCAAACATTTGTTCCGCGGCGGGAATCTAACCTGCTACCTCCTGCATCTCAGCCAGCTATACGTCCACTGCGCCACGGAGGTAGTCAAAAATCGTATAAAGGTTGCTGGGAGCCGTTGGGTCCAGGCCGCGCAAAATCGGGCGCTCTAGAAATCAATCGGGGAGGCCTATGTTCAGTGGACTTCCTATGGCTGATATGAGGATGACTAGCGAGACGATGATTAAAAATAGCCAATGATAACCAAACGGCACTGAAGAACGACAGATCTGGTAGAAGAATAGTGAAAAAATTTAAGTAGGGCATCTCGCAATGGTTTAAATCTATGCCACTTGCATAACGATACCTAAACGTGTTTAGTGGCTAAATATTATTTAAGGAGCTGTCAAATCATATAAATACCTATGTCAAATTTAAACATGTTTAGTCGCTAAATACGTTTATGAATCGTTGTGCAAGCTTTGAAAGACAGTATAATCATTTAACGACCGCAAATGATCTATAGATAGTAAGTGTTCCCAAGACACTTACACAAGGCATTTTTAAATTCATATCTCATTATTCATACACTAAAACTTGGTCTAAGACCAATTCCAAGTAACAGCAACACTTGGGCAGAAATTGATATTTCCTTTCTCTTAATTCCAGGTCTCGCTTCAGCTCCTGCACCCCAACTACGGGCTGATCGGGCACTGGTGCGGCGGAGTGCTAGTGCATCCGATGTGGCTGCTCACCACAGCCCACTGCGTCCATAAGTAATAATGACAACTGACCATACATATCAAACGATTTTTTTTTATTTGACCCGGAGAAGGATCAAACCTATGGCTAAATCGCCTATAGCAAAGTATTGCCTCGTAGGTAACGCACCTTAGAAACATGCCCTACGATGTACTGCCCTGCGTCCATCAACTTGAGGCATACAGGTGTAAAGCCTCATGTGCCTGTAGTTTCACCGCAGCAATGCTGCTTGGCGGCAGAAATGTATAGTGGTAGTAACTTAATTTATTAAGGGTCTAGTGAAAAGTAATAGCCCTTTCCTCCAAGTGCTAAGTCCTAAGTCGAACATATTTTTGACTTTAGTGACTTTTGTATGATGATAAATGATAATTATCATAGAAAGTCGAGGTTCTTGATATACGTAGTAGCTGATTCTCTTATTATGTCTCTTGAAAAGGGGTGATTTTTTATATACTCGTACAATGAACGGCTATTTGAATAAAAATAATTATTATTACCTTACAAGCTAGACACATCAACAATAAAAAAGAAACAAAATAAAGCAAATAAATGCAAGCATAATGGGCGGTCATATCGCTAAAAAAAGAGATCTCTTCCAGACAACCTTTGGACGGTGAGGATCATTGCCTAATATAAGATTGGCCGAGGTGTACAAGAGAATATACATAATACACACGATTAATTGACGATAAATAAATGTCTATCGTGTTACTTGTTACTTATGTGTGAATATCTAGAGAATTTATGAAGTGGAAAGACACGCTTATACAACTGAAACTAAAATACTGAATAACTGTATAGATTATCCTCCTATTTTGATAGAACTCTTAGAGTAGTAAGTATATGGATTGGTAATGAAATCTCTATTCTATATCATTCTTAAGGTAAAACCAGTCTACCCCAAGGTTGTTTGGAAGTTATCGCTCATAGCGATAAGACCGCAAAATGGTGCTTTATTTTACTTAGTTTCCAAATAAATAAGTGACATCCATTGTAGAAGGTCACTAGCTCCCACCCTAGGTAAAACCTGTGTTGTGGGAGATAGTCTCTTTCGTCCTGTGAGTTTGATTGTGTGTTTGTGTGCGTGTTTAATTGTTCCATAAAGTTTACCATTTTAGAGCAACCTCACATTTAACGATGGAATGTGAGCCGGCGCACGGATGACCATGTACGACGTACAGAACAAAATATATCTATAAAACATTTCGTACATGTAAAAATAGTTATATTATATACTAAAGAGGCATGTCGAATTTGTACTTAGGACAAACCTACTAAGGTTTTTTTAAGGGTAATATTTTTATAAGTACAAACATATGTTCAATCAATCAATCTTTACTACACTGTCCCTCTTCGAAAACAGAACCGTTCAGTCACGTTGAATGTTGCATATACAGGCATCAAGATGGCATTGAATGATAGAATTAGATGATTACGACAATACAAATACTAATCTATTTATTGTGTAATATGGGTACAAGGTGTTTAGTATTACATAGTATACGAGTAAGTTCAGCCATATTCAGCGTTTTACGCAACGTCGAATTTAATTAGTAGGTTCCATTTTGATTGTAATAACAACGTCAAATTAGTTATAATTATTATTTAACAAGATCCATGTTATCTAAATATTCCTTACAACTTAACCCTTTTTACAAGCAATTTCTTCAGTTTTGCCTTGAATACGTTCAGACTTGAAGCATCTAATACAGACTTAGAAAGTTTTTTAAATAGCCATACAGATAAAACTTTCGTTATAAATAGCAGTCCTATTATGAGGAAAACAAATATGATTATAGTGGCGATTACTACGAGAACTGTTTCGTTAATAAAAATCTAGTCTATCATTAATTTAGCCTTTAGCCCTTCAGGAATTTGTTTGTTTGTTTTAATTCTTTATTACACAATCAGAAAAATTTACAAAAGGAGGGCTTTATGCTAGAAGCATTTTCTACCCGTCATCTCTCTCTGTCTCGGTCTCTTGCGGCAAAATACTGTAAGATTCTCAATCACCTAAGTATATTTATAACAAGAAGGCTTTATCGTATTTGTATCCACTTTATCTCACTGGTTCTTCATCTTCTATTATAAAATACAGCACGCTTAAAACACAGCACGTGTGAATTATTTATAATGTGTTTAGTTTTCCTGAAAGTGGTAGTGTAATGTCTGTTCCTTTTCTGCTTATTCCAGCGAGCTATTCAACTTGCCTATACCAGCACTCTGGACTGCCGTGCTCGGGGAATGGGACCGCGCAGAGCAGAGCGGAGCTTACGTGCCTATCGAGAGGATTATCCTTCACCATCGGTTCCATAACTACCAGCATGATATAGGTAAGTATGCAGTTATTACGTTCCAAAATGATTACTTTTGAACGTAAGTTGATCAGTGTTTTTTCAAAAAACATCCTGAGTGGCCCTAAAACTTTGGCATACACGGGCTTTTGTGCAATCGTTACAATGTAATGGGTTTATTTCATTCTGGGAGAAAGCATGCAAGCTGTTTAAGCTAAAACTGACTGTTTATCGGTTGCACTAGCACTTATAGCAATGAACAAAGAAGAATATTAAAATAAAATTCAATTCTCTTCAATTCCAGCATTGATGAAGCTAACAAAACCGGCAGACATCAGCCCCGGGAGTCGAATTCGCACCATCTGTTTGCCACCCTTCGAGACACCCCTCACATTCAACTCCGACAAAACCTCGCCCTTCTACTTCCGACCAGAGTCATCAGATACTACCAAAAGAAAAACTAGACCACCTAAACCTAACCCTGACACAGCGGTGAAATATTTAGAGAAATTAAACAATCTTACGAAGAATATCTTCTCAGGATTCACAAAGAAACACAAAAACATGAGATACAACGTCCGTGTCGCAAACGAATCAAATAAATCAGCAGCTAAGAAAGAAGAAGTTCGTAAAAGCGATGAAGATTTCACGTACGACAGTGCATCTTTAGACAGTGTAGTTAAACTAATCAAAGCAAAACTTGAAAAGCCAGCGAGTAATGAAAGAAGTGATAAAAAGTTAATGTTTGGTGAGGAAATAGATCCGTTTATTGATGATAACAACGGTATAGATTTCAAGGACGAATGTTATACAACAGGATGGGGAAGAGAACAAACTAATGGAAATCTTACAGATGTACTACTAGAAGCAGAAGTGCCAATTCTGCCATTAAAGCTATGTAGAGATAGATATGCTCTGACACTGCCTCTGAATGATGGCCATTTGTGTGCTGGCAGTACTGATGGGAGCACAGGCGCTTGTGTGGTAAGACATCCTTGACTTGTTTAATTTTAGATAGATTCCAAGATTATAATAAATCAATTGGATTAGGCTAGCCCCTATTAAACGCTGAAGAGCGAAGTAATAGCTAGTATACTTTGGAAGAGCCATTCTTCAATAGAACTTTAATAAATGAAGCTTTGTTTTTGGTATGTATTGTGGAGCAGAGTTATGACATTTGAATAATAACAGATGTACTTAATGATCGAGTTTCGTAAGCTTGTAAGACATGCCAAAATCAGAATTTAAACCAGTGAAAGTTCCAACAACTGAACTTTCAAATAGAACAGCAAATTAATAACACAATTAAATTCTAACAAGTTAACGTATCTTATCGGATTATCGAACGTCAGTATTGCGACATGATCTGATAAAACGATGATTGAATTGGTATAGTTATGTGAAGCGATGGTTTGTTTTATTGTTCGTATTCCTTGCACATAAATCGCAGAGGTTGTATCCTCATTAAAGACATTTTCAATAATAAATTATTTAAGTTTAAAAAAGATATCGAGGCCACTCTTAGAGAGACTGATTTGGCCTTAACTCTCTAAACATTTATATTTCATTGATTACTATTTTTTATTTATCTCATTATTGCTGTTTATTTTTTTATTTTTGTTGTTACTTTGTTTTGCCTGTGTAAGTGAATATTTCCCTTCAGCTGGTCTACACAGAACTGCGCTAGAGTTATCATGCTGTATACACATGTCGATCACTATATTTTGTATCTGATTAGTTGTATTCTGTTTTGTGTGCCATAATAATAAAATAATTAATTTTGTTAAGTAATTTTATCGTAACCTAATTAAACGCTCCATATTTAAAATCTGGTCAAATTCAAATTTTGATCTCGTTATACACCAATGCAATATTTGAAGGTAGGTCATAAATACAACAATTGTAGTATAACAAAAAAATAATAAGATCTATAACGAGAGTTCTTCATAATGGCAAATATTTCAATTAAAAGTCTTTATAATCTTATATCTATGAACTGTTTCCTCGTTACAGGGTGACAGCGGAGGCCCTCTCCAATGCCGTTCCAGAGGCCGCTGGGAGTTACGAGGCCTCACTTCCTTCGGCTCCGGCTGCGCCAGGCGAGGAGTGCCAGACGTTTACACGAATGTTGCACACTATGTGCCTTGGATCTATGCCCACATTTATGCTACCTTGTGATGTAACAGCAGGATCAAAAGTTTGTGTAACCATCAAGGAACAGCAAATTCCAGGGTAAATCAATGTACCTACTTAACAATTAGGGAATGATTGCCATATAGTTGCGTCTAAGATAAATGAAGAGTCCTTACAAATGGGGATTCACGGCAATACATTTTCAAAAACTTCAGGGACATTTAAGTTTTTAAAATTTTGGGCTATGTTGCTTTGTCAAAAATATTGACATTCACCACCTATACTAACTTGATTATGGGGCTGATCGCTGTCTCGAGCATGCGAAGACCTCTGCTGTGAATAAACCGACACAAAATTTTACGAGATTTGCTTATCTCAGAGGACATTTAAGTTGTCGGTCAAATTGTCTTTTATTTGACCATTGAGGGCGCCAACACACAATCTTATAAAATCCATCATGTTTCGGTTTTGATTCAAGCTTGTAGCAAAATTACTTCGATTTGAACCACAACACTTTTAAACATTACTGTTATAATCCTAATAATGTTGTATATTTAGTGCTTTCTAGCGATTACACCACGTTCAGTATAAAACATTGCGAAAATAAACACGATTTTCTTACTTTTAGGAGAATTTTATGCTTTATTTGAGTTCTAATGTGAAACGTTTTGAGTGAACGGTTTATGGTGACGTACCAAAACTGCTTTGCCTTTGCAATAATAAAGCAAGCTTACTAATTGAGGGACATGGTACGAAACGTCAGTGTAATATTATTTTAAAAAAATTTAGAAGTTTCAAAAAACCTAGCTACTGCTAAATTACTTTATAAGCCCAAGTAGAATTATCATTCAATAGTAGAGTTATCATCAAAATTGTAAGATACAGAGAAAGTCAGTAAAACCTTAATATAGCTCGGTCTTTCCAAGCAAACCGCAATTTTTGGCTGCTCTGCTATTTTAGGCAGGCGTTTTAAATGTAGAGTACCTGTCACATTTTGTTACCATCAGAAGTTTTAACTGTTTAGAACTATTTTAATTATCAGAGATTATTATTTTTACTAATACTGTAAATATAAATTCTAGTCTTATTATTGTTTTAATGTAGAAAATGAAAGTATACAACTAACTAAGGTAATATTTTAAAGCTCTCTACAATCATTGACCAAAAAACTAGAACTGATCTGAAAACTTAATCGAGACTCAATCATAGATTTTTACCAGCTTTTTCTTTGAAAACTGTTAAAAATCTACGGATGAGTTTTGAATAACGCTGGATTTTAGTTCTGAAATATGGACTTTGATTTATATTTATTAATATTTTTAATAGAGTTACCTGCTATTAATAATTTGGCAATGAATAGTTGAGTAAACTTTATATTGAATCATTTTTTTTATTTATTTTAGTATTTACCTGGACCACACAAAAGTCTGTGATCATTGTTATCTTACGTTAGTTTAAGTAAGCGGATAGAAAATTATTGTTTTACAGTATCTACCTAAGCAGATATATTATTTCTATAATGCCAAATTGGTGATAAATTATAATGTAATCACTTTCGAAACTATCATGGTTATGAACACTATTTGCAGTAGTTTACCCGTGATCATGGCGTATGTAACTGCGTCAAAATTTCGGGATACTCAAAAACTCAAATGTCATGGTAAATATCCTGTTTTTACTGCAAATAATATTATGTAATCATTTAAATATCTAAGTTTATTTTTATGTTAGGTAAATTATTGATGTAATTTAGTCTATTTATTAGCTTGTTCAACACCTTAAAATAAAATCAATGATAAACATTTGAAAATTCATATTTTTTTATTTACAACTTTTTCACCTTTCAAATATTTACAAACATTATTTAATAAATTAATACTTACAAACTAAAAGGATACTAAACACCTTAAACACGAAATTAAAATAAAAATAATATCACAAGGAGTCTGATGTAAGAAATAATGAATATGATCAAAGGTTCCTAAATTTCTCACCACAAAAGTCAGAAAAATTGAGAACATGATTTAGGACATCCACCAAAATGCACAGGAAAGAATATGGCACAGACTCTTATAGCACTTAGTCCCAGCACTGGGACAGTTTCATCATCATTTAGCCCACTTTTGGGAAAGACCTTTCATTATACTTAGAACTAACTTATAACAACCCATTGCCTACCTAATTTAGGTAGCACAACATTAATCTTAGTAGGAAATTTGAGCAATATATACAAAAATGGTAAATCTTATATTTACTGGTATAATCGTCCTCTGCCCATCACACACAGCTACAGACAACTTAATGATCATCACAAAAACAATCGTCAATGGAGCACGCTTGCCTAGAAAGAACCTATTCACTCTGGACTTGAAGACTCCAAGATTATACTGGTTCGGAAAAACATACGCCGGAAGTGAGTTCCACTCCTTACTTGTGCTAACAAGCAAATCGTTTGGTACGGGCAAGGGGTATGCCGACCAGGTATGGGTACTTCTCGGTACGTCTGCATTATTCTATTCTGTTCTGTTCGTCTATATTGATACACTCTTCTATTTCTCTGTATTTTATTAATATTTATCATAGCTTCAGTTTTTAAATCTTCTTTCTAATACATAAACATCTCGTGTCACGGTTTTAGTGGACGCGCTCCTCTGAAACGGGTTGACCAAATGTAATTAATATATTTTTGTGTATTTGGTAGGTATGAGAATAGGTCGTGAAGTATTTTTCACCCTCCTACCCGAACCCCCCATTTTTTAATTACGATTTCAGTATTTTTGTATGAACAATATCCATATAATTTAACCGACGTTCATTAACGTGAAGTCATTTACATGAAGTGTTGCGTCACTTTGACATGAGTGTATATAGTTTTTATCCCGAAGTTCCCACGGGAACGGGAAATTTCAAGCGTGCGTAGCCGCGGGCAGGTCAGCTAGTAAAAAAAATAAAAACTTGTTAAAAAAGCCTACTCACTAAAATATAATTAATATTCTGGTCATATTAAGTATATTCTTTTAGAAACGAATTGGTACTAATAAGTCTGAGCAATTAAAATTAATATTTTGTTTGTCATGGTTATTAGATTTGAGCAATGTTATCCGGCCAATCAACAGATAAATAATATAAATAGTTTAAAAGAAATAAACATTCAAATCTTCTCAAAATAAAAAATAGCATGGCGAGAACACACACAACCATGGAATGATATAAAAAAATTGAGCAACTTTCTCATTCACCCTAAATCACTAAACGTTAAATCTAGTGCATCATCATCATCACGCTCATCTTCAGCTATCGCGAGCAATGAGACAGCTTCCTTTGCCAGATCTTCATCAGCTCTGAACATTATATTATCAACTGCCATATTCAAGATCACGCTACTTTTCCTTCGTTCCATACTTCTCTTTCTCTCCATACTGATTTTCCTTTCAACGCTAACGCGGCGTTCTCTGCTGATTTTCCTTACAGGTTCTTGGTCAGACTCGATCAGTTTGTACCTTGGCTTCCAAATCCTGTGGAGTCCTTGAAGGGTAAGTACCACGCCGGCAACAAAGATCACGACTGTGAGCGTGATGACTAGGGGAGGAGCTATGAGGAACCGAAGACGGAGAAGTGAAATGATATCTGGAGGTGGACCATCGCAGAACTGGAAAAAAGGAAGCAGTTTTAGTAAAGTAGGAACCTATGTTTAAATTCCACTAGCCAAAGTGGATTACATTAGATATAATACCGAGGACATAACTTTAAATACTTTTGACAAATAAAAGCGAACACAACATAATAGATTTAATACTTTTTTATACTGAATAAATGGTTATGACTATAACTCTTAAGGTTTGAATCTTGGAGAAACGTGATTTAGTCTAATTGCAGTTAGGAAAGATAAAAAAATACACTGTCATTAACATAATCCACTTCATTCGCAGTGGAATCTTATGACTAAAGTCTTAAATTTATTTTATTTTATTTTTAACCTGTGTTGTCCCACTGCAGGGCAAAGGCCTCCTTCCCTTCTTTCTAGTTTTTTCTGTCCCCTGCTTTAGTGGGCCAGTCTGGTAAATGCACATCCAAGTCGTCACGCCATCTCCGTGGTGGTCTACCGCGTGTGCTTTTTGCGTTAGGGACCCAATCAGTTATTATCTTTGCCCATAGATCTTCGCCATCTCAAAGTCTTAAAGCGACCTCCAAACTTTACTTAAAATAAAGTTGATCACTAAAAATCAACTATTAAAGAATGTTTTTGAAGAACTGGAACTACCTGCAGCCATATTTAGTTTTGCTGTTTGATATTATATAGACGAACATGGAAATTCATGGAATGATCAATAGGTACTTATCTTTGCCCTGATATGTAATAATGATATCAGCTCCACAACAGTACTGTGTGTGTTTACCATTGAAAATTGAAGCTGTGTTTTGTTCATAAGAATGCATTATAATCCTGGTATAATTTCAATGTTAGACTGGCCTAGAAAACTTACGTGATTGATTTCAATCATTATTATAAATACGGGATTTATCACGTACCGTCTTATCGGTGTTTCGACCGACAATGTTTCGGTTCAATTCTTGAACCTTCATCAGGGTGAGTGCGATCCGCTCCGAATCCGATCCGTGATGAAGGTTCACGAATTGAACCGAATCAGTGTCGGTCGAAACACCGATATGACGGTACGTGATAAATCCCGTATTATAATAATGGTTAGATACGAGACAGATTCTCTTTCTCTCGCGTGTTTTGACATTTTACCTACGTATCGGAGTATGGATATATAATTGATTTTCATGTGTCCTTATGTTCTAAATCTACACTATAAATCATGTGTTCCAATCTAACATTGAAATTACACCGATGAGTGGTTGGAAAACGTAATTTTAATTCTCAATGATAAACAGCGACTGTCAATACTTATATAACGTAAATTATATCAATCTAAATATACATATGTTATTAAGTTGATTTAATATACCTACCTATGTACTCATGTACAAGTCAGCTGGATAAATAGTTAGTACAATTTTACAATATGGAATAATAATTAGTACTGAATGAAATAATGAGATATTAACTGATACTGATATCATGAATGAGGATGAAGTATTATGTTGTAGTATTAAAACGGGTATTTATCGCGTATGTACCTTGTTTATTTGTTATCCCGACTACAAGCATGAAGCGATTGAAATCAAAAAAATTCCAAATTTCCATCGGGAAGATGGCTATAGACTCAGCGTACTGGAACCCGGTGATTGCTAGGTGTCCGAGTCGTGATTGGTCGTCTCAGTGCGTAGATACGGTTAGTGTAGTGTGTCGTAATATGAACGAGGACATTTCTAATTCTGAAGACAAAGTGAGGGTAGATGCTGCAGCTACCCACACTTCTCGACGGTAGCTCCAAGTACTCCAGTCCACCCGTGACCACGACTGTTGCAACACAGCCGAAACGTCGGGACAACAAATAAACAAGATACATACGCGATATATACCCGTTTTAATCAATAATTATTTTGTTGTATTTTAATATGGAGATTGTGTAAAAGTATCTTACCATAGAGAGCCACGCCAAAGGCATAATTCTGTCCTTCAGAGGCTTCGTGATCGGATTTCCGCTTCCAGATCTTACTGCTAAGTTCACTTGGATGTTGGACTTCACTCTCAAAGGCACTCCTATTGTCTGTAAAAAGAAATGATTGTTTCTCAAGAATGAACATAATGGTAAAAGGTATATGACAGTATTTGCAATAGGCGGCGATGGTAAATTAATAAAATTATAAAAAAACAATTAACAATACAAGTTGCGGTCTTATCGCCAAATGCGATCTCTTACGTACAGCCTATGGTAGGATTGGATTTCCCGAGAACGTTATAGGAGTTTTGAAAATTAATCGAATATTGAATAAACAGTGTACTTACATAAGCAATAAATATAAGTACACACGGCTACACATCAAGCTATATTATTCCAGTATAAGTTGACCTCTCATTTTACGAAAAGCCAACACAATGCGAGGTCAGCTTATACTGTAATTGTATAGCTTGATGTGTAGCCGTGTGTACATCAATGGATTAGGTACATAATGATATAAAAGTACATTAAATGCACGTAAAAGATATCTATGGACTTGACAATTCTGGATCTTTAACGGAGTTTTTATATTGTGAAAGATACCATTAGGACCTTGCACCTTTAAGAGTTACAGCTAGTTTCTTGTTAGGCGATTATCAAAAGGGAAATAACTTTAATTTTAAGGGTTTCTTCTTTTTTCGTGCCACTGGTTATTCCTAAGACTTTGAAAAATAATATATATGATTTTATTTTCACTTACTGGTTCAATTTCAAGGAACGAATCATGTTTTGCATGGTTAGGTGCCATGCCTTCGAAGTAAGACAGCTGTGTAGGATCTGCGTCCATGAAATGAGGCTTCGATAGAGAAATTGGGAATCCTGTAACAAAACGAGTACATTTTATTTCCAATATTCTGTCACGTTTATTAATTATTTGTGTAGAAGATCGAAATCTAAAATAAATCGAAATTATAAGTACGTCCGTGGTAACTGTAGATTATAGGTATACAGTGTGTTTGGTAATATACTGACGAAATTCAAGTGACAGTTTCTTAAAACATAAATAAAACCGACCAAGTGCGAGTCGGACTCGCGCACTAAGGGTCCCGTACCATTATCTATAAAAACGGCAAAAAAATCAAGTTGGTTGTATGGGAGCCTCCCTTAAATATTTGTTTTATTTTAATTTAATTATTTATTTTAATAGTGAATATATAGCTAATTATTCTGTGAATATTTCAAGCGTCTAACTGTTGCCGTTATCACTATCGAGCAATAACGAGCAAAAAAAAATCACGTTCTTTGCATGGGAGCCCCCCATGCAACGTTATGTTATTTTGTTTTTGGTAGTTGTTGTTATAGCGGCAATATAAATACATTATTACTAAAAATTTCAACTGTCTAACTATCACGGTTCATGAGATACAGCCTGGTGATAGACGAACAGACAGACAGACAGAGGAGCCTTGACTGATTTCTCGAAAAAAATACTTGTTATATTATTAAATTTTAAAGATATTTGACTAAGTTTAGGTGATTAGTTCGATATAAAACTTACTGCCTACTCTTGCAATCAACATCCAAAAATAAAGGACGATTTGATATCTCTTTCAGAAATGGCAGCGGGTTTTGTGTTAGAAAGGGACAACAAGAGATATCTCGAGGCGTCACCAATACAGTATCTGTGATTAATGAAGCATTATGCAATAGCACAACATATGTTTACTAAAGTGTTTGTTTTTACATGCCAAAATAAATTTCACATTTCTACGGTAAACATTTCACAAATTTATATATTATGCTTATCAAAATAACCCGTTTCATTTTTGTGCGTATATTATCAAACACTCTATATAAATATGTTTTTTTTTTTAATTTTTCAGTGTCTAATTTATGAAGTGAGGTGTGCATTAATAACCATCAAATTGTAGCTAGATACATAATATCTATTGGAATTTTACGTATTGTAATGAAGCAAGCAAATCCGGTAGCTAATTAAAATGCGACAAACGGTGATAAATGGTGATAAACGTTGAGTTTGTGCCGACAGGCGAACCGGTTTAGCAACTCAGCCGAATCAAACGGTCCTGAATCAAATGGCCATAAGATATTATAAGAATAGCAGAATTCTGTTGAAATGAACAGTATAGGTTAAAGTCAAAAAGTACAAAGATAATGGAAATTTACTGAAGAATAAACTTCGGATGTGCGAAAACGTCAATCCATGCCATAAATGACACATTTTTTGCTTAGCCCTGACCTCTAACATGCGGAAATTCATCAAAACAATTTTGTTTGGTTACAATCACAAAACTCCTTTATCTATAAATATTCCGACATTAGATTTTTCGACATAGAATAATACTTTTCTAATTCGAAACAAATGGAATTTCAAGAAAGTCTTTTTTAATGTTATTTGTGGGGAAACAGTCTTACGGCCCACCTGATGGTAGCGGTCACCGTCGCCTATTGACACCGGCAACACCCGGGATATTGTCGATGCGTTCCCTACACTGTAGTAACCTCTTTACATTTCTCTTGAAGCGTGCCATGTCGTAGCCTAATGGGAAAACCTCAGATGGTAGCTCATTCCACATCGGTCTGCCTTCATACTTGTGCACAAATCTAAAAGCTGGGAATGCTATTTACGGCGGAGAGATTCCAATAAAATTGTCTCAAAATGGCAAATCCGAATACGTAATTTTATAGTTGCCCAATCGGAATATTCTTAAGTAATGATAATCTATTAAATTATCTATATTATAAATATATAAAAATCTATTGCCGGACGTATGAAGATCATCACTTGAGAACGGCTCGGCCGGATCATTTTTTGGTAGTGTTCGTAATTTTCAGGACAAGGTTTGTATGAAAGAAAGTTATAAAAAGTAGCCCGGAGAATTTTAAAATTTTGTAAAATCTCTGTAGTGTAAATTTCTGTAGTGCTTTTTTCTATGGCATTTCTGTATGAACTCAAGACAGTTATGTAAGGAATTTATGTATAATTTATCATCTAGCTGCTATATAATTGAACCTATTATCGCATTAAATAAATAGGTTAAATTCATTATTTATATAATATACTAATTTGGAATTATTATTATATCGTACCTACTATAATATACTACCTACTAACTTTTTGTGTGAAAAATTCTGGATCAATAAATTTTTATTTTATTTATTTATTTCATTAGATGTTATTAATCATAGTGATAATTGATTGATTTCGTGTCGTAGCGTTGTTGTTGTTCACAGCGGTGTTGGGAACATTTTTATTTTATTAAATGACTTAATTACCTACAGAAAAATCAAGTGGCTAGAGAAAGACAAGCCTTATGAAGTTTTACTAGCAGAATTTGACACGATATTAGCAGACAACATGAAACATACAAACCAGCGTAGTAACAAAATACTTATGCTCTAATTAAGAGTTGACTATACCTCAGCCCATACTCAAATTTCACCCCCACTTCTCCGCGCGCCGCTGCACGTCCTATCTCGCCGTGGTTCATATGTTTGCCGGTTGTTTTATCATTCAGTCCCTTCATTATCTTATTGTGCTTATTTCTCATTACTGCGTCTTTACAAAAAACAACTAAATATAAATTCTACCTAAGAATTACGTGTTCGTTTGGAGCGACAAGCGTCACGGGTACCCCGTCTGAAAGCCGAGGCCAGATTGAATCGCGGACCGGGCGTCTGGAACGAATGGTTTCATTGGTGCAAAACTTAGATATTTTCATTTTATGGTAAAATCAAAAAGTATTTTGAAAATTTTAAACACAGGTGCCCTTATTTATGTTGTGTATTAATTACTGTATAAAGTTTCAAGATCTAAATTGTAGTATTCATCGCATAAGAACGGTTTTAAGATAAATTTGGAGTCATCTTTGGATTTTTTTTTCTATCGTTAATTTTTACGCAATCGTGTTTTCACAACACAGGCGCTCTAGCGCGTACCCTAAACTATAACATATATGAATATATATTAGCACACAATTTGTTGAACAAAACATTGTTTCTCAATAAGCGATTTAACGTCTCCCCAGGTATAGTGCGCCCTTAAGAACTTATTATACTATATACTGTGCTAAGAGCAGACAACATGAAGCAAATATTCTATTACTCGTACTTTGTTACTACGATGGTTTATATTTGCGTCATTTTGTCTGCTAATATAGTGTCTAATTATGCCAGCAGTAACTTCTTATGGCTTGTTTTTCGTCTAGCTGTTTATGTTTTCTGTAGATAATTTAGTTGTTTTGTGTTGTAATTTAGGTGTTAAATTTATTGTAAATTTGACCGACTAGATCCTAGATCGTCGTACGCATGCGTCTATATGTGCGTCTGCACAGAATATAATAGAATAATCATATATTTGGTACACACAAAATGACACATAAAACAATTATAAAGAACAGTAGGTACAAATGAATTTATTAAGACAGTTACCTTCACTCATCACCTCTTTTTTTTGAGATTAACAGTTACATTACCGTATATCATACATTTATTAACATAATACTGAACTTAAACCAAATTGAATCTACACATACTATAGTAAACTTATATAAATTTGACGCGGCAAAGTAGCCCGCCAGTTAACTTCAATATACCTATTATAACTAATTTTTTACAAAAATTATAAATATAAAATTACAAGAAATGGTTTACAACAAAAAAAAATTAGTATTAAATTTTTTAAATTTTTAAAATTAATGAAGAAATGCACCATGAGCTGCAATGTTTGCTTGATCGCATTTGGAGTGTGTGTGCGCGTGTGTGTGTTTATAGTGTACCTAGTGTGTGTGGTGTGTTTTTAGTATAGTGATCGCAAAAGTTGGAAATACTAGTTGACTCATGTCTGTTCTCGCTCGTTGTAGTAAGCTTTAATTCTGTGCCTATCTATTTTGTGGTGGTATCTCTTACCATAGTAACAATTGCTGACGTCGACAAAGCCTTCGGGTAGACAGTGCTGTGTGCAGTTACATGCGTACTTTGAAGTCTTGCTGAATGCCGTCTGTGATATTGTGTACCTGCAAATACATAATTATGTAAAAAGAGAGTGAGAGAGAGATAATTCTTTATTGTTACACCAAATTAAAATAACTTAACCTAGAAAACTTAAAGACGAATACATGGTGGTACAATGGGCGGTCTTAGCGCTCAAAGCGATAAAATACAAGTAAAGTCAATTTTTAAAACATATAACATGTTAGACTCATCATCAACATCATTATATCAGCCACAGGACATCCACAAAGGCCTCCCCATAGATGACCAGAGCGAACGATCTTGTGCGCCCTGCACCCAACGGCTCTCAGCAACCTCTACTAGGTCGTCTCTCTATCTAGTAGGACGTCTCCACTCGAGAACCTTTCTGCCCCAATGGCCCAATGTTCAGTTCTTTTTGCTAGGTGTCAAAACTCATGACCCGGTCAAAATCTATTTTGACTGTGATTCAATTCAGTTATAATTTATTTATTAAATATATAAAAAAATAAAAACTGCAGTGGGCGGCCAACTGCATGAATGCACGAGAATGTCTGTCAACAGAGACAAATGGCGAGATATCGTGAGGTGTGTCGTGAGACAAATGGCGAGATACGACCGCTCTGTCAAGAGCGTTACAATTGAGAAGAATAATCCTTTCGGCACATAAAAGGGGATTCTGCTAAAGTAAGATTTATTTATTTGCCAGAACATGGGTGTTACAAAAATAAATAGATTCACCATATACGACTATAATGGCGTGCAAATTACATACATGTCATTTAAAATCTAATAAATTATGTATGGCTAACTAAAAAGAATAATAATACAATGTCAGTAATGAACTGATATTTAGATTAAAATTTAAACTAGTCTCAAATTAAGTGTAGTAAATTTTAGATCGTTGACCTTTTTTGACCGTTTTGACCATTTGATTTTCCCAGTCAAACTCGATTTTGACCGGTTATAAGCTTTGACTGTAACACATACACATCTTGAATCTTCAATTTATATATCTAATGTTACGTGTAAATTGTTTTTTTTTGCCGTGTTAGAACGATTTCGATCCCAAGTGTTTTTGCCTCATAAGTAATTAACCTGCTATGTATATCAGCTTTTTTTATAATGTTTATGTCTGGTGTGTTGATTATGGTGTGGTATCGAGAACAACGAAGAATCCTTTTCGACAGATTTGCAATTGAGTTAGTAACATGTATTTATTATATTATTTGTCTTACTCGGTTCTAAAGGCTGCGTCCTAACGTCCTAACGTCCTGCAGACACGGAGTTGAGACCTTTTTGCGACCAATTTGTAATTTATGTTTTTAAGACAAAACGGGTCTTTTCGCGCACAGATTTATATCAAAATTACAATTTTGACTAACCTCGACGTTTCGGCCAAGTTACATCGGCCGTGATCACGAGAGACAAAAGACCTAGAACTATGAAATTCACGCAAGATCACGAAAGACCCGTTTTGTCTTAAACTTTTTAAATTTGCGCGAACTATACTCATGTGGAGTATAGTTCGCGCAAATTTAAAAAGTTGAATTTGTAATTTGTTGCCTAGTTTGCCTAGCTTTAAGTTTTTATGTTGTTTCATCTGTATGTAGTGATTATATACTGTATTAATGAGTGTATTTTAATTTTATATGTAAAAAACTTTAAAAATAATATGTATTCATAATAAAAGTGTAAAAGATAGTCTTTAAAAATCAAACACTGTTAAAACAAGAACAGCTCTGTTGAACTATAAAAAGATATTCTTTACTCAGAAAACTTTCGTGATTGATTTCAATCATTATTATAAATACGGGATTTATCACGTACCGTCTTATAGCTGTTTCGACCGACAACGTTTCAGTTCAATTCGTGAACCTTCATCAGGGTGAGTGCGATCCGCTCCGAATAACGTCTCGCCTCGCACTGATGAAGGTTCACCGAAACATTGTCGGTCGAAACACCGATAAGACGGTACGTGATAAATCCCGTATTAATAAAAAAGATAATCTTTAAACAGGCAGATCTATACGTATTTAACATTTTAATGAAATACTTGGATATATTTTATTCTAACGCATCTTATAGCTATTAAATTAAATACTAATCATCGAAAATAAATTCTATCAATCACTAGTAGAACCGCCCCGGAGAACTTAAAAATTAATTATAGCCTAAGGTCTTAGGCTCTTGAGTTCATACAAAAATCCCAACGACAAAAAGAACTCTCACTTCTTCCAGAATTTTCATATTTCCCAGGTAACTTTTCAAAATTATCTTTCATACAATCGTTGTCCTGAAAATTACAAACACAACCAAAAAAAATATTCAAATCGGTCAAGCCGTTTTCGATTTTTTGCCAGACTAACGCACAGCATATGATTTTTATATATATGGATAAAAAATGTGGCAAGGCTGCCCACAACTATGAGAGATGCGTAGTCAAGAAGAGAAAGAGATAAATCTACCTGTAGACATGGATTCCATCATCATCAGTCTTCTCCTCTTCATAGCTGAAGGGGTAGGTCCTGCAGGCTTGCTTTCTGAATATAGGGATGTCTTTGCCTTTGGGGTAGTTAGGGGTGATCATCATACCCTCGTATACCCCCGTCACGCGGTTGCATAGGGAGCTAAAAATAATAGGTGATAATTTAGGATAAAATTTATAAAATACTAGCTTTCACCCGTGGCTTTACACGCGTGGATTATCAATAAAAAGTAGCCTATGTTTAAATACAGGTCATAATCTATATATATACGAAATTTCATCGAAATCAGTTCAGCCGTTACGACGCGATTTAGTAACAAACAAACAAACATCCAAACTTTCGCAGTTATAATATTAGTGTGATAATAATAATTAGACTAGGCAGCCTTATTTATAGATAAAAGGGTAAAGCGCGTGTTGGGCCACGCAAAATAAAAACTGACTACTAGGGCTAGTAGGGACTAGTAGGGCTGTATTGTCTTTTCAAAATACATAATTAGTAGATTTTGGTTAGTCTTCTCAGCTCTGATAAATTATTTTTTAAAATTTCAGTATTGTATTAATATTCTACTATTGTGAAAGCATTATAAGCAAAAAAACCGGACAAGTGCGAGTTGGACTCGCCCATCGAGAGTTCCGTACAAATTTGTACCGACAGTTTCGATGATTGATTACGTACTTTAAATAAAGACTATTTTTTTATGATTAAATTACAAACGTGTAAGTTTTCAGTTTTTACCCTGTACTTGTAGTATAAGACGATATTATTTGAAAAATTTCATAGTGGTTCAACGGAAAGTACCCTATAAATAATGTTTCCCTTGAGAGTGTCGAAATATACGTTTTTTGCGGCATAAACCGCCGTATCTTTTTTTACGTTAACTTAAAAGTTTGACTTTTTAGAAGATCTGAGTATAGAGTTTTAATTTCAACTCGATACCTCCACGCATTCCCGATATAAAGGTATTGACAGACAGACAGACGGACAACAAAGTGATCCTATAAGGGTTCCGTTTTTTTCCTTTTGAGGTACGGAACCCTAAAAATAGGGGATTACCTGCTACCAGGACCAGGTTAAGTGACACATACTCGTATAAGGTCCTTGTAGTCTATGGAGAAATGATTGAGTGCATCGAAGCTTTCATGCAGATCTGATGCTTACCTGGTGTTAAAAGTCTTGTATCCTTGCTCGGGAAGACCTTGGATGTCATTCCATGTTAAGATGGAGTACTTAGTTGCTGGATCTCTCATTTCTATCTCTGCCTTTTCTGGTCTCACGGCATAGAACTGTAGAAAAATATGTAATCTAAAAATATGTACTTATTAGATAAGATACGATAACGTTTATTTCCGACAACATAGTAAACACATCAGTAGGTCTTAGTCTATATACAATTCGTTATGTATATATATATTATGTACCTAATAACGTTTATTATTTTTATATATATCGACGAATAGCCTAATAGAATAGTGTCTGAGACGCAGGATTTTGTGGGTTCGATTCCCGCCGCGGAACAAATGTTTGCATGATCTATAGGTATTTGTTCCGGGTCTGGTTGTTTCTCTATATATTATACGTATGTGTTTACAAAAAAAATATATATAAGTATTCTATCAGTTATCTGTTCGCTTTGCTTAGTTTGGGGCTAGCACTGTGTGAAATGTCCAACATTATTTATTTTATATATTCACTGATTACAAACATTTAATGTCATTACAGTGTAGGTTGCTTTTTGCTTAGGTTCCATATAAGCATCTCATGGAATTGGGATTGGCCATTAGCATGACATTGTCGTCAGTTCAACTCATAAAAAAAGTGTTGGTCGCTCATTACCATGAATTAACATTTCATAACAGGAAATAGATATAGTTATCAAATAGAAATATCCAGTGATAATAACCGTGCTCATTCCTATAATATAAATCGCGAGTGTGAATCAAAATGGTAAACTCGCTAACAACAATTGCATTTGCAGTTTTGTCAATATATACACAGTGTCTTTTAAATCACTGTTTTCCCAGAACCAACGTTGCTCAGACCATGGTCTAATAACATTTTATAGTATCTAATAAGAGAATTAAAAAAAAACAAATCTAGACTTTCTTAAATCAGTCTAACTTTGTTCAAAAACTAACCGTGACATAAAGTTCATGGGTACGCTAGCCGTAGCGTATTACCTACTGCTTAGTTAGATAGGTAGGTACCTAGTAGCTACCGGTCAGCGCGCTGACTATATTGTAGGGCGTAACATTAAAATACACGTTTTAAGTTCGCAACTTTTTATATTTTTCAAAGACCGGTTTCGTTTCGTTTTTTAATTTGATGTTATAAACTGTTAGTAGACCATGGTCTGAACAACGTTTGTTATGGGAAAACAGTGATTTAAAGGACACCGTGTATATACTAGTGGTTCGCCCCGAACTGAGATCACGCGAGACTCTCATAAAAACAAAAAAATATTATTCGCAATCTTTGACTATCAAAATAGTGCCACGAAATGCATAACCACACAATTGACCTACAGTTTCATTCAAACTACAGGTAACGGAAGTTCATGTATTTGGTTATTCTTTTTTGGAGTAAAAATTGCAGTTATTCTGGATTTCAGAATTTTGCTTGTATTTGTGTCACTAAAACTACACGCATACCAAATTTCAGCACTGGGGGGTCACTGGTGTACCCTGTGTGAATTTTTTCAAAGTTCAGTTTTTATTATGGCTAATAACGTAAAAACTACAAAGTTTAAACTAAAAATAAAAACGGGTTCGAAATATACTCACAAAGGAATATACTTTTATTAGACGTGCCATTTGACCAGATAGTCCCATTATGGTTTTTATTACCTATCCCTCTTGAACCACAATATCTCAACAACCTTTTTAGCTCATACTAAAATTGCTTCGAATGTTATCCTTGGACAAACAAACATACATACATACAACGCCGATTTGCCCAAGTTGATTTGGAGATCTCGCTTCGCTCGATCAATAAAACAAAGTTGGGTTAGTTACACAATTTATATATAACTCAAGAACGCCGGGACCGATTTTGATCGTCTTAGATTTGTTGGATTTGTTTCCGTCCCGAACAGCAGAATAACTATAAAAATATCGGAAAAATTCACACAACCAAAATTATGAAGAAAATTCATTTTCTCATCAGCGAAGTACATTGGCAGCCTACGTCATATGCATATCATAGCGGTACGAAGTTCGGCGGGTCAGCTAGTAATATTATAAATTCGAGAGTAACTCATTCTGTTTGTAACTTTTTCACGACTAAACGGCTAAACCGATTTTGATTAAATTTGGTATACCAGGACTGGGACATAGACTACTTTTTTACCCGACTGCACAAAAGGAAGGTAATGTGTGTGTAAAAAACCACGCGTGCGAAGCCGCAGGCCGGTCGGCTACTTCTAGATAAAAATGATATGTCCTTGCTGTCTTTTTCCAGAATGTTCCGGAGTTTATCCGTCATGATTGTTGCAAGATTCTGTCATTTATCGAGTTTAGCACCCTAATAAATATTCATCTTTAGCCAAGTATATCAATACTCCTGTATTATTTCTAGGAAACAACATTTTTCCTAGTGGTTAAACTTTACCAAGTGTAATAAAAAAGTTCTTACTCAATTACTTTAAATTATCAATCGACATTTACTGGAAAAACGTCAAAAAGTTACGGATAAAACGGAATTTGAGACCGCGAACTTTCCAAGGGGAGCAATAAGCAACTTCGCCGCTGTTCCACTACTCGCCTAGCACAAAATTAAGACGAACACAAGACGGACCCAAACCCATCTGATCCTTAATATTTGGGATGTTTATAATTTAAAGTTCTTACTCTATCTAGTAATCCAAGCTTTCCAAAATCTATCCACCCTGGCACGAAGGTATTGGCGATGGAGACCAGGGGATCTTTGTAACCCCAGAACAGTTCCTGAATCGACAACTTGCTGAAGAGCTTCGAGCCAATCGCTGTCATAGAGTAGTAGAGTCCAGCGTTGGGAATGTAGCCTAGTTTATCAGCTGCTAAGGTACTGATAGCCTGGAACAAAGATTACAATATGAAAAACTAGGAACATACCTAATATTATTAACCACGACCTACCGTATTTGTTCTGGGTCTGAATATTATTAGTACATATGTATTATATTTAGAAAAACAATAAGTATATCGGTATTATATCAGTTATCTGGTTCCCATATTACAAGCTTTGATCAGTTCGGGGCTAGATATTGTTGTGTGAAAAATACAGCATTAACAATAAGAAATAACCACACAACATGTTTTAAGAGCCCAATGTTGTACAGTTCATTAAAATCATTCTGCTCCAATGGGCTTGCCACGTAGAGAAAATGAAAGATATCTGAGGGCTTAGTCAAGTTACATTCGCTTCGAATCGATTCGAATCCTACATATGTTCGTTGTCGATAGATCACGTGATATTTCCATAGCATGTGTCAAATCCCATACATTTACGGATTCGAATGTAACTTGGCTAACCCCTCTGCTTAGCTCAAATATTAGACAGGCTGCGTCAGCCCAATGCACCCCGATAAGTGGACACAAATAGTAATACTTCTTCTTCTTAGCGTGTCAAGAGTTCTACGTTTTCATTTATACTATGTAGGACAGGTGTTTGGCCACAACAATAGCATTAGGCGAAGCGGTTATTAGGTCCTCCATCGTGCAGGTGTTCGGACACAAAGGGCACATTAGCAAGTGCTGCATTGACTGCGCGGGATCACCGCAGTCGCAGTGCGTTAAGTTAGAGTCCCTGAATCCCCATTTACACATATTCAGTCTGCAGCGGTCAACCTGGGTGCGGAGCTTGTTTAAGGACTTCCAGACTGGCCACGGCAGATCGTGCCCGGGTGGTAACTATTCCTGTGGGGTTATAAAATCAGGAGGTAACACTTGAAGACGGCAGACAACGTTTGGGATGACCGAAAACGGGATGGTAGGAGATACCAAAGGATATAGTTGCTTGGAAAAATCTTGGTTAGACCTTTTCCCGGCCCATTTTTACCCACTACACTAAAGGAGAGTAATATTTTTATGCATTCGTTTAACCGATTCATATTATGCATTTCTTATCTTTCACAATGATTTATCAACTCTTCACATAGCAATACTAATACAGAATGAAATACATATATTTTAAACAAGCAGGTTACACTGTTAGTTACCTAGGTTATTAATTAGGTGACTTAATAAAACGTGTTTATTTTTTGTTAAAACATACTCAGATCCCAAAACAGCAATTTTGTTATCCTAAATTAATATTATTAAACACGTTTGATACTCACCTAAGAGTTATAGTACTAATCCGCTTGTAATAAATAATATTTTATAGTATAAAATAAATGAGCTGTCAAAATAAAAATTTCATATTGCTTCTAGTATATCTCTATCTATATCTATATCTCTCCTATTGTTAAACACTAGCGGCCCGTCCCGGCTTCACACGGGTGGACATTTATTTTCAAATTTTTATAGCTATTTTTTTTACACCTTGGGTTACATTATTGAGGTTTTAGTAGGGGATGCCTAATTTTTATAGTTATGAATATAGCTTATGTTACTCAAGGATAATGTAACATTTTGAAAGAATTTTTAAAATCAGATCCGTAATTTTTGAGTTCATTCGTTACAAACATACAAAAATACAAATATTTCCTCTTTATAATATTAGTATAGATAGATATACCCTGCATTCCGAATGCTGCGATTGTGTCGTACAATCGCAGCTAGCGTTCACTTAGCTATTTTGCGTACCAATTCAGTTATCGCTCTGATGACAGTTGAGTTCTGTCAAAGATTCGGAACGCTCATGAACGCGCTGCAAGTCACTGTTCCTATAATTTCATATTTCAATAAAACCAAATATATAAGAATTGTTTGATTCATATTATGTTATTTTTGTTACAGTGTATAAGTTACGTAGAAAACTGATAGGGTTGACTTACAGAGGTCAACCCTCCTCATGAATACCTAATTTTTTGTAAAAGTTCATTTATTTTTCCTAAACGTTGTTAAATTTATCACGTGTTTTCTTTATTAAATAAAACACGTGTTCAAATATGAACAAACATGATGACTATAAAGGACAATACATTTATTATCGCTGTAATTTACATTTATTAACTGCTCCAGATCACTACCAGACGGAAGTGACAAGACACTGGCTGCATTGCCCCGCTGAATTGCAATGCTTATGCGTTGACCCAGATAAGCACCAGCTCTCGGATCACATGTAGTTGTGATGCTCAGAAATAATTTTTAAATGTGATGGGACGGTACCCCATGGACCCAGGGTCAAGACCCCAAATGGCTCAAATACGTAAGCACTGTGGAGACCTCCATATTTGCGCCGCTAGTAGTCAAGGTCATTAAAGTCAATTAAATTGTAACTGGTCGTAAAATTAAACAAGTGTTTTCGATAACACGTCTAAGGTCAGCTTGCACAACGATCCCTAAACGTATTTAGCGACTAAATACTTCTAAATTTGACGTACTCGTATATGTATGATCTGACAACTCCTTATGAGACATTTCACGTTTTTGCACGAATATCGAAGAATTTAGACGCCTACTTTGCCTCTTTAAATAATACTAAGACATTGTTGAATACATTTAAAACATAGATGAATGTTTTGTGTTGACACATAATGAAACACATTTTCAAAAACATATTGTTTTACTTTGTGGTGATTAATCTCCTACGACTAGTTTCCTGAACAGAGTCAATTTCAGACTCCTATAGATGTATAAATTTGACTGGAATTAAACTAGAATATCGATTATTAATAACATTAATTGGTAAAAAACTATAGTACGTTTTTTTTTTAATTTATTTATCACTTAAAATTTTTACATACAATAATGTTTAAAAATAGCAGTTATAAATCACTAAGGTTTGTTGGGATAATGCTATCTTAATTAGAGTCTACATCATAGGGAACTGAAGCTCGGAAGCGCTCAGTCTATAATACACTTAATATTATACTGTAAATTTTTACGTTTTATATCGCTTTTAAAACGCGATTTTTTGGGTTGAAAAAAGCGTTATTTCATAAAAAAAATGGCATAATAAACTATGTTCTTTATCAAATCTAATTCTAAAGTATTATAAAATCCCTTGATTTATTTAAACATAATATCATCCCTCTAAATGAGTATAAATCACAATGCATAATCCAGAACCGACTAGACCCTCCGTCGTCCGAGACACGTTCTCGGAGACCCGGATGACGAAATACGGAAGGGATTTGGAGTCATCTACATTAGACAGAGCAAACACTTCACAGATACATCGACCTCGCCGGCGAGGTCGACGAGTCCCTTCAGTCACTGCCTATACGAGGTACAAGCACGTACCCGCGCGTTTCTCTCCTATCCCCACCCTGGCAACAGCCCAAGCCGAGGTTCGTACCTAAGTGGTGCCCTCGCGCCTTCTGCGCTCGCCAAAAGTTCGGTTAAGCTGCAACGGCCTCAGAGGGCAACAGCGAGATTATACCATTCGAAAAAAAAGCACCGACTAGAAAGGCGCGAGCGCCCGTCGAGGTAGGATGTACGCCATTTTTTCCCGCGGCCCGATTACCAAGCGCATTACACAAGCGCGTGAACGTACTATTTACTATAACATTAGAATACTTCAAATCAAATTGGACGAATCGGCGTTGTATGCATATTTGTACGTCTGAACTCCGTGGCGCAGTGGGCGAAAAGCCGTCTGCGATGAAAGAGGTTGCGGGTTCGATTCCCACCGCGGAAGAAATTTTAGTATGCTCTTCAGATATTTGTACCGGCTCTGGTTATTATCTCTATACAGTGTTTTTTTATTTGTACAATATTAGATATAAAATAAACTGTCTGAGGAACCTTAGTCTTTATTATGAAAATTATTTTTGTTTAGTTAATTTTTGGTAAAGCGTGAGTTTTATATGGATATGGATAAAGTTTATATTTTTTTGATAATGCGAATCGACTTAGTTTGATATAAGTATTATTTCATTGATCTAGACTAAAAAATCGGTACAGCAGAATTTGATCAAATTTCAAAAGTACAGTTTCATACAATGCTACGTGTGTGTGGAGTTTCTGTATGCGACCGAATCAGAAATGTGTAGATTATAAATCGATCGAAGCAAGATCTCCAAATCAACTAAGACGAATCCCCGTTTTATGTATATATATAAGTATGTATGTATGAATGAATGAATGAAATTTTTTTATTATACCTTACAAGCTAGACACAACAGATTTAAAAAAAAAACAAATAAAAGTAAGCATAATGGGCGGTCTTATCGCTTAACAAAGCGATCTCTTCCAGACAACCTTTGGATGGAGAGGATCATTGCTTAATGGAAGATTGACCGAGGTGTAAAAAGACTAAACTTAATAATAGAAAAAGAAATTAGTTATATACATACATATTAGGTACATAAATAACTTTAAATAAATAAATATCATATATAAAATAAATATGTACTTACATACTTATACTTACAATAATAATATTAGAGATCAGATGAATCATGACTCTTCATGGAGATAAAAGTTTTTGAGTCTAGCTTTAAATACGGAAGGTGAGGGGGATTTCTTAATGTATATTGTATGTATATTTGTTTGTATGAGGTTAACATACATACGTAAAAGATGAACTAGCTAAAAGAGGATCGGAAACCACGACTATAGGCCCACATCCATTCCTCCCTCTACCTTTCACACAACTAAGAACATGGATAAGACATCGTACTGTACTGACGACCTCCGTGGTGCAGTGGGCGAATAGCCGGCTGAGACGCAGGAGGTAGCTGGTTCGATTCCCGCTGCGGAACAAATGTTTGCATCATCTACAGATATTTGTTCCGGGTCTGGTTCTATGTATTTTAAGTATGTATTTACAAAAAAAAAGTATATAAGTATTCTATCAGTTATCTGGTTCCCATAGTACAAGCTCTGCTTAGTTTGGGGCTAGATAGCGCTGTGTGAAATGTTCAGTAATATTTATTTATTTATTTATTTTACTGTAAACCTACACAACGAACGTTGGGCACAGATCATGGACTGCAGACAGTCGAGGGCGGCTCTGCCGGCCGTCTCGCCACGACTGACACGACGACTGCTCAACCTTCAGAGACTGGACCTTCGAATCATCGTGGGGACCCTTACAGGACATTGTCCCTTCAACAAACACCTCTACATCATGGCAGCAACAAACAGCCCACTCTACAGGGGATGTCTCACCGAAGAAGAATCAGCAGCCCACGTAGTCCTGGAATGCGTGGGGGTAACAGCACAACGTGCAGAAATCCTGGACAATCCAAGGTCACTCCGTGAAGCCTGCGAAGACCCCAGGAAACTTCTGCGCTTCTGGTCGGTGGAGTTAGGCTGGCTATCCATATAGCCAACTCTCTCACGCATAATGGCCCACTTAAGAGTTCAAATGCGGAAAAGGGAGTCCACCAACATAACATAACGTAAATACGTTTAGGCATCGTTGCGCAAATCGCCCTAAGACCCAGTCAGCAGCTGATAAAATGCATCAATGCACAAAAATCTAATTTAGGTTAGATAAACTATATATATATTAATATACAATAATAAATAAATATAAATTGATTCACTAATTTTATAAGTTAACAATGAAATTTTTTTTTAAATTTGTTTTTTTTTTGTTTTTGAATTAAATTTATTAACCAAATCCTAAATATGGTGTAGACTTGTCCAAACTAATTGATACTATCAATTGGGATAGATATGAGACGACAATATATTTAGGTTTTGGCTAATCAATGCTCAATTGCTGCTATAATATAGCATAGCGACAATAATTGAGCATAGCAAAAACAAAATTTAACATTTGCAACTTCCTATATGAATAGCCAAATATACTTTACGACATGTAATGCTTACAAAAAGTGAACTTACAGATGCGGTTAATGTGAAACGTCGCCATTTTTTGTGGGTTCATTTTTTATTAATTTTTATCTTAGTCCAGTTATTACAGACTAAGATAATATTGATATAATGATATAATGGTTCATAATATATTTCTTTATAGCCACCGTGTAACTATTCTATTGTTGGCTGATATAAATGATTTAATTGCTTATCGTCTTTTGTATTTTTTATTCTCCACGACTCTCATCAAAGGCCAATTATTGCCTGATAACTAGGTAAGCGTTGAACGTTTTTGTGTTACAAGATAAGCGGTTCGTGTTGTACTTTTTTTGTTTTAAAATAAAATAATAAGATAACATGAGCCTTATTTTTCGTCGGTTATTAAGTTGCAGCCGGTAGATTTCACGGATATTTCATTTTTTTTTTTCATTATGTGTGTGTGTTATACCTACAGTCTAGGTTCCATAAACAAATCTGGGACGGACTAAACCGGCAATCTGATTTGTCTGCGTAAAAAGCAGTCAGCTACTCGTTTAAACTGCTTTTTTATGCAGAAAGACTCGTTAAAAACAAAATGGTCGTGGATTTTTTCAGATAATGAACTGAATAAGACAAAAAATTAGCGGGACCGACTAAAAATATAATATTAGTATTAGAAGAGATACTTCATAGATCATATTAGTAACTTGGCTGTGTACTGATAGCCGCTGTATACACGGTGTCCTTTAAATCACTGTTTTTCCAGAACAAACATTATTCAGACGATGGTCTAATAACTGTTTATAGTATCAAATAAGAGAATAAAGAAGAAAAATTTAGATCTTCTCAAATAAGTCTAACTTTGTTCAAAAACTAACCGTGACATAAAGTTCGAGGGTACGCTAGCCGTAGCTACCGGTCAGCGCGCTGACTATCTTGTAGGGCGTAACGGTAAAATAGGCGTTTTAAGTTCGCAACTTTTTATATATTTCAAAGACCGATTTAGTTTTATTTTTTAATTTGATGTTATAAACTATTAATAGACCATGGTCTGAACAACGTTTGTTCTAGGAAAACAGTGATTTAAAGGACACCGTGTATAGTCAAATATAACTATCTCTAATGGGGCGACTTTGTAGTTTTCTGCAAAATTCTGATTAACTCCTGTTGAAGTTGACAAGATAATCTAATTAGCAAAACTTAAAATTATCGATTCATGGATTTTCATTAATAATGTACTTACAATAAGAGCAATATTAGGCACGTACACGTAGACGTCCTCAAGGTCTGCTATCGACCCCTCTCTGATAAACTTCAGCGTGATCTTTGGATTGATCTTCAGTACCCCTCGCTCCCTGTCCATCGTCATATTCTCATTCACTCGCACCTCCCTAAGAATAAAACAAGAAATAAGTAATGAATTTTTAAAAAGCTTTTCCAAAGCGATTTATATACATAACTAGCTGTTGCCCGCGACTTCGTACGCGTTACAGTACTTAATGGTAACCTAGAAATAAAGCTAAACTCGCTGATGCAACTTGACTTGACACCCCATTTTTATCCCATCGGAGCTGAATTAAGGAATAAAAGGCAGCCGATGTGGTAAGCCAGGTTATAATCTACGTGTATACCAAATTTAATCGAAATCGGTTCAGCCGTTATGACGTGATTGAGTAACAATCAAACAAACAATCAAACAAATAAATATACAAACATCAAAACTTTCACATTTATCATATTAGTGTGATAAATAACATTGGAAAAATAGTACCCTGTGGAATCCAGTCATTTTTTATCAGATTTATTGGAACTGCTGTCGGTTATAACTTATAATACAAGAAGGTACGAATTTTTACGAATTAGCCAAATAATACAAGAAGTTTCAAAAGAGAAATGGGTTACTAGCACTGAACAATATTACAAGTTGAAAATTTATATTCTGTTCTTCGAAACAAAAATATGGTGTAAATTTCAAAATGGAATAAAATAAGAAACTTACTGGAACTTAAACGGGCCAACTTCATTTATTTTCAGCTTCTCATCTGTACCATCGAGATATTCTTGCACGTTCGTGTAGTTGTACACCCACACTTCGGAGTACAGCTGGTAGGGGGGCGCCTCCCACATCTTGTATAGAAACGAACCCTCTTTCATATCCAGGTACTGAAAATTAAAATTCCTTTTAGCAGCAGTAAATAAATAAATATTGCTGGACATTTCACACAGCGGTATCTAGTCCCAAACTAAGCAGAGCTTATATACTATGGGAACCAGATAACTGATAGAATACCTATATACTTTTTTTTTGTAAATACATACTTTTATTATATAGAAAAACATCCAGACCCGAAACAAATATTTGTAGATCATGCAAACACTTGTTCCGCGGCGGGAATCGAACCCGTTACCTCCTGCGTCTCAGCCGGCTATTCCCCCACTGCGCCACGGAGGTCGTCAATCAAATGAGATTGGCTCATCTTTATCTAGATCAGGCCTGAGATCTGAATCACTGAAATGTTTTAATGCCTATCATTCGGATCACTGACTCTGGCGTACAAGTGAATCGACCGAAGCACAGAACCAGATCTAGATAGTATGTATCATCTAGATCTGACACAATAAGATAGTATGTATCAGATCCATTTGCATCTCTTTTACCCTTATGCAACTCCTACTGGTTGTCTCGTTCTCTAGTATGATGCCAAGTAGTAACGACACGGACTCATCCGATTATAACCGAAGTCTAGTTTTGTTTCTATCATATCACGAACAAATCGCTGGTTCGAATAATTTTAAGACAATCTCTTCACAAGTTGTGTACTGGATCCTTGTATTCGTAAAGTTTGGTAGGCGACATTAAAATTGAAGGTCAATGTAATCATTCCAAGTTTTTATCTAATCTTGACGTAAGTAAACGGTGACGCGGCTGCTTTTTTTAACGTAATCAAAGAGATAGAAAAATAGTTTTCAACACACTTGCTCGTAAAGTGTGCCATAGTACATCGTTATTAGGGCCTTAAACAGAACTATAACACACGCGTGCGTAATAATATAACACACTAGTGCATAATAGAATTATCCCTACAAAGTTAAGTTAGTACCTAACTGCAAATTATACGCGAGTAAACAGAGCATTTTCAATTTAACCGGGTTATACAGTTTTTGTAACAACAAAGAGGTTTTATGCCGCTGAAAATCCTATTACATTTTTGGAATAAATAAATGTATCCCTAAATAAGACGAAAAAACATTTATTATTATCAAATTACTTATAATAATTACTCACATAATATATATAATTACTCATAATAATTTGTTAGAATATTAGAAATATTTTTATTTTATCACCAAAATTATAATTTTGAAGTAGGCTTTATGTAATCAACCACCGACATTTGGCGCGTGCAAAAAAAAAAACGTGTACGCCAATTCCCATTCTTTTGTTTGTATCGCATTTGTTGCTGTGTGATAAATAGTTGTAAAAATGTCAATTTTTAGAACAGAAGATTAACAATTTATAGATTTAACCCCGCCAGAAATATTAAATGCAGCACCAAACGCAAATGAAAGCCTAATTAATACCTGCAAAATTTAGAGAAAAGACTAAGCTGCTTACGCTAGTTTCATAGAATTGAAAAGCAACAAAAAAACCCAGTCATTTTCTAAAAATATGTTTTGGCGTATTTCTCAGAACTCGCCAATACATACAAACCCAGCTCCCTGTGGTACATCTATTCCATGTTAAGAAGTATGATTAAGCTCAAGCATTGTATTGATATCAAAACGTACTGTAACCCACAACCATGTTCATCTCGTAGCATGAGTTATTTGGTGCCTTCTTATTCCAGTAATTTGTATGATTTACCTTGGCGCCGACATTTACACAAGAAGTAAATGAAGATAGGTACTAAAGAAGTGGCAAGTACCAATGTAACATAAACTGTAAATTTGTCATCAAAAACAATCCAATATCGTTTTGAAAATTGTACATTCACCAATTGTTTAAATAATTAAACGATTTATGCAATACATGTTTTTTTTTCCTCGCAAGTGTGTTGAAAAAGTGCGTATGAATCTCGTGAGCAACTTGCTCACTAGACACTGGGCTGATTTACGCCCTCGCCTACGGCTCGGGCTAAAAACCACAGCCTCGTGTAGGTATAATGAGCAACTTAGCTCACGTGTATCATAATACCTATATACTAATATTATGCAACTAGTGAATAAAGGACGGAGTTAAAGCGAGGGCCATAGATGAATTACGAACAAGGGAAGGATCCTAACGACTGAATTACGACCCTAGAGAGTGATTCATGATGATTGAATCAAGAGCGTAGCAAGTGATTCAGGTGTTAGAATCCTGAGCGACGCGAGTGTGTCATAGCCTTTGATATAAATCCGATTTATTCAAGAGTGTCATATACTTTATGCCATGACTACGAGAAAAAGAAAGATTTAAGCGAAAATAGTGAAAAAACATTTATATATACTAACTTTGCATTTAAACTCTGGTGACCCGCCCTCAGATTACAAATCTAGAGAAAATTAGACTACACGCAGACATACATGTTTAAAGATTGAAATAATAACTTTTGGCATAATCATTTTCAAAAAGTTTGTTTATTAATATAATTCACATATGCTAGTTTTTATCCTATAAATCAGGTCCCATGGGATAAAAATGGCGTATCAAGTAAAATTGCAACACCGAGAGTTTAGCCTTATTTCTAGGTTACCTACACATTTAGTAGATTTAGTAGTGTAACGCGTACGAAGTAGGGGGCAACAGCTAGTTTTTAAAAGAACCATGATAATACAATAATAATTAATAAATCCAAATTAATCTTAAATTCACGTCCGTTTAAATTATATGTTTAACTGATTTTACCATAAAAATATGCGTTATGTTGAAAACCTGAGCCATTAATTATTCTTGATAAACTACCTACTTTTGGTAGTAATGGTGATTGACCATAATAAATAGTTGTCTTTTTGGCATTGTCACACGACGACCCTCGTGGTGCAGTGGGCGAATAGCCGGCTGAGACGCAGGAGGTAGCGGGTTCGATTGCCGCTGCGGAATAAATGTTTGCATGATCTACAGATAATTGTTCCGGGTCTGGTTGTTTCTCTCTATGTTATAAGTATGTATTACAAAAAAAAAGTATATAAGTATTCTATCAGTTATCTGGTTCCCATAGTACAAGCTCTGCTTAGTTTGGGGCTAGGTAGCGCTGTGTGAAATGTTCAAAAATATTTATTATTTATTTTTATTAATTAAAAAGCATTTAATATTTACTTAATGCATGTTAAAATATATATCTGCGGGAACGACCTTATAACAACTGTTAAGAATGATGAATGAAATACTTTTTGTTGCACACCAAACAAAAACACAGTAACAATTGAAATAAACAATAAATAAAAGTACAATGGGCGGTCTTATCGCTAAAAGCGGCCTCTTCCAGACAACCTTTGGTTAGACAGGATAACCAAAAGTCAAAAGACGGTGGTGTAAGAGTACATACATAAACAGAACCAAGAAAATAAGATATACCTTTTTATTATACTAATAAACATAAACTTGCACACATACAAATAATATACATATAAATAATATACATATAAATAAACTACACTACATAAAGAGGATAAATAACATAAACACTAACTAGCAGTTACGAGACAACGAAAGGAAATGGTTGTATAACTTGACTTTGAAAATAGAAAGAGATTGGGACAACCTTATGGACACAAGTAAAGCATTCAACAACCGCACAGCTTGTACTGTGAATAATTCACCATAAAATTGTGAACTATGGGCGGGAGTTCGAAGCTGTAGAGCTTCGGAAGAACAAATGTTTCGAGAGTGTGCCTGTTACAGAAACTCGAAACGCTCCTTTAGATAAGAAGGTAAAGCGGAATTAAAGAGAATGTTAAAAAGAAGTGATAGAATATGTGCATTCCGGCGAAGACGGATAGGGAGCCACTCGAGATTTGCGCGAAATTTTGAGAATGTCAGAAGCCCACTTCCCACTAACGCGAAAGTTTGGATGGATGTACGTGTCGATGTTTTTTACTCTTTCTCGTAACGGCTGAACCGATTTCAATGAATGGAATGGACGTAGATTAAAGCCTTGATTAGCACATAGGCTACTTTTCGTTGATAAACCACGCGTGCGAAGCCGCTGGCGGAAATTATTGTATAATAATTGTATTTTTCAAACTTTTCCGATCACTATACTTAATTACTGATTTTACACACGCGACAAATACCCTTTTAAATCAGTAATTATACACATAGTAATTAGCTTTGTATAGAAAATGAAGAAAGATATTGTTTGTAAAACATCGAAACCCTGTTATATTTTCAACAATAAACAAATATTTATACATTCTGGGCATTTTCTGGGGATCCTAGTTAAATTAAGCATGTCCATTTATTTGTACGTGTATAGGTGATGTATGAATGTGTATCTTATGTGTATGTATGAATGTATATCTTTAATGTTTAGTGTGCGTGTGTGGTTATGGTTGTTGTGTGAGTAATATATTGTATTTATATAATAATGTATAATATTTTTATATTGTAATTCTTTATATTTAAAATAATGGTCCTATTTAGTGCGATAAGTGATTTACGTCGTCAATGTATAAGTATTTGAATTATAAAATGTAAATCCTTTATTGGCTGTAAGCTTTAACATAAGCTACACCTGTTATATACTAAGAGCTGTGGATTTTGTTCAAAATAAACAAAAAATAAAATCCTAGCGATCATCGAGTCATAGAGAATGTATTCTTCTTCGTGCCCTTTTCCCACTATACTTGGGGTTGGCACACAATGCATTTTCCACACACAATGTATTCACCCAACCGTTTTCACATTGTTATTTTTATACCTATCGTGTATTTTTAACTAGATTTTTTTTATTTTAATGTGCTAAGAATGTGATGATAGTGAATGACTTAGAAGAAGTATGTCAGGCAGGATCGTAACAAGTGAAGATCCGTGGTTTCTGCCTATCCTACTGGAATAAAGGCGTAACAAATGTATGTGTGTGTATTTTTACCTATTAATTTATAATCCCGCCGTTTTTATATAAATAGTGATCGCAGCAAAAGTTGGAAAAATTGAATAGGTTCAAAAAGGGTTTTTTAGAAAGTTGACAACGCGCGAGTGCTACCTATGGTGTTACAAATGTGCACAGGCTACGGTAACCGCTCACCATCAGGTAAGCCTTATGCTAATTGGCCATAGTGCTATAAAAAACCGGCCAAGTGCGAGTCAGACTCGCGCATACATAAAAAAATCACGTTTGTTGTATGGGAGCCCCCCCTAAATATTTGTTTTATTTAAAATTAATTATTTATTTTTAAAGTGAATATATAACTAAATATTCTGTGAATATTTCAAGCGTCTACCTGTTGCTGTTATCAATATCGAGCAAAAACGAGCAAAAAAATCACGTTTGTTGTAGCGGAGCCTTAAATATTAATTTTATTTTGATTTTAGTATTTCTTGTTATAGCGGCAACAGAAATACATCATCTGAAATTTCAACTATCTAACTATCACGGTTCATGAGTAACAGACGGACAGACAGCGGTGTCTTAGTAATAGGGTCCCGTTTTACCCTTTAGGTACGGAACCCTAAAATCATAAACCTGTTTAAACATATAAAATACACTTCTACGGAGAAATCATCACCTTTTAGTGTTGTCAAACGTTGCGCTGACGAACATCGAGTTTAGATCAAAACTTGAATTTGTCTAGATTTCATTACGGACTTGTCAGTCGTTCTCTGTCATGAAAATGTTGAGTAATTTTACAACTATGGATAGCATACGGAATCGCAGCATTTGAGAATTTTTATACGCACTTAGGACTGTTGATAACTTGCTAAGTGTTTTATTTAAAGAGCGGAAGAATTACAGCCTCGTGGTGTCTAATTGTTTGAATTTGCGTCAACTAATGGTTTCACCTATGCCATCCTACCTACAATAATCCTTTGTTTTTATATAGGTGACGGGTCAGGCGTATAATTGATTTGAGACAAGCCATAGAATAATAATGACAAGTGCGGATGGATGGATTGACATTTGAACTGTGCACGCTGTGTTGAAATAGTCATTGATTACAAAATAGTATTTTCGTACCACTTGCTCAAAAAAGTGACATTCTATGCCACAAAAAGCGAACATAACAATAGTCATTTTTAATCTGTTAAAAACAGGGAAAGAAAATTGTACTGAATTTCATTCATCCTCTAGGGGGAGAATGTGATTTAAATTTGGAATACTTACCGAAATTTATACTGAACTACATCTGTGTTTACACCATTGAGTTTGTATATAAAGCATTATACATCTTTTTGAAAAAGGAATACGCATTTATTATGCAGTTATGATTATTAAATAAAATTACGAAAACCGACGAGGCCGTATGAGCTTGATGCCTTTGCTTTTCCGACAAAAAAAATATTAGTCTAGGAATTTGCCGCGTTTTTGTTTTCTTCAAATACATAATAAATTTATTTTAATTTATTTTTATAAATAAGTTAATGTTCTAAAATACGTTACGATGTTAAATCAAATACTCAAATCCACTCATCAACAATAAATGTACCAAACAAAAATGTAACTCTCTCTATCAATAATTGGACCAATGTTTCGAATGTTAACTTTTACTTTTAATTGTCATTATTTTTAATAAATGATAATCTCATATTATTACTGTGTTAATTTTTTCGCAAATGGTACGAAAAGTAGAGTATTTTCCTCGGTGATAAAGCTGTCTTAGTCTTGGGTGAACTTAAATCCCTCGCTACACTCAGGACTCGTCTTAAATCCCTCGCTTCGCTCGTGATTTAAGTTTTTACCACCCTCGCTACTCTCGGGAGTAAACCTCGAGTCCTTCGTTACGCTTGCGATTTAAATCGTCACCCGTGACAGAAAACACTGCTTTATCCCCTTGGTTAATAATCTACTATTAATTCCTATTTTGACTGCGTGATGCGAACAGAAATGCGTCAAAAGATAATATTACATTAAAATTGACTTTACATATGGGGTGTTTGAGCATAATAACGAAATTTGTGAAATGTTTACCATAGAAATGTGAAATTTATTTTTGCATGTAAAAACAAACACTTTATTAAACTTATGTTGTGCTATTGCATAACGCTTGCCATCTAACCACAGATACTGTATTGGTGACGTCTCGAGATATCTCTTGTTGTCCCTTTCTAACCCAAAACCCGCAGCCATTTCCGAAAGAGATATCAAATCAGCCTTTATTTTTGGATGTCGATTGCAAGAGTAGGCAGTAGGTTTTATATCGAATTGACCACCTAAACTTCGTCAATTTTTTTTAAATTTAATAATATAACTAGTAGTAGTCTTTTTTTATGTTTTGAGAAACCGTTACTTGAATATCGTCAGTATATTACCAAATACCCTGTGTAATTCAAAATTCCTACTTCACTGTTGCTATCAACAAAACAGCACATTAAAAAGTGTTAATCGACTGGTAAGTACATTAGCATAGCAATATAATTTACTACACCAAGGAATTCAATTTGTCTAAGATATTATGATATAAACTGAGGAAAACAAACTTAGTATCTACTTACAAGTAAAGTGGTAATTTTTTGTCCACGTTTTTCTAAAATTTGCAAAAAGTTCACAAAAGTTCAAACCAAAGACATCAACGCGCTACCTACGCAACTACTAATGCTCGTAACAAAAGGTTTAGACCAGGGATTCCCAAACTATTTTGGGCAAGAGACCTCCTTTCCAAAATGAACTGATACTTCAGATAGCCAAATTACTTTAAAAATCCTATCTCTAGATTTTTCTATTGATATAAAATACTTACCAATTTAATAACTTTGTAGTTGGTTAAGTGAGTAAACTTGACATCATTTTCTCGTCAAAGTTGAACAAAATAAATAGTCATAAAATTCAGTAAGTATCAAGTGTAATTAATACAAATTTCGTAAAAATACATAAGCAGGTAATTATTTATAGAAAACAAACATTAAAATCGCAAAGTATTATATTATAAAAAATTATATGTTGCCCCCTGGAAAACCGATTTTGACCCCAATGGGTTGATATTAACAACTTTGAGAATCCCTGGTTTAGATGAACAATAAACACTTTTTTTTTCGAAAGGATGTACCTCTATACTAACCTATGTCTTATATTTTTTGCCCAACTGACAGAGGATTAGGCTAATCTCGCTTATCTATATTTATGGCAGCGTGGATTCATTTTGTCGTTACCATCAAAACGACAGACAGAATTTCCATGAACATGATGTAATGAATTTGAGAAAAACCTATTTTACAACAACACCAGCCATTAGCCCTACCCGTGTTTTCATTTAAGGGCGCACTATACCTGGGGATACGATACATCGTTTATTGAGAAACAATGTTTTGATCAACAAATTGTGTGCTTTCAATCAGTAATTCATAAATGTTATTGTTAGGAATACGTGCTAGATCGTCTTTGTTGTGTAAACACAATTCTGTAAAATTTACCCGATAGAAAAAAAACCAAAGATGACTCCAAATTTATCTTAAAACCGTTCATAAGTGATGAATATTTCAATTTAGATCTTGAAACTTTATACAGTAATTTTAAACAACATAAATTAGAGCACCTGTGTTTTAAAATTGCAAAATACCTTTTGGTTTTACCATAAAATGAAAAAACCTAATTTTTGCACTAATTCACTTCGGACGCCCGGTCCGCGATTCAGTCTGGCCTCGGCTTTCAGACGGGGTACTCGTGACGCTTGTCGCTTCAAACAATCACGTAATTCATAAGTAGAAGTTAATATTAAGTTGGCTTTTCTGAAGACGCAGTAATGAGAAATAAGCACAACAAGAAAATGAAAGATAAAGATAATTTATAACTTTTGAAACTATCATGGTTATGAATACTATTTATACTAAAAACGGTGAGTGTTGTGTGTCGGAATCGAGTTATGATCTAGAATGAAGCCGGTGGTAGTAATAGAATTAGCGAATTAATTCCTAGCAAGAGAGTAAGAAAGAGGGTAGATCGTTATATCTGCCAATAACTACCTACTCGCAAAGACTTCAGTTTACCCGTGATCATGGCGCATGCAACTGCGCCGAAATATCGGGATACTCAAATACTCACAAATCATGGTAAATGTCCCGTTTTTAGTATAAATAAAGATATTTTTTTTGCAGAAAGTTAGTTAATTTTTCACTTATCTTAATGTACAATTTAAGCTCTTAACATTCTACCAGATAGTGTCCTGGTGTGAAAATATTACATAGAAAATAATTAAAAATTAAAATTTACTATTCCTACACAATATAAAATGTCAATAAAATAAAATAAAATAATGTCATGTCTAGTACTTACTTATAATTAAAATGTTCCGCAATAGTATAAAAACATTTTGTTGACAACCATTTATTAATTCGGCGTTTAAATAAAGTCAAAGGTAAATCTTTTAATATGTCTGGTAATTTACTAAATATTATTACTGCCATGCAATGAGCGTTACTGTTAATAAATTATGATTTGTACTTTGGTAAATAAATTCTATTTTTATGTCTAGTGTGTCTGGCTAACACTGCTTCATGTCTTGCAAAATAGCTAGGAAACTGTTTTACAAAAATACAGATTTCTCTGATGTACATGCGCGGCAAAGGAAGAATTCTTGTTTTTTTTACAAGAGGCTTACAGCTGTCTAAGAACCAGGCTCCGCAGACCGCTGGGATACATTTTTTTTGTATTTTAAAGGCTCTAAGTAGATCCACTGAGTTACCCCATAATGGTAAGCCATAAAGTGAAACAGAAGACACATAACCATGATATGCAGCTAGAGATGCTTTGTGAGAGACGGTTTTTCTGACTCGTTTTAACGCATAAGCAAATCTATTTAATTTATTGCAGACCTGATCAATATGTGGTTTCCAATAGATGCTTATCAATTCGGATACCTAGAAATACTGCCGACTCTACGCTTTCTATGTCCATTGACTGATATTTAATGTTTAACTTAGGGGGCTCAGTTTTATAATTTCGAAATTGAATTAGTTTTGTTTTATTTATATTGATCATTAATTTATTTATATTTAACCATGTCACTATATCTTTAATTGCATTATTAATTTCATTTTCATATAATTCCTTATTTGTACATTTGATTATTAACGTTGTATCTGCAAACAGTAAGCATTTATGTTGCGTTACATTGGGCAAATCATTTATAAATAATAGGAACAACAGGGGGCCCAATATACTCCCTTGGGGAACTCCACGGCTATTAATCTTAAAGTTAGACTGAAAATGCTTTTTTATTACCATTTTATTATTATTATTATCGCAGTATGTAAGTCGAGATATTTCAGTGCATTGACTTCGTCCACACAAGTAGCTGCGCAACCAGTCGTGTGCGACGCCTCTTATCTCGTATTTTTCTAGTTTTGCTAGAAGTATGTCATGATCGATCAGATCAAATGCCTTACTTAGGTCCAGCATTAACGCAGCGACAGGTATTTTGAGGTCTATACAGTCCGTCACTTCTTTTACAAGATTAAAACATGCTAAAGTTGTAGACCTATTTTTACGGAACCCAAATTGTTGATTGGTAAGTACATATATTATATTTATCTATAAATTTATTTAACCTATTAAAAACCACCTTTTAAAATACCTTGGATAATATTGGGATTAATGTTATTGGCATATAATTGTTAATATTTTTGTCATTCCCTTTCTTGAATAGAGGCTTTACCACTGATATTTTCAATTTGGAAGGGAAACAGCCTTCGGAAAGAGACAAATGTATAATGTAGCACAGTGGTGCACAGATACTACCTGCGCACCTCTTGAGAATTTTGGTACTCAGTCCATTGTACCCAATTGAATTAGTGTTATGAAGTCCCTTTAAGATTTTAAATATTTCATTCTAATCTGTAGGTTCTAAAATATTGTCGATGTGTTGCTAATAACGTTTGAAGTAGTCCCAATATTATAATATTGATGTTTTGGAATACTGTAATTGAGATCCATAAAAAAGTCATTAAATAATCTAGAAATTGCATTAGGATCAGAAATTGTCAAATTGTTATAGTTAATAATGTCAATGCTTTTAGAGTCGTTACTGTTACCTATATTTGAATTCACTATGTTCCAAGTAGCTTTGCATATATTTTCACTATTTAAAATATAATTATGGTTGCTATTTTGCTGCGATTTATATATACATTTTTTAAAAAGATTTTTATTATTATTGTATTTATTCTTATGTATTTCTTTATTATTTGTCGAAAATTTATATGTTATGTAGAGTCTTCTTTTGATTTTGCTAGATTTTTTAATACCTTTTGTTTTCCATCGATTTTTGGTATTATTGTTTCCTCTTCGTAGAGAAACGACAGGAAAAGACAAATCGTGGAAAAGCGTTAGGATGCCATGAAACACATCAAAGGATTCGTTAAGCGTCTGCATTTCGTAAACCTCAGAAAAGGAAAGCTGAGCTATACATTCAAGAAATTTCCTGATATTCTCATCGCAGTAGTCACTACGAAACTTAAACCATTGTTTGATGAGTGGTTTTCTCTTCAAGGAAAAAGATATTAGTTGACCGGTTTCATGGTCCGAAAGAGCAAGTCGTGGTACTTCAGCATTTATATTTTTTATGTTGCTGGCTATTTGATCTATGCACATCAAATTATTTTTTGTGGGAGCTTGAATATGGATATACATGTTGTGACTTTTCAATATTTCTAAAAGTTCACGGGTATTACTTGTTTTTTTAAGAATGTCAATGTTCCAATCACCAAAAATAATAATCTTTTTTTGATTTCTTATTAGTAAAAAAATTCAAAAGTTTATCCAATTTATCAAAAAATATTGCTATATTTACTTTTTGGTATTCTATAAATGCAAAGAATTGTCAATTCGTAACTTAGAATCTCTGCAGCACAACACTCAAATTGAAAGGGACATCCTAACTTACTAGTAATATCAAAAGATCTGCACTCTAGATCTTTTTTTACCAGTATACAATGTTACAGTACCAAAAAGAAGGAACTGAATGATAAAAAAAACCGGCAAACATATGAACCACGGCGAGATAGGATGTGCAGTGGCGCGCGGAGAAGCGGGGGTGAAATTCGAGTTTGGGCTGAGGTATAGTCAACTCTTAATGTCGTACATAGCATAACACGTGGTATAAAAAATATTTTCACAATGAGTTTCAAGGATGCCATGTTAAATGGTAATATTTTTTATAATAAAACAATTTTATATCTTTTTCTTTAAATATGGTAACAGCTTACTAAAATCGGATGATAACCTGCTTACTAGTTTTTGAATAAATTACAAGAACTCGTATTATGCTATGCCACATTCGAATACAGAATAAACAATAGTACCTTATAATTGGATGGAGACTGGTGATATTAAAGCAGAACAGTTTCTTATTTCAAATTCCTGATCAGTAGTCTTTTTTTATTATATATAGGCTAGCGTTTGATCTCGCCTGATGGTAAGCGATGGTGATACACTCCCCGCTCGAAGCGGGGACCACAGACAGAAACAAATCAGTTTCGCAACAGATGTACCTATACGAATGTGGACGCGTGTTCCACTGTTTTATGAAACATAGAGACAGCGAGGGAAGACGATTTTTTTTAATTAATTAAAATATTTGAAACATAGTGCATATTATGGGATTGCTTGTTTACAAATTCCAAAAATATAATCAAATGTGATGATGTGGACGGCACAGTTTGCAAAACATTGGTCCTGGAAACATGTACGGGATGTTTCAGAAACTGTGTATCCGAAATATTGTTTCTTTTTTCATATATAGCTTTTCAAACAGATCACACGTTAGTAATGAAACTGTAACAATACAAAAATTGTGTATTTTTTAAATCTTTATTGTCATTGATTAAGTTCTAATTTTTAACCTATTGTTACCTATACATAAAATACATTTTTACACCACCTGCTCGACAAAGTCAATTTATATGTCATGTAAACCTCACCGAAAGCAGGTGATTAAATCTCTACGGCTGAGCTGGAAGTAAAGTTGTACTTAATTTCATTATGCCCGCGAGTGTGATTTGGATTTGGAACCTCGTCTGTGTTAAAATTTGAACCAAAGATACCCATACAATAAAAACTTATCGAACTAACCTCGTAAATCGAACTAACTTCTGCACAGAATGCACCAACTTAGATTTGGTTTATAGTGTCTCGCAGAAAGTGTGAAAAGTAGAGTATTCTTCTCGTTTTAAAGCTGTCTGCATCTTGGGCGTGCTTATATCCCTCTCTGTACTCAGGATTCTAGAGTTAACTCTCTCGCTCCGCTCGTGAGTTAACTCTAGCATTCTTCGTTACGTTCGGGATTCAATATAGCGCCCATGACGAAAGACACTGCTTTATCCCCTCGTATAATAACCTACTATTGCACGTTAACGAAGCACAGATATGTGCTCCTAACTTATACATAAAAGAATAAAAGCTTTTGCAAAAGTAATTTTTCAACGAACACTTACGAGTATGTAGACAGATATCAGCTATTAGCGGCGCCATGATCAGCCTGAATCCGCCGACACACAACCGGTTGACAGTCGCCGCTACACGCTTTGACGTACATTACCAGTTTCTATAGCAATTAGATATAGCAAATGTGCTAAAATAGTTATAAATTATAAAAATTGGGCAAGTCATCATATAAATAGGTTTTCGCGATAGCTATGGCAGTTTACAAAAGAGTATTATGCGTTCAATTAACTATGTTTTTCTTGCAATATATATTATAAGGCTACGCTAATATGTCAAGAGTGAGACCAGTTTTTACAAATTTGGTTTGACGTCACTAATAAGACTAGCCGTGTTTTTTTCCATTGCGGGTTACTTTTTTATACCGTTTTTAATACACAGAAAATTAGCATGTTAGCTTTTTCTAGGTCGTAATAAAGCTCGCAAATGATGCCTTTGCGTTCTGTGGTTTTTATTTATCATCGTATTTATGTTTTAGAATTTTAATTTTCAGGATCTCGGATCATTTTGTTCGAAACTTCGACCGACTTGACCCGAGATATTCGTACGCGCGCGTCTATGGGTGCGTGCGTTTACCATGCTACACGTTCCTATCTAAGTTTGTGGTATTACTGTCCTCTCACTTCTGTTTATTTCATATTTTGTTAATATTGAAGCTATCACACGAATATTATAAATGCGAGAGTTTGGATGTTTGATAATTTATTTATTTGTTTGTTTGTTACACAATCACGTCGTAACGGCTGCACCGATTTTGATGAAATTTAGTTTGTACGTAGATTACGAGTATAACCTGGACATATGCTACTTTTTATCCCATAAATCAGGCATTGTGTGGTAAAAATGGGGTGTCAAGTTAAGTTGTAACATCGAGTTTAGCTTTATTTCTAGGTTACCTACACATTTAGTAGCTAACAGCTAGTTATAGATAAATTTTGACGTTTACATAATATATTGAAGTCTTTTAATCTTAGCACGGCTTGTACAGTGACCCCTTAACGTATTTAGCGACTAAAAATGTTTAAATTTGACGTATTTGTATGATTTCACAACTCTCTGAAACATATATAGGCTCTAAATACGATTAGGCATCGCTGCGTAGGTCGCCGTTAGTCATTTAAAAAACAATATAAAAAAACAGCACGGTTATTTATTATTCACGGAAATAAATAATTACTACTCTGTCATTCTGTTTTTTTTTTCAGAGAGATTAGTATCTTTTTTTTTGTGCCTCCAATAAACGATTTGTAGGGTTCCGTACCGAAAGGGTAAAACTAGATCCTATTACTGAGACTTCGCTGTCCGTCTGTCACCAGGCTGTATCTCATGAACCGTCATAGTTAGACAGTTGAAATTTTCACAGATGATGTATTTATATTGCTACTATACCAACAAATACTAAAAACGGAATAAAATGAATATTTATAAGGTGCTCCCATACAACAAACGTGATTTTTTTGCTCGTTTTTGCTCGATATTGATAACGGCAACAGGTAGATGCTTAAAATATTCACAGAATATTTAGTTATATATTAACTTTAAAAATTAATAGTTAAACTAAAATAAAACTAATATTTAAGGAGGGCTCCCATACAACAAACGTGATTTTTTTCCGTTTTTATAGATAATGGTACGGAACCCTTCGTGCTCGAGTCCGACTCGCACTTGGCCTGTTTTCAAGTAAGAGTAACATTAGTCGCATATTTAAATCAACAATTTCAGTGCAAAATGGCCATAACGATAATTCAGGAATCGAAGCTACCGGCGTCACCGTTGACATTACCTTAAATGATGGCCTTATTAACCAACTTTCACCACCGCGTATTATTTCATTCATTTTCTTTATACTTATTTAAAAATAACGAACAAGTGCGAGTTTGATTCGCGCACCGAGACAAAAAACTCGGTAAAAAATCGTTAATATGTTGTTAGATCACTTATAAATATTATAAAATCGTTAATTTGTTGTTAGATCACTTATAAATATTATAAAATCGTTAATTTGTTGTTAGATCACTTATAAATATTATAAAATCGTTAATTTGTTGTTAGATCACTTATAAATATTATAAAATCGTTAATTTGTTGTTAGATCACTTATAAATATTATAAAATCGTTAATTTGTTGTTAGATCACTTATAAATATTATAAAATCGTTAATTTGTTGTTAGATCACTTATAAATATTATAAAATCGTTAATATGTTGTTAGATCACTTATAAATACTATAAAATCGTTAATTTGTTGTTAGATCACTTATAAATATTATAAGTGATTTACCAAAAAATTAACGATTTTTTGTCTTTTACTTGTGGTTTGAGGCCTTGCTTCTTGCGAAATGTATGATCCTAGGTCAACCGGAACTCCACTTAAGGTTTTGGCTTGTTTGTGTGTCAAAATATGCGGCACTAAGGCCGTATTTTGTGATTGCGTTGACTTAGAAGCTTGATTTTTTACAGCTCAGACCGACTATAGTCTCCCGTAGACCTAAGTATTCTATATTCATTTCGATATGATATCTCTAAGCGTTCCTGATAAAAAGGGTATTGAGGTATGTATGGTATTTCTGAGGTATTTTGAGATTGATGAATGAAAGGTCTTTAATTTAACAATTTTATTTATTATTTATGTGTGTGATTTAATGAATTTATTTATATTAATGTGTATTATTTCAATTTAATTGTACTGTTACTAATTTGTATATTGTGTTGATTTTTAATGTAATTTAGATTCCAATTTGACAATGTTTATGTAATGAATGTTTTGAATTATTTTAAACTAATTAGTGTAATTGGTTAATCCGTTGTTATTATATAAATAAATAAAATTGACATACAGATGGACAACGAAGTGATTTTATAAGGGTTCTTTTTCCTTATGAAAAAAGTTGATTCCCCTAACTATGAGGTATGTGGGTCACTAGAGGATGTGCACCACCTCTTGATGGATTGCGCCAAGAACAGGACAGAGAGAGAATCACTGATGTAAAAGTTAAATTTGAACAGACTTGACATAGGTACATTTGTGAGCATCTTAGCAGAGCCTACTACAGAAGCGGCTAATCTGCTAGCTGGAGCTTTTATGCATCGGTGATTCTATTAATGTACGTGAGATACGATGTATGTAATAGTATTTAATATGATTTAATAGTGTTGTAAACAAGTAAAGGGTACGATGGGGCTGTTATACCATGTTGTAGGTAAAAGTCCCTAATAAAATTAAAAAAAGGGTTCTTTTTTCCTTTTGAGTTAAGGCCGATTTACATCCGGCGAGCGAATGCTCACTCAATCCCCACTCTATCAAATTGTTTTAGTGTAAACAGACGTAAAGCATTCTTTCGTTGTTTTATCTGCATTCCCAAATATTCTATAGATTATTCTAAGAATGCTCGCTCTCTTGATGTAAACAGTACTAGAGCATGCGAACGGGTGCTTAGAGCAGAGGTTCCCAATTTTATTTGGCCATGGAACCTTAATTGATCATACATTTTTTGGCGGAACCCTAGCTGGCTATTTTGATAACTAAAGAGTTTACCTTGCAGTTTGATTATATTCATGTTAGACTAGAAGAATGAACAAATTATAAATGAAAATAATTATTATAAGTATTGCAAATAATTTATTGTAACAAAGAAATACAATGTACCTAGGTAATAATTGATTGTGAAGAATGAAATTTTTTAACATTATTTCTTATAATAGCCGTAAAATTAGACTTTATGTCTGACATTTGAACGCAAACCAATCTCGCATCAGTAAGTCTTCACAAACTTAATCATAAGCAGGACAGCTTTCTCAACGATTGCCGGGTAGTCATCTATACGTACAATTCAACTTTAACTCTCGGACAGACCGCGGAACCCCTGTGACTCATCCACGGAACCCCAGGGTTCCGAGGACCGCCTTTAAGGAATCACTAGCTTAGAGCATTGAGAACGTGCTCGATCCCCGGAGCGGTCTCTTCGAAGTGTTCTTGTGAATCAATACTCATGAGCATTCGTTCGGCTGATCTAAACCTCTATCGTGCAAGAATTCTAGTTCTTGGTTCTTATTCTTGCTCGTTGATATTTTGGTGTAAACGCTAAGAACGATCTTTCGTTTACACTAAAAGATCGAGAAGGAATGCTCTTGTTCTAGCTCTATGTTCATTTAGTTTAAATCTGCCTTTACACTGCAACAGTTGAAAACAATTCTTGTTGAAAGTTCTGACTTACCCAATTAGTTGCCAATTGTACAGGGTTGATCGCTGCCATTATGATTGATATCACTATAAGTAGGCTTCCGTATGCCGCTCTCAGGACTGTATCTGTTAATAAAATAAAATACATCTAATATAAAATCTTACTATGTATGGATGTTTGTTACTCTTTCACGCCGGAACGGCTGAACCGATTGCGATGAAATTTGGTATGTACGTAGATCATAACCTGGATTAACACATAGGCTACTTTTTATTGGCAAACCCATGCGTGCGAAGCCGCGGAATTGTCAGCTAGTCTATTATATATCTATTGTTATATCTCTTTTGATGACCTCCGTGGCACAGTGGGCGTATAGCTGGCTGAGACGCAGGAGGTAGTGGGTTCGATTCCCGCCGTGGAACAAATGTTTGCATGATCTACAGATATTTGTTCCGTGTCTGGGTGTTTTGCTATATATTATAAGTATGTATTTAGAAAAAAAAGTATATAAGTATTCTATCAGTTATCTGGTTTTCATAGTACAAGCTCTTGTTTTGGTTGGGGCTAGATAGCGCTGTGTGAAATGTCCAGTAGTATTTATTTATTTTTATTTTATATAAAAAATCTCGTGTCTCACGGGTTGACCGGTTTTAATGATTTTTTTTGTAAATTTGGTAGGTATGAGAATATATTGTAAAGTTATTTTTCACCCTCCTACCCCCCCCCCCCCCCCCTTTTATAATTGCAATTTTACTTTTTTGGTATGAACAATATCCATATAATTTAACCGTCGTTCATTGACGTGAAGTTATTTACATCAAGTTTCGCGTCACTTTCACAAGAGTGTTTTATATAGTTTTTATCCCGAAGTTACCACGGGAGCGGGAAATTTCAAATATGTGAAGCCGCGGGCGGGTTAGCTAGTATTTGATAAAAATTGATCGCCAAGGATCACGTCAATACAGTGTGTTTGTTAGGCCTGAGCGATTAAAGATATCACATAAAAAAAATTAGAAGAAAAAAATCACGGAATTATTATGACTAAGTAAGACTTAGTAGACTCGCATTGTGGTCGAAATACGACCGCAATGATATTATTTTAGCGTAATTTTCGCTTTCTGCACTCCTTTTCCATATTAACATTAACTATGTCAAATCTCACATTCGTCCGTGCACATAATATGCTTAAAAAGGAGTACAAAAAAAAATAACAATACACACACGTAGTATATATAAATGTTGCTGTATTTAAAACAAACCTTCTAAATCTTATTAATATTATCCAGTAATAAAAGAAAACAAAATTTATACATACATCTTTTCTGAACTGTGAAATTTTGGATCTTCAAGACTGAGATACGACCCCTACTGGGTATACTCTGCAAAGTATTCTTTGCGCCCACAACCATTTTGATTTCTGAAACAAACATTTTGTAATTAAATATAAATTAAATATGCTTTTCATGGTGGTCCGTGTCCTTACTTCCGGCTCATCAAGTCTTACGAGAAAAACGATTAACTACTCTGGTGTGTATGAATATTATTTTATTGGAAATTATTTTAATAACACCTTGAACTTATCGGCTTTTATTTATGATGCGTGACATCTCTCATCTTCTCTATAATTGCAATGTAATTAGTCAAGTGCGTGTCGGACCATGAACAGTGAAGCAGTTCCGTGGTCAGCGAAATGAAATTTATATGTTTCTTTGATATATATTTCAACTTGATACCTCCACACGTTCCTGAGAAATAGGGGCTTGAGAAACGGACAGACAGATATACAACGAAGTTCCTTTTTAGGGTTCCGTAGCCAAATGGCAAAAAACAGAACCCTTATGGATTCGTCATGTCTGTCCGTCCGTATGTCACAGCCACTTTTTTCTGAAACTATAAGAACTTTACTGTTGAAACTTAGTAAGTACATAGATGTATTCTGTGAACCACATTAAGATTTTCACACAAAAAAAAAACAATAAATTTGGGGGGTTCCCCATACTTAGAAATGAAACTTAATTTTTTTTTCATCAAACCCATACGTGTGTGTCTATAGATATGTCTTCAAAAATGATATTGAGGTTTCTAATATATTTTTTTTCTAAAGCAAACAGTTTGCGCGAGTACACTTCCAAAGTGGTAAAATGTGTGTGTCCCCTCCTGTAACTTCTAAAATAAGAGAATGATAAAACTAAAAAAAAAATATATGATGTACAAAAAAAATGTAAAACTTCCAACGAAAATTTGTTTGAACGAGACCTATTAAGTAGTTTTTTTTAATACGTCATAAATCGTAAACCGCAATTTACCTTTCATTCAATCAACTTAAATATAAAAAATTTACAACGAACTACAAGAACTTTTATATTATGTTACTTGCTGCTACGGAATCCTTCATGGGCAAGTCTGACTCGCACTTGGCCGCTTTTATTTTCTTTTGACATACGGAACCCTAAAAATACTAATAGTATAAAATTCTTTAACAACAGTAACATATTGATAATAGATATTAAAGCAGATAAGAAAATCAAATAACATTAAAGGTTTATGGGATTGTTAAAAAAAGCTAGTTTTTGGGTTTATCCAATTCATTCGCATTTTTCTAAATACCTCTTAAGCTGTTGACGTATAATAATTTGGTCATAACCTTGGCATTCGTTACCATCACGTACTATGTTATATTATAGACGTAACTGAGGGCCATAAAACTGATAACTAATTATTTATTGAACTCAGACCACGACTTATCTAAGCGATAATTCATATTTTTTGTTTTACCACCAGACACACAGGATACGTGCTGTAATAAACCGTTAGTACACAAATGATATATAATTTATTAATACTTTGATCGAGCGATATTTCCGAATTAACTTGGACGAATTGCCGTTAATGTATAATGTATGATTGTTTGTCAGAGTGTATCTTACGGAGCGTTGATCCGACATTTTTGAAATTTGATACATAGGTAGATAGGTATAAGTCGCGGCACGTAAGTCTAGCGGTGAACGATAAGCGGAAGGAATAGCTGCGCATGGGTACTGTCGCGCAAACAATACAATAGCCAATAGCCACTATTGGCTTAATTCGAGATGTTCCTTACCGTTGCAATTGACGTTTTTGTAGACTCTGCTGTCTTTTTTTGGATTTTCCCTAAATCGCCATTTAATAAAAAAATTCCCGGCTTAATAATTTCGGCAGTTTGTTTTATCTGGCTCAAATTTACAGTGCTGCTGTCCGAATGACTGAGTAAAGTACTTGTAGCTTCATCAATCTCACTTTCGATTGGTTTCAAAGAATCAATTAATTCATTAGATTCCCTTTTTAAAAAACAATTCATGTCATAAACAATTTTCTTTGCCTGTCTTTTCTAAACAGTATTTCTTCTAGGCATATTCACTTTAAAGTCACAAAAAAACTTAAAAAAACTGAATTTAACAAACAAATTCAAATAACAGCAATAACAATACAATTAAGAACGCGACTGTACACTGGATGTGCGCGGGGTGTCGTATCAGTGCGGGGGACGGAATGCAACTGGAGAGCCAATCGGCACTACGCACGCCCACCCTTTATCCCGCTAGCCCCCCTCAGGTACCTTATTTTTTACTTCTGCGCAATAACGGTCAGCGCTAAAGTTTCGTGCCGCTACTAGTACAGGTAGTTCAGCGACTAGTGATGGTACAATTCTGGTGTGGCTGAATAAACTAACAATGTTGGATGGTGCTGGCGCTTATCTGGGTCAACGTATAAGCATTGCAATTCAGCGGGGCAATGCAGCCAGTGTCTTGGGGACACTTCCTCCTGTAGTGATCTGGAGCAGTTGCGCTATCTGTAGATCGTTTGCAACGGTCTTTAGATGATTTCTTCTATGTTTTAGTCATGGAAATATTTATTAGCACTATAGGCATTTTTCCCCGAAAGATTTTACAATGTTGGGGGGTTATAGAGATACTAGTATTGGGGATATTGGGAGGGGTCAGCAAAAATCAAAGTGAGTTAATCAGGTCAAATGAAATGTTGACAGTATATTTGAACACCATTTTTAGGGTCACTTCCCGCGTATTTTTTTTGGACCAGTATAATCTCGGAGTCCTCAAGTCCAGAGTGAACAGGTTATTTCTAGGTGAGGTGAGGTAGTGGTCTAGCGAATGATGATCATCAAATAAAAAAGATGTTTTTGTAGTCGAACCCTTAATTATAATTTTGCCAAGTCCGTCTTTCCGCCTGTCTCTCTGTTTGCCTGAACTTACCCACGAAGTTATAATAAACGCGTAGTCACACTATCACACTAATATTATAAATGCGAAAGTTTGTATGTTTGTTTGTTACTCAATCACATCGTAACGGCTGAACCGATTTTGATGAAATTCAGTACGTAGTGGATTATAACCTGGACTGCCATATATGCTAGTTTTTACCCCACAAATCAGTTCCCATGGGATAAAAATGGGGTGTAATGTCAAGTTGCAACAGGGAGTGTAGCTTTATTTCTAAGTTACCTATACATTTAGTAACGTAACGCGTACGAAGTCGCGAACAACAGCAAGCATTCAATAAATACTGTAAATAAGTTCGTAGAACTATACATATTTATAGATATTTATATGACGCATATCACCGGTGTTTGGTTATAAATCATTATTTTAGGCAATTTTACATGGTTTTAATAAAATTGCCGCCTTCTGACGCCTCGAATTAGTCCTTCTCGCACTGCGGATGTTTTCGACTGAGACACTTGCACATGGTATAGTCGACTAGCTTTCCAGATAGCTACAACCTGGGTATCTTTAAGTCGCGAGTGAATAGGTTTCTTCTAGGCAAGCGTGTACCATCGTAGACTGCATCATCGCTTACCATCAGGCAAAATCGTGGTCAGCCTATAAAGAAAAATAAAAAAATAACCTTTGGACCTGGCCCAACCTAACTTGTAGTGGGTTGAGATGCATTTTTTTAATGAATATTTATCTTAAGGAGGGTGGCCTGGGGGATGGTGGGGAGTGGGGACGCTGTGTTGGCTGAAAACTTCTATCACTATCATTACGACCCCATCAAACTTAAAGGCAACGGGCTGCGGGACGCTGCTATAGCTGAATATTTTATAGCCCTACCTAACTTGTAGTGGGTTGATTGGGGAACGCATGCGTTTTTTAGGCCTATTTATCTAAATGAGGGTGGCTGCGCTAGCCGATTTATTTTTATGACTAATAGTTGCAACTCAATTTATCTTATAAAGATTGGGCTGGTAAATTCTGCGATAGCCGATTTTTTTATGACTCATTGTCTGGCCCCATATGTCTTGCAGTTTGTTGTAGTTAGTTGGTTGGGGGTGACGCTACGTAGCTGTAAATTTTTAGTATTCATCATTGCGACCCTACTTATCATATAGAAGGTGGGTTCGGGGATGCTGCGGTATCTGATATTTTTTGACTTATCAAAATCAAATCAAAATCAAATCAAATATTTTATTTTGCAACACACATTATACAAAAATAACAACAAAAAATAAAACCGTATATCAATAAAAACAACATAAAATTTTAAAACTAGGTACACAAATTGGTTGCAAAAAAAGGTCTCAACTCAGCGTGTGCAGGACGTTAGAACCTGCGCTGGTCTTCCGTTGAGACCTTTAGGACCAAGAGAGATAAATAATTAAAAATAATATCATATTAATCCATTCATCTTAAAAATACCCCATTTTAGTTAAAGAGCTGATTTAGCTAAGAGACTGCGGTAACTGGTTTTTGACTCAATTTTGGCACTCTATTTAATTTAAGAGAGTGGGCTGGGGGATGCTACGTAGCTGCATTTTTATAGCTATCATTTTGATCTTATTTAACGTGAAAAGTATGGGCTCGGAAAAGCTGCGGTAGCTGCAAATTTATTTTGACTTATCACTGCGCAGAGCCCGGTAGCATAATTGGATAGTGCATTCTCGTATCAAGAGGAAGGTTGCGGGTTCAAGTCCCGTCTAGGCTTAAAAAATTAAGAGATAGATTTTAAAATCTTGGAATTTTCTGTATATGTTCGAATAATATTATAAAAAAATACTGTTTGAAATAAGCAACGCGACATATCTTGTCAATGTACTAAACTGCAACGTTTGGTATTGAGCAAGTCAAAAACTGTATAAGTTTTCCTGTAAATGGAGCTAACGGCGCTTTAGTCGTAATCTGGATCATCTCACTAATTTCGACCCTGGCGTAATGACTATCCAATTGTGCTACCAGCTCTGGTAGCACAATTGGATAGTCATTCTCATATCAAGAGGAAGGTTGCGGATTCGAGTCTCGTCTAGGCTTGACATTTTTTTGAGATGGTTTTAAAATCTCGCGGCAACAAAGACCTAAATCTATTTCTTATAAAAACTTTGACACACCATTGTTATCCCACGGGACCTAATTTATGGAATACAATGTAGCATACTTATGTGTTAATCTAAGTTATAATTTAAGTACATAATAATTCGCATCAAGATTGGTTCAGCCGTTACGACGCTATTGAGTAACAAACAAATAAACGAACATCCAAACTTTCACATTTATAATATTAGTCTGATTCACTCCTGGCTTCGTGATCAGACCCTGGTAGTTATTATGAGACCATGGTATATGTACATTTACCGTCATACATAGCAAACAAATAATTTTAAAGAAGAGTTCGTTTGAAGAGGTTAACGAACTTCGATTTACTATCTCAGTGGTAAAGTGAAGTACCTACCTACCTATTTAAGATTTTGTTTTTTTTTGTGATCGTAAAAGAACCAAAAAATGACTGTTCTACTCTTATTCATTCAATTCTGTTGATCACCTGTTCGCTCCATTATCCCTGATCCTCAAAACAAACATAAAAAATAGCATATTAATTTTATTTATCACGACATTTAAAACGATACCACACTCAATTTTTTCATATAAGAGGTCTTATCTGACCTTGGGTTCCTGAAAATATTTAAAATTTAGCAACTACTACACAAACTAACTTTAACTACCTATTTCGAAATACTCTGAAATCTGGCTAAAAAAAATGAGACTTGGTTGGCCAACAAAGTGGTTCTGTGCCATTTTGCAGGATTTTTTTTGAAAGCGCTGAAATATCTACTTGTTTATTTTATTAGGGAAATCTACATTTAAAATTTGATCGGTCTACTAATAACGGTACCTGAAATATAGACTATTTTTGTTTTATTTTAAGCTCTTATTTTGGACCCCTTGGGGTGCGAATGTCAAAAAATCCTTTCTTAGTCCTCCCGCACACCCTAAAAAGAACACACCCTCTATATTTTAAGTCTCTAGGATCAGCGGTTTAGGCTGTGCGTTGATTTTTAGTCAGTCTTTCAGTCCTGTAACGATTATTTAATATATTGATGGTTAAGAGCGGTCTATTTCCCCGTCTTCAGAAGCTGGTAGTCAATTATATCGTGAAACCTCTCGCAAAAACAATTTTATACAACCCAAACTCGATACATCTACTGTTATCCATTAAAGAGTTCTGTAGATTCCCTCTTGGCTCCATCATCAGACCCTGGTGGTCTTACCCTGATAAAACGTTTCACCTATAAAAAGTATTTTTGCAAAGTTATACGTTCGTAAATGCAAATGACATTGTTTTAGAACAAACTACAACATCCCTTTTCAACCCTATGGGGGTGGTTTTCAGATAAATTACTATCCCATGTTTCATTATGTACCTTGTTTAGTATTTATATAAAGTTTTAAGTCTATTAAACCTAGAAATAACGTTTTGCGATACTAAGTTCATCACCTTTTTTACCCACCCAGGGGATGAATTTTGAAAAATAAAAAAATATCGTTTCTCTTATTTTTGTTGAAGAATATGGTCGCCAAGTTTCAAGTTGATAATCCTAAGAACCACGGTTTTTCATACAACCGTAAAAACCTCTTTTGATCCCCTTAGGAGATGAATTTCCAAAAAACCGTTCTTAGTTGTTCACTTTCACACCACAAAGATCATACTTTCCAAATTTCAAGTCTCTAGAACCAGCGGTTTGGGCTGTGCGTTGTCTATATGTCAGTCAGCCAGGACAACGATTCTTATATATTAGATTACATACTACCAACTATTTTGATGATTATTAGTATTTAACCATTAAATAATGATTATGTATTACGTTTTTATTAATTTTACCTATTTAATACATATTTATTTTAATTTAAGTATTTTATTTCGCATATGTAAGTATTACCCGTGCGCGATAAGTTGAGACCTGAGCGCGGTGACGTCATATTGGCGTGTTTGTACCGCTCCCAAAAAAGCGAACATAACAAGCAGCCGCCCGCGGCTTCGTCTTTGTTTTTTTTAACCTAATTTATTATGTTACTCAGGGAGGACGCTGCTTTTAATCTAATCTTTTTTACACTATTTGAATAAAGTAAAAATACAATGTTTAAGTTTATACATTTATTTTATCTATTATTTACATTATCTCATCTTCGTCACTACTTAGTGGATTTATGCCTTCTAGAGGTTGTTCTTCGTCCTCAGTCTCACTATAATCACTTGACGAAGAGGTATCCGATAAATTTACAATTAATTGCGATTCATTCGTCTCTTGTAAGAGGTCATCGTCCCAATACTTTTGTCGAAGCCTGTCCACATGGTTGACAAAACTAAAAGAATTCCAGAGCGCGTCGTTACGTGACGTAGGCCAGTACGAGACTAAAAACCCTAGTAAAAAATAGTGATGCGAACGGTACAATACGGGCGCCATCGGGGAAGTGCAGGGGAAGCGGTCGGGGAGTCGCATTCCTAGCAGGTCCCAAGTTATCGCGCACGAGTAATACACAGTTAAATCCTCTTTTTATTTATAAAGCTACCGTCCTTTAACGTTCTCGTATAATCCAGTCCATCCAAAGATTGTCTCGAAGTGATCAATTTAAGCGATAAGACCGCCAATTGTACTATTGCGTATCTAGTTATATGTTTTAAATAAGACTTGATAATTTAAGTCTGGTATACAATAAAGCGTTTTCCATTCTAAACTACTTCCAGTTGACTTGGAATCGTGAAATTTGCCAAGATGCAAGGTCCTACAGCTCATCCCTTCTTGTCCTCAGTGGAATGAATGAATGAAAACACAAAATTACAGACAAAATAGGATACACAATGCAAATAGTAAAATGGGCGGTCTTATCGCTTTAAAGCGATTTCGTCCAGACAACGTTTGGATGGAGAGGATATGTCAAAGATATGGTCGGGGGAAAGTACCTTCACAATTAATTTACCTCAATGAAACTTAAATGAATAAATTATAAAAATTCCTTCATCCGGTTAAAAGTTATGCTTTATTATATTTATTAGAAGAAAAACAACCATTAGTAAACCTTTTTTGCAGTCGGTTATAATAAATAAAATATTATGTACTTTAAAATTGAATGACCGTGACCATGTAGCATTTAAGAGGTAAGTACTTGTCAAAAATTATTCTCACTAAGATCTAAACAGGAAAATACTTTAATGGGTCAGTCTTCGGCCGTGGAGTGACAAATTGCATGTCTGGTTACCCCCTGAGAGGCGACCGTGAATATATGATCAATATAATTTGCAGCTTCGTAAATGACGCGTTCGACGTTTCAAATTTGTTTGTCAATAACTTCCGGAATTGTATTTGGAAAATTCACGATTATATTATTTGTAAACGAGCGTAGGTATTTTGTGGCCAATAAATAGCGGTGATTGATATCAATATTATAATTTATAATATTGATAATTTGCATTTAAAATCAAAAGATTTATTGATCGAGCGAAGCGGGATCTCCAAATCAACTTTGGCGAATCGGTGTTGTATGCACGAGTATGTATGTTTGTTTGTCTAGGATAACTTTCAAGCCGTTAGTTCGATCACCGTGAAATTTCATATAGGTAGTAGGTAGTGTTTGCACAATCCTGGAATGACTAAATGAGCTAAAAGTGTTGGGGGGCTGTTGAGATATTGGGGTTAAAGTATGGTAAAAAACTTTAAATTCAGACTGTTAGGTCAAATAGGACGTCAAATGAATGGTATTGTATTGTATTAGTACATTTTGGCCCCGCTTTTATTTTTAGTAAAGCTCTTGTAGTTTTTGAGTAACGAGTATTAGCCATAATAAAAACTGAAATTTGACGACATTCACAGGGTACACCAGTGACCACACAGGGCTGAAATTCGGTATTCATGTAGCTTTAGTGACACAAAAATAGGCAAATGTATGAAATTCAGAAGAACTGCCCTAAAAAGGATAACCAATTAACTCCCGTTACCTGTCAATTGAATGAAACTGTAGGTCTGTAAGACTACAAATAATCTGTAAGATAACCAATTTTTTTTGGCTGGAGCGCCTCGTCAAAATTCTTTCAGAGGCGCTCCAGCCTGTCGACTCAGTGGATTATGACGAGTAGATGTTTAAAATACCTGTGTTTAGCGATATTATGTTATTTATGAATTTCTGTTAATAAAGACCTTTGAAAACAAACACTAGTTACTTAATTAATTTATATAGAGCCAACCTCATTAAGCCAATTATCTAGCTAGAAGCACAGATAAATAATATACTACGTACAACTATAAGAACACATAAAGGTACAGGGTTATAAAACTGAGCACAAAAAACTATAATCTGTTTTATCGTTTTGTAGACGAATTAAAAAGTATTGTTTCCGTCTAGACGGAAATAGGTAATTACAAATTATTTTTTTATTCTTGCGTATCATCATCATCATATCAGCCGTAGGACGTCCACTGCTGGACAAAGGCCTCCCTCATTGATCTCCAGGAACTGCGGTTGGAAGCGGCCTGCATCCAACGCCGACCTGCGGTTCTTACCAAGTCGTCTGCCCATCTTGTGGGTGGACGTCCTACGCTGCGCTTGCCGGTCCGTGGCCTCCACTCGAGAACCTTTCGGCCCCATCGGCCATCTGTTCTGCGCGCTATATGGCCTGCCAATTGCCACTTCAACGTGCTAATCCGTCGGGCTATGTCGGTGACTTGAGTTCTCCTACGTATCTCCTCATTTCTGATTCGATCCCGTAGAGAAACCCCGAGCATAGCCCTCTCCATAGCTCGTTGAGCGACTCTGAGCTTATTCATAAGGCCAATAGTGAAGGACCACGTCTCGGTTCCATATGTCATCACTGGTAACACACACTGATTGTAGACTTTCGTCTTAAGGCACTGAGGTATGTTGGACGAAAAGACGTTGCGAAATTTCCAATCTTCACAATTTATTATTGCGTATATTTTTTTGTAAATGGCAAATCAACTGACTCATCTAAGATCTTCAAAACCATAAAGTTTAGAAACGTGCTGCATGTACTATATATACATATTCGGTTTCGAGTTGATAGTAAATCGTTTGGAAATGTTTACAAAGTTTAACTCTAGAGCAGTGCTCAATAAAATCAGTTTAATATTTTGATATAATAAAGTATTAAGAATGGTATGGATATACGAAAATTACAACCTTATGTGCAGCCACTTAACGCGCCGGCGAACACTGAGCGCAACTTCAATTCGGCCACGTAAAAAACTTCGGCCTGAATATCGCTATCCCTGTTTAGTGACGAAGTTTAGCCACGCAGAGCGACAGTGATAGCAATAAAACGATTCTAAATTTGATTAGATTTTGACCGTGTTCCGTAATACCAATAAATGATGACTGAAAACTTGTTGTATTTTTCTCATTGTGTTGTTATTCTGTAACTAGACGATATAATCTATGTTCCCATGACTAGGATACGTAAGATGTTGTTGTTTTTAATGCGAAACAATTAGGTTGAAAACATGCAGAATGCGATACGCTTCTATTTCATTTTAGGTAAGTATTTTGATCTAATATATGGTTGGGAACCTAGATAAATACTATTAAAATTAAAATAATACCTTATTAATGTAGAAATATGCTCCAATTAGAAATGATCTTGGTAGTACGTGTTGTATGGGCGATTGTCCCTTCGGTGCCCCCTTAAGATTGCGTTTGAATATCACTTTTAAACTAATTTAAACATAAGTAATTTCAAGTAATTTTAGTGCTTCGAACCAATTCACAAAAAAATAACAAAATATAATTACATAAATATTTAACGAATACCCCGCAAATAGATATTCGGTTTATAATTAAATAATAATTTGCAGTAATTTGAAGACCTCACGTGGATCGAACGAAGCACGTTCTTCACATGACTTTTAATCTGTGGACTTCAGTACAAACTGTTTGATAATCTGTATTTGTGTGGGTAGGTTATTGTTCTTTTAAAATAGGGTAAATTTTTCAATCCTCAGATAAACAATCAGATAGCATTTATTCGACGAATAGCATTATTCTTGGTTTTTCAATACAGTTAACTGATAGCAGTTAACTGTCGAATAAGGCCCCTAACCGAAGAATAAAGTTAACTGCTACTTGATGGACCGGATAAGGTTTTATCTCCCCGATAAGTATGACGTTTTAGGTAATGTTAGATAGTTTTTTTTTTATTTATTATAGGCATGCGTTTGACCACGATCTCGCCTGTTGGTAAGCGATGATGCAGTCTACGATGGTAAACGCTTGCCTAGAAGAAACCTATTCACTCGCGACTTAAAGATACCCAGGTTGTAGCTATCAGGAAACACAGACTCTGGCAAGGCGTTCCACTCTTTGGCGGTGCGCATAATAAAGGGTCGAAGAGAACCGCTTTGTGCGAATGGGAGGTATTTCCACCATATAGCGGTGGCGCACCGCAGAGCGTCTGGTTGTCCGTTGATAGTTTCGTTGGTTTTGTTTTGTGCATTACGACGTAGGTACGTCGATTTGTTATGATTATTTAGGATAGATGTGTTTGAAGTAGTGTTGCCCAAATGCAAGAACAAGACGAGACTTAGCCAGTCTTGGTCTTGGTCTTGCGCCAATACACCTGGTCTTGGTCTTGGTCTTGGTCTTGCGCTCCCAGTCTTGGTCTTGGTCTTGGTCTTGCAGCAAGAGTCTTGCAAGTCTTGCAATTACCTATTAGTCTATTACTATTTATTAAAGTTTACTTTAAATCTTAGAAAAACGTATTAGAATTGGAACATTGTGAGCTTAAATTAACATAGCCATAGTAAAGATCAAGCAGATTAATAAATAACTGAAGATTTGATAAGAAATTCGAAAAATCAACTGACCTATATGTCGTTTTCCATGGAAGTAACTGTTTCTTAATAAACATTTATGATTTATAAGCTTACATTTGCTAAAACATGTAAAAAAACAAATTAATTACAATAACTTGACTGTATTTTAAAGAACAATACTTATCTGTCTAGAAAGAGATTGAACCCTCAACTTATAAGAAATTTAATAAAAGAGTTTTACGATTTATCATTTATTTGAATAAAAATAAAATACAACACAAATCAACAGCTTTATCATTAGGTTATGATACTTTATATAATTTTTTTTGACCAAGAATTAATACAAAGTAACCATCTGGCTGACTCATCACTTAACCTATTTCTATGTTTTCTAATTACTAATGATGCTTTAGAAAATAACCTCTCAGCAGGTACTGAAGTTGCAGGTATTGAGAGAAAATCACGGGCCATTTTCGATAAAATCGGATACTCTGTCTCATGCGTCCTCCACCAATCTAAAATGTCTTCCGAGCTGGCAGTTCTTGGTTTTCTTAGGTACTCCTCCAACTCGTCTATCACCAAGCCTTGAAGACAAGATCCAGATGACGTCGAGGGACATTCATAGAGTTTATCAAAGTCTATTACGTCTTCATCTTCATCACATACTTTATTTTCTTTTTCTGGTAATTCCAGAGATTTGTTCAGTGAGTGTAGACTTTTATATTCTTCATAAAGTTCATTGAACTTGCGCAGACTTTCTGTTTTAAGTTGCTTCCCCCACATTGTCAGGTCAAAAGTCTGAGCCTTATGCCTTGGGTCTAAAATTAAAGAAGTACAATAAATCCAGTTGCTCTTCTTGTAATGTTTAAGCATTTTGTCTCGAGCTGCTTGGAAAGCTAGAATGAGCCTTTCATCCACTTCAGATCGATTAGGTTTCTCATCTAACTGTTTTACCATGGATTCAATTTTATCTAGCAAGAGATTGAATGATACAATGACTAGCGGTAATGTAACATATTTGTCTCCACCAAGTTTTGTACTTAAAAGTTTAAAGTTTATTAGAAATTTATGTAATTTTTCGAGTACCTGCCATTCATTAGCTGTGATTTGAAAATCATTTAATTCGGTGACAGAACTGCACAATATGTCAATGCCCGCTCTCACTTTTAAACCAAATCCAATCATATCATGTGTGGAATTCCATCTCGTTGGACAGTCAAGAATGGCATTTAGATTTGATGGCACGCCAGCTGCTTCACAATCAGACTGAAACTTCTTCTTCACTATCTCACTTCTTTTTATTTTACTGGAAATACTGCGTAACTTTGTTACAGATGTACGCGAGTCAGCAATATTTGGTGCAGATTCTTCATCTTCCTCATCCTCAGTTTCGTCTGCATAGTCTTCGTACTGCTGATCTTGCGCGTTAGTGTCAGACTCACAGTGTAATGCTAAGGTCTTTAATAAATCTTGTACACCAAGGTTTAAAATGTGAGCAAAGCACCGGAAATGTTGATTGTCTGAATCAAAGTGTGGCGGCAGCTGTTTGCCCAGTTCATACATAAATTTGGTATTTGCAGTTGCGTTGTCGACCGTGATACCTTGTATTTTATCAATTATGCCATATACCAATAAACATTCATGGAAAATCGTTGCAATATCTTCCCCAGTATGTCGACCGCGTGATGGTATAAAATCAAGAACTACAGATTGATACTTCCATTCGTTGTCTATATAATGAATAGTAACCCCGTAGTAACTCCTACCAGCAATTGACGTCCACCCATCAATGGTAAAAGACATTTTAGATGATAATTGTTGAAGTCGTTCCTTGAGATTCAATTGGAGCTCTTCAAATCGCTCTTTGACTTTCCTTCTAAGTGTAGACCTTTTAGGAAACACCATATTAGGGCAAATACGTCGAAAATATACTTGTGTAGCTTCGTCATCGAAAAATGAGAAGGGAAGATATTTTTTCACCACCCAATCAACTGTAGCTGTCGTGATGTTGTCACTGCTGTTTTCCGACTGAAACAAAACAATAAATCTTGTGTTATTATTTAAAACATACTAGGTTTGAGCGTATAAGAGGAGGAGGTTTGTTGTTGTTAAATCGAGAAAATCGTTAAATTGATATTTGTTATATTAAGGTTGCACTGTACTGTAATTTACCAAAATAAAGTACTTAGTTGTTACTGGCCGATTAAATGAAAATATGGGTGTTTATAAAAAATATTTAAGACGATAATTACATACTTAATATGTCGCACCCCTAGATGAAAACTGTGAAAACACCACTAACTCAAAAATACTTACGTAAGTTAATGGCGTTTTTGAAAGTATCGCATGAATAGCTACGCGGAGTTAAAATTCTTTTAACTGTTAAAAAAATATTCTTACCTGTCCACTTCTTCCAGCGGTTACTAAAAAGCTTGTGATATCTCCACTTAATTTTGGTTTAACAGGAAGAAATATTTCTGATTCCTTTTTGTGGAAAGATATTAGATGTTTCCTTAAGCCTGAAGTGTTTCTGTTTTTCATTTTTATTTCAATCTTTTTATGTTGGCACAATTTACAGAAGGCAGTTTGGGATGCATGAATTATTTCGAAAAACTCCTCAAATTTGCTTTTGGGTCTTTTAGATCTGTGACTCAAACTCTCGTTACTCGGACTAGAATAATTTGAATCTTCGTCACTCATATTAAATTGTACACGTGATACGTTTTTAGAAAACAACGAGAATTAGTAAAAACAATTATTAAGTTAGACTCGAAGCACAGCTCAATTGGAAATGACTGGAATTAAAATAATTCCTTTATTTATAGTACGTTTCCTTGCTTTCTACCGCGCCGCCTCGCTACGTGCCGGCTCTATGAAAAGGATGCCGCCGCAAATCAAACAATGCCGCGTGCGGCGTACAAACACACACTAAATATAACCTACTTGTACAGACGCGACGCGTGAATAAAATAGAATTAGTGCCAATCACTATTCTTTACATATAAGTGAATGTTTTGGCGTACATCTATACTAATATTATAAAGCTGAAGAGTTCGTTTGTATGTTTGATGACAGAAGTTTTAAAATAAATAAATAAGTCCTGAACGTCACTATACCTCCAAAGTTACTATTCCTCGTGGACGAAGTCGCGGGCACAGCTAGTAAATACTTACTCTCATCATCTCTCTCAGAGATATTCGGGCTGGTAAGTAATACAAAACTCTTATCGCAGGCTTTTTATTTTATTAGTAGGTAAGTACCTACGCTTTTTATATTATTTTATTAGTTTCGTAGAATTTTTTTACACGTTTCAAGGATATTTAAAAGTGGCTACAATATTTATTAAACGGGTGATATTTGAACACTTTTTTGCTATTTTTTCTTGTAAAAACTTAAGAAATATAATGACTAAATGTACAACAATAGTACCTAAGTAAATAGTTTAAAACCATATAAGTAATCAATATTATAATATATACTTACTATAATGAATTAATATGACATCTACTACCTATCCTTACAATTTTATCCTAATCATAATACTACTTGCGTGATCAGTATAATGTATTCATTTTCATTCTAAGCACTCTGAAACTTATTTATTCTTTGGAACACCTGTAGGTACTCTACTAGGAAATTATTTTGCATGAGTATACCTACGCCCTATGGCGGCAATCAAATAGTGTCAAATGTTATGATTTCGGCGTGGCGGCAACGATTGTTTTAGATTTCAAAAGAAGCCGCCGGCGCGTGTATCATAACCATGTACTTCCGAAAAGCGGCAAATTTCTTTGAGAAGTAAGTACAAAACCTTTGACGCCGCATTATCAAAGTGCCGATGGTTAAAACATAACTATGCATGCACTCAGTTTGATTTTAATAGATATTTTTTTATTCGCTATGTTTATGGTATTAGTCGTAATGCGCATAGGTCCAGTTTTTCATATTCTTTGATACAGTTTTTTGCGTCTCATAGAATTCCTAAGCGTACCTACCTATACACCGAACTGTTACACCTAACTACTCAGTGAAATAGCGCTAAGTCCTAGCTGCAAGACGCAAGAGTCTTGCAGGCTATGTCTTGTTCTTGCTCAAGTCTTGCACGGTCAGTCTTGGTCTTGGTCTTGCTAAAAATACGCGGTCTTGTTCTTGGTCTTGGTCTTGCAAAAACGCAAGAACAAGACCAAGACTGCAAGACCAAGACTGAATTTGGGCAACACTAGTTTGAAGCATTTGACGACTTAGCAATCGAGGAATAACGTGAAATCCTTAATTATTTATATCCACCTGAGAGCAAACCCCGAACTTTACGAGAGAGGCCTGATAATTGTAACACATGGACAATAAATTTTGGAGAAGATTTCGCTTGAAAAAGCATACCGTAGCCTACCTTCTTATTTTCCTTGATTGCTGATAAAATAAAGCATGAAACTCAAAGGTAAGTACACACCTACATAGTTTTTGAACACAAATGTAAGGCACATTTCATTAGTAGATAAACACGGTGGTCATGGTAAACATGGTTTTTATTGTTTCAGGAATAGTTGTGTGCCACCAGTGCATCAACAACTACCTACTTACCCTACCGTTCTATGCAACTGGCACTTTTTGAAAACAATATGTTTATCAAAATAAAAATTTTGAACGCTAGGAGGAGGCCTTTACCCAGCAGTGGGATGGTATAGACTAGATAAAAAAAAACCTAGTAGTGACATAGTCCACAAACACTGTATTGTGGGTATCAGATAACATCATCATAATATTAGCCATATCTAGGACTTCCACTGCTGAACATCTCTCAACAGAGAACAACAGGTCTCTCCAATGGATTTCCAGAGCGACCGATCTTGTGCGGCCTATTCCCAACGGCTCCCACCAACCTTTATCAGGTCTTATTTCATTTAGTGGAGATTCGTGGTCTAATAGAGCCTTTTGGTCCCAGCGGCCGTCAGTACTTCGAGTTATGTGCCCCGCTAACGGTGTAACTCTTTACGGATATGACTCTGGGAGTTATTTTTTGAAACTGATACTAAATTTATACATAGAAACTTGATACACAACACAAGAAAGGGAGAGAGATAATTTGTTTGTACGTGAGTCGAAAGGAACTAAACTAGACTGCGGTTCGGACTTAGAAACGTGTCTTACGCGCGTATCCACTGCGCTGCATCCATCAACTTCAAGCACACAGGTGTAAAGCTTCATGTGCCTGTAATTTTACCGGCAACCATACCCTACAAACTGAACCACAGCAATGCTGCTTGGCGGCAGAAATAGGTATGATGGTAGTACTCCCCGGGCGAGCCCTTCACAAGGATCTCTACTACTCTTAACACGTTCCCAGCGGCACAGATTTATCTGTACTTTCCATTACTGCGAGACATATTAAAACCCACCGCCCGTAGGAGACCAAAATCCTTTTTTTGGCGCCAAATAAGACAAAGTGTACGGTTTTTTTGTATTTGGCACGAGGTCTAAGAAACCCGGCATTGAGTTTGGTATACCATAGAACTAGGAATCAATAGCACTTCTCAGATATATAGTTATCTCTTTCCTACACTGAACTAGATGGAAGTTTTGCCTCCCACACGACAGAGACGTTTAAGTTTTTTCTTACCGCTATAAAGACGAGACACGGACAGGGTGTTTCAAGCCCTGTTTCGCACTTATCGTGTTAAAACAGTGTTTCCAGCGAGGCGTCGCCTATTTGTAGCAGTCAAACAAACGTACAAACATTACTAGTGCAGATATAATGATATTATATGCCCGGTATTTCGAAATAGGACGTTAACCTAAAAGGGTCCTTACTCGGCCGATGTTTGTTCAGCGGATTTTTATAAACAAACTTTTTGCTTTATTGTTTTTTTTTTATTTAATTATTGTTGTTCTGTAAAACACTGTCAAACATTAAAAAAAATAGTTGCCTGGAATAAAAATTGGTTAGCACCTCGAAACACAATTAGCACCAATTGTAAACAACGTTTAGAAATTACCATAAGTAATCGTAATAACAACAGAAGATACAAACTACAAATATAATTAACACTATCTTAGAAGAATAGTACAAAGAGCTCAAAATTTCAATTCAATATTCATTAAAATCACAAAGATCACTTTGTTACGTCAATTATACCACCTAGTCGTCCACAACCAAGCCAGGAAAACTGATTTGTCCAACAGGAATAACTTTACAGACTTAACTACACTTGCGGGATTATTATTTCTTATTTTAATATACCAAAATAGTAGTTTTTAATAGATAACTATTTACACAAATGGTTTATTCAAATAAAGCTTGGTTTGAGAATAGATAATGAAACAAAAAAAACTACGAGCCTTACAGTAGTCGCATATAATGTGTAACATCTGACCACCACGCTCGCTCATTGCTCAAATCAAACAGCGCGCGCTTTCTCGGTTTCCTGTTACACATTTCCGTCCCTTTTGCCAAAAACTCCCACAAACCAAGAGGAAAGATGTAACACATCAAAAATACTACAGTTATTGTGTGAAATCTTTTGCATTGCTAAATATTTTGGCACGTTTTGATTGTTTGTTTGCAAATTTGCATTGTTATCTTATAGTGTATTTATCTTATAACATGGAAGATATTCCGTGCATCGATTGTGGCCTAGCAATAAGGCGCTTAAGTATGAGTCGAAACTTCTTTATGTTGTCGTAAAAACGTCAGTTATAAAACTCAAACTGATTTCTTCCCTGATAAGTGTAACTTGATTTTAAAACATAATTCTTTAACTACATAATCTACAAAAGTTTAAACGCCTATTTTCTGGCGTGATGTATACGAGTTAAGAACATACCATTTCTTAATTTGATGGTACTATTTTTTATACTTTTACTGGATAAACAAGGGGAAACTATATAAATAAATGAAAATAAAGAGGTGTACGCCAAGGCGACCCGCTTTCACCCAAACTCTTCTCAACTATGCTAGAAAAAGTATTCCACGGGCTGAACTATGATAACTTAGGAATAGTAATAGTCGGAGTTAGACTAACGTATCTTAGATTCGCAGATGATGTGGTCCTGTTCTCAGAGACACCTACAGCCCTAAGGAGAATGTTGGAAGAGTTAGTTGAAGAAAGTGCGTCGGTGGGCCTATCAATAAACGCTGACAGGACTAAACTAAAGACAAATAGTGAATAGTGAAGATTTGTCAACAAGAAAGAGAAAGAGATACACCAAAGAGTAGCCAACTCTTTCCCGTTAGGCTACGACATGGTACGCTTCGAAATCTAAAGAAGTTTCTACAGTGTAGGGAACGCATCGACAGTACCCCGGGTGTTGCCGGTGTCAATAGGCGACGGTGACCGCTTACCATTAGGTGGGCCCGTAAACCTGTTTCCCCACAAATAACATAAAAAAATACTTGGAAACAATACTGTTCCCTGAAAGAAGTAATGAAGAAAAAGACTTCAGTCTCAAGCTGAAACCAAAACTTTAAGAGTCCGTTATTCTGCCAGTAATTGTTCTGCCAAATTTGAACCCTCACGAACACACCATTTCGTTAGCTTTTGGTCTGCCAACACGCGATGGAGAGAAGCATGTTGGGCGTCAGTAAGAGAGACCGAAATTGAAACGCAGACATACAGAGCGAGACCAAGGTGACGGACGTACCTAATAACTAAATCTAAACGAAAACGCTAAAATGGAGATGGGCAGTACATACTCAGAGTTGTTGAGAAGTGGAGCAAGAGAGTTACAGTTTGGTACCCAAAAAATGGAAAAATAAGTAGATAATAAGACAATACAAACGTTAGAAAGACGATATCTAAAATACGAGAGATAAACTGTGACATACTGAGAGAACAACTCCAATTCCTTCCATTAGGGCACATAGATGACAACAAATAATACTATAACCTACCTTCGGTACACACCTAAGTTTAAAATGTTAAATCTGAATAACTGACAATATTTTTTTGTTTTACGCTCTCTCTTGGCCCCAGCGCTAAAGACCAAATGTAGATTAGATTAGATTATATTATGGTACTATTAAAATAATACATAATAAACATATAATAAAAACTATAAAGGTTGCCTGGTTGCTTTTTGCGATAAGGCCGCCCATTGTACCTATTAGACGACCTCCGTGGCGCAGTGGGTGAATAGCCGACTGAGACGCATGAGGTAGCGGGTTCGGTTCCCGCCGCGGAACAAATGTTTGCATGATCTACAGATATTTGTTCCGGGTCTGGATGTTTTTCTATATATTATAAGTATGTATTTACAAAAAAATGTATATAAGTATTCTATCAGTTATCTGGTTCCCATAATACAAGCTCTGCTAAGTTTGGGGCTAGATAGCGCTATGTGAAATGTCCAGCAATATTTATTTATTTATTTAGAATTGTGTTTTCTGTTATATGTTTATATATAATGGTATGCAATAAGGGAATTATCTATCTATCCATCTACATAGAGCAAACTCAATGCTAACTAGCATTTTCTTCCAGCTAACCTTTGTGTAGTGTAGATTAAGTGGTGCCAGAAAATAGATAAACAAACTTTTACTTAAAATAAACTTACAAAAATTAATAATAATACACATAGGTACATAAACGAAATATATAAATGTACTACATAAAGTGCTCAAAATATATATACGAGTATAAGTGTTATAGAGTTTGGATTCGAAGATTACCATAGAGGCGGCCTTGCGGATTTCCACAGGAAGACAGTGCCACAAGCGGATAGCAGTCACATTGAAAGAGTTAGTGAAGAAATAAGTTTTATCATTATTATAAATACGGGATTTATCACGTACCGTCTTATCGGTGTTAACCGTTCGGTCGAAACACCGATAAGACGGTACGTGATAAATCCCGTATTTATAATAATGATTGAAATCAATCACGAAAGTTTTCTAAGTAAAATAAGTTTTATGCTCAGGCGTCTTGAGTAAAAGATGTTGAGAAGAACGAGAAGGACGATCAGGTGAAAAAAGAAGAGAAAAACGTTCTTTAAGATAGCATGGAGACAGAATTTCAAAGTATGGAAATATGGTTATCCTTTCTTTTTTAACAATAGATAAAGTTTAATAATAGATACTGAGATCAGTTTGTTTGTTTACTCCGAGACTTCCTTGTTGAACATTCATGATTTCTTGGTATTTTGCGTTAAATCTGTATTTATTTTTCTAAACATACACGTATTTTCCGCTGTGAATCACAACTTAAACATAACGACATGCAAGTTATTTATTTTTATAATATACTAGCTGACCAATCCGCAGCTTCGCACGCGTAGTTTTTCAATAAAAACATTACCCTCCTTATGCGCAGTTGGGTAAAAGGTAGCCTATGCCACCCCGGGGATAGTGTAGATTTCCAACAGTGAAAAAATTTTTTAAATAGGTCCAGTAGTTTCGGAGCCTATTCAATACAAACAAACAAATCTTTCCTCTTTATAATATAAGTATAGATATTAGTATAGACTAGCGATCCGGCTTACCACAAATCATGAAGTTTAGACGGCGCACGTTACCAATAAAATCGTCTGAAAGTATATGTCGTTTGGTTCAATAGTGCGAGACGGATCGCACTCACCCTGATGAAAGTTCACGAATTGAACCGAAACATTGTCGATCGAAACACCGATAAGACGGTACGTGATAAATCCCGTATTTATAATAATGATTGAAATCAATCACGAAAGTTTTCTACGAAAGTAACTCTGTGTTGCTCTGTTTATTACGATTTTATGACTAAACGGCTGGACCGATTTCGATTAATATTTGGTATACAAATAAATTATGATTGCGATTGAGAGATAGGTTACTTTTTACCCGACTACGCAGAAGGGTATGTTTTTATTAATAAACCACGCGTGGTAAGCCGCGGGTGAAAGCTATATACATTAAAGTTTGTAGTAAAAGAGAACACAATAAATAAATAACGATGCATGGGGCCGACTTCGCTAATCGCTAAAAGTATTATCGTTCGTTTGTTCCAAAAGCTACACAAATCGCTTATCAATTTATATGAAAACAAATTGCCCGTATGTATGTAATATGTGTGCAAATGCCTTTACAAATATGAAGGCGCTAACAGTTTTGTACGATGCTTTGGCCAATTAGAGTTTAGTGTTGCTGCATGGGCTCCTCATGAAACTAAGCATGTACAGTCTCATGATGCAGCGCATACAGAACAAATTCACGCGGTACTTGTACTGGAAGCGATACGGAGTCTATCCCTTCTATCCATTGATGTATCCAACCTTGTTCGTTCTGGGCATGGTTGGATACAACATGTTGGAAACACGGAGGGATCTGGCGCGAATTTTCTACGTGATGAAGGTGCTCTGAGGTAATTTTACCAACCCGGCCATATTAGGGAGAGTATGTGCGTGCCCAATGAATACGTACATCGGCGCATGCGACCGCGTCTGTTCGAGGTGCCCCGAGGCAGAACCAACTTACTGGACAAAGCGCCTCTGACGCGCGCCCTGCACACGCTCAATCTAGTTCCGGAGAACATAGATGTGTTCCATGTTTCTCTGAATGAATTCGCAAAGGCCACATTGTTTATTTTATGTTTGTAAATAGATTAATTAATTGAAACTGAGTTAACTGAGCATACGTTAGATAATGAAGATATAAATTAAGTTGACTACATCATTGTATTAGGTTTAGACCTGTTATGATAGATGTAGGTGGAAATCTATAATATAAAAATGAATCCCAAAATGTGTTGGTAAGCGCATAACTCAACAACGCCTGGACCAATTTGGATAATTCTTTTTTGTTGTATTTCTTATTGTCAGGAGAAGGTTCTTATGAAAGAAAAAAAATAAGAAAACTGCGCGCAAAATTAGAAAATTTAAGAATACTTAACCACCATATAAAATTATTTATAATCTAACCTTAGCGCTTTTATAATGTAACCTTATGACGTTTGACATAGAATTGACAGAATGCGTGCTGCAAATATCGTCAAAGAGGATGTAAAAAAAATTAATATCGTTTGAAACAGATGCTTCGGTAGGAGTTATCGCGAGATATATTGTCTATATATATAAAAATGAATTGCTGTTCGTTAGTCTCGCTAAAAATCGAGAACGGGTGGAGCGATTTGGCCAATTTTGGTATTGAATTATTTGTGGAAGTCATTCATTTTCTCTTACATATTGATGGCCGGGGACAACAATTGACAATTCTACCAGGGTGACTTATATTGACAGCCCGCGTTATACCTATGCATGTCAAGCCGATACGAAGTTCGGCGGGACCACTAGTAAATGAATACAAATACAAAAAATGTACATTGTATGTTTGTCGTAATTGCCCAGTTACAAGGCCTCTACGAACCGGTGGGTATGTACCGGTGGGGATTTCTAGAACAAACCCACAAATCCTATGAACGTCCACTTAAACATAAGGCCATGCATATTCAATACAAGCACACTCACTCATTGCGTCATTACTCGGATTCACGTTATGCAAAAGCACTCACGATATTTCAATGTCAATAAAATCGTTAAATCGTCAACGACGCAGGTATTCGCCGATTAAGGCCGGCGGTATACTTTAGCCGATGGAAAAAGCAGGCGTTTTTAGCGATATTTAGAAGAATAAAAACTTTATTTATTTATTTAATATTTTATTGCACAAAAATACAAATTACATGTACAAAAGGTGGGCTTAATGCTAATAGCATTTTCTACCTGCCAACCTCAGAGGTAACAAAAATGGTTGGCGTTTACTTAAACTTTAAATTATAAAAGAAAGAAAATAGATTTATATGATTTTTTTACGACCTCTGTGGTGGAGTGGGCGAATAGCCGGCTGAGACGCAGGAGGTAGGGTTCGATTCCCGCCGCGGAACAAATGTTTGTATGATCTGCAGATATTTGTTCTGGGTCTGGTTGCTTCTCTATATATTATATGTATGTATTTACAAAAAAAATGTATATAAGTATTCTATCAGTTATCTGGTTCCCATAGTACAAGCTCTGCTTAGTTTGGGGCTAGATAGCGCTGTGCGAAATGTCCAGCAATATTTATTTATTTATGGGCCCACAGACGACATAAACACACATTTACTAAATTATTATTTATCACTGTTATACATAGGTAAATTGTAGGAACTATCATTATATTATTTAGAGAGACCTTTAATTGGCTGTATATTAAATACATACTTTTAAAACGGTTCTATTTTTGTAGCTGTTGGTCTTTCCAATAAAAAAAGAAAAAAAAATAACACATAACATAAAACATAGTAAGATAGAAGGAAGTAGGCAATTACATCTAAGTTTAGTTCTCTAACATACTCTACTATGACACATGGGTATCAGAGAAGGGTAATGGATGCAGTAAAAGCCGTTCTATAAATTGTAAATCCGTTTTTGGCTGTAAGATAGACACATAAGCATTTGAAACTTTTATTTTTAAGAGCAGTGTATTTTGTTGATAAATAAATAAATTAAAATAAAACCAAGACCGGCCAAGTACGAGTAGGACTCACGCACCGAGGGTTCTGAACCTTGATAGGTTTATTAATATCAATTAAGCATGGCCATCTATTTATGTGACCGGTAAACCAAGAAAACTTTTTAGATAGATACGCGTATCTTAAACTAGATCAGATTAGAAATAAATAAATTATCCAATATAATCTTATCTAAAACTGTTCTAGAAAGAGACTTCGTTATAATTTTCCGGTAATCTTTGCATATACACACTGTTTATCTACGACATTAATTTAAAACACACATCCGGAATCAAACCAACTGATTTTAGAGGTGGGTTCTATACCGATAGCTTGAATATTTATCCTGTAATCGATACATCTCAAATAAACACTTTTTAACGTAAATAGGCGGCGCCTTAGCGACGATGCCGCTTAGTCAGTTTAATAGGTACCTACTTACATATTGAATGAATATGATTTGTTTACCTATTTTATACGGGCGGTTTTATTGATATTTTAGGACTTGATATTTAGATTGTTTGAAAATTAAGAGTTGACTATACCTCAGCCCAAACTCAAATTTCACCCCCGCTTCTCCGCGCGCCGCTGCACATCCTATCTCACCGTGGTTCATATGTTTGCCGGTTTTTTTTTTATCATTCAGTCCCTTCATTTGCTTGTTGTGCTTATTTCTCATTACTGCGTCTTCACAAAAGCCAAGTTAATATTAACTTCTACTTATGAATTACGTGATTGTCTGGAGCGACAAGCGTCACGGGTACCTCACGCTGAATCTGAATCTGAAAGCTGAGGCCAGACTGAATCGCGGACCAGGCGTCCGAAGCGAATGGTTTCATTGGTGCAAAAATTAGGTATTTTCATTTTATGGTAAAATCAAAAGGTATTTTGAAATTTTAAAACACAGGTGCCCTAATTTATGTTGTGTAGAATTACTGTATTGAGTTTCATGGTCTAAATTGAAGTATTCATCGCATAAGAATGGTTTTAAGATAAATTTAGAGTCATCTTTGGATTTTTTTTATCGAGACAATTTTACAGAATCGTGTTTTCACAACACAGACGATCTAGTACGTATCCTTAACTAAAACATTTATGAATTACAGATTGAAAGCACACAATTTGTTGAACAAACATTGTTTCTCAATAAACGATTTATCGTCTCCCATTTATGCGCCTTAAAAATAAATCTATTGTAATGAATTTGAAAGAACTTATTTTACAACATTACTAGCCATAAGCCCTACCTGTGTTTTCATTTAATGTCGTACGTAACAAAACACGTAGTATATCTATAAATATTATTAAATTCACTTAAGATTTTTCACTTCGCAACTTCACTCTAAAAATGTACAAAACGGGTTCGTCATATACCATTTTGTTACGACGAAAAATAAGCTATTGATCTCTTTTTACTATATGTATTGGTTAATTACCTAAAGATATGAGATGTTTTTGTTTATTTTTGGTTAAGCAAAGCTATCAGGTACAGTTAAGTTGATGGCTTCGCACTCGTTGTTTTCAACAAAAACTAGCCTATGTTTTAATCCAGGTTATAATATACGTACAGAATGGTGCCCTAGATATTAAACGAGAAGTAAAGGTAGACAGTATCGTAGATGGGAAGATGATATTAAAAAAGTGGCGAGATCGACTAGGGCGAGAAAAGCAAGAGATAGATCTTTGTGGAGAACACTCGGGGAGGCCTATGCTGAAAAGCAAGACAATCAAAAAACCGGGCTCTAATCTGAAACTATTATATTTCATATCTATACATAAACAAATTTTGTAGTACTAATTAGAAATATGTAATGTGTATTTAAGATTGTTAATAAAGGCTTTATTAATATTTTATATACGTACATACCAACTTTTATCGAAATCGGTTCAACCGTTACGACGTCATTGAGTAACAAACATCCAAACTTTCGCATTTATAATATTAGTGTGATTACAATAGTTCTGATCTAGTTTATATATCTTTTAGGAATTATTTTATAGTTTTGTCGCGAAGGAACAGCCAGACAAATTGATCTTGCAATTTAATGAATAAATGAATATTTATTATCGATATTAATTTTGATGAATAATAGTGGATAGACTATCGCAGGTTTTGGTGGATGGCACAAACAAATATTAATGCACTTTGGCCCAGTTACAACTTATTATATGAATAACTTACGTACATTAATCACTTTAATTACCTTAGGTATTATAATTAGTTAATTATTAATTAAAAGAAAGTCGTGTTAGTTACACTATTTATAACTCAAGAACGGATGAACCGATTTGGCTGAAAATTGGTGGGAAGGTAGCTTAGAACCAGGAGAAGGACATAGGATACTTTTTATCCCGTTCTTAGAACCAGGAGATGGACATAAAACGTCAAAGAGAATACAAGTCACTATAAAACGTGGTATAACAAAAACGCATCTGACATGGAATAACAAAACGCAAATGACAGCTAAACGTAATTTTGTCTATGCTTAAGTATGGTTGTAAAGTGATGGCCGGGGACAACAATTGACAATTCTACCAGGGTGACGTTTATTGACAGCCTGCGTTATATGCATGTCAAGGCGGGTCAACTAGTTTTTCATAAAGTTGTATGAATAAAATAACAATTCTAAGTTAACTGAAACTTTTATTATAGGCCGACATAAGCGCAGTGGGCGTATACAGTTGAACTGTTCAGACGCAGGAGGTCGCGGGTTCGATTTCCGTTTGCGGAACAAATGTTTGTATGATCTACTGTTATTTGTTCCGTATCTAGGTGTTTTCTATACATTTTAAGTATGTATTTAAGAAAAAAATTATCCTATCGTATCTGGAAACGACCTCGTGGCAGACCGCGGCGAAGATGGAGGGACGAAATTGATGCACATTTACAGGATTGGTCCACAATAGCCCAAAACAGAGAAGACTGGAGAGAAGGAAGGGAGGCCTTTGCCCTGCAATGGGATACTACAGGCTCTAAATAATAATAATAATCTGATTCCCATAGTACAAGCTTTGCTTAGTTTGGGGCTAGATAGCGCTGTGTAAATTTCCAGCTTTATTTACATGTAGAGTATGTTTAAATCTGGCCTTATTTGCATGTTGTGATATAATTTATTCAATGATTTCTTACTTCCGAATAACCAAACCAACACTTCCGAGCCACTTCAGTCCTTGGGTAACAAACAAGAAGATCACAATAGCCAGTTTTTTTTACATTTAGTGGAAACTTTTTAGGTATTCACAAGACTAAATATCCGTTGTTTTATAATATATGCGAAATATAAATTAGGGCCGACAAATTTGGAATTTATATTTGAAACTTGAAACGCTTGTTATTCAAAAACCACTATGGATGTTTGTTCCTCTTTCACGCAAAAACTACCGAATGGATATTAATGAAAGTTTACAATAATATAGCTTATACATTAGAATAATACATAAGCTATAATTGTTGAAGATAGTGTAAGAATTGTCCAAAATATAACGATAGTTGTCAAGTAAGTCGGAACAAAATCTGCCATCTGCGAGCTATTCGGGCGTACGCTGCAAAAACGGTAGAGTTTACACGTACATATATAATGTATAAGAGAAATGTATAACCTAATTAGTCCTACAAAAAAGTCCGCGACAACATATATCTAGCTTTAATGAGTAAACCATTATCGCCAAAAGAGTAAACCATAAATCCAATAAAAATTTATAATATATATTTCTAATGCACATTTGGTAGTAACAAACGAAGCTGCTCGAAGTACTTACTAATCCTGCGCAGACGAAGTCGCGGGTACCAGCTAGTTTTGCATGAAAGAAGAAACAGTTTAAAGAAATATGTTTAAATTGCTTAGCTATTTGAGAAATATTCTTTCTTAGACATCAAATTAGGGAAAAACGATAGAAATATTTAGTTGCATGTGTTTTATTTACGCTGTTGTGGAACTTATAATTGGATCTTCAAAAAATCTTGTAGTGATTCATTCATCTGATTTTTATTATTGTTAATATATATATGTATGTAAGTACACATATATATTTATTTTATATATGACTTGCTGATCCGCCCGCGGCTTTGCATGCGTGGTATTTCAATAAAAACATTACCCTCCTTTTGCACACTCAAGTAAAAAGTAGCCTATGTCCTTACCCAGGATATAATATATCTCCTTGCCAAATTTCATTACGATCCGTTCAGCAGTTATGAAAATGTAACAAACAAACAGTTACTTCCGCAGTTACTGTGTAGGTATTTATTATAGATATAAACCTTCCTCTTGAATCACTCTATCTATTGCTGAAAACTGCATTAAAATCCGTTAAGTAGTTTAAAAGATCTAAGCGAACAGACAGCGGAAGCGACTTCATTTTATATTATATACAGATATTTATTTATGTACCTAATATGCCTTGTGATTTTTCTTTTTCTATTATTAGGTATATTATTTTTACACCTCGGCCAATCTAACATTAAGCAATGATCCTCTCTATCCAAAGGTTGTGTGGAAGAAATCGATTTTTTAAGCGATAAGTCCGCCCATTATGCTTACATTTATTTGTTTTGTTATCTGTTGTGTGTAGCTTGTAAGGTATATTAAATAATTTTCATTCATTCGTACATAATCTTAGAAATTAAGATTATTTATGTATTATTATTTTGCGGAGGATACGTCATTAAATGGCGCTGTAAAATACAGTGTTTAGAAATATGTATGTTTACCCAAACGATGTTTACTTTCACCATGAAAAGCACAACCTTTAAAAATAAGTAAAACTTAGTACTAACTTGAATCAATGTTGTAAAATTTAGTTATTAACATTATCTGAATTAAAATATCAATTTGATTGTAATTATTTTTTTAAATTATATTACACAAAGACATTCTACAATTAACCTTAAATAATAGTTTAAAAATTAAATATTACAACAAAATATTTTATATATAAAAATTTAAAGAAACCATTGAAAGAAGAAGAGAAAAAAAGACCTTTGCCCAGCAGTGGGACAGTATAGGTTATAAATAAATACTAACCTTAAAAACCAACCAGAAAGTCCAATACACTTCCAAAACTCACAAAACCGGCACTATACAAATTCTATCTTAAAAAGAAAAAATCTTGTCCGTGATTCATGTGATATAACGCGCGCGTACATACTGCGAGGCGGCCGGGGTGCGACACCCTATATATTAGCCGCCAAGTCTACGATACCTGTCCAGCGCTGGCGTCGTTAGCTGTGACGTAGCTATCGTGAAAAATACTTTGGAGGGACATTTTTATCTTAGAATGGTGACATGAGATAATTATAGAATTAATAAAAGCTATTTCATTCTTCACATTTTATATTCATGTAGTACCTATTTATATTTGTCTAAAATATTTTTTTTATAGAATATACTGTAATTATTGTATGTGTTGATCAAACCCTTTGATCGTAGAGAACATATATTTCTTGTTTTTGTTGTTTTTCTGGAGACGGAATAATCATTTATTTTATTCTATCACACTAATATTTTAAATTTGGATTTTGTTTGTTTGTTTGTTACTCAATGACGTCGTAACGGCTGAACCGATTTCGATGAAATTTGGTATGGATTACTAGTCTGGATTAAAACATAGGCTACTTTATACTTACAAAATACGCATGAGATGTCACTGGCGGAAGGTAGTAATCTATAATTATGTTCACTAGGTTAGAGCCGTTGTTAATAATATCTAAGTTTTTGTAGCACACCGACCATCACATGGGCTTGGCTGGTAGAAAATGTGTAAGCATTTTCTAAGATGGCCGAATAACCGGCTGAGACGCAGGAGGTAGTGAGTTCGATTCCCACCGCTGAACAGATGTTTGCATGATCTACAGATATTTGTTCCGGGTCTGGTTAATTTTCTTTATATTATAAGTATGTATTTAAAAAAAAGTATATAAGTATCCTATCAGTTATCTGGTTCCCATGGTACAAGCTCTGCTTAGTTTGGGGCTAGATAGCGCTGTGTGAAATGTTCAGAATATTTATTTATTTAAAAGTGGTCCCGCCGAACTTCGTATCGGCTTGACATGCATAGGTATAACGCTGGCTGTCAATATAAGTCACCCTGGTAGAATTGTCAATTGTTGTCCCCGGCCATCATACATCATCATCATATCAGCCGTAGGACGTCCACTGCTGGACAAAGGCCTCCCTCATTGATCTCCAGGAACTGCGGTTGGAAGCGGCCTGCATCCAACGCCAACCTGCGGTTCTTACCAAGTCGTCTGCCCATCTTGTAGGTGGACGTCCTACGCTGCGCTTGCCGGTCCGTGGCCTCCATTCGATAACTTTCCGGCCCCATCGGCCATCTGTTCTGCGCGCTATATGGCCTGCCCATTGCCACTTCAACGTGCTAATCCGTCGGGCTATGTCGGTGACTTGAGTTCTCCTACGTATCTCCTCATTTCTGATTCGATCTTGTAGAGAAACCCCGAGCATAGCCCTCTCCATAGCTCGTTGAGCGACTCTGAGCTTATTCATCATCATGTATGTATGAGAAAATGAATGACTTCCACAAATAATTCAATACCAAAATTAGCCAAATCGCTCCACCCGTTCTCGAGTTTTAGCGAGACTGTCGAACAGCAATTCATTTTTATATATATAGACAATATATCTCGGGATAACTCCTACCGAAGCATCTGTTTCAAACGATATTAATTTTTTTTACATCCTCTTTGACGATATTTGCAGCACGCATTCTGTCAATTCTATGTCAAACGTCATAAGGTTACATTATAAAAGCGCTAAGGTAAGATTATAAATAATTTAATATGGTGGTTAAGTATTCTTAAATTTTCTAATTTTGCGCGCAATTTTCTTAATTTTTTCTTTCATAAGAATCTTCTCCTGACAATAAGAAATACAACAAAAAAGAATTGGCCAAATTGGTCCAGGCGTTGTTGAGTTATGCGCTTACCAACACATTTTTCGATTCATTTTTATATTATAGATATATATAAGATATGCAAAGTTGAAACCCGACTTGCGCGAATTCGACTTACACGGCTATGGCTCGGTCCCACATATCGTGTAAGTCCGAGATATTACTGTAGATAGATTATGATCGGGGTTGAAACATAGGCTACTTTTTACCCTACTGTGCAGGAGGGTAATGTTTTTATGGACAAACCACGCGGGCGAAGCTACGGGCGGGTCAGCTAGTAGTAAAATAAAATTAACATTGTTATCTAGTAATCATAGAAGTAAGTGCATACCGCACTTACTTATAGCTAACAATGTTAAAAGTTATATGAATAAATAAAAATTAATTTTAATATTGAAATAAGTGAATTCATAATCTATGAGCATTACTATGATAAGATTTTAAATTTATATTGTAACTAGTGGTTCGCCCCGACCTGAAATCTCGCGAGTCTCCCATAAAAACCATTCCTGGTCGGCATACCACCTTGCCGTACCAAACGATTTGCTTCAACTTTTCTTGTTTGCACAAGTGAGGAGTAGAACTCACTTCCGGTGTATGTTTTTCCAAACCAGTATAATCTTGGAGTCTTCAAGTCCAGAGTGAATAGGTTCTTTCTAGGCAAGCGTGCTCCATCTTCGATCACACCTTCACTTACCATCAGTTGAGGTAGTGGTCAAGCGCTTGGCTAATATCAATTAAAAAAAATGTGTTATCTTTGACTATCAAAATAGTGCCACGTACACTTGAACTACAGTTTCATTCAAATTACAGGTAACGGGAGCTCGTCTTATTTGGTTACATTTTTTGGGAAATAAATTGCAGTTATTCTGGATTTCAGACTTGTCCCTAATTTGTGTCACATAGGTACTGCGTGTACACACGGCTAAACATCTAGCTATACATTTCCAGTATAAGCTGACCTCTCATTCTATGAAAAGCCTACACGATGCGAGATCAGCTTATACTGGAAATTATAGGTTGATGTGTAGCCGTGTGTACCTATATCCGTCGGTAACCAGCTACGAGCCCCCCTTAAATATTTATTTTATTCTGTTTTTAGTATTTGTTGTTATAGCGGCAACAGAAATAACTGTGAAAATTTCAACTGTCTAACTGTCACGGTTCATGAGGTACAGCCTGGTGACAGACAGACATACAGACAGCGGAGCCTCAGTAATAGGGTGCCGTTTTAAACTTTGGGTACGGAACCCTAAAAACTACAAGGTTTAAACTAAAAATGTGCCAGAAAGACTTTTTATTAAACGTTTTAATTTAAAAAAAAAAAGTTATATTAACTGTTATTTAAATAATTTGTAATACCACTTATGTAAATTTTCCTCAACAGGGTATATATATACAACTGTACATATATATCCTGTCACAATGTAAAATAATTAGCACCTGTTCATAAACCGATGTACTCGTATGTGTTCAAATAAATGAATATGAATATATTATCTAAATGCGACTGGATCTTGACTGAAACCACAAAATAATTAAAATACTACATAAGAAGTTAAAATTACGAAATTCATGTCGATTTTTTGACAGAACTGGTATTAAATTATTTGGGTTAGGACAGAATAGTTTACGACAGATTCTGGTTAGGACAGATTATTATGACGACAGATTAGTGGTAGGTAGGGCAGCAGTACTTTTTAGGGTTCCGTACCGAAAGGGTAAAAGAGGACCCTATTACTAAGACGTCGCTGTCTGTCTGTCTCTCCGTCTGTTTCCAGGCTGTATCTCAGGAACCATGATAGTTAGATAATTGAAATTTTTACATATGATGTATTTCTGTTGCCGCTATAAGAACAAATACTAAAAACCAAACAAGATAAATATTTAAGGGGGGATCCCATACAACAAACGTGCTTTTTTGCTCGTTTTAGCACGATATTGGTAACGGCAACAGGTAGACGCTTGAAATATTCACAGAATATTTAGTTACGAGTATATATTCACTTTAAAAATAAATAATTAAATTAAAATAAAACAAATATTTAACGGGGGCTCCCATGCAACAAACGTGATTTATTTGCCGTTTTTATAGATAATGGTACGGAACTCTTCGTGCGCGAGTCCGACTCGCACTTGGCCGGTTTTTTTTATAAATGATAGTTAAGTGCGTGTGATGGCACTAAAACGTCACCATAAACGCAAAGTTCAAGCTATGTGTCTGCGTGTCTGGATATCGGACTTCTTGAGGGACCGTTCGATACGAGTCGTCGTTGATGGCTCCGATCAATTGGCGATTAACGCTGAGATCCCTCAAGGGTCAGTACTTTCCGCAATTCTTTTCTTGCTGAATATCAACGATCTGCTAAAACCCGGAACCTTTGGGTATGCAGATGATAGCACAGTTGTGGATAGATCTAGCGCACGATCCACTGGAGCGCAGATTCAGTCACTCAGGGAGGCCATGGTTGAGCGCTTAAACTTGTCATTGAAGATAATCTCCGACTAGGGTGATGCCAATCTGGTCAAGTTCAATACGAACAAGACCGGGGCGTGTCTGTTCACCGTAAAACGAAGGCAATTTAATATGTACTTTCCAAAATGTATCCGTGCCGATATCTGACCACTTCGAGCTTCTTGGTATTTCACTAACTCCGACTCTCAATTTCGACTCCTACCTTGAGTCGAAAGCCCAGTTTGCTGCTAAAAAGCTTAGCTTAGTATAAAGCTTATATAAAGGTGAGGCTTCTACTTCACACCGGGACAGTTGCTCAACCTGTACCAAGCACAAGTCCGATTGTGTTTGATCATTCTCACTTCTGGGACGGATCAGTGAAGTACCAGCTTAAAGCTCTGGATTCAATTAAGAGAAGAGCAAAGAAACTCATAGGGTTGCCTATATGAGCTTCTTTGCTCTTTGAGAGATTTCAATTGAGAGAAGAGCAAAGAAGCTCATAGGCAACGATGAGCTAGTTGATGCAAGTCTCCACAACCTGGAGCATCGATGAAAGGTTGCAAGCCTCTGGGTTTTTTATCAAGTACATTTCGGGGAGTGAGCGGCGGAACTTTTCAACCTAATCCCACCATCTCCATTCTATCATCGGACACACAGACGCACTGCGATGCACCACCGCTATATGGTTGAAATACCTTCTATTCGCACAAAGTGGTTCTCTTCGACCTTTATTATGCGCACCACCAAAGAATGGAACGCCTTGCCAGAGTCTGTGTTTCCTGACAGCTACAACCTGGGTGTCTTTAAGTCGCGAGTGAATAGGTTTCTTCTAGGCAAGCGTGTACCATTGCAGACTGCATCATCGCTTAGCATCAGTCGAGATCGTGGACAAACGCAAGCATAATGTATAAAAAAATGTTTAATGTAAGAACTATTCCATCTTCATTCGAAGACAGTGTTACCGCTACAGACAGACTCACACAGTCATATTTGCTTTTTGTTTGAACTAATATATAATTAAATATTTACTTACATTGGGTACATAGACACGTAGATCTTTGTTAAGTATCTAAAATAAATATTATTTCATTCACTGTAGGGTGGACTATGAGCTTCATCAACAGGGTACGCCACTCATACGAACTGCTAGTGATCTGGATAAGTTGAGCTACCTACAGATCGTTCTTAGAGGGTTCAGGTGTTTCTTTTGTATTCTATATCTAATCAAATCTAAAGATCCCGCTGGATTCCACTGCTAGGCAAAGGCCTCCCTTCCCTTCTTCCATTCATTTCGGCCTAGGGCTTCTGTCGAGCAGTTCGCACTGTGCGCGTCAAGTTCGTCCTGTCATCTCCACCTGGGTCACATTGTTGGCCTGGGTCGTTATCTTAGCCCACAAGTCATCGCGCATTCGACATACGTGTCCAGCCCAGTCCCACTTCAATTTAGCTGCTTTTGCGTAACATCGGCGATATTCTGTCTTAGTAGTATAATGTAATATATAGGTAGTTAGTAAAAAAACGAAGCTTATATTTTTTTGTATAGTTAAGTAAATAATTGTATATTATCTCTGTTCATAACATATATTATGATACAAGTGAGCCAAGTAGCTCATTATACACGAGGCTGTGGTTTGCAGCCGAGTGTCTAGTGAGCTAGTTGCTCACGAGTTTCATACGCACTTTTTCAACACACTTGCGAGGAAAAAACAAACATGTATTGCATAAATCGTTTAATTATTAAAACAATTAGTTAATGTAGAATTTTCTAAACGATATTGGATTGTTTTTGATGGCGATTTCACAGTTTGTCTTACATTGGTACTTGCCACTTCTTTAGTATCTTCATTTACTTCTTGTGTAAATGTCGGCGACAAAGGTAAATCATACAAATTACTGGAAGGAGAAGGCACCAAATAACTCATGCTACGGGATGTACATTGTTGTGGGTTACAGTACGTTTTGATATCAACACAATGTGCTTCTTAACATGGAATAGATGCACCACAGGAAGCTGGGTTGGTATGTATAGGCGAGTTCAGAGAAATACGCCAAAACACATTTTCAGAAAATGACTGGGTTTTTTTTTGTTGCTTTTCAATTCTAAGAAACTATTGTAAGCATCAAGTAATTTGCTCTAGATTTTGCAGGTCTAGGCTTTCATTTGAATTGTGTGCTGCATTTAGTATTTCTGGCGGGGTTAAATCTATCAATTGTTCATCTTCTGTACTAAAACTTGACATTTTTACAATTATTTACCACACAGCAACACATGCGATACAAACAAAAAAATGGAAAATGGCGCGCAAGTTTTTTTTTTGCACGCGCTAAATGTAAGTTGATTGATTACATTTATAGCCATACAGCCTACTTCACAATTATAGTTTTAGTGATAAAATGCAAATATTATAATAATAATTAAAAATAAAATAGTTAAAATATATACAAATAATTGTGAATTATATTCTTACACATTTAAAAAACTATTTACCATAAACATAATCTTACATAGTTTTATATTCATTTTATAATATTGCAGCCGAAACAAGTACACATTTCTATTTACGCGTAGAATTTTTCCTAACCAGTGCAGAAACTTGATTTGGCGCCCACTCTCCTCCAGCGGTATGAAGGGGGGGGGAACCACGGTCAGGGAGTGGAATAAGAGTTTATTGAAGAATTTGGCGCCCCCTTAAATTGCCGCCCGGGCCGAGTCCACCCCCCCCCCCCCCCCCCCAGATCCGGGGCTGATTACAAGGTATTTTTTATCGTGTTTAAACCATAATTATTACCATAATTATACACCATAAGTGAATTATAAGTAATTTGATAACAATAAATGTTTTTTCGTCTTATTTAGGGATACATTTATTCATTCCAAAAATGTAATAGGATTTTCATCGGCATAAAACCTCTTTGTTGTTACAAAAACTGTATTACCCGGTTAAATTGAAAATGCTCTGTTTACTCGCGTATAATTTGCAGTTAGGTACTAACTTAACTTTGTAGGGATAATTCTAATATGCACTAGTGTGTTATATTATTACGCACGCGTGTGTTATAGTTCGGTTTAAGGCCCTAAGAACGATGTACTATGGCACACTTTACGAGCAAGTGTGTTGAAAATGTGTTTCTTTTAACGTTAAAACTTGTTTTCACCAATCCGTTGGTGTTTTTTGTTTATAAATAAGTACCTATCTATAACAAACCCACCGGCTTATTATTATGCTAATTCCCTGTGTTATGTCGATTACTTTGGTCGTCACGTGATCGACACACCGCAAAAACAACAAGCGGTTTTGAAGTTATACTAGTGGTTCGCCCCAAACTGAGATCTCGCGATTCTCCCAAAACATAAAAAAATATTCTTAGGGCGACTCGCGCAACGATGGCTAAACGTATTTAGTGGCGAAATATGATTTATGGAGTTGTCAAATCATACAAATAAGTAAAATTTAAAGATGTTTACTCGCTAAATACGTTTAGGGATCGTTGTGCAAGCCGGCCTTAATCTTTGACTAATAAAATAGTACCACGAAATGTAACCAACCTACTTGACCCACAGTTTTATTCAAATTTCAGGTAACGGGAGTTCATGTAAATTGGTAAACTTTTTTGGGTACAAATTACAGTTATTTTGAATTTCAGAATAGTTGTATTACTAAAGCTACACGCATACCAAATTTCAAGACTGTGGGGTCACTGGTGTACCCTGTTAATTTTGTCAAAGTTTAGTTTTTATCATGGCTAATAACTCAAAAACTATAAAGAATTTACAAAAATTAAAACGGAGTCTAAATGTACTAATAAACACCTTTCATTTCACGTCACATTTGACCTGATACTCTCATTTTCATTTTTTTACCCCTCTTGAAACCCAATATCTCAATAACCCCCCAACGTTATTAGCTCATTTAGTCACACCAAAATTGTGTCATAAATACCTACCTACGTATTAAATTTCACGATGATCGGATCAATGTTACAAAAGTTATCCTCTGATAAACATACATTCATACATACGAGTACAACGCCGATTTGCCCAAGTTGATATAGAGATCTCGCTTCGCTCTATCAATTAATGATTTAACGTATATCTCAGGCAGCAATGTGCACGTACAAAATATGATAACAAGTCCTATATCTTTAAGTACCCATACATAAAACATTAAACATAAACACAAACAGTTCTATTTATTTGAGGTATTTTGTGTCGTAGCCGCTTCCCTGCAGCGCTTGAAAAAACAGGCGACTGGCTGGACTGGATAAGATCATCTAGCGTAGAGATTATCAGCATTTTCTTGTTCAGTATTTGACATCAACGTGCTATGGAGACAGCTATGCTTGGTGTTCCTTTAGGAGACCCAATCAGAAATGAGGAGATCTGTAGGCAAACCAAACTCACATACATAGCCAAGAGGAATAACAAGCTGAAGCGGCAGTGACGGTGTCCGAATCGACAGTAAAAAAAATATTAAAATCAAAACTGTCAGTTGGGACACTGTGTCCTAATAAATTTTGTCCGTATCGTCCGCAACTCAGCGTAGGACGGCCCCCTCAATAGATGGAAAGACGACCTGATAAAAGTTGCTGGGAGGCGTTGGGCGCAGGCCTCACAAGATAGGTCACTCCGGAGATCTATGGGGGAGGCCTATGTCCAGCACTGGACGCCCTGCTGCTGGTATTATGATGATGATTGATGATAATTATTAAACAAAGAAAATTCCTTTCTGAAGAAGCCTTAAATATAACATCTTTCTGACGTCAATGGCAAGGAAATGAACTTTTACTCGACTGCGCGGAAGGTAATCAGTCAGTTCGATGAACTCATGAACCTTATACGGTATTTTTGAACGTTACTAGTTTCCTACGTTCATTTTTGTTTCACCTAAAAGAAAAAATAACTAATAGTTTTGGTCCAAATAAACAAGTAGGACAGACCTCATCATTTTTGACCTCTTAACATCCACGAGAGATTCTTTTGTCCGTAAGTATTTTTAAAAGTATTCATTGATCGAGCGAAGTGAGATCTCTAAATCAACTTGGGCAAATTGGCGGTGTATGTATGTATGTATGTATATTTGTTTGTCCGAGGATAACTTTCGAAGCATTGATATGATCATCGTGAAATTTAATAAATAGGTAGGTAGTGATGGCACAATTATGGTATGATTAAATGAGCTAAAAATGTTCAAGAGGGTTAAAAAAATGAAAATGAGGCTATTATGTTAAGTGGGACGTCAAATGAAAGGTATTCATTAGCACATTTAGACCTAGTTTTTATTTTTCGTAAATTCTTTATAGTTTTTGAAATATTAGCCATAATAAAAACTAAACTTAAAAAATTAACAGGGTACACCAGTGACCCCACAGTGATTTAATTTGGTATGCGTGTAGCTTAAGTGACACAAATATAGGCAAATGTCTGAAATCCAGAATAACTGCAATTTGTACCCCAAAAAAGAGTAACCAAAATACATGAATTCCCGTTAGCTGTAATTTGAATGAAACTGTGGGTCAAGTACTTTCGTTCTATATTTCGTGGCACAATTTTATTAGTCAAAGATTATGGCCGGCTTGCACAACGATCCCTAAACGTATTTAGCGACTAAACATGTTTAAATTGTACGTATTTGTATGATTTAACAACTCCTAATATCATATTTAGCCACTAAATATGTTTAGGCATCGTTGCGAGTAGCCCTGAGAATATTTTTTTGTTTTATGAGACACGCGAGATCTCAGTTCGGGGGTAAGATTATACATTTATTTTATGTTATACCTTTTTGACGTGCTGTGTGAATTTTTGTGTGCTATGGCAGCAAAGAAATGGTTGTGTATGTCTAAGATAAATTGATTTTTAAGGTTTCGTATTCAAACACGGAACCCTAATAGTTTCGCCATGGCCGTCTGTCTGTACGTCCGACCAGTTACAACAGGTTTATTCGTAGACTATCCGTGATCTAAAGTTTAAATTTTACATTATGATATGTTAGGGTAAGTTATAAATAAACATTAAAGTACCTATAAGAAAGTGGGGGATGGGTTTTCCTCTAATCTATTTTTTCTTACTTCAAAAGCGTTTTAATTTATAAGACTATCTTTTCTGAAAATCTCATTTCATTTCATTTTTGAAGTAAAACTTCTTTACGCACGCTTGATTTGTGGAGTAAGCTGGTGAATGCGTTACGAAAAGTGCGAACGGAAGTTGAGAGGGATATATAAGTTAGTGAAGATAGAAAGAGAGTTACGTTTCGTATATTACTGTAAGAGCAAGAGAGAGAGGTGCGCGCGCACTTTTCATTCTCTTCCCCTCATAGCGAGTGCATGAAATATATATATTACAGTCATTAATTCGTTTGATTATTTTTCGTAATTTCATTTCGTTCTGGAACAATCTTATAAATTAATTTTACTTAGAAAACTTTCGTGATTGATTTCAATCAATATTATAAATATGGGATTTATCACGTAACGTCTTATCGGTGTTTCGACCGACAATGTTTCGGTTAAATTCGTGAACTTTCATCAGGGTGAGTGCGATCCGCTCCGAATAAGGATGTGCGAGGCGAGACGTTATTCGGAGCGGATCGCACTCACCCTGATGAAGGTTCACGAATTTAACCGAAACATTGTCGGTCGAAACACCGATAAGACGGTACGTGATAAATCCCGTACTTATAAATTAATATTTTGAAAAAGAAGTTTTACTTTAGTCGTGTGGTTTAAAGCACACTCGGTTTGTTTGTTATATTTTTACAATAAAATAACCATAGTTTCTGAACTATCCAAATTGGTAGAACATATTATGGGAGTGATTCGGGTAGTCTCCGGTGTTTTATCTCTGAACTTCCACTTGACACTATGTTTTGGGACAGCCTGTACAAACTGTTAGCTTTTAGTAGCATGTTTATTTTATTAAACTTCGATTGTTATCCCAAATGAACATGGTTTGACAACACTGGAGTGATGCACGGAAGCGGCGACATCACGTCGTTGCCGCGCCGGCCGTGTTGAAGTGTGTTGTATGAGAAATAGGGGAGAGGCTTTTGACTCCTGCGGAGTAAGTTATAAGGGAATACCTATTTTAAACAGTGAGTTGTTTACAATACGTACAGTATACATAACAGAAACCCCGGTGCAGCTTTACAGCACTAAATGTCAACGAATAAAACGGTTGTAGCTGGTCCGTCGGATAGACAAACAGTCCGACGGACATGGTGAAACTATAAAGAGTTCCCAGGTTGACTATGGAACCCTGAAAATGGTTTTGGAATGTGCAAATAAAGCTCTTAATTATTATCCAGACTAACCTATTAACGATAATTTATGTAACTGCCACATGTCATCTCATTTACTAATAATATTAAGTACCTTGGCGTTATATATAATAGATGAAAATCTCTCGTTCAAAAAACATGTAGAAACTTTAAGTAATAGAATACGAAAATTAATATTTGCTTTTAAGAAGTTAACTGTATTGCAGAATCAAAGCTAGATATGCAAGTATACCTTGCTTGATGTCAGTCAATCATCAAGAGCACTTCCCTATAGCACTGAAAGTACTAACAAAAGACGAAAAGATATCGTCCGCACTAACTACACTCCAGTAAAGCATGCTTTTGCATCCAGATTTCTAATGTTCCTAGGACCATTGCTGTACAACAGGCTAAACCGTAAATTGAGTAACCGTAGTAAACCGTAAAACTGTGAATCACTCAATCAATTTCTCAAACTGTAAAAGAGCCTTACAGTCTGCTCTATCCAATCTATCTTACGAGGAAACTGAGGAATTACTAACCGTAATAAAGTAAGATTTTAAAGATTGTATAGTACGTAAACTCATACCTTATGTTTGCACTTAGTTTATTTAGTTATTTTTATTTTTTTCATTAAGTAAATAAATTCTAAGTTTTGTTAATTTGATTATTCATAAGTTACTCCAGTCCTGCCTTTTTTGCCTGAGATACAGGTTTTCCTAGTTCAGGCAATGTATAAAATCTTACCTATAAGTAGATATTAATCCCTACTGTTAATCTTAGCAATATGAAAAATGAATAAAGATTTATTTATTTATGTATCCCACTTTCCTTTGCCTATTTTGAAATTTTGACCCCCTCCCCCTCCCCTATTTGGCCCCCATTGACAATTAAAATGAAAATATATATAAAATATAACATCTTTTTGTGGTATAAACAACTTGGTGCCCGTCACCGCCGCGTTCGGAGTATGAATCTTTTTACCTGCTCACATAACTTGTCACTAGTTCTTTTTTGGACCCTTGAACCCTATGACCCACCCTCGTCTGCGTCTGTTGGGTGTTAGGTATTTACATGTAACATGACTTGCTAGAACTTCAATTATGTTTGCTGAGCAATGCGACTCTTGATACAGGCTGTTTATATTCAAAGGGATATTAACATTTTGAGCAATGACTGATATTATCTTCACTCATCATCATCCACAGCCCGACATCTTTTTTTTTATAATCCTTATATGGCAAACGAGTTTGAATCCCACCAGATGTTAAGTGGCTACTGCAGCGCATGGATATCCACATAGAATTCAAAACAAGCTAATATGTTCATGTTTTTAAGACAAAACGGGTCTTGTCGCGCACAGATTTATATCAAAATTATAATTTTGACTAACATCGACGTTTCGGCCAAGTTACATCGGCTGTGGTCACTAGAGACTCAGCTATTATGTTGTCTTGATCTCTATGTGGATACGTTGCCATACTATAGGTCTTAGCTGTTATGCCTATGTGCCAGTAATTACAGGAACATACCATTACCATCTAACCGGAACACAGCAGCACAAGTACTGCTATTTGGTGGCAGATAAAGGTAAGGCAGTGGTGCCCACTTCCTCGAGCCCGTTCACAAAAGCTCTACCACCAGTACTTCAGCCACTGTTGAGCTATAGAAAGTAAAAGGATCGGCGTCTGACTATTAGATCAGACTATTCGAAACGTCGAGATTGACGAACGATGGTTCATGAACGTGCTATAGAAGGGTAGGACGTCCTGCAGTGAGGGATTTACTTTTAGACTTTATCCTTAGGTAGAAGATATTGGTAAAGTCGCGGGCCGTTTACACTAGCGCAGGATCATGGTGAATGACACAAACATGGGGAGACCCTTACGCAACAAGAGAAATTTTTTTACTTAAAAAAATCAGTATATAAAATTATTTATCAGAATAGCGACAATTATGAAAGTATAAGATGAAGCGTGTCTTCCGAACTTTTACTTATTTTAAAAACTATCCTGTATAACTAATCTGCGCATGCGCAGGTCATATCGTATTATTTACTACGGTAATTTTGTTCTAGGAAGCAATTATTGTGACACGTTTATAGAGCTTAAAGTGTATTGCCTACTTAAGCGGTATCTACCTAATAAAAGGTATTCATCTTGTCTATGTTTATGTTCTGTAATGTAATGAATGACCGACAATATTTAAGATCAATTCGTGAACCTCCTTCAGGGTGAAAGCGATCCGCTCCGCACTGCGTCTTGCCTCGCAATATGCGCCACACTGTGTGAGTTTTCCTTGGCCCCTAGGACGTCAGGTAAGGGTTTTGACTCATCGGTCATAGCCCTGGCTTCCACCATGGAGGTGACTGCCCCGGGTCGAGGGGTCTCACTGTAATAATGCGGCGATGCGCAGCAGCTCTCTGCGCGCGAGCTGAAGTTCGCGGGGGTCGGAATGGTGACGTCGTATTGCGATGCTGTATCATCGGCATCATCATCACTGCTGAGATGAAGATCTTCTATAGTCCTCGGCACAGACAAACAGTCATACTCATTCGAACTCTCTTACTTTACTTCAGTGGACGGTTGCCTAATAAAATTCTGTCACATGTTTTCTAACAACTAGAGTTGAACCTACGACCTTTTTATAGTATTTTGTCTTCTTACTGAGAACAGTAATCTTCATTGAGATTGCAAACATGAGCTGTGTTACGGAGATTTCTGGGGCGGAGGAAGCCATAAAGTGAAGTTCAAAAGGCCAGTCTCGTAATCAACCCTCGGCATGCCTGGTGGCGAAAACGACTAGTTTTTTAAAATTACCAGCCCTCCCCACTTCTATTTACATTTTTGATGATTCAGTGAACCCCGCTTGCGCTATACACTCGTTTTTCTACTACGGGAGCTGACTATGAACTTTTACATAGATAGATAGATAGATAACTCATTATTGAAAGAAAGAAAGAAAATATCTTTTATTATGCCAACCACTAATAACAATAATTAACAACACTAAAACAAAATACATTACAACAAAAGATAACATTGATATTAGTTATTAGTAGCCGCCACAAAAAAGATTCCAACTCAGCATTATGCTATTGAATTACCACACAAACAGATATAATACCAAAATAAGTACTAGGCTAGAATAAATAAGGCAATACAATGTGCAGCCTTATCGCTAGAAACGATCTCTTCAAGGCAACCTTTGGATGGATCACTTATGTACTTTGGACTTATGTAAGGACACACGTCGTATTTAAGTGCGCAGAAGACGGCGTGCGTTTGAACAAAGTTTGTACGTAAGTTTGATCGAAAAAATAGGCATTAATCTAATTTTTAAGCCTCTACGGTGCCCCAGCGAAGTAAATACACGTCTGCTACGCGTTTTAAATACGCCATGTGCATAGGCTTTAATTCAAATTCAAATCCAAAATCTTTTTATTAATCACAAGGGTCACTTTGAAACGTCAATTTTACTGACTGTTCCTTCGATCAAGCCGGGAAAGAAAGGTAAGAAACATTCTGGTTGGTCATTTTAATGATCTTTTTAGAGTAGATACATAACAATAAAAAAAAATTACGTAGTAGAGTTCCTTGTGTACGGGCTCGCGTGGGGAAGTACTACGTTATGGGCGGGCAAGCGTGCTCCATCACTTTATCACTTACCATCAGCGGGACTTTTTTAAATCGTCGGAAAGCTAACGGATCGATCCGACAGTTTTTTCAGATTGGATTTCAAATCAGAGAACGCTATTTTGTAAATCTTTAAGTATGTATCGGAAAGAAGAAGACGAGAGAAATTTTCTCGACTTCGGATTGACCATAAAAGTAAATCCGAAATAGTTTAAAATAGCGTTTTGAATTAGAAATCGAATCCGTGAAAATGTGTCGGCCCGAACCGACAGCTTTCCGACCGTAGTTTTATAATATCCACATCGTCCGTCGGTGAGTTAGTGATCAAGCGCTTATTATAAGCGTATTTTCGCATGGAGTGACAAATACAGTTGCACAAAGAAGTATGAGTTCTCACACCAAAATTAAAGTTTAACCGAATTAGACAAAAAAACATTAGATCAGAGTAATTTGGCACCGAGACATTACCTGCTATTTTGCATGTAGACACAGCCACATTAGATCCACGAAAATAAGCGTAATTGACGCAATCAACAGATCGAATGGTTATATCACATGTTTAATTCGAGGGCCGATTATCAACTGGACGTAAATCACTTACTACAAACTTATAAAAAAGTCTAATAAATTTATTAGTATAAAAATATTTTTAATGTGATATTTCAGATTTTTTCCTTTACTTGTGCTATGAGATTGGTTCTTGACAAATTTCATGATTCTAAGGTAAACGGGAAGTACTCTATCTTCTTCTTTTTATTCGTAGCACTCTTGGCAGAGTGGTGGTCGTCATTTCAGGGTTGTGGCGCGCTTAACTACCCTTCGCCATTCTTTTCGCACCGCTGCTTTTCTGGTACACTCGTTCAAAGGAATATCTATGGCAGCCCTTATTTGATCCGTCCATCTCATATGTGATCTGCCACGCGCTCTTTTTGCCGTCAACCCTCCCTTGCACCACCAAATGTTCAATGAAGAGCTTCCCGCGCGGCGACACGTGTCCAAGAAGGTGAGGATGCGAGATTGTATCGTGGAAGAGAGACGCTGCTTGATGCCAAGTTCTTGAAGTATGGACTGATTGGTACGGAATTCTGTCCATGATACCCCAAGCATTCTTCTCCAGCGCCACATCTCGAAGTACTCTATAGGTGTTTGTATTTGTTAATATCAAAATATGCGGCAATTGGCTGTATTTTTTGATTGTGTTGTTGATAGAAACTTATTTTTTTCACAACGCTAAGGGACCGTAGACTTAAGTATTTAGTGATTTATCTAGATACCTCCACGCGTTCTTGAGTAAAAGGGTCTTGACAGACAGACAGACGGACAACGAAATGATCCTATAAGGTACCTTGTTTCCTTTTTTTATTGATCGAGCGGAGCGAGATTTCTAAATCAATTTGAGCAAATCGGCGTTTTATGTATGTATGTACACATATGTATGTTTGTTTGTCCGAGGGTAACTTTCGAAGCATTTACCCGATCATCGTGAATTTTCGTTTAGGTAGGTAGTGATGGCACAATTTTTGTGTGACTAAATGAACTAAAAATGTCGGGGGGTTGTTGAGATATTGGGGTTCTATCAGGGTAAAAAAAAAACAAAATGAGACTATCCGGTCAATTAACACGTCTAATAAGAGGTCTTTGTGGGTACATTTCTACCCCGTTTTTGTTTTTAGTTTAAACCTTGTAGTTTTTAAGTTATTAGCCATAATAAAAACTGAATTTTGACATAATTCACAGGGTACACCAGTGACCCCACAGTGCTGAAATTTGGTATGCGTGTAGCTTTAGTGAAACAAATATAGGGAAGTCTGAAATTCAAAATAACTGCAATTTTTACCCCAAAAAAGCGGTTCAAATAACATGAACTTCCGTTACCTGTAATTTGAATGGAACCGTATGTAAAATTTTTGGTTGTGTATTTCGTGACACTATTTTATTAGCCAAAGATCCCTAAACGTAATTTACGTATTTGTATGATTTGAATCTAATTAAAATCTCGTTAAATCTAATTTAGCCACGAAATACGTTTAGGCATCGTTGCGCGAATGGCCCTAAGAATATTTTTTTTAGTGTTTTGGGAGACTTGCGAGATTTTCGACCGGGGCGTTTATTTGAGACAACAAACAGATATACCTAAATATTACTAGACTTAATTAGTATAACACAGCATTACTACACGCATAACCATCGCCGTTGTCAACAGATTACGTTAGGTAATTAGGTTAGACAATGGTGGGCAGTGAGTAATGTTTGTATGTGTGGATACAATATAAACTTATACAAATACATTACAATTTTGAGATACAGAACCCTAAAAACTAACGAAACAAATAAGTATACGTGTTATATATAGAATGCAATCCCGATCCCGATCTCGCGAGATCTCGTGTAATTTTTCGGGATCAATCCCGACGCATCATATGACGAGATCCCGTTCGAGATTGACGGGATTGGGTGGCAGTGGTCAGCGACGCTACACACGTCCACTCGGGGCGCAAGCGGCGCGCTGACTGACGGCCGCGAGCGGCAGGAACGCCAAACAGCGTTAGAAAACTATTCCGACTATTTCCGAATATTAGCGACAGGTGACGATAATTATTTAGTTGGTAAGATTAAAGAATAAAGATTTTTATTTTCTTTCGAGTAATATGTTATTTTAGTTAACCTCACTATCACAAACAAGCAGTTATTAGCTTTTTCAGTCATCAAAATTTAACATTTTTTTTTAAACTAGACGGGATCCTGAAAATTCCGTGATCCCGCGGGATTGATATTTCTAATCTCGAATTTGCAATCTCGAGTCGGGATTGCATTCCCTAGTGTTATACACATATTATACTTGGAATAATGACGTAGTATAATATTCTAACGAAAGAAAACACGTAACCAATCCCAGATTTATTATTTTTTTTTACACTGTGTAAGATCTTTGTTTGACTACAATCTCACCTGATGATAAGCGATGTCTAAGATGAAATCATTCACTCTTATCTTAAAGGGGCCCGGATTGTATTCTTCAGGAAAAGCTGACAATAAAGAAAGTGTGACAACGGAAAAGTGTTCCATACCTTATTTTGTACTAGCTGACCCGCCGAACTTTGTACCGCCTTGACATGCATATGACGTAGGCTGCCAATGTACGTCACCGGTAGAATTGTCAATCGGCCATCATTAATCTATAAATAAAAAAAAAAAATTCATAATATTTTTTTGCGACATTGCGATAATTTAATAGTTAGTCTGCTATTCGAGGCGGAGTCAAATCCAATAAATAAAAAAACATCAGAATTGGTCGAGCCGTTATTGAGATAAAAATGGAGTAACTAACCCGACTTTGTTTTATATATACAGATGATGACAATGCCCGTTTACAGCAGCTAAGATTTGACATTATAAAATGCATATCTTGACATTCCATAAAATATAATCAATGACTAATGCAATTCAATATTTATTATTATTGCTACATACTGACATACGCAGCTATTTAGAATTCAAATTAGGTATTATAAACCATTCTTTGACAATGCCCGTCTACAGCAGCTATAATCATAAGTACCTACATACTTAATAATCAGTTTTTAGATACATAAATGTAACTGTATATGAAATACTTGTCTGTTTCTGGCACCTCCAAAATTATGGTGCAATGAGCTACTTAGTTAAATGTAATTAATTATGTACTATTATTGACATTACCGAGTTTTCTATTGAGTCCCTACGATTTGAATAAATGAGTATGATGATGAGTATGTTAGACCACCTGATGGCGGTTACCATTACCTACCACTCCTATAACAATTGCATTAACTTAGAGGTTACTTCCAAATTGATAATGATGTAGACTTGGCCTATATCATCATCAACATCATCATCAACATCATCATCAACATCATCATCAACATCATCATCAACATCATCATCAACATCATCATCAACATCATCATCAACATCATCATCAACATCATCATCATCAACAGCATCATCAACATCATCATCGTCATCATTTCAGCCATAAGACGTTCACTGATGAACATAGGTCTCCCCCATAGATTTTCAGAACAGCCGATCTTGTGCGGCAGCACCCAAACATTGGCCTACATGGCATTGCAAAATTTTAAATCTAAAAAATATATTTCGTATGTTACTGCTACGATTGTCTTGTTTACCGGCAAACTACAATTTTGAAAAATACAAATCTTATTTTGTATAAGGCCAAATTATTAACACAAGAATATTAGTTATTATTATACGTTCCGATCTCGCCATCTTCCTTTCATCAAAGGACAAGCAGACGCACGGCTCAGTACCATTCGTACCTAGTTGATATGCCACCCATTCGCACACACCGTTTTGGTTCTACGTTCTTGATGCGTATAGCTAAGGCATGGAACACTTGTCGTCGTCTGTTTTTCCTAAAGAATACAATCTGGGCCTCTTTAAGGTTAAAGTAAATAGGTTTCTTCTGGATCTTCGTGCTTCATCTTCCACATCATCGCTTACCATATTGAGATTATGGTCAAACGAAGATCTATTAAATTAAAAATAATAATAGTATGATTTCAGACCTCTATGTCCTACTGTTGGGCAAAGGCCTCCCCCTACTTGTTCCATCGCCTAACAGATGATCCAAACTACTCGGAAATTAAAAAGCTCTTCGTGCGAATTGTATAAAATTTTAGTTATTCTGTAGGTAAACAACATTTTAACACAAAATAGATATGTACAGAAGTTAAGCTTAGCACAACGAGCGATAACAGGAGTACGCACACATAGACGCGCACGTTCGAGGATCTCTGATGAAGTCGGTCGAACGCCAGCCACGAGTGCGCTTTGGTGAGACATAAATCATGTTTTGTGTGCCATATTTTTTGTTAGCTGGTTGTGTATCTATTCACCATTATTTAAATTGTTTAAAGCTAATTACCAGATTTATGACGACAGTACAATATATATGTTTACGTGATAATGAATAAACGTTCTTATTAAAATTGGTGTGTAGAAAGGTTGTAGAATATTGTACGAGTATAGTTTCATTTAGGTGCCAACCAGCCCTAGCACTACGCTCGAGCGTAGGTAATTGACCGGGAGAGCGAAGCGAGCGAGGCGTCTCAGTTTCGAAATTGCCCACAAAATAGAAAGCGTCTCAGTTTCGAAATTGGCCAGAAATTGGTATGTCTGTCTGTTCTCGCCTACGGGTCGCATTTTTTAAGTGATTTTGGCGAAAATTGGCACAGAAGTTTATTGATTTATTTAAATTTTTTAGTTGATTGCGATTTTTGATTCGTGGCAAAATAGGGTGCAAAAGGGGGGAAGTTTGCTGTAGCGTTATTTATAGGCGGATTTCAATTAAATTTGAAAGGCACACAAAAGATGTTGTGAAAACATTTCCAAAAGGAAGGAGTGAATGGGGGAGGTTGTAAGTTTACTGTAGCATTATACATGGACGAATTTCAATTTTTGAATTTTTTTCGGAATATGTTTACCTACTTATACCAATCAGACTACGCAGTCCTCTCCGCCTTCACGAGACATACCCGTAGACACCAGATTCGACGTCCTAGGACCAAGGGAACGCGAGGTCTAACTGTTCCCATAAAACCACTAGTTAAAATCAAAATTGGCCCGAACTTGACTTCTGTACCTACTATTTTTGAGAATAACCACCAATTTTAATTATTATGCCAAAATTACCGGTTGTAAAGCTTTAAAAATTTACACTGAACAAATAAGTATTTGGTCTTTTTGTCATAATGCCTATGGGTAGAGTCAATGACGCGCGATGGAACTCTGACGCACAGATAAGATAAATACTTCGACGTTATAAACTTACAATATATTTCCTTTTGGTTGAATTCATCATGACCGTAAAATATACCATAATTGCATTACCACTGTTCAGTCATAATTATATTTATTTTTGGATGACTGACCCTAAAAATAAAGATTTAATCGAACATTTTGACCTTAAGCATTAATCAATGATTAGTTACCTACTTAGGTAACAGTCCATTCCATTTAGAGGTTATCTGGTAGAGATCACTATTTAGCGCTAAGACATTACAAGCGATAAGACAAATTGCCAATTGTATCACATAGATTTACGTTGCTCTTATTTAAATTGTTTTGATTAATGATGTGCCAAATTATTATCTATCTAATTGGATGATCTAGGTTGCTGGAAGCTGTTGAGTATCGCACAAGATTAGTCACTCTGTTAATTTATAGGGGTCTATGTTCAGCGATAGGTTTTGTGATGTATATGTTGTATTTTTCTCCATGACAACAGTTCAATGCTGTGTTTGGTACAAGACCTTTGGGGTTAGTTTTTATTTATTACTTCATAGTCTTACTTATATGAACAATTTTTCAGTTTTTGTCGAGATGTCTTGCTTGACGTGCTTACGTTAAACTGTTTATTTTTAAGTTGTCAATGGAATATGACGTGACTTGTATATTCGTTCGTAATATCAGCTGTGCTAAAAACAAAGTTACAGCCGTGGGTGACACCTGCATTTGAGAGCATATTTACCTTAAGGGCGCACTATACCTGGGGAGACGATAAATCGCTTATTGAGAAACAATGTTCCGTAAAATTTTCTCTATAGAAAAAAAATCTAAAGATGACTCCAAATTTATCTTAAAACCGATCTTATGCGATGAATACTTCAATTTAGATCTTGAAACTGTATAAAGTAATTCTACACAACATAAATAAGTGCACCTGTGTTTTAAATTTTCAAAATACTTTTTGATTTTACCATAAAATGAAAATACCCAAGTTTTGCACTAATGACACCATTCGCTTCGGACGCCCGGTCCGCGATTCAGTCTGGCCTCGGCTTTCAGACGGGGTACCCGTGACGCTTGTCGCTCCAAACTATCACGTAATTCTTATGTAGAATTAAATATTAAGATGGTTTTTGTAAAGACGCAGTTATAAGAAATAAGCACAAAAGGGACTGAATGATAAAAAAACCGGCAAATATGTGAACCACGGCGAGATAGGATGTGCAGCGGCGCGCGGAGAAGCGGGGGTGAAATTCGAGTTTGGGCTGAGGTATAGTCAACTCTTAAACGTTATCTAACGTTAACTCTAGGTTAAAGGAAATCTAAAACCACACTACACTCAGCCGCTGCCGTTGTTCCTGCCACTACCGAAAATATTGCCGCAAATACTGCTGCGGCAGTATAGTAGCGAATAAGTGTTCACACTCAGCTTTCATACTTCTTTATTGAACGACGCGCAACAATGGCTGACGTCAAGGTTGTTACGGCGACATCATTATGTCTGCTCAGTATACGTAACTATTTAAGTGTTTTAAAAAGAAACAAAAGTCGCCGTCGTCGTCCATGAGCGATTTCTTTTTAGATATTAATTCTCCTATTGGAGTAATCCAAGACGAACGAAACACGTTCTTTCGCGCTTGAACGCCGGCAGCAAGTGAAATAGAATGCTGATTGTAAACACTCACTTGCGCTCGAGCTGCCCGTCCTTTGAATTCCGCGCGAAAAACCGACAATCGAGGGAGCGATGGGCAATGGCAGCGGCATGAGCAGTGACAGCGCGAGTGACCTATTTACATTCTCGCGCTGCCTAATTCCCTGCCCACTTCCCTGTCCAATAAGGCTGAGTGTAAATGTGGCATTATTAGTCCGATTGGACGACTATCATTTTACATGCCGTGATAACTTTGCACAAACATATACAACAATTCGAAAAATCAACCACCGCCAATTATTTATAATGAAAATATTTAATAAGCACAAAGTTTCACTTTTTATTGTTATATTACACTCAGGAACACTCCCCCCATTTTTAGCTCATTTAGTTTACCAAAATTATGTTACCACTACTTTCTTAAATACCAATTTTCACAATGATCGAATCAACGCTTCGAAAGTTATCCTCGGACAAACAAACATAATACATACAACGTCGATTTGCCGAAGTAGATTTAGAGATCTCGCTTCGCTCGAGCAATAACAGGACACATACATATTTAGCATTGATTACTAACGTTCAGTTCGTATTCGGTTTTCCCACCTTTGATGGAGTGTTAAATGACGATTATTTTGATTCAAAACAGCTTGTTATTGTCATTTACTCGTAATTTTTCTGAATGTTTGTCTATACTAGGGTTGCCAACCTGGTTTCGGTTCGGGTTCCGTTCTTTTTGGGGTATCCTGAGCTATCCTGAATAGTTTTTGAGTAGCGTCCTGGGTTTTTAAAGGGTCTTGTGTTGTAAAATTTTCTTTACTCGTAAATTGAACTTAAAAATACAAACTTATATTATTGTACCTAAGTATACATAGATAAAATAAAACTACTAAAGATCATTATTTTGTGATTACTGTTTACGGAAATACTAATGGTGCTTTGATTGGCCAATTTTGAAAAGCTGTTCTTAGAATTTACTGAAAATCACACGTTTTCAATACCTACGGGTTTTTTGTATTGCTTAGAAGAGTCGGAGACTATAGTATGCTCTGAAAGTTGGTCATATTAAACTCGTTATCGGCTCCGTAAATGCGATTTAAGCGAGAATCTATCTCGCAAGTAAATTTAATAAAAGAATGAGTTTCGTTGCATTAATATTTTTATTAAAAAATGAAAGATGGCCATAATCCAGTAAAGAAAAAAAACGATGGATACTGGAAACGCAAATTTACTTTTTAGCAACAAACCGCTATAAAAACCTTTTTTTTTATTTCTTCGCATTCGTGATGAAAACTTATGTGTTATACTCGGGTTTAAGCGACCAATAACAACCTCGATTAGGATCCTCGCTCGTCTTCGCTCGCTCGCACGCCAAAATATCTCGCGTGTAAATAGATCGCTTACAGCCCTTGTTTCACAATGTACTATTTTCCGGCCGTGTTTATACTCTCTACGCTAAAATGTATTTTTACTCTATTCTTTTGTAGATAGGGTTGTCTATGGAAAATGAGGGAATTTTGAAAAAAAACGCGTGTGCGACCACACGACTGAAGTAAAACTTTTTTCAAAATATTTATTTATAAAACTGTTCAAGAACGAAATGAAATTTCGAAAAATAATCAAAAGGACTACTACTATGTACTGGCTATAAGAGGAAGAGAGAAAGAAAATGTGCGCCCGCACCTCTGTCTCTTGCTCCTACAGTAATAATATACGAAACGTAACTCTCTCTATTTCTATCTTCACTAACTTATATCTCCCCTCTCAACTTCCGTTCGCACTTTTCGTAACGCATTCACCTGCTTACTCCCTAAGTCAAGCGTGCGTAAAAAAGTTTTACTTTAAAAAGGACGATTTTTTTGAACGATTTGCATTTTTTTCTTACCTTCTAATTATTTACAAATTTTTAGAACTACGTATTTTAGCTAAGAGATTATAATTTTGTTTACGATGTGGTTATAAAAATCGTCCTAACTTTTGTCTTCAAAACTTAGGACATTGAATAGGGCGTCGGGTGGGAGGACAATTTGTTGAAAAGGAAGACATGTCCTCGATGAGATTTGGTAGGTACATACCTATACAACATACGTATCACCTAAATTAACACATAGGCTACATTTTATTGTCAAATCACACGTTTGAAACCGCACGCGTAAGCTAGTGATTCATAAAATATTTTTAGGAAAATAACATAAATCTATGTGATACTCAATTGACGGTATATCGCTAAAAACTCTTCGTTTAAATAACTAAATATCTATTTCCTGTTAGATGTTTGTACTAAGATTAATAATAATTATCAAGATTTATCACACTAATATTATAAATGCGAAAGTTTGGATGTTTGTTTGTTTGAAATAAAGAAAGAAAATACCTTTTTATTATGCCAACCACTAATAATAAACAACACACGAGGAGATACGTAGGAGAACTCAAGTCACCGACATAGCCCGACGGATTAGCACGTTGAAGTGGCAATGGGCAGGCCATATAGCGCGCAGAACAGATGGCCGATGGGGCCGGAAAGTTTTCGAATGGAGGCCACGGACCGGCAAGCGCAGCGTAGGACGTCCACCTACAAGATGGGCAGACAACTTGGTAAGAACCGCAGGTCGGCGTTGGATGCAGGCCGCTTCCAACCGCAGTTCCTGGAGATCAATGAGGGAGGCCTTTGTCCAGCAGTGGATGTCCTACGGCTGATATGATGATTAAAATCAATAACATAATTAAAATAGTAACATAATTAAAATCAATTAGTGCGCATAAAGTTGCGTTGGGGTAAGTTCGGGCGGTTTTTAGTTGTATTTGGAAGATGTTGTCAAAATTTATTTTGCACGAAAGTTACAATAGTTAGCACAATAAATTATAATGAAAATTGATTGCAAATATATAAGCTATAGATAAAATGTGTTTTATGTAGTTATAAATGAAACAACTACTATTTATCGGGTGTTTAAAATATGAATAAAATTTTAAAACCTTGGGAAACATCGGACATTCATGGGTAAAGATCGGAATACTTTCTAAAATCGCCTTAGAACACAGAGTTCATAGAAAGAGAATATCCGTTCTTATACGTTCTACAAGATTATCCTTTGAAATTTTGATATTGTACAAAAAGTCACCTGGAACAGTAATTTTTATTATTTTTTTTGTTTCGGAAGTCCGATTTTACCCCACTAGACAAAATCTCAAATTGCCGTGGCTCTCAAACTTTCGTGTTCCTGATCCTGATAAGATTTTCTTTCAGTCAAAACTATTTATCTATAAGCAGATTGAAACCTGGATAGGTTATATTTTTATGTGTTGGATATATCAATAATACCTTACAATTTATTGTTGATCAAACTTTTATTAAACTGCTTATTTATATTACTAATCAGTCCTAGGTATTGAGACCAATTATTTTTCCTTAGACATTAAAATAACATCTTAAATCCTCCTGCGAATACGATGTTGCCCGCAGTGACTTTCTCTCGTATTGACGCGGCATTATGACCCTACAAAGAAAATGCTTTAATAAGTACAGACCATATATTTATAAAACGAATTATCTATATAAAATACACAATTTTATGTTCGGCCCGTAAAAGGCATCTTAATAATCTATTAATAATAATATTTTAATAAAACTTAATTAAAAGCAATAAACTCACGTTATAAAATAAACAAAATACACACCAACTTCATCAAGTTTTGTTTATAAACCAGCTCAGCTACATAACGATAGATTGCAATACCACGAAACATGGAGGTTAAAGTTCGGATTAAAATAAAGTTTGACAACCACATGCATTTTCATTTCAGTTTATGATCGGATTATTTTAGTCCGAACTTCACCTATTAATATCTGCTTGGGGAAAGCCCGGATCTCAGCCTACAACCATTTTTAGCCTATTTTAAACAGAAATATCAAAAGACACCACATATCCTGATAACTCAAAAATGTATTATTTGAAAAAACAAAGCTAATACTCATCAAAAATCCAGCAAAATCTTTTTTGGGGTAAATCCGGATCTCGTAAATTATCGTATATCACTCCCAGTATATCATGCATAGCTCACACCCGATGCGTCGGAACCACCAACACGGACTGGGACGCGGGGCAATACAAAATGGCGTTTCACGCTTTGTTGCCAGATTAGAAAAATAACTACTAATTCGCAATATATTTAACAAATACGGTCTTCCCCCATTTACGATCTTACCCCAACGCACCTTAATGCCAAAACTTACTATAAAACCCTAAAAACCCTAAACCCTGTGTGTTACTCAATCACGTCGTAACGGCTGACGACCTTCGTGGTGCAGTGGGTGAATAGCCGGCTGAGACGCAGGAGGTATCGGGTTCGATTCCCGCCGCGGAACAAATGTTTGCATGATCTACAGATATTTGTTCCGCGTCTGGTTGTTTCTCTATATATAATAAGTATGTATTTACAAAAAAAAATTATATAAGTATTCTACCAGTTATCTGGTTCCCATAGTACAAGCTCTGCTTAGCTTTGGGTTAGATAGCGCTGTGTGAAATGTCCAGCAATATTTATATTATATTTAAACTGATTTCGATGAAATTTGGTATGTACGAGTACGTAGATTATAACCTGGATTAACATATAGGCTATCTTTTGTTGACAAACAACGCGTTCGAAGCCGGTGGCGGACGTGTAACTGGCCGGACCTGAATGGTTCCTCCACAGTAACAAATTCAGAAATGAACATTCGTTTTCGTAATATTATAAAATATTAATATTTATGAATAGCACATACTTGTTCATTCAGTCATTACGTATTTAAATCAATCTGGGATTTAGAAAAAGCTTCAATATATTATAACGCCTTGTGCCACCTCTTGGATTACTCATCTATTGTATGCGGTGGTTGATCTAGATAAATTGTAAATTGACATACTATCATGACGCTAGATGACAGTGGCTGATGGATGAAGTGACGTGGAGATTGTACAAAATGATTTATCGTCTATGGGAAGAGTTGCGCTACTCGCCGGTAGGGGGTCGACTGACTAGCAATTTTTCAATGGGAAGAGATCCACTGCTTACCGGTAGGTGATCGACAGACTATCAAGTTGTCTATGGAATAGGTTTCAATACACGGCATTATGGGTATGCAAGTAGAAGGCGAAGCTGGATAGAACGGAATATTGTCTATGCTATCATAAATTCGGGGGTGAATTAATATGAAACTTCGTGATATTACAAAATAATAATATTATTAATAGAAAATAATTGATTGTGCATTTTTTCTATGAATTACGTAAAACGATTTGTTTACTGTTGAATAAATTTAGTATTTGTATAAAATAATTTATCATCTGTGAAGAGAGTTTTCGCTACTTGCCGCTAGAGGTCGGAGACGGCGGTTCGAGGGCTGAAGGACGGGGGGAAGGGACTGAACGCCTTAAATACGACGGAGCGGCGATGCTCGATCTCTTCCTATGAAGTAAGATCTATATCAGACAGAGCAAACACTTCACAGAAACACCGACCTCGCCGGCGAGGTCGACGAGTCCCTTCAGTCGCCGCTTATACGAGGTACAGACATGTACCCGGGCGTTTCTCTCCTATCCCCATCCCGGCAACAGCCCAAGCCGAGGTTCGTACCTAAGTGGTGCCCTTGCGCTAGTTGCCTAAAAAACTTACAGGGCTGAGCGCCATCTGCGCTCGCCTAAAGTTCGGTTAAGCTGTCACGGCCTCAGAGGCCAACAGCGAGATTAGTCCATTCGAAAAAAAAAAAAAAAGCTCGATCTCTTGTTTTTTCGTGACTTTCTCGGGGCGCTTTCTCGGGCTCTTATCGGGAGTGGTGATATCTCGGTATCTTCTCGTCGGGGACATTGCTCGTGGGCTCTTGTTTTCTCGTGACCTTCTCGGGGCGCTTTCTCGGGCTCTTCTCGGGAGTGGTGATATCTCGGTATCTTCTCGTCGGGGACATTGCTCGTGGGCTTTTGTTTTCTCGTGACCTTCTCGGGGCGCTTTCTCGGGCTCTTCTCGGGAGTGGTGATATCTCGGTATCTTCTCGTCGGGGACATTGCTCGTGGGCTTTTGGGTCGCGCTCTTTGCTCGTGGGCTTTTGCCTCGTGGTCTTTCCCTCGTGGTTCTTCTCCCGCTAGCAGCTTGCGGAGACACCCAGAGAATACCAAGGTACGCGCTTGTTAATTTTTACTTACTGCCATTTTAATTATTGTTCTTGTGTTAATGTTTGGTAACCGGATTCGTGCAGGAATGTATTGAATTGGATCCAAACAGAGTAATTTATTTGTGTGAATTTAAATTTAATTGTTGGATATCCGTGTTATTGACATTGAGGGTTAAATGGGGCAAATTTTGGATGGAAAATTTTAGAAGCCTAGATTTATGTAATTTTGAGGGTAGGAATTTTTACTTATTGCCATTTTTAATTATTGTTCTTGTGTTAATGTTTGGTAATCGGATTCATGCAGGAATGTATTGGAGTGGATCCAAACAGAGTAAATGATTTGTGTTAATTTAAATGTAATTTTTGAATATCCGTGTTATTTACATTGAAGGTTAAATGGGGTGAATTTTGGATGGAAAATCTTAGAAGCCGAGATTTATTTTATTTTGAGGGTAGGAAAAACTAGTGACGGTTAAAGTGATTGTTCCTGAAATACAGAAAGTGGAATTTGGATTCCATATATTGGATTGGGAATAATTGTTTTGAATTGCGGGGAGCTTATTTAATAAGATAGTTAACGTTGGGGATTGACGTTTTACCGTGGCATTTTGTTTTAGTTTAACAATGTTGTAGGTAGGAACCTTGTTAACCGGTAGGGTAGGAAACGCATCAGGGACGGTGGATTCAATAATAGTTTAATAATCGAATTAATTTGGATCATATGATAGGATGGGGGGCGTTAGGAAATACTTCCCTTTACATATTCTATTTATTCTTAAGATGTACGGACAGCTTAGCATCAGTATTGCATTTTAAGAAATGATTGACTCAGGATTATTTTACACTAAATACAAAATAATCTTTCACGATTGATGTTTGTATTGGCAGCGATTTGTTTAACTACTTCTATATTCTATTTCTATGGTCATAAAGAACGGTGGGTTCATTGGAAAACATAGCTTATTAACATAAGCTATGTTTTCCAATGAACCCATATGTTATAACCAATTGTTATAACAAAGACACAGGAATGTGTAACCTATTGACGGTATAATAATTTCTTAGATTGAGTTTTCTAGTAAAGGAAAACAATGTGGGTAGGAAGATTGGATTCCTAAGTTTGATACGAGTGTCTGTTATTATTCTGCGTTGGAAAAGGAAGTATTTTAATGTAGCATACGGTATAAAAATATATCAGTATGTAGAACAAAATTCATGTAATAAACTAAACTTAAATGAGAGGGCAATTGTGCTTTTAAGGACGGTGGTTTCAAAAATACACTTTGTAAGATTGAATACAATGTTGAAATTATAAGATGGAACTTGTGAAGTTTGACAATGAAATGTGCTCGGATTCAAGGAAGTAAATAATCTAAGTAAGTTGATCTGATGTTGATAGGATATGTTGATGTTGAAGGCTAAAGCGCTGGGCTAAATTAGAAACAGATGCGAGAAAAAGGTCTGTTTTTTATTCTACGGAGCGAAGGAAATGAAATTCCGTTAAGGTTCATCAGCATTGTTAACTGAAAAGGTACTAGAAACATGAATTGAAGTAATATTCATGGTCAAACTACAGTGAACTATAGACTTTGATAGCTAATTAAAGCACTTATCTATTTTATGCAAACTAGCCGTTCGGAAAAGTACTAAATTGGTACATCTAGCTTCATTATGGGGTTTTACTAAGTTCTACATTTTAGTGCATTCTGATAGTGAATTTAAGAGTGGGTTAATTGATAGGTTGCCTAGGTATGTTTTAAGGCTGAGTGTTTTGGCAGATAGATAGTAGGGGGCGGCTATTCTTAGGATTGGAATCGAAAAGGGTAGAGTTCTAGAATAGGCTACGAAGAACCAAAATCGAATGGGTTTAGTTCTAAAAATAAGAAATCTTTACTGATTCGCAAGATAACCAAAAAAGAATCTACACTTTGCAAAAGATTATGACCTCCAATTCCCTTAATAATGAGTAGGAATAACAGACTACCTACATACAATTTTATGATGTCTCAAATAAATGTAAGGTTAAGTATACCTAATAATACTTTTAATTTGTGGAAGAGAGATGTCCAGTCTGATAGGCGAGTCTCATTGTCTCCAGCGGTGGTGGGGCTGCAGACCTAAGATATTTAAACAAGTGTCTTAGCCAGAATTATTATTGTCGATAATCAGTATGTAGGTAGATCAATACGTTCCCAGTGGGTAGACTATAACTTTGGCACCAAGCTTACAATAGGTAGATCACAATTGTCACTAACTAGAATTCTATGGGTATGTCAATGTGTTTAGATAGGTTCAATTGTCACTAACTAGAATTCTATCTCATAAAGTAGGTAGCATGATCTTTGGTACTAGACTCAAATTCCCAAAAAGAAACTGAGTTATTACGGATATTGCAACGCATGGGTTCTTACCATAACACTAAATAGATCACGAGGCCAAAATTATTAATCAAAATACACTCTTAAGGTAGATGTTAATAGGGTTGAATAATTTATAAAGTAGGTAGGTCATGACTATATTGTAGACAAGTAAATTAGATTGTTGTCTGGGTTAAACGTGTGTAAATACGTCATGGCATATTGGGGGGCTCGTGTTTGTTAATAAAAAGGGGTATTGGGGGGATTTGTTTAGGGGGGGGGGGGGGGGGGGGGTACAGACGCTAGTAGATTATGTTCTAAGAAAACTCTTTAGAAGTCTTAGTAACTCTTAGAAAGTCTACTTTTTGCATATTTGACAATGCCATGATAGGACAAATAAGATGATGCAAGGACCGATATAAAAGTCCGACAGGTGCAAGAACCATGTTCGAAATTCAAAATTGTTCTGAAATACGAAATGTTTTTGAATTGCTCATGAGAGCATGAAGTTCCTAAACTTCTTAAATCGCTACAGTATTAATACTTCTTTAATGTGCAATTAGAATCTAATAAAATGTTTGTAGAAGGAATTTTGTTTGTCCTGTTGTATGAGAATATTTTTTATCAAATTTGACTAACATCCGCTATTCAGATTTTTTCATCCGATACAATAAAATTATCCTTAAAAAGGACTGCATCGATCAGCATCAAAAAAAAATTTATCAACTTGATTCATTTTAAGGCGCTACTCACACTTGACCAAAAAAACATTAATGCCAAAATGTTTTCTTTGAAAACGAGCTGATGTTTTAAAAGAAACTGCACCTGTATCTCCTCTGGTTATGGGTGCTGCCGTACTGTTACAGTTAAAAAAACACTCTGTATAGTAAATATATATGAGTTTTTATTATAATATGTATGTTAGGATAGGCTAATCTTTATGGACCATAGAATAAGGTAATTAATATACAGTTACTATTTTATTGTTGCGTGAATTAAATTATTTATTATTATTAATATAAAATATCAAGCAACCATGAATTATCTATGAGGAGATGGCACTCGTCTCCTTACCTTCTTGTATAAGACAACAGAGTGATGTCTCGCGAATTACCTATGAGGAGATGGCACTCGTCTCCTTACCTTCTTGTATGAGACAACAGAGTGATGTCTCGCGAATTACCTATGAGGAGATGGCACTCGTCTCCATACCTTCTTGTATTAGATAACAGAGTGATGTCTCGCGAATTACCTATGAGGAGATGGCACTTGTCTCCTTACCTTCTTGTATTAGACAACGGAGTGATGTCTCGCGAATTATCTATGAGGGGATGGCACTCGTCTCCTTACCTTCTTGTATTAGACAACAGAGTGATGTCTCGCGAATTACCTATGAGGAGATGGCACTCGTCTCCATACCTTCTTGTATTAGACAACAGAGTGATATCTCGCGAATTACCTATGAGAAGATGGCACTCCTTTCCATACCTTCTTGTATTAGACAACAGAGTGTTGTCTCGCGAATTACCTATGAGGAGATGGCACTCGTCTCCATACCTTCTTGTATTAGACAACAGAGTGATGTCTCGCGAATTACTTCCCACGCGCCGGCATGTGGGGCGCAGGTTTGGGTTGTTACCCCTGCCTGCGGAGTTCTTGTCGCACCCCGTTGATACGGAGCGATCATTGGGTTTGTCCTTAAGGCCTACGTTCTTAAGACCGACGTGGGTCTTAATCGCGTACTTGCCCTGATGTGTGCAGTCCGGTATTCTTGTCCACGCTTGGTGGTTTGGGTTTTGGGAGGGATTGGGGCGCTTGTGTGGGGGACAGAGTTGTCTGAGGAGAAGGAGTCTGAGGTGGTGGGGGAAGATGCGGCGGCTAAGTCACGGGGGTAGGCTTTGGCTTTGGGTATCTCATCGTGACCCCGGGCTATATAGGTTATTGATGTGCTCAAATGTGGAGTCTTTGGTCCGCTTGAACCACAGAGTGATGTTCTTCACCATTTCATATTTATATTTATTTATTGTTTTATTTTTGTTTTTTTTAATAGGTGTTTAGTACAAAATTTTGGCCCAAAAAATGAGTTCCGCTGGGGAACTACAATAATATGAATATGCACTTATTATTGTATAAGTACCTATATAGGCTGTTTGATAATATACGCACAAAAATGAAAAGGGGTTATTTTGATGAGCATAATAAATAAATTTGTGAAATGTTTACCATAGAAATTTGAAATTTATTTTGGCATATAAAAACAAACACTTTATTATACTTATGTTGTGCTATAGCATAATGCTTGCCATCTAACCACATACTGTATAGGTGACGTCTTGAGAAAACTATTTGTAACGTGACAATTCTCTTTGTCACGTTACAAACTTCAATCACCATACTCTCACACAGTTTTTCTGTACGATGTCGCATTTTACACCCATGTGCAGCGACATCTAGCGGTTTGGCGGCGTACTCACTGACCGAACACTCGATTTTCAAACATCGATATACAAGCCTCTTTCAACGCAGTTCGCCAAGCTTGCCGTAGATGGCGTTGCATACTCGTTGTGATTATTCACAACGTATCTTCATAATCAATAATCAAATTTTAATTGCTCATGCCAGCTTTATTTATCTAATCAAATAATCCTTCTCGTATTTTAAAAAACAGAATGGAAATAAGATCTCAAATAGTAAATAAATAGTTCAATCAGTTTGTCTATGAATGATAAATGCTGGATAGCAAGAGTTGTCTTTGCCTAGTTTGACACAAGAGAGATGTCAAGATCTTTACTCTATGGTATGATGTAAAGGAAATTACATCATTTTTTTCTAGAACAATTTGGAACAAATATTTCGTTTTAATTTATATGGGAAAGGTAGTTTTACTGGTGCTATAAAAAGAGAATTTCGTCAGTGCCCGCTCTCTTTCACCCACCTGATTTCAACTAAAGAACTTCTCATCTGCGAGCTACAAAAGTTACTTAGTCTGGACAATACTTCCTTGTCTTTTAATTGTGATGAAATCAAGATTTTACTAGTTCGCGAAGTCTGTGAGGGGCTATCCAATTTATCGTGGACCCCGACACCTGAAGCCCGCCGAAATCACTTATTGGAGCCGACGAGAAGCGTGGTGTTTTGAGTCGCCGCGCGGCTGAAACACTTTCACAAATCGACCGCCGCAAGCCTTCTTCTCCAGAGAACCTTTCTCCTGCCTCGATTGAATACCAAAACCACGCGTGCGCAACTCGAAGCCCATTCCACCACTCCGAAGCGGACTCTGGACGTTCGGCGAAAAAGACCACAGGTGCATCTTTTCCAATATCCGTTTCGGGCTGAGCCCCTTCCAACTTTATTCTTTCATTCTGACGCTAACGTCAGATGGCGCCCAATTCTCTATTTTAAACGTTGTTGCTGTATTCTACTGTTAAAATAATTCTGTAAATCTCTAATTTTAATTCTTTTTTTTATTGTAATCTCTAGCCTTAAGCCCTAATTTAAGAAATAGATACACCGTTGAACCAAGTCATTTTTGATATAGCCTATACATATCTTGCCGCATCTATAAGAAGTAACAAATAAGTACCTACTCTCTCTACCGACTAAGCTCCTTGATTATACATATATTTGAAAACTTAACTAATTTTATTTTTACCAACTAACTTAAATAATTGTTACATCTTGTTGTCCCTTTCTAATCCAAAACCAGAAGCTATTTCCGAAAGAGTAATCAAATCGGCCGTTATTTTTGGACGTCGATTGCAAGAGTACACAGTAAGTTTTATATCGAACTATTGGACCCGCCGAACTTCGTACCGCCTTGACATGTATATAACGTGGGCAGTCAATATACGTCTCCCTGGTAGAGTTGTCAATTGTTGTTCCCGGTCATCATTATGTATGAGAAAATGAATGACCTCCACAAATAATTCAATACCAAAATTAGCCAAACCGCTCCACCCTTTCTCGAGTTTTAGTGAGACTAACGAATAGCAATTCATTTTTATATATATATATAGACAATATCTCGGGATAACTCTGACCGAAGCATCTTTTTCAAACGATATTCATTTTTTTACATCCTCTTTGACGATATTTGCAGCACGCATTCTGTCAATTCTATGTCAAACGTCATAAGGTCACATTATAAAAGCGCTAAGGTTAGATTATAAATAATGTTTCGTACCACTTGCTCAAAAAAGTGACATTCTATGCCACAAAAAGCGAACATAACAATAGTCATTTTTAATCTGTTAAAAACAGTGAAAGAAAATTTTACTGAATTTCATTCATCCTCTAGGGGGAGAATGTGATTTAAATTTAAGAATACTTACCGAAATTTATACTGAACTACATCTGTGTTTACACCATTGAGTTTGTATATAAAGCATTATACATCTTTTTGAAAAAGGAATACGCATTTATTATGCTGTTATGATTATTAAATAAAATTACGAAAACCGACGATGCCGTATGAGCTTGATGCCTTTGCTTTTCCGACAAAAAAATATTAGTCTAGGAATTTGCCGCGGTTTTGTTTTCTTCAAATACATAAACGTTAAGTTTATTTTAATTTATTTTTATAAATAAGTTAATGTTCTAAAAAACGTTACGATGTTAAATCAAAGCGACAGTGACAGTGAATTGTCGGATTCCATCAATGCAAATGCTGCCGCAATTATAAATAATTTGCTTCCAACAAAATCCAAGGAAGATTATTTAAAAACTTATGAAGAATTTTTAACGTGGAGAAGTGCGAAAAGCCTATCAATTTCAGAATCAGTACTTCTTGTCTATTTTGATTATTTATCCAAGACAAAGAATCCGAATACACTTTGGTGCATATACTCAAAACTGAAAGCTACAATAAGCATCAAACACAGCATTGAAATAAATAGATTCACAAAACTACTGGCTTTTTTAAAAAGAAAATCAGAAGGGCATTGCGCAAAGAAGTCTAAAATTTTTACGACTCAAAATGTGGAAAAATTTCTTATTGAAGCTCCTGACGAAACTTTTCTGGCCACAAAAGTAAGTATACATGATTTAACTATGAATATTTCGTATCTTAGTAATGGTCATTATTATCATATTTACCGGTTTTTGTCTTTGTTATAGGTGGCCTTAATTTTTGGACTCAATGGTGCTTGCCGCGGATGTGAACTTGTAAACTTGTTGTGAAGGTGGTGGACGTTGAAAATAATTCCAATGAGTTACTGCTGATTAAAGTATAGGAAACTAAGACAAAGAAAAATCGGTCATTCATTGTACAAGGACAATATACTAAAATCATTCATAATTACCAAGCATTACGTCCCAACAACATGGAAAACAATAGATTTTTTATAAACTATCGGAATGGGAAATGTGTCGAGTACATTTCCCATTCCGATAGTTTATAAAAAATCTATTGTTGTCTAAAGCCATCGGCAAAAATAAAATTAGCAATATGCCAAAGGAAATTGCTAAATATTTAAAACTTAAAGATGTTGAACTCTACACCGGTCACTGCTCTAGAAGAACTTCGGGGACTTTCTTGGCGGATTCAGGGGCGGATATTACGTCAATAAAAAGACACGGTGGTTGGAGCTCTGATACGTAGAGTTCGTAGAGTAGCTGAGGGTTATATCGAAAGCTCAATGGCGAATAAGACCATATTAAGCAGTCAAATTAACAAAAATATAAAACTTAACCCATCAGAGCCACAACCATCAACTTCCGGCATCTTATCTTCGTCCGTAACTCACGATGCACCACCACCACTATCTCCGACGTATACTATCTACAATGAAACGCAAGTTCCTCAGACGCAAGAACAGAGAAATACTCAAATCAACTCATCAACAATAAATGTACCAAACAAAAATTTAACTCTCTCTATCAATAATTGGACCAATGTTTCGAATGTTAACTTTTACTTTTAATTGTCATTATTTTTAATGAATGCTTATCTCATATTATTATTGTGCTAATTTTTTCTCAAATGGTACGAAAAGTAGAGTATTTTCCTCGGTTATAAAGCTGTCTTAGTCTTGGGTGAACTTAAATCCCTCGCTACACTCAGGACTCGTCTTCAATCCCTCTCTTCGCTCGTGATTTAAGTTTTTAACACCCTCGCTACGCTCAGGAGTAAACCTCGAGTCCTTCGTTACGCTCGCGATTTAAATCGTCACCCGCGACAGAAGACACTGCTTTATCCCCTTGGTTAATAATCTACTATTATAAAGTGGTTAAATATTCTTAAATTTTCTAATTTTGCGCGCAATTTTCTTATTTTTTTCTTTCATAAGAACCTTCTCCTGACAATAAGAAATACAACAGAAAAAGAATAAGCGAAATCGGTCCAGCCGTTCACGCGTGATGGCGTGACCAAGGGAAATAGGGATTCATTTTTATATATATAGAGATTAATAACCTAAAATTACAACACTTAGAAGAAAAGTCTTTTTTATGTTTTGAGAAACCGTCACTTGAATATCGTCAGTATATTATCAAACAGCCTGTAATAATATCAAAATCTGAGGTTTAAAACAAGTTAAAGGAAACATTATCTAACAAAAAAAAAACAATTAAATATGCGTGCTTATATTAAATTGTGATTGAATCCAAATTATCTAAAATCGATACTAAATATTGTAATCAAATCAACAGACGAGTCATTATGTACATAAAAACTTAGTGACCTGTGTCACAGAATAAAAAATATAATCTGTCTGTTGTTTTGGTGAATTATCATAATAAGACGTAGGATCATACCCGTAATTATCATACCCGGAAAAAGTAGCCTATGTAATATATATACTTTATTTATTACTGAAGCCTTTTACGTCGTATTGCAATAATAAAGCTAACTGGGTAGATCTAGTTAGAGTAGGTCGTTATGTCGCCACCGGGGTCGCGAAACAATATTCTGTGTTCCCGTGTCCCCGGTATAAAGCGAGAGGAGGAACGAAATCTATGGAGATTTAGCCGGTAGGAGTCCGATGTACCGCTGCCTGGGTTCAGAGCGGTATCCACGAGAACTCCTCCAAGTATTTTTTTTGTTTATAAATGGCAACTTATTCCTCTAATAAGTCGTGAGGAACATTCCTGCCAACTTCACGTAGTAGGTTCACGGTACGGTTATATGTAAAATAAAGTTAAAATGGGTTTAAAGTTATACGCGACGCGAGTTTATCTGATATCTGCAACAATGCGTTATTATTACTATCAAGCAAATAAATACAATATATTAATATATATATAAATTAGTAAACTATAACTTAATATCATAATGGGCTATAAATTTGGTAAGGGCACATATAGCGTTTTTATTTTGTAGTGATAAAAGGGAAGTTAAATTAGATGGAAGAGGAGCTTTACTATAAACTAAAATATTATATAGGGAAGGTGAGGAGTATCTGGGGCTGATACAGTATGTGATTAATAGACCCTTCATCAAGACCACATTCACAAAGTGAAGAGTCTCTCACTCTTATTTTTCGGAGGTGCACCGATGAAGAGCAATGTCCAATTCTCATCCTACAAATTGTGGAAGTAATTTGCTTAGTAGCTTTAATTTTTGCAAACCAAGGTCTGAAAGAAATGAACGGCTGAATCTTATATACCTAGATGATTACCTTTTGTGCGCCCTGAACTCACCCAGTGGGAGTTCCAGGATTATTCTAAACTTTGCTTGGCAATAGAAATAATGTCATGGGGGTATGTGGTAAAATTACGTTTACTACCATGGACAATTGCAAATTTAGCTAAACTGTCCACCCGCTCATTACCCACAATACCACTGTGGCCAGGTATCCATGCCAATGTGACATTCAAATTGTCATCCTGGCAAAGTCTAAGGAAATGTTTGATAGTCAAAGAAATAGGACAGGAGGCTGATTTGCCAAAAGGGTTTGCTATTAATAGCTGCAGACTGCTTTTGGAATCTGACAAAATTACGGAATCAGGGATATAATTGTTTCTGATAAATTTAATACATTCTAAGATAGCTAGGCTTTCGCCAGAACAATTTGAACAATAATGCGGATATTTAAATAGTTGAGATATATTAGAGTTGGCATGTAAAAAAGCGGTTCCCACGGACCCAAGAAGGTCAGTCTTGGATGCATCAGTGAAAAATAGATCGGAGTTACTCCAGAGGTCTGTTACTACTTTATTGAATTCGAAATTTGCGTTAGGAGTTTTTTTGTTAATACCTATTGATAGCCTAACATCAGGTTGGAAAATTTTGGATTTGAAATCATACATATAAAGAGGGTGAACTGAAAATCTATTCACTTTAAATCTGACCCTATCAAGCTTTCTGTAGCTTTTAACTAAGGGAGGTAAGAGCTTATGTCTCCAGAATGGCTTAGATTGGGTGTAAAGATCTAACAATTTAAGTTTAGAAATTAACGAGTGATTTGCAAAAACGCTAATTTTAAAAATAAACCTATCTGCAAGGTATTGTCGCCTTAGATGCAGTGGGGGATCTGCGCATTCGACTTGAAGAGCATTTATAGGTGTGGATTTCATAGCCCCAATGATTATTCTGAGCGCTTTAGAGTGACATACATCAAGTTTTTTAATAGGAGCTTTATTTCCAGGGATTAACAGATAAGAACCAAAATCTAAGTGGCTCCTTACTATTGCATTATATAAAATTCTAAGTGATAATGGATGGGCACCCCACCAAACTCTGGCCAGACATCTCATAATGTTGATAACATGTTCACTTTTACCCAACATATGATTAACATGAGCCAAACCATTCAGTTTAGAGTTAAAAAATTTTCCAAGGAATTTAACTTTATCAACTACTGGTATAATTGAGCCATTAGAGGAAATGTTAATATTGGGAATGTTTCTTTTCCTAGAGAAAATACAGATACTGCTTTTAGATGCTGAAAGGGAAAGAGGATGGAATAACTAGGTGGACAGAATGGCAATGCCTTTTTCAACCATACCTGCTGCTTCCGTAATAGAAGAATCAGCCGTGTAGACAAGCAAGTCATCAGCATATTAAAGGACTCTGGACACTGTTGTTAAAGACCGCTCTATATCTATAGTATATACATCGTACAATAGTGGACATAGAACTGATCCTTGAGGGAGACCCTTCCAAATGACTATCATTCTCGTTTACTCCGTTAAATCTTAGTGAGATTAGTCTGCCAGATAATAAATTAAATATGAAAGAGGTTATCTTATTAGGAATTCTTAGCTCATGCAGTTTATGCCTAAGAATACTAAGATCAACATTATCATATGCTGCAGATATATCTAGAAAGCCAGCCACAACTGACTCGTTTCTAGTCAATGCTAGATATATATCTGTGGTAAATATGGCATGACTATCAGCGATACTTTTACCTTTTCTAAATCTATATTGAGAAGTTGATAGGAGGGAGTGGTGCTCCAGGTACCACTCTAGGCGATTTTTAACTAAATGTTCGGAAATTTTAGGGATTGTTGATGATAAAGCAATGGATCGGTAAGATAAAGAATCTGCAGGATCTTTGCAAATAGGAATAATTATTTGATGTTTCCAATATTGAGGAATAAAACCAGAACTAATAACTGTATTGATAATGGTTAACAAGTATTTGAGGGATAATTCATTTGCGTTGGATAAAAAGGAGTATGGGATTCCATCTGGGCCTGGGGCTGAATCTTTTACCTTATTCAGAACCAATTTTAATTCTTGGAAGGAGAAGAGGGAATCAAGCAAAAAGTGAGAATTAGAAGAGTGAGCGGGAATATCATTCGATAAATAGTAAGGGTTGGGTACCTGTAAATAATTAGGAGCAAATGGGGGGGCTAAGTTAGCCCCCCCATTTGCTTTAGTACACTCAGAATCCCACCAGAGAGGAGACGGAATTTTGCCCGCAAAGGTGTTCTTTTTCTTAAAAACAGCATCTGCAGCATCAATAATAGATTTTTTTTTTAAATTTGCAACAATCAATAATATTGGAAGAGTCAGGACTAGGCAGAGCCTCTATTTTCTCATCTAAAAGACTGGAGTAAGATTCCCATTTATTTTTACTAATTATGTATGGAAGAAGAGGAGGAAGGTTATGAACAGAAGTATTTTGATAAGGGAATGAGATGATAATAGGATAATGGTCTGAGCCATGAGTAGTAGGATGCCTGGATCAAGAAAGAAGACTAGCTAAAGAAGAAGAACAACAAGACAGATCTACAAAACTTAAATTAGCACCTGGCGGGGTTCTACGCGTAGGAGACCCATCATTCAAAATACATATGTATATCAAAACTATCTAAAATATCCAAAAATTGACGCCCAAAAGGGTGACTATTAGGTGCTTCCCATAATTGATGATGACAGTTAAAATCTCCTAATAGAACCAATGGAGGAGGAACTGTTGAAAGATAAGATTGCAAAATAGGGATAACCGCAATATTTCTTTTTGGAATATAAACAGAGACATGTTGTTAAACCTAAGGGCCACAACATTTAACAAATTACTAGAGTTATTTATGGGAATTTGAATAAAAGATAAATTATTTCTAATAAAAAGGACGGCACCGCCCCAACCATCCCCTCTGTCGTCCCGGAGAACGGTGTATCCAGGGGTTCTAAAAATAGAACCAGAATCCAGCCATGTCTCCGAGACGGCAGAGATGAATGGTTTATGAAGATTAAGTAAGTAGTGTAGTTCAGATTTGTTCTGACCCACACTTCTACAATTCCATTGGAGGACTACATCCATGTTTGATCGCATTTAAAAGTGTGATTGATATAGTGTTAATCATGTGTATTGCAACGTTGTTCGGTAGATCAGAATGCAGGATTATATTAGTCAAAGAAGCGAGTAATTTATTAATTGTTTCAGAAGTCAGGATTTCATTTTCGTTTGAGCTTGTATTATTTAAATTATTCTTTATAGCACAACCGTTTGATGGTGCAGGAATATCATAAGAATGTATTAATTCTCTATGGGATTTTTGGTCATAGCCAGGAACTATAGCTGGGCGAGGACGCGGAGGGCGAATTATGGTTTTTCGGTACGAGTGAGGAACTGCAGTGGGTTGGGAAGACGGTATCTTATTAGAAGATGGAGACATCAGCTGAGAGGACTCAGGCTGACTTGATGCAACTTCTGCAAAGGACTTCTTAGATTGCGGGATTACTTTAATTACCTCTTGGTATGAAACATTGTGATAAGCCATATGGTGTTTTATATTGACTTGCCTGGTATATTCAGGACAAATCTTGCTAGTGGCGAAGTAATGTGCCGAGCAGTACATACAAATTGCCTCCGTTACATCAACCAAGCATGAGTCTCCTGTGTGGTTGTCAGAGCATTTGTAGCATTTAGGTTTAGAACGGCAATGAGCTTTAGTATGCCCAAATCGACAGCAACTATAACATTGGATAGTGGGAAAGATATACTGCTCCACCGCCAGCATGGTATAGCAACAAGCTATCTCTTTGGGCAAAACTTGACCATCGAACGTAAAGACAACAGTTTGAGTAGGTACCCAAGAACTGCCATCCGACGTCGTAATAATTTTTTTGTTCAGTCTTCTAGTTTTAATTATTTTCCCCGTACCCACCGGGCAGCGAACTGCTTCCATAATTTCCTCGTGAGACCAGTCAGAAGGGATACCTTTGACTATACCCATGCGAGAAATGTTATGTGACGGTATATACGCTTTGAAGTTATTTTAGGACAACAGATCATTCTTTAAGAATTGATTTGCTTCATCCGCAGATTTGAAACTAACCGCTAGGCGATTGCGGCCTATCTTTTTTATACCATCATTCAAGATGGATGTGAACTTATTTATGAAGAGGAATGAGCCAAATTTCAAGGGTTGAAGGGTAGTTCCAGGCGTAGCATTTTCTATGATCAATTCTACATAGATCAGGAAGGGACCACAGTCATTACACTCATAATGGTCACGAGTAATGGGGGTAGAAGGAGAGTTTTGGGTCAGGAGATTTGGTGTATCATCTTGGGTCAGGTCCATTGGAGCAGCATGCATACCTGGCTGGTTTACTTTTTTTGTGTGTGGCTGAATTGCCTTATTAATTGTTGGGCCTATGCGGTTGCTTACACGCGGGACAACAGTGCTATTGTCATGCATTAGAATAGGATTAGATAGAACTTTGTTTATGGGATTTTTTGGTTTGGAGATTGATTTCAGTTTTTCAACTTTCATAGCTCTCTTATCTTTTTTTTATTAACGGTTTTCCAAGTAGGAGTAACAGTCTTTTCTTTCAGAAACTCGGCACGCCTGGTAGGGGACTTGGGGGATGGAGCTATAGCCCCATCCTCACAAGAATCCGGCGCTGGAATTTCACAGAATAGCTCTGGTGAGGGAATTTTAAATCCTGGTGGAAGATCTAGTTCAAATTCGGAACCAGGATCCAATAAATCGCTATCCACCATCTCTTCCATGATGGCGGACACATGCAAACAGCGCACCCAATCTCAAACTACAATAAACTACAAAATTCTTACCACAGCGACCAAAGACAAACACAAATATATAGAGTTAAACAATTATACCTCCACCAACTAGATTTTCTTAAGTAAACTAAGTTTAGAAGGCAAATATCAGAAAAAAACACAATTAATTAGCCGGGAAAACGAAAAAACAACGTGAACCAACTATCTATTCCAAGCAAGTAAAAAAACCGTACACACGACATCTCGCATTCTGTAGGCTTTTCGTAGAATGAGAGGTCAGCTTATACTGGAAATGTATAGCTTGATGTGTAGCCATGTGTACAAGTCTAACTCGCCCACCAGTTCAGTAAACTTTTTGTACCGACTGTTTTTTTTTATTTTTTTTTTTATTTTATTCAAAAGACCAACAGCTACAAAAATATAACAGTTTTAAAGTTATATATTTACGATAATACAGCCAATTAAAGGTCTCTCTAAGTAATACAGTGATAATTCCTACAATTAACGTATGACAGTGACAATTTAAAATATAGTGATTGTGAATTAAGTAAAGTCAATGAGTACATAAAGATATATTTCAATTAAACAAAAACAACTTAGTACTATATATACATATTATATTATGTTATATATTATGTAAATTAAATAAATATTATGTATTTAGTATATATTAGTATTTATTAGTATGTAATGTGTAAAAATATTACAAATTATAATAAACATACCTATCATAAGTTAGCAAACGGAATAAAGCAACTCATACATTTTACCATTGATACACCAAATACCTATCGTTTATTATATCTAAGTAAATACATATTACAATTAGGGAATGCAATCCCGATCCCGCGGGATCCCGATCTCGCGAGATCTCGTGTAATTTTTTGGGATCAATCTCGACGCATCATATGACGAGATCCCGTTCGAGATTGACGGGATTGGGCGGCAGTGGTCAGCGACGCTACACACGTCCACTCGGGGCGCAAGCGGCGCGCTGACTGACGGCCGCGAGCGGCAGGAACGCCAAACAGCGTTAGAAAACTATTCCGACTATTTCCGAATATTAGCGACAGGTGACGATAATTATTTAGTTGGTAAGATTAAAGAATATAGATTTTTATTTTCTTTCGAGTAATATGTTATTTTAGTTAACCTCACTATCACAAACAAGCAGTTATTAGCTTATTCAGTCATCCGAATTTAACATTTTTTTTAAACTAGACGGGATCCCGAAAATTCCGGGATCCGGGGCAAATTCGAGATCCCGCGGGATTAGAAATATCAATCCCGCGAGATCTCGAATTTGCAATCTCGAGTCGGGATTGCATTCTCTAATTACAATACAAGCATGCATGCATTCAATGCATCAAGATAAACTAAAAAACCTGTGTAAGTAACGTTTAATTGCCATAAGAATTATTGGTCAACATTAAGCAGTTGACCAATTATTTTGGTGCGAAATAAAGATTTGCTAATATTCATAATATCCACACTCGAAAAACGTTTATTGTAAGTCGAACAAATTCGATTAATAGGGGCATTTTAGCGTAGTTTGTGCTTTGAAGAGAGGGAGAAAAGAGTAAGCCACAAGTATGACGTGTGTGCGCTTATAACCCTGTTTATGTTAATAGCAGCTAAGAGGGCCGGGGAATCAATACCACCATTTATAATATTATATAGAGGCATCATGTCCAATAATGTGCGCCTATCTTCCAATGACAACATTTTATGATAAATGCAGCCAGATTCATAGTCTCGATAGATTTTACTTCGGTAATTAAGGTGTCTTAAGAATTTACGTTGAATATTTTCTACTTTATCATTGTATATACATATGCATAATAAACTAATTTTAGACAAGCCAGATCAGTAAAAAGTTTGCAAGTTCGGATAACAAATCCAAGATTCTTGAATGCTTTATTTGTAATAATATTAATGTGTTCTGTCATAGTTAGCTTATTATCAAAGTTAACACCGAGGTCTCTGATCATATTAACTCTCTCTATAGGTATTCCGTTTAAAGTATACACGAATTTTATTGGATTTTGTCTCCGGGTAAAGGAGATTTGCTGGCATTTAGGGACATTAACCATAATTTTATTACTATTATAATATTTAGAAAGCTGGTTCAGAGTGTTTTGGAGAATAGAGCAATCGTGCAGGTTAGCAACTTTAATAAATATTTTTTTGTCATCAGCATATAGTAAGTGGTTGCAAGAATCAAAACACTTATATATGTCAAAAATGTAGGCATTATAAAATAAAGGCCCTAAGTGGGATCCTTGAGGGATTCCTGAAGGAATATTGATAAAATCTGATTTGAAACCCCCAACCACTACTGTTTGAGATCTATTAGATAGATATGAGGTAATCCAGCGCAAGAGATCGCCATGTATCACTAATTTCTCTAACTTCGCCAGTAGGATGATGTGGTCCATACGGTCGAAGGCTTTTTCGAAGTCCGTGTAGACCACATCTACCTGCCCGCTTCCCTCCATGTTTTTAAGAATAAATTGTGTAAACTCTGCTAGGTTTGAGATGGTGGATCGACATTTAAGGAAGCCGTGTTGCGATTGACTAACCCCATTACCTATTGTAGTATAAATTTGGTCATATACTACTTTTTCAAATATTTGCTGAATGTATTTAAAATTGAGATGGGACGATAATTTTCTATTTTTGAAGACTTTTTGTGTACCGGGACAACGTTTGCCTCTTTCCATTTAAGTGGGTATTTTCCATCCAATAACGATCTTTCAAAAAGCATTTTAAGAGGTTTTACTAAGTATTCGGCGCAATTGCAAATGAATAGAGGCGATATATTGTCTGTACCGGGTGATTTATTAGAATCTACGGACTGAAGTAACCTAAGTAGCTTATCTTCAGGTACTTAAACTTTACTTATCCCATGTGTATCATTGCAGATAGGCATATCAAGGGTAGATAGATTATATACGTTTGAAGGCTTAACAAAGACACTTTCGAAAAATTTATTGAATCCGTTACAAATATCCGGACCATTCAAGTAGTTAACATTGCCTAGTGAAAGCGACTTAGGATAGTTAGATTTACCACTCATCAGCTTGACATATTTCCACATTTTTTTAGGACAAACTTTAATTTCGTCCTGCATATTTGCAATAAACCTGGCATATAATTTCCTTTCTAATGTTTTTGCTCGTGATCTAAGTGTAGAAAATTCTCGATAGTCCAAATCGTTCTTGAAATGTTTCCATTTAGCATGCATCTTAGCTTTTTCAGATAATATATTAGTTAAAGTTTTATTATACCAGATTGGATGGTTGTTATTTTTATATTTACATTTGGAAACATACAAATCAATACATTTCTCTATTTCATTATTAAAACAATCAACAGCCTGGTCAATGTCATTACAGGAGGAAAATAAGGTAGGCCAATCCAGTTGTGCGAAATGTTTACGAATTATGTTAAAGTTGCATTTACGAAAGTTATATCGGATGAGACGACTCTCTTTGAGGGGAACTAAACTTAAATTTGATACACCAATTATAAGAAAGGGGTGGGCCAGGTCCTCATATACCAATGGCACTTGCGACCTGTTCGTAGAAGCACAAAAGTTACTAAAAATTAGGTCAAGAGTATTACCGTAGGAATTTTTACTGAAATTACTTTGTTCCAACCCCACAAGACTAAGATGATCCAATAGGTGTTGGCCAGCATTTTGAATCTCAACTAAACCCCGTTTTAAGTGTAATGGCCCCATACGCGGATTCCATTGTATATTAGGTAAGTTAAAGTCACCAACTATCAAAAAATTGTCGTCTGGGTATTCATTAAAAACATGCAAAATACTGTTAACTACATTAACTATCGATTCAGGTAAATTATTGTTAGGTGCTATGTAAGTCAGAGCTATGAGTTAACTTTTGGATGAACTATTGAATGCCTTCCCCGGTATAGTAACCCAAAGAATTTCAGCAGGGGGAGTGACGTTATTGTTGATAAGCAAGATAGGTTCAAATTCATTTCTCACTAATATCATAACTCCTCCTCCTCTAGTTGTATTCGTAAGGATCAAGTGACGGTCCAGTCGAAAGACATCATATCTGGAGCTACAAATTTCACTGTCTAGAATGCCGCTATGTAACCAGCTTTCCGTTACCAAAACGATGTCAAAAGCATTTCTATGAAGTTCCCTATAAAATTCCAGTGTTTTATTACGAAGACTTCTTACATTTTGGTAAAAAATCTTTAACTTTAATGAAGCCATGAGGAATTGGTGACAATAATTACGATATATTTACTTGATAATGACATGGTAAGAAGACCTTGCAACAATGTTTCCAAATCGAGGTCAATTGATGTGAACCAAAAGCACAACAATAAAACATATCTTTTTTTGAGGGTAGTTTTGCAGCGTTTCTAGCGTAGATATGTATAATGAATAGTGGTTGTATCACAGTTATGGTCAAATTTGCAAATATATAAGAGAGGCAATAAATCTGATAATATACTATGATTAGGTTTACTCAATTCACCAATAGACTTCACTGATAGATTATGAATGTGAAATGTGTGATCGACATGCAGTGTGCGAACAAAATATACAAACTGAAGTAATAAGAGAATGTAGAAAAAGAATAATAACGAAGTATAAAGTGTCATGCCAGTTGAATAACATAACAAACTTACCGCAAATGGACGACAAATCACTTTATTTTTTTGAGATCTTCGTCTTTCTTTGTTTATCGCGATTTTCGGTGACTTGTCGTCCCTTCGCACAAAAATCGATCAATTTCTAATCCACACATATTTGTACGAGTTAGTGGCAGCTAGACTTCGACATTTACTATATAGGTTTTTGTTTTCTAAAGTTAAATGTTCATTAACAAATATTTTCTACGAGCCTTGCAGGCCGATATCGTTTCGGGTGATCCCGCGAAAGCGCCGTACGCCAGCCAGTATGTTGTTTTTTGTTGTTCGGTTTTTCAACTTCGCAGTAATAGTACGAGGTGTTCCTGGCTTGGGCCGTTTGGCTTGGATCCTAGTGGCGAATTCAATATCAGCCGGGTACACAGTGACATCAACATGCTTCGCTATCTGTGTAACGACTTTGATAAGGTCTTCATTATGCGATTCAGGGACGCCAACAATTTCAAGATTCAATAGCCGATCCCATTGCTGCCTCAATCGCAATTCTACGCTTATATCGGAGCATTTATTTTTTAACTCTGCAATTTCAATCTCATATTGTTCCACTTTTTTACAATATTGTTCTGTGGAGGCTAGGCGCGTATCGAAGTTGTCCTGGCGGCTGCTAGAAAAGCCAGCTGAAGCTTCAATTTCACACAGACGATTCTTGATTTCGCCTAATGAATTGGTGATTTCAATTTTATCCGCAGAGATTTTCTTTAATTCAGACTTCATATTGTCTAAGTCAGATGAAAATTTATCGAACTTCACTGAAATAGCAGTGTCCACACTGTTTTAATAGTTTCAGACAAGGTAGTCATCATTTCTTGCTGCCACTTTTTAAAAGTTGATTCAAAAGTTGATAGATTGTCTACACCTACAGGATTCCATCTCATGCGGCTTCCGTTTACGACCTTTGGTAATATATCTGGATAGATCAGGATCTGAACCGTAGCTCGTAGGAGGAGTGCGTTCCATGTTTTGACTTGCGCGAAAGCGATAAGCAAGCGATACGAAAGTTTTCTCGGTAGGACACCTTCTTGCAGTGTCGTCGTCTCGATGAACGGTACGCCAGGTGTAGTATAGCGTCTCGCTCACTCACCACTGTATGCTCCGCGAGTGACTGAGATGGGTAGTCCTTGCGTTAAAGCACACAGAATTAGCCGCTACTTGTGTGAAGATAGAGGTAGGAATTCCACGAACTAGTGTTAGATTTTATATAACTTATGCAATTATATATATATATATATATATATACTTATATAGGTATAACCTTATATAGTTTTGTCTCGGTGCTTAGAGACACTCGAGCCGCACAATTTTTTTTAAATAGGTACTTAATCACTTACTTGATTTTCTAAAATACTTATATAAGATAAATAAACAACAATAATTATATATATTTTATGCATAGGTAATGTTTCAATTATGTGTTATGTGTTTCGATGATTAATTACTTACTTTATATAAAGACTAAGAGATATTTGTTTATTGTTGTACAGTTTTCAGATTTTTCCCTGTACTTGTAGTATAAGACGATATTACTTGCCAAATTTCATAGTTTTAGGTCAACGGAAAATACCCTATAAATTTTTATTCCTGAGAGTGTCGAAATATACGTTTTTTGTGGCATAATCGGTCGTTTATTTTTTTATGATAACTTAGAAGTTTGATTTACCAGCTTTAAGGGACTGTAGACCTGAGTACATGGTTTTAATTTCAACTCGATACCTCCACACGTTCTCAAGATAAACGGTCTTGACAGACAGACAAAATGACGGACAACAAAGTGATCCTATAAGAGTTCCGTTTTTTTCCTTTTGAGATACGGAACTCTAAAAAAAGTAGATAAGTATTTATGTTAGTCTTTTTGCTAGAGAGCGCCTGCCGAAAAAATGGTGAACATCTATCGTGTGCCTGCAAAATATTTATATGCCGTTTCTGACGCGAATTAGCAACTTACATGTTACACAGAGACGGAGTTTTTAAATCGAAAATCACAAATACATAGATGTGTTTATTCATGGATAGAGGTATGTATGCAAGTATATTATAGCTAGTAATAGTATGTACCTATATCCATTTACGCGTAATCTGTTGGAAATACAATGAGTGGCATATTACCTTCTTTCTGTCACAATCATTTATTCGCATGTATGTATGTCAGGTATGTACAATAGTTCGTATGTCAATTATAAAATAGGATTCGATTACATCCTGCCTCATCAGGGCGTGCGAAATTCTAAGATACAAACAATAATAATAAAAAATAAAAATGTCAAATTCTACGATAAAATTGAATACAAATATAAAAAATATGATAATACATAATTTCAAACCTGTCACATTCATACAAAAAACAATAATAATAATGTCAAAATTACAACTTAAATATTAAAAATGTCAAATTCTCTAAATAATAATAATGTCAAAATTACAACTTAAATATTAAAAATGTCAAATTCTCTAAATAATAATAATGTTAAAATTAATCTTTATAGTTTAAATATTCATTCATGTCATAAAAACATTTATTTATCCAAATCTTAAATCTTCTTTTAAATTCTTTTAATAGAAAAGGCAAGTCCTTGAAACCATTTGGCAATTTGTTGAAGATGGTAATGGAATGATAATAGGCATTCCGCCCAAGTTCAAGCCGACACGGCGGCACATAGAGTATATATCAGTCTATGTAAAAAATCTTTGAATATTAAAGAAGATGCATCTTGAATCAGGAATTATTAGCATTTGCAAATGTTTGAATAATTTTATGGTATTGATTTAGCTTAAAACTACGAGCAAATATTTGAAATAATTTGCCAAAAACTTTTCCAAAGGCGCAAGCGTTGTTTGGCAATTTTAAATTCGGTGCTTTTTCGGTCGCATCACAATCTACAGAGTGAATTTGAAAAGCCACAATTGTTATGCACAGAGCCGGGCCTCAAAATCTGTCGACGGAAATTCTTACTTACGGAGTTATTTACCTACTTATCATCCTAACGCATCAACCCCGAAGCGGGTCTTGGCCTCCGACACTATACGACGCCACAGGTCCCTATTCTACGCTACTTCTTGCCAGTCTGCACTTTGAGAACACGAAGGTATTTCTTTGATTGTTTGTTATTTCGTTTTCATGTACTATGTACTCGTATGTTTCATATACTGTAATAGTCATATCATATCATTCAGGCGAGAACTGTTTCCTAGGCCACAGCTTACGCTTTTCTGGGAAACAGGGACACAACTTATCTACGTAACTTTTATAGTCACAATCAATATATAAAAAATATATTTCTATTTTCCACCTCTTCCTTCCAGCGGTATCTGGGTCGCACAACTGGTCGTCGGCCGACTAGCAATCCTACCTAGATGGGCACGATCGTCCCCTATTCGCGCAACGTGACCGAGCCAGCGTAATCGATGAGATTTTATTTCGCCTATGATATTGAGCTCAGCCACCAGTTCCGCTACCTCCCGATTCTTCCTCCGAGGAAGAATCAGACAGAGTTAGTCTTAAATTTATAAAACTAGTGGTTCACCCCGAACTGAGATCTCGCGAGTTTCCCATAAAAACAAAAAAAAATATTTGTTAGCTCTGACTATCAAAATAGTATTTTTAGTATTTATTTATTTCTACATAGGTACATCTATCATAACAGGTCTAAACCTAATACAATGATGTAGTCAACTTAATTTATATCATCATTATCTAACGTATGCTCAGTTAACTCAGTTTCAATTAATTAATCTATTTACAAACATAAAATAAACAATGTGGCCTTTGCGAATTCATTCAGAGAAACATGGAACACATCTAATAGGTTGGGGAAAAAGTCTTTTCGCATTATAGTATATATGAACATGTAATAAAATCTCTTTGGCTATAAAATCTATTTGTATTTCGCTGGTTTTGGTATCATTCAAAGTTTAAATTTTAAAGAAGATAATTCCAAATTTAAATTAGGAAAATGTGTGATTTTTATTTGTTTTTCGTAATGTAAAGATGAGTGAATCTAATGAAGAAATTCGATACATTTTAAAATTTTACTACAAAAAGGTAAAAATGCAACGCAACCCCGCTAAAAAAGTTTGCGATGTTTATGGACCTAGTGCAGTATCTGCGAGAGTAGCACAAATTTGGTTTAAGCGTTTTCAATCCGGAAATTTTGATGTCAAAGATGCACGTCGCTCTGGTCGCCCTATCTATAATATAAAAATGAATCGCAAAATGTGTTGGTAAGCGCATAACTCAACAACGCCTGGACCAATATTGCCAATTCTTTTTTTGTTGTATTTATTATTGACAGAAGAAGGTTCTTATGAAAGAAAAAATTAAGAAAATTGCGCGCAAAATTAGAAAATGTAAGAATACTTAACCACCATATAAAATTATTTATAATCTAACCTTAGCGCTTTTATAATGTAACCTTATGACGTTTGACATAGAATTGACAGAATGCGTGCTGCAAATATCGTCAAAGAGGATGTAAAAAAAAATGAATATCGTTTGAAACAGATGCTTCGGTAGGAGTTATCACGAGATAATATTGTCTATATATATAAAAATTAATTGCTGTTCGTTAGTCTCGCTAAAACTCGAGAACGGGTGGAGCGATTTGGCTAATTTTGGTATTGAATTATTTGTGGAAGTCATTCATTTTCTCATATATAATGATGGCCGGGGGACAACAATTGACAATTCTACCAGGGTGACTTATATTGACAGCCCGCGTTATACCTATGCATGTCAGGCCGATACGAAGTTCGGCGGGTCCACTAGTTACGGATAAAATTGATGCCATTTTTGAAAAAGGGGAGTAAGATCGGCATATCAGTAGTTACGACGTAGCTGAAGAACTAGAAGAAACACATTTGTTATATATATTTTGAATAAATTAAAAATTAAAAAAAAAACACTGGGAATTGACCACAAAACAGTTTTGGCGCATTTGAAAATAAAACTGGGTACACAAAAAAGCTCGATTTTTTGGGTACCCCACGAGCTCACTGAAAGAAACCTATTGAACCGTGTACTCATTTGTGATTCTTTATTACGGCGTAATGAAACCGAACCCTTTTTTAAGCTGATAACTGGTGATGAAAAGTGGATCACGTACGACAAGAACGTGCGAAAAAGGTCGTGGTCAAAGGCCGGTCAGGTTTCAAAGACTGTGGCGAAACCCGGGTTAACTTGCAACAAGGTGATGCTGTGTGTGTGGTGGGATTGGAAGGGCATTATTCATTATGAGCTGTTACCACCAGGCAGGACCATCGATTCTGAACTCTACTGCGAACAACTGATGAGATTAAAGCAAGAAGTTGAGAGAAAGCGGCCGGAATTAATCAACAGAAGGGGTGTGGTTTTTCATCATGATAACGCTAGACCTAACACATCTTTAGCCACTCAGCAAAAATTAAGAAAGTTTGGCTGGGAAGTGTTAATGCATCCGCCGTATAGTCCTGATCTTGCACCTTCAGATTTCCACCGGTTTCGGTCTCTTCAGAATTCTTTAGGCAGTGTCAGGTTAAATGTGTGGGGGGGGGGGGGGGGGGGGGGTTGTTGAGATATTGGATTCAAGAGGGGTACAAAAAACAAAATGGGACTATCCGGTCAAACGGCGCGTCTAATAAAAGGTATTTTTGAGTAAAAACTTTGTTTCTATTTTAAGTTTAAACATTGCGTTGTAGATTTTTGAGTTATTAGATATTAGCCATAATAAGGAACTTGAACAAAATTCACAGGATACACCAGTGCTTAAATTTGGTTTGCGTGTAGCTTTAGTGAAACAAATATAAGGAAAACTCTGTAATCCAGAATAACTGCAACTTCTACCCCAAAAAAGGATAACCAATAACATGAACTCCCGTTACCTGTCAAAGATAAAGTGAAAGATTATAAATAATATATTTTTATAGTTTTTATGGGAGGCTCGTGAGATCTCAGTTCGGGGCGAATCACTAGTATTATAAAAGAAAAGTTTGGATGTTTGTTTGATAAACAATCACGTCGTAACGGCCGATTTCGATGAAATTTGTTAAGTATACAAAAAGGTACACAAAAAGATTACCTCTAACCGGGATTGGGTCATAATACTACTTTTTACCGGACTGCACAGAAGGAGGGTATTGTTTTTATTGACAAATCTGAGTTACATTGTTGGATTACACCTATATAGTATCTACCTATTTATTTTTACATCTCGGCCAATCTTTCATTACCTATGTAAGGATCTTTACTCAAAGGTTGTCTGGAACTGGAAGAGATCGTTTTTTAGATAAGATCGACCATTATTTATTTAATTCCTTACCATTTGTTGTAAGGTGTAACAAAGAATGTTCATTCAATCCATTATTCTTGTAAGTGAGTAGGTACAATAACCCCTTGTCCAAAAAACATAGTTATTCTGCAGCAATCTATACAAATGGGACTGGAGTATTTGTATCCTCTTCAACCAGAAAAAAACAATACAAATAAGAATCACAAATGCAATGCAAAAAGAAAACTCAGCATGCCAATAAGTGCATCGAGTTACCTCGCAACCGATAATGAACCTCAAACACAAATTAATTAAGTCTACAATAGCAGAAAACACATTTTTATCAGCAAACTATGTTGACATGACAAGCCAGTTACTCGCACGCAGCGAACGAGACTATACGCGTCTATATTTTTTTCCATTATTTAAGACTATTAAACTCGTAGAAATCTAATAGGTTGGATTTGACAGATGTCAGAATACTACCTATAAAAACAACAACTAAATAATACAACATTGGAATATTCATCAAGGATAAACTAAAGTTTTTGAGTGTAATTTTTCAATATAAAGTGAAACTTGGTGCATAACAGTTAAACACATTGTTATTTGGCAATTTTTTTTCGATTTCTTGTATAAACGTTCGTACAAAGTTATCACGGCAAAATGATAGACGTCAAATAGAACGTATTAGATTTAATTTAGGCATCAAAGTCATCACTCGTACGTTGCCGCCCCTATTTTGAAGGACTCTGTTAGTCTCCCGAAAAAACCGAGGCTCTAGTGTTAATTTTTCAAGGACTGCATTAGTGTCTGGGAAAACTAAGACTATTCGCAGTGTTAATTTATCAAGACTGCGTTAATCTCCAGGGATAATCAAAACTATTCCAAGTGTTAAATTTCATGGACTAAATTAGTCTCTGTGGAAAACTAAGACTATTCCCAGTGTTAATTTATCAAAGACTGTATTAATCTCCAGGGATAACCAAGACTATTCAAAGTGTTAATTTTTCAAGGATTGCATTAGTCTCCGGGGAAAACTGAGACTGTTTCACGGGAAAACCAAGACTATTCAAAGTGTTCAATAAAATCATTAATAGCAATAATGAACTTCATTTCTATAGCTGTTTGGACGTTGGAGAAGAATTGTTATGTTGTTTACTCGGTGCTGATAGCGTGTTTTATTGTGTTTACTCTGTTTCATAAACAGAAGTTAGAATCACATTATAGAAGGGATGAGAAGAAGGTGAAGCTGGCGCGAACGGGACATGCCAGGAAAGGTTTGTGATAATATCCATACTAACTAATAATATCTAAGTAACTCTGTCTGTTTGTTACGTTATCACGACGTAGCGGCTGGACTGATTTTGATGATATTTACTAAGTTCCTGTACTGATAAGTTATGACAGGTATAGACTACTTTATAGCCGACTGCGCATGAGAGTAAGAATTTTATTGACAAATCACGCGTGCGAAGCCGCGGGCTAGTAAACCATATCTTTCTCTTGACTAGTCAATAAGATCTGATATTTTTTTTATTTATGATAGCCAAGCGCTTGACCACTACCTCACCTGATGGTAAGTGAAGGTGTGATCGAAGATGGAGCACGCTTGCCTAGAAAGAACCTATTCACTCTGGACTTGAAGACTCCAAGATTATACTGGTTTGGAAAAACATACGCCGAAAGTGAGTTCCACTCCTCACTTGTGCTAACAAGAAAAATTGAAGCAAATCGTTTGGTACGGCAAGGTGGTATGCTGACCAGGTATGGGTGGTACTTCTCGGTTCGTCTGCTTGTCCGGTGGTGGAAGGGGCAAGGAGGGATAAAGTCATGAAGATCTTGCGCACATTCACCAAAATGTATCTTGTAAAAAACTGAAAGTCTGGCTACTCGATGTCTGTGCTCTAGACTTTGTAAACTAGACTTTGTAGACTTTTTTTATATGTACCTACATTGTAATAAAATGGGTTAAATTATGAAATTACCAATTCAAAACTGAAAAATTCAAACAATTTATTTGTAAAGTAAAATATATTTACTTAATCAAAGTATTTATCCTCACTGTCTATACAATTCTCCCATCCCATGGGAAGGTCATTTATGCCTTTGCGGTAGAACTCTGGGGACTTGGACTCAACAAAGTGTGTGAAGGCATTTTGTACTGCTTCCTGGGAAGAATTTTTTTTAAGATTTAATAAATTATCCAAATCGCAGAAAAAATGGTAGTCCAGGTCCGGCGAGTACAGAGGATGACGAATATTTTCTAACTGCAGATCCTGTACTGCTAAAACGGTTTCTCGCACAGTGGTTGACGAGTCGGGGCTGTTTCGCCACGAGTTTCGCGATCATTGTTCGAAGTTATGTACAGTAGACATCTGCTGTTATTGGTTGACCGGATCTAAGGAATTTGTAGTGAATTACTTCATGAAGTGACCACCAAACAGTTACCATCACTTTTCTATGGGTAATTTTCGCTTTAGGATTTAGGGCATTGTTGCGGTGTTTGACCTGGAGTAAGCCATTGCGTTCTTCGCTTACTATTATCGTAAATAATCCACTTTTCATCACACGTCACAATTCGTTCCAAAATCCCTACATTTCTGTACCGGATCAACAAGGTAAGGCAAGCTTCAACTCGCGCTTCTTTCTACAGATCAGTTAAATCATAGGGCACCCATTTTTTTAATTTTTTTTATCATACTGAATAGGGTCGCAATTGGGTCAATAATGTAGGTATGCTAACATCAAAACACGCCGTTAATTCCTTGGTAGTTTGATACGGATCGGCTTCCACGATAACTTTCAATTCATCTTTGTTTACCTTAGTGGCTGGTCTTCCGCGGGGTCCATTATTCAAGTTGAAGTTTCTACTACGAAATGAATTAAACCAAAAACGCTCAGTGCGTTCGTTTACCGTATTCTAACTAGTATATACGGCTCTCTGCCAGTCCTTCTACTAGTCTTCTACTATCTTTGTGTGTAATTGTGTGGGGCTCCGCCTGTTCAACAACTTTACTTAAGCTGGAACGAGCACAGCGGGCCATTTTAAAAATATCATTAGGTAAACCCTTTAGATATCCTACTGATAGCCTGTACAAGGACTGCGATTTCCTTAGGGTTAGGCAAATTTTTATAAAAACAACTATCCTCCGTTTTCATAAGAGGTCAATGCTGTGTGCAAGGGCTAGCGCGAGGTCCCGACGTAACTCAATATGGCCTACCCCATCTACGCGCACATACATTGCTCAAAAATCCCCATCCTTCCTAGGCCCCTTCTTGTACTCGCGCGCCCACAAGGAGCTGAATATCCAGCAATGCCTAAAATCCTCTTGTAAAAAAAAGGTCAAAGAGTGGCTAAGAAGTCTGACCTACTCTGATACTGAACAACTTTTAAGCCCCATAAAGTAATACGATATTATAATATTATCTTGTTGTGTCGCCAACCTTATGCTCACCTTCCACTGCCATCGTTCTTCGACTACACACTCCGGACACACATACACGCACCCTTACTTTACTAATAACATAGCTCTTTGTAAGATGAATATGATTACACATCAAATGTAATAAATTTAGACCTTATTTGTTGTTTTGTAAATTGAATAAATTTCAACCATAATTTTAAACATGAGATAGAGCTACTAGAAACTTCTAACTCTTTAATACCTATTTTTACTAAATTATTATATAAGTAGGTTGCTTATTATTATTGATTATTACTATTAAGTTTATTTCATGTTTCTTTTTTGGGCAGAGTCTAGCTACCCACGACACAGGGAATCCTAGTGTGGGAGCTATACTTCGGCCGTTCAGAGAATGCGTTCCTGACACCTATCAGTTAGTCATATAAAGCGCTGACATAACCTTGTAATAGCGCAGTTTAGATTTAGAAAAATATTGTTTACCAAGTTATTTGACACTCAGTTTGGCACAAAATTATAACATTAATTGATTATTGATATAATGATGTTGTTTTAATGCTCATCAATTGTTAAAACGGTAAACAACCAGCAATAATATTTTTATCGTAACTGCAACGCCATTACAAAGTTACGTCGTCAGTTCAATCGCGACGTGTCAGGAACGCATTCTCTGAACGGCCGTAGTATAGTGTTCATTAGTATAATAAGTACCTACCTAAATGTATACCTACTAATTTAATATTATATCGTGTCTACTAACTTTTTGTGTGAACAATTCTGGATCAATAATTTTTTTATTATTATTATTATTATATTCTCTATAATGATAATGCGAGCTGTTTCTGCTGCGTTCGTTCCACGTCGGAACTCGTATTCAAAAAAAACTTTAAATGCCGAATGAAAAAACAATTGAGCGTCATACAATCAAATTTTGTACTTTTTTCAAATTTAGAATGTTAAAGTTATCGTGTGAAAAAAGTTTCATTTTGGAATATCACACAATGAAGGTTTAATATTAATTTATTGTGGCCACTATGTTAAAACAGCAATTTCATATTTATACCCCTAATATTTTAATCCACTTTGTACGAACGCAATAAAATACTGAATTCAGACGACCTTCATGGCATAGAGGGCGAATAGCTGACTCAGAAGTAAAACTTTGCGAGTTCGATTCCTGCCGCGATAAAAATGTACACAGAATGTGTTTTTTTTCAACCAGTATAGGGAGATTCTGAACTATTTGTATAGGTCACAGACAAAAACCCGGAACCATGGGCCCAATTTGGAAGAAAATACAAGTAACATATATTATATTTTTTTCAAAACAATTTCGGTTTCTGGGATATGTAAGTACATAAATATAGTATTTTTGTCTACACTGACATTCTACATTACATAGTAAATTTACATAGAGCATTAGGTACATATTCTTATTATACCTACATCCGTAAACTTGCAATCGCAGTTTTTTTGGCAAATGTTTATTAAGTTAAAGCAAATTTTATTTGACCTTAGTCATCATCATTATGTCATTAAAAAATCTTAGTTTGCGATTATGTATGACGTCTCACATAAATAATGTTTAGGTATGTACGTACTGTGAGATTTTGTACACGCGGCTACACATCAAGCTATACATTTCCAGTATAAGCTGACCTCGCATTGTGTAGGCTTTTCGTAGAATAGACGTCAGCTTATACTGGAAAATGTAGCTTGATGTGTAGCCGTGTGTACAAATTTTGATCTTTTGACCTTCAAAAATTATTATTTTGGTACCTAAATAAAGATATTATTCATATTTGTAGACTTATACAGAATGTCCCAAAAAGCATCGAGTCCAGACTATATTTTGTTATCCATCTATACTTACTATACTTTATATTTTATATATGCGAAAGTAAGACTGTCTGTCTGTCTCTCTGTCTATCTGTTTGTTAGGTTTTCACGGCTGGACTGATTTCGATGCCTCTCGGTTTTTTATCGGGTACATTTCGGAGAGTGCTCCGAACCTTTTCAACCTGATCCCGCACCGTCCCCATTCTATCATCGGACAACCAGACGCTCCGCGATGCGCCACCACTACATGGTATACATACCTCCCATACTCACAAAGCGGTTCTCTTCCACCTTTATTATGCGCATAGCCAAGGAGTGGAACGCCTTGCCTGAGTCTGTGTTTCCTGAGAACTACAACCTAAGGGTCTTCAATTCGTGAGTGAATAGGTTTCTTCTAGGCAATCGTGTACCATCGTAGACTGCATCATCGCCTACCATCAGGCGCGATCGTGGTCAAACGCTGGCCTATAATTTATAAAAAAAAGAAAAAAAATGAAGTTATACAGGTATACAGGGTAGGGCAAAGAGCACATTAAAGACCTTTTCTTTAGTAGCTAGACGGTTTTATTCTTAGGAAACTATAGGATTATTTTGAAGAATAAAAACTGTATTTTTGAGGTTTCGAAAAATGTACAGGCAGCCTAGAAAATGATATTGTAAAAAACAAGATGGTCACAATCTACACTATTTCCCATCAGGAACACTTTCTTCAAAGTAACTAACCAAATCAAATAGTAAAGCCGGCTTGCACAACGACCCTAAACATATTTAGCAACAAAACATGTTTAAATTTTACGTATTTGTATGATTTGACAACGCTTTAAATCATATTTAGCCACTAAATACGTTTAGACATCGTTGCATAAGTCGGCCTAAGGTTTTGCAAAAAATCTGGGATACCGTACCGTACCTAGTAGTGAGAAACAGAGAGATAATACTAGCTGACCAATCCGCAGCTTCGCACGCGTAGTTTCAATAAAAACATTACCCTCCTTCTGCGCAGTTGGGTAAAAAGTAGCCTATATCACGCGGGGATAGTGTAGCTTCCCAACAGTGAAAGATTTTTTTTAAATCGGACCAGTAGTTTCGGAGCCTATTCAATACAAACAAACAAATCTTTCCTCTTTATAATATTAGTATAGGTAAGTACTGTGTACTTTGGATTTAATTACAAGCCATTGTTTTAATACCATTGTAATAATATGATTAAATCAATCGCTCAGTTTGTCGTGTTGCGTTCCGAGTAGTCTATTACCTTGCTCGTAATCATTGGTTATTGTTTGCTTTCCTTGATTGTAAGGATAACTTAGAACTTATAGCGAACGAGACCCAAAATAAATACAATATCTCACAACGGTATTTTACAATATTGTCAGAATCAAAGTAAATAATTCTAATGTTTGAATGATCTTCAGAGATTAATGTAAAAATTTTAAATGTATAGTTTTTTTGTACATTTAACTATTAAAACTGTTTTTGTATTTTGTTATAAACTAGCTGTTGACGGCGTCTTCTTACGCGTTACAGTACTAAATGTGTAGGTGACCTAGAAATAAAGCTAAACTCGCTGGTGCGACTTGATTTTATCCCATTTTTATCCTATGGGAACTGATTTTTGGGATAAAAAGTGGCGTATGTGGTGATCCAGGTTATAATCTACGTATATACCAAATTTAACCAAAATCGGTTCAGCTGTTACGGGGTGATTGTGTACCAAACACACACACAAATAAATAAACAAACATCCAAAATTTCACATTTATAATACTAGCTGTTGCCCGCGACTTCGTACGCGTTACACTACTCAATGTGTAGGTAACCTAGAAATAAAGCTAAAGTCGCTGTTGCAACTTGACACCCCATTTTTATCCCATTGGACCTGATTTATGGGATAAATGGTAGCATGTATGTGGTGATCCATGTTATAATCTACGTACATACAAAATTTCATCGAAATCAGTTCAGCCGTTTCGACGCGATTGAGTAACAAACAAACAAACATCGAAACTGTCGCATGTATAATTAGTGTGTTAATGTTACTCGCTCGCCGAGCCACCTATTTGCATGTTTGTCTACACCTATCGTTATAAAGTCACTTGGTTTTTTCCTCTCTATTGTTATATATATTTAATTTGGTGTTCGTTATGTTGGTGCTCAACAATTAAAATAAAGTGTATTTAATCGGAGAAACGTCTGAACCGATTCTGAAAACATTTTTACTTATTGAAAGCTACACTACATAAAAATCCTTGCGTAGCCCGGGCATCAGCTAGTTATAAATATATTAGGTACTAGCTGACAAATCCGCAGCTTCGAACGCGTAGTTTTCCAATAAAAACATTACCCTCCTTCTGCGCAGTTGTGTAAAAAGTAGTCTATGTCACCCGGGGATAGTGTAGCTTACCAACAGTGAAATAATTTTTGTAAATAGGTCCAGTAGTTTTTGAGTTTATTCATTACAAACATACACACAAAAATACAAATCTTTCCTCTTTATACACTGGCCTGCGAAAATAAGTACAACACTTTTAAATTTTTTTTTCTAAACTATAGAATTTAGAGATTTAAAATAAAAAACGTTTTATAGCCATTTTTATCAACTTTATTGAAATTATAGTACATTATACATTAGTAACATTTTTTGTCTAAAAAAAGATAAAACAATAAAAATAGCCATTTTCGCTTAGTGAAAAAAAAAACATAAAAAAAAAAAAAACTCAATTAACATTTACAAGTATATTCTACATGTTAATTATTTTTTAATAACTGGTATTGCCTCCTCGGGCTCTGCTTACAGCTTCGAGTCGATTTGGCATACTGAACACGAGGTTTCTGAGCCGATGTTAGGGAATATTCTCCCATTCTTCTATCAGGGCCTGTTTTGGTGCCCTGAGGGTGGTAGATGGTGGTCTGCAGCTTCTGACTGGCCTCCCTAGCTCATCCCAAGCATGCTCAATCGGGTTGAAATCAGGACTTCTTAATGGCCCAGCCAACACGCTGATACAAACCTCCTGAATATACTCTTGCACGACCCGAGCCGTGTGTGGCCGGGCATTATCATGCATCAGCATCGATCCATCACCCATATTTACTAAATACGGCCCTGCATACTCATTGAGAAACTCCTGGGCATATCTTTCCCCAGTAGAGTGCCATTTTTTATGGTCACTAACTCTATGCGACCTTCTGAAGATATGCCAGCCCATACATGTTCACTGCCTCCACCGTACTAGACTCTTTCTGAGAAGCAGACTTAAAAGTAACGCTTACCAGGTCGCCTGTATACACTTCGCCTTCCATCAGAAGTGTAAAGTGAATCGAGACTCATCTGTAAACAAAATTCTTAATCATTCTTCTTGATCCCACTGTATGTGTTCACGGGCGTATTGCAGTCTCGCTACTCGATGCTCTCTCTCGACTTTGGGGCCACTCGCTGGTCTTCGGGGTTTCAAGTTTGCTTCAACCAGTCTTCTTCTCACTGTATTGTCACTAACGTAGTCCCTTCGGGTCTGAAGAAGCTGTTGCTGGACTTCAACTGCATCTAGGTGGCGATTTCTCAACACAGTGGAAACAATATAACGGTCTTCTCGGGCACTAGACACCTGGGTCTGCCATTACCAAGTCTTCTCAAATGGTTTCCAGTCTCTTCGTACCTTCGCTTTACTTTCTGGACCATTCGTAAAGTCACACCCACCATTCTTGCAGTACGACGCATACTGATGCCTAGTTCCAGAAAAGTCATGATCCTAGCACATTCTTTAGGTAAAATAGGCATGATAAATAAGTTTATGTGGCAATACCAGTTATTAAAAAATAATTAACATGTAGAACATACTTGTAAATGTTAATTGAGTTATATGACACTAAGCTAAAAATGGCTATTTTTATTGTTTTATCTTTTTTTAGACATAAAAATGTTACTAATGTATAATTTACTATAACTTCAAAGAAAGCTGATAAAAATGGCTGTAAAACATTTTTTATTTTAAATCTCTAACTTCTATAGTTTAGAAAATATTGAAATTTTAAAAGTGTAGTACTTATTTTTACAGGCCAGTGTAGTATTATAGTGTGACCATTAGTGCTGTGCACTCCCTGAGGTATGCGCGGCGAGGTGGGAGGCAAAGAAAAAACTGCATGAGTTCATATGAGATCAATACATGTCGGACATATCTTACGATATCAGTTTGCATTTCTAAGGCAAGACTTGTGGCGGGACGATGGTCGGAGGCTATCTATCTGTAATATATTATACTTACTTAGTTGATTAAAATGTAACTTAAATATACTCATATTTTATTAAAAATATGCAGGTGATAAATAAGAACTAAACTTATAATTCAAAGGACTTGTTTTATTGAAAATTTTTTATATTTACAAACAATTATATATTCTAACGAAAGTTATTCTGACATAGATTCTGTTTCAACTTCATCTTCCATTTCATATCACGAGATAACGCACGACCCATCTTTGAATATTTATCTCATGTGCGTCTGACATAGACAGTCCGATACAAATAACATTACCTGCCGCCACGAGCGTTGACGGCGAACTGACAGAGCGCAGCAGCCGATTCTCCCCCCCGTCTCGCCGCGCGCATACCTCAGGGAGTGCACAGCACTAATGGTCACACTATAGTATAGATATATTCAGAAGATACTGATCAATAAAAATTCAAATACAAATTCACAGTTTGCTCTGATTCAAATAAATAAGTTGCAGATCTCTCAACTTGGGCAAATCGGCGTTGTATTTATGTATGTTTGTTTGTCCGAGGATAACTTTCGAAGCGTTTATCCGATCATTGTGAAATTTGGTATATAGGTAGGTAGTAATGACACAATATAGGTGTGACTAAGTGAGCTAAAAATGCGGGGGGTTATTGAGATATTAGGGTTCAAGACGGGGAAAAAAATCAAAATGGCACTATCCGACCAAGTGGTACGTCTAATAAAAGGTCTTTGTGGGTGCATTTCGACCCCGTTTTTATTTTTAGTTTAAACCTTGAAGTTTACAAATTATCTTATTAGCCATAATATAAAGAGAACTATGACAAAATTCACAGAGTCCACCAGTGACCCGGTATGCGTGTAGCTCTAATGACACGAATATAGGGAAAAGACAGAAATCCAGAATAGCTGCAATTTATACCCAAGAAAAATAACCAAATTACATGAACTCCCGTTACCTATAATTTGAATAAATGTAGGTCAAGTAAGTTGGTTACTTATTTCGTGGCACTATTTTTATAGTCAAAGATTAGGCGAGATCTCAGTTCGGGGCGAACCACTAGTTAACTTATTTATCTAAATACTTAAACTTCAACAATTGATAATACAATCTGAATTAGTCTGGTAAGTAGCACACGAGGTCAGTGACACCAGCTTATCAACTTCGTGATAAACTGTAAATGGGTTACGTCCTTGATACAATTAAAAATAATGTATTACGATATGATATCATTTATATACCCACGTAAAGAAAGAAAGAAGAAAGAAAATAGATTTATTTGCAGACATAACAAAACAAAGACATACACACCTGTGTTATTACTCTGAGCCGCTGATGAACAAACGTTCCCAGATAGCCTACTGCACCTACTGGAAAGACCGATTACATTGTAGCGGGGATAAAAGATTGATTAGCGTGCGAGCTAGTTTTGAGATTCTCTACAGGCTCGCACGCTCGCGCTAGCCGGAGAAGTGTTCACCCCTCCATGTGAACTTCAATTATGCCAAATCTCACATACCTCAATCGGGCAAGTGCGAGTCGGACTCGCGCACGAAGAGTTCCGTACCATCTATACTAATATTATAACGAGGAAAGATTTGTTTGTTTGTTGGTTTGTATTGAATAGGCTCCGAAACTACTGGACCGATTTAAAAAATTATTTCACTGTTGGGAAGCTACACTATCCCCAGGTGACAACGGCTACTTTTTACCCAACAGCGCAGAAGGAGGGTAATGTTTTTATTGAAAAACTACGCGTAACAAGCTGCGGATTTGTCAGCTAGTTATCTATAAAAACGGCAAAAAATCACGTTTATTGTATGAAAGCACCCCCGTAAATATTAATTTTATTTTAATTTAATTATTTATTTTTAACGTGAATAATATAACTTAATATTCTGTGAATATTTCAAGCGTCTACCTGTTGCCGTTATCAATATCGAATAAAAACGAGCAAAAAATTCATGTTTATTGTATAGGAGCCCCCCTTAAATATTTATTTTATTCTGTTTTTAGTATTTGTTGTTATAGCGGCAACAAAAATACATCATCTGTGAAAATTTCAACTGTCTTACTATCACGGTTCATGAGATACAGCCTGGTGACAGACGGGCATACAAACAAACAGCGGAGCCTCAGTAATAGGGTGCCGTTTTACCCTTTGGGTACGGAACCCTGAAAACCGTCGACGTCTCTACGATTTTGTGACATATCACTAAATCGTACTATTTTCTATCTGCCTGTGCTTGATTAATATTATGTATTTTAGGGCAAAAAAAAATGTAATTCTCCCAAAAAAATACTTTTTTATGTCCGTTTTCATGATACACAGTATCATGCAAGATCGGTCCACCCAGTTTGTCGTGAAAATCTATCAAACAGGCAGACAGAGCTACTTTCTAAGATAAGAATTAGTATGAAGTACGGACAGTATACAGAGTGACACTTTTTAAATAAATACAATCTATTCAGCTGTATAATAATGAAAACGTAACAAAAATACAGATAGACAGAATTATTGATCACTAGCTTACCAATCCACAGCTTCGCACGTGTAGGTTTTTAATAAAAACATTACCCTCCTTCTCCGCAGTTGGGTAAAAAGTAGCCTATGCCACCCTGAGATAGTGTAGCTTCCCAACAGTGAAAGAATTTTTAAATCGGTCCAGTAGTTTCGGAGCCTATTCAATACAAACAAACAAATCTTTCCTCTTTATAATATTACGAAGTTTTTTGTAGATATATTGTTCTTTAATATTGTAGAACATACTTTTGTTCTATCATCAATAGTTTCCGCAGCGCACTTTTTTTACACTTTGGGTTACGTAACTTTAAGTTTTAGTAAGGATCCCTAATCTTTTCTAGCAATAAATATGTCACTCAAGGTGATTGTAGCTTTCCAATGGTGAAAGAATTTTTGAAATCCGCACAGTAGTTTTTGAGTTTATTCATTACAAACATACACTCAAAAATACAAATCTTTCCTCTTTATAATATTAGTATAGATAGAGCTGACAGATGCAATATTTTCCTGCTTTGTAATAATGGTTTGCATGCATGGTCGAGCCACGTAATAATAGTAATTGAACTGATTGATACGCACTAGTATACGTGGAAACAGGAAATATACCGTTATGCCAAGTTAAACGGAATTTGCGATGGAAATGTAATCGTTTTTTTATTTTTTTAGGGTTCCGAAACAGAATGATAAAAACGGAACCCTAACACCAACCAAACACAGCAATCGAGTTCGGCCGTCAACGTCCGAGCATACTACCGATGACGGATTTGGTGCATTCGAGCCGATAGGCCTTACAGGTCTATAAGAACAATGTTCCTTAATACAATCCGTTGTCCAGGATGGCTCGTCAATATAATGATTTACCGAAAAATAGTAAAGAACTTGATGTCTTTAGTTCCAAACTGACCTAATTTGTTAAAACTATCAAAGACATTCTCCGTCTTAGTAAATATTATCACTCAGATGTTTAATTTAAATTGTTATATCACCAATTGTAATAAATAGGTTTATATGTTATTCGATTAGATATTTTAGTATATTATTTAATATATATAGGATATACATAGGATATATATAGAATATATAGATATTCTATCTGTTTCAACTTAACGTCTGCTTAATTTGTAAGTTATTTAAGCTGTACGCACATGTGTATAAGTTACAATCCCGATCAAAACAGCATTTTTGTAATCTTTAATTGTAAGTGATTGTAATGTGTTTTGTGCCTTTAGTAATAAATAAATAAATAAAATAAATAGATAGGGTGCGATTTTGCCAGTCTGTTTGTTTGTCTGTCAAAGCTAATTATCGCAGCAACAACGAAAGCTATCGACTCGAATTTGTAATTAGTAAAAATACTGGCACAACTATATTGTATGTAAACGATAATTATAACATTTTTATTTTGATTTCCAAAATCTCCCCACATCACCTTCGAACTCCGTAGAAAAAACTGCCCCTCAGTCTACCTTGGTGGGGACGTTTTTCCACATAAGTACTCTGGTAAATAAAAAAAAAAAAAAAAAGTAAAAAATATTTATTACCAAAAAAGAAACAATATTTAGTTAGTTTACATAATTGAGTGGTAGTAGACAAGCCAAGTAAAATATCGTTACAATAGAAGTTCAATGAGACCCAAACTAAGCGAAAAGCTTGTATGGGTGTGTTGTATGGGTGGTATGTCTTGGGTGTCATGAGAGCACTTACAAAATGGATTATACAATAGCTAACAGGGATGTGTTGCTTGTGATTGCATCTTTATCTTCAGCTAAAAACTAATCTAGTACATGTAAATAATAAATGTGAGATACTTTTACCGATAATCAAATAGATCAGACATAGTGGAAATTATGCTTGGAAGAGTGAGAGGGAGAGGAATATAAGTGTAATGTGAAGACATATGTGTGTGTGTGTGTGTGTGTGCGTGTGTGTGTGTGTGTGCGCGTGCGGGTGTGTGTGTATTATTATATCGTTTTTATAGTGTAAGAGTTTTATATAAGATTTTCTGTGTCATCGTATGATAAGGTCAACAGCCAGTTTTTAGTAATCCTTTTGAATGTGAATAGGTAATACCTCGGATTTACACTTGATAGACGCTTGACATGGAAGGACCACGTCAAGGCTAAGAGAGCAGAACTTGACATTCGATTCAAGAGCCTGTTCTGGTTGCTCGAACCACAATCCCGACTGTCTCTACTGAACAAGCGCCTGGTTTCCAACAGCATCCTTAAACCAGTGTGGACGTATGGGCTATAAATCTGGAGTACAACCAGCAAATCCAATCGTGCTATCATCCAACGCTGTCAGAACAAAATCTTGCATTCCATTGCTAATGCCTCATGGTTCACAACCAACAAGGAGATCCATGAGTATCCAGAAGTTCCTACAATTGACCAAGAAACGGGCTTAATAGGGAAAAGATACCTGGATCGCCTAAAAAGCCATGATAATCTGCTGGTAAGAGCGCTGGTGGAAAATCGTTCTGATACAAAGCGCCTGAAGAGAGTCCATGTCTTGGACAACCTGCTTGCTGCTTCTAAAGAAGGGAAGAAGGACTAATGTGCCTCGATCCCGAACGGCACAAATAAATCAACACATCCGTCTATAGTCCTCCAACTGATTGCGGATCACAATGAGAACAAATTTTTTTTATTTATTTTATTTTTATTTATTTGAGACAACAAACAATTATGCCTAAATATTACTAGACTTAATAATTACCTATTACAAGATGTCTTACAGTCATAACCAGCACCGTTGTCCACAGATTACGTTAGACAGATGGTGGGCATGAGTGTATACAAATACTTAAGTACAAAAAATATGAATATATGGATAAACCTATATTAAGCAGGCAAGCAAGTGCTTGGGTACCTACGTACCTACACAATACAGGTTCACATTTAGTAATGAGTAACTTAGTCGCTTTAAATTAAAATTAGACAATCAGACAGGATTGTCTAATTGATTGCTTTCTTAAACAAGGCGGGTTAGCTTGCAAAAAATTCAATTTCCAAGAAATGATCATTAAAATGATCGTTTTGATTTCTAAAGGAGCCAAACTTGTAGTAGTGCCTAAATTAACAAACCCCTTAGTGCTCGAGTCTCACTCGCACTTGACCGGTCTTGTTTTATAAGTTAAACGTCGGCACAGGCCCAGCAATCACTTGGTAATCACCAATGCAATGTCTATTAGGTATACTCGCTTTATCTCACAGGTTACATCAGACTAAGATAAAGATAACGATAACAAACGTTTATTTTGTTACCAATGTACACAGAAATTAAATGGACAAAAAACGAATCGGTCTACGTGGCATTGCATCGCGGCTCTCACCATGAGACATACGGAGGAAAAGTCCCATGAGCCTATTATAATTTCACTAGCACCTTACAAACCGGAACACACCATCGTTTATCCGTTCACTGTGCTCAACGTGTTACTGGTTTTAGGGTTTCATATTCAAACTGGGAACCCTTAATAGTTTCGCCACGTCGTCGTGTCCGTCTGTCTGTCTGTCTGTCCAGTTACAACAGTTTAGTTCTGTAGGTAAACCTAAAATTCGGCATGTTGTGAACACTTTTTTCAAAGGTACAAAGTGTCTTTTTTGTAATAGTCATGAGTCTTTCCCCCTTCCAGCTAAACTGCTATTCTTCTATACCTTAAAAGTATCCATAATAGTAGCATGTAGACTGCAATCACGAGATGTTAAATAAAAATAAAAAACCGGCCAAGCGCGAGCCGGACTCGCGAACGATGGGTTCCGTACCATTTATCTATAAAAACGGCAAAAAAACCATGTCTGTGGTATGGAACCCCTCCTTAATTATTAAGTTTATTTTAATTTAATTATTTATTATTAAAGTGAATATATAAACTTAATATTCTGTGAATATTTCAAGCGTCTACCTGAGGGCTTGGCCAAGTTACATTCGATTAGCGATGACGCTAGTCGATAAGTCCGAAAATATATGGGATTTGACACATGCTATGGAAATATCACGTGATATATCGACAACAAACCTAATGTAGAAATCGAATCGATTCGAAGCAAATGTAACTTGGCTATATGCCCTGTTGCCGTTATCAATATCGAGCAAAAACGAGCAAAAAAAAATCACGTTTGTTGTATGGGAGCCCCCTTAAACATTTATTTTATTCTGTTTTTAGTATTTGTTGTTATAGCGGCAACAGAGAAGCATCATCTGAGAAAATTTCAACTGAATAACTATCACGAATCACGATTCATGAGATACAGCCTGGTGGCAGATGGACAGACAGATAGACAGACAGACAGACAGCGAAGTCTTAGTAATAGGGTCCCGTTTTACCCTTTAGGTACGGAACCCTAAAAATACAAAGTTACCAAAATCAACTGGAAAATGAACTTTGTATACTGATGTAAGTACTGCTTGTAATAACTAAGATACAGCCGCACTGACTACGGAACTCTTCACTGCGTGATCCAACACGAGCTTAACCAATGTATTTCTTCATCCTGGAACCAACCAGCAACCTTTAAAAACCGGACTTAACTATAAAAATACTCTGCCTAGCCTAGTCATGTTGGAATTTCGTCTACCTCTATGTAGGAATTAGTTGCGCAAAACTTTTAGGTGCAGCATTGGATAAGCTTCTATTTAATTACTACCTCCGTGGCGCAGTGGGCGAATAGCCGGCTGAGACGGAGGAGGTAGCGGGTTCGATTCCCGCCGCGGAACAAATGTTTGCATGATCTACAGATATTTGTTACGGGTCTGGTTGTTTTTCTATATGATAAGTATGTATTTCCAAAAAAAAAGTATATATGTAAGTATTTTATCAGTTATCTGGTTCCCATAGTACAAGTTTTGCTTAGTTTGGGGCTAGATAGCGCTGTGTGAGATGTCCAGCAATATTTTATTTATTTATTTACATAATTACATCCTAAGTAGTATTCTGCAGGCAAGTAGATATGACCTACCTGCCCTAGTAGCATTACCGCCATAGAAACGTCTCGTCATCATCATTTCAGCCATATGATGTGCTGCTGAACTATTGTTGATGTGATGTCACGTACCTACAACCGTATCGCATTGTGCGTAGGCTGGTCGGGCGCTGTTGGGCCGTGATTAGGGCTTGCAATTCGGATATCCAAATATCCTTATTATTCGGATATTTGTGTGATTTTACTATCCGGATAGTGACGATCAATATATTCGGATAATTCGAATAAAACGAATAGTAAATTCATCAAAAAACCACGATTTGAACATGAAATTACTACATCAAAACCATAACTTCATAATTATGTGCAGTAAGTACATGTATCTAAAAAGTAATCTGAATTTAAAACACTGTTTATCCTTTATTTTTAATATTTGTCGCATTATAAAACATTCAGAAAGTCGCGACTGACAAGTTGCTTACTTATTGCTTGGTGACAGTTTGTGACAGAAAACGTAATCTATAGTATACCCATCGAGTTTCCTAAGTTATTGTCAAAAGTTATTTAAATTTTAATGGTGAATGTTGGAATAACTTAAACATTGTTTATAGCTACTTTAATAACAATTATTTTCGTTTTTACCGCTTTTCCTAAAATTATTCGAATTATCCGGATATACGAATAATAAAGTTTACTACTATCCGAATTATACGGATACCAAAATCTTACGGATAATGCAAGCCGTGATGTCACATCACTTCATTTTATAAACGCTCACGTTTGACCACGATCTCGCCTACTGGTAAGCGATGATGCACTCTACAGTGAAACACTCTTGCCTACAATCCTTTTCATTCTCGAATGGAAGTCCCCTAGGATAAAGTTATCAGAAAATACAAACTCAGGCAAGGCGTTCCATTCTTTAGCGGTGGAAGAGCACCGCTTTTCATCATTAAATAGATAAACTCGTTATTAGACTAAATCAAATACAAAGAACATCATCTTATATATTTATTATTATTAGACGACCTCCATGGTGCAGTGGGCGAACAGCCGGCTGAGACGCAGGAGGTAGCGGGGTTGATTCCCGCCCCGGAACAAATGTTTGCATAATCTACAGATATTTCTTCCGGGTGTTTCTCTATATGTTATAAGTATGTATTTACAAAAAAAAATGTATATAAGTATTATATCAGTTATCTGGTTCCCATAGTACAAGCTCTGCTTAGTTTGGGGCTAGATAGCGCTGTGTTAAGGTTGGGGGAAAAAGTCTTTTCGCATTAAAGTATGTATGAACTTGTAATAAAATTTCTTTGGCTATTTGTATCTGGCTGGTTTTGGTGTCATTCAAAGTTTAAATGATAATTCCAAATTCAAATTAGGAAAATGTGTGATTTTTATTTGTTTTTCGTACTGTAAAGATGAGTGAATCTAATGAAGAAATTCGATACATTTTAAAATTTTACTATAAAAAAGATAAAAATGCAACGCAAGCCGCGAAAAAAATTTGCGATGTTTATGGACCTAGTGGGGTGTCTGTGAGAGTAGCACTTTGGTTTAAGCGTTTTCAATCCGGAAATTTTGACGTCAAATATGCACGTCGCTCTGGTTTATTACGGATAAAATTGATGAAAAAGTGATTTTTGAAAAAGTGGAGCAAGATCGGCATATCAGTAGTTACGATGTAGCTGAAGAACTGCGAATTGACCCCAAAACAGTTTTGGCGCATTTGAAAAAAACTGGGTACACTAAAAAGCTCAATATTTGGGTACCCCACGAGCTCACTGAAAGAAACCTAATGAACTGTGTACTCATTTGTGATTCTTTATTACGACGTAATAAAACCAAACCATTTTTGAAGAAGCTGATAACTGGTGATGAAAAGTGGACCACGTACGACAAGAACGTGTGAAAAAGGTTGAGGTCAAAGGCTGGTCAAGCTTCACAGACTGTGGCGAAACCCGGGTTAACTCGCAACAAGGTGATGCTGTGTGTGTGGTGGGATTGGAAGGGCATTATTCATTATGAGCTGTTACCACCGGGCAGGACCATCGATTCTGATTTCTACTGCGAACAACTGATGAGATTAAAGCAAGAAGTTGAGAGAAAGCGGCCGGAATTAATCAACATAAGGGGTGTGGTTTTTATCATAATAACGCTAGACCTCACACATCTTTAGCCACTTAGCAAAAATTAACGAGAGTTTGGGTGGGAGGTGTTAATGCATCCGCCGTATAGTCCTGACCTTGCACCTTCAGATTTCCACCTGTTTCGGTCTCTTCAGAATTCTTTAGGTTAACATCACGAGAGGACTGCCAAAACTACTTGTCGCGGTATTTTGATCAGAAGCCCCAAAATTTATATAGCAATGGGATCATGTCCCTACCTACAAGATGGCAAAAAGTTATCGAACAAAATGGTACCTACATACTTTAGTTAAATGTAAACAAACTATATTAAAAAGAGTTTTGAATTTATCTTAAAAAATGCGAAGAAACTTTTTCCCCAACCTAATACATAAAACAAAGCCGGGTTAGTAATACCATTTATAACTCAATAACGACTAGACCGATTTTGATGATTTTTGATTTGTTTAATTTGTCTCCACCTCAAATAGCAGAATAACTATTAAAATATCGGAAAAATTTACGCAAAAACAAATATAAAGAAAGTTCATTTTCTCATACATAGATGCAGCTAATGATTGCCGATTGACTATTCTACCGGTGACGTACATTGGCAGCCCGCGTCAAAGTGGTACAAAGTTCGGCGAGTCAGCTATTTTTTATAAATTGATTTAGTACCGTGGGTGGTCTTATCGGTTAAAACAATCTCTACTATAAACCCACTGAATAAGATTTGTTATTTTGCAGAACGTGAATTTCCCGATGAAGATGACGACCCCGACCTGCTTCTGCCAGCAATCGCAGAAGACACTCCTCAGGTCCCCTACCAACCACCCAAGAGGGGGGACTATGAGCTACTGCAGCGCTCCCGGGAGTACTACGAGCTGATGGCTAAGCGAAGGACAGTGAGGCGCTTCAGCCAGGAGGCGATCCCACAGGAGGTGCTCGACAATATTATAAAAACTGCAGGTGAGACACAAAGACATACATACATTAGCGTGAAATTTTGCTATAATCTTTTTTAACACGAATAGATTTTCATTTGACCACAATCTCACCTGATGGTAAGCGATGATGTGGTCTTAGATGTATACATTCGTATATTAAAGATATCCGGATTGTAGTCTTCCGGAAAAACTGACTACTGTGAAGTGTTCCATACCTTAGCAGAACGTAAAACCAAAACGGATGTGGTATAATAACGTGGTATGGATGGTAGCCGTGCGTCTGCTTGTTCTTTGTTGAAAAGGAGATGGCGGGATCAGATTACGAGTATATAGTTCCTGGGCACATTCCCCAAAATGTGTGTGAACGTGTGTGATAGGTAATGTTAAATTTTTAAGCGTTACAAATAGATGAATGTTTAAACAGGAAGAAAGAACTGGAGGCAATCTGAAACTTCCTAAGCTCCGCATGCTATGCGTTGAGAAATCTGCGAGATGAAGTGACGGTTAACCAACTCAAATTAGTATATATTTTTTTATACTACTAAGGTAGCAAACTAGCATACAGCCCACCTGATGATAAGCGGTTACCGTAGCCTGTGGACGTTCGTAACACCAAATATATTACTCGCGCGTCACCGACCCTTTAAAACTTTCAAAACGCCCTTTTTGAAGAACGCCATATTGTAGTTCCTAGAGAAAACCTCGGAAGGGAGGCCATTCCACAAGCGAAGTGTTCACGGGAGGAAATTCCTCTGAAACCTCACGGTACGCGACCAGATCGTTTCCAAGGGTGTGGATGGATTCCCTGCCGATGGCGAGTGGTGCGATGATAAAACGAACCTGCTGGCACCATATCAAACAACTACTCAGAACACAACGCATTATACATAGGCTGCTATTTAAGAATCCGGAACTGGCCACTGCATAAATAATATTTAAAAAGAAATTATCACGTTTGAAAATGGAACTCTTTGGCTGTAGAATGCAGGTTATTTCGTCCGTCTGTCAATTGTTTTCATTGTGTGGCGCGATTTCAAAAATTGCGTGTCATTATCACAATGGATTTATCTCGAGAAAATTTTCGTGCGATGATTTTTTATGATTTTCGACGTGGTCTAACTCAACAGCAGTGTATCGATCAACTCGGTTCGACTTTTGGGGATAAAGCACCATCAAAGAGTACTGTGTATCACTGGTTTAGTGAGTTTAATCGTGGACGTCGTATGCTCACGGACGAAATTAAAGATGGTCGGCCTAAATCAGTTGTTGTGCCACAAAACATCGACGCAGTGCGTAAACTAATAATGCAAGATCATCTTGTGACATATCGAGAGATAGAGGCAATCTTGGGCATTAGTATGACGAGTATACATAAGATATTACACGAACACTTGGCTGCAAAAAAAGTTTGTTCGCGTTGGATACCGCACAACTTGACAATAGATCAAAAACAGGCTCGTGTCGATTGGTGCAAAAAAATGATAAAAAAATACAATCGTGGTGCATCAAAAGCTGTATATAATATCTACACAGGTGATGAATCCTGGATTTATGCATATGACCCCGAAACTAAGCAACAGTCAACAGTTTGGGTCTTCCAACATGAGCCGAACCCAACAAAAGTTGCTCGTGCGAAAAGCACTTTGAAGCAAATGGTCGCCTGTTTTTTTGGTATAGATGGACACGTGGCTACTGTACCCCTAGAAAATTGTAAATCTGTTAATTCAGAGTGGTACACGACCATTTGTTTGCCAGAAGTCTTTGCAGAAATCAGGAAGAATAATCCACAACGCAGAATCATTCTCCATCACGACAATGCAAGCTGTCACACTTCGGGTGAAACGACCCGATATTTGGAGGGTGAAACGGTGGAATTAACGGGTCATCCGCCATATAGCCCTGATTTGGCACCCAACGACTTCTTTTTATTCCCAACCGTGAAGAATAAATTACGTGGTCAACGATTTTCAACCCGAGAAGAAGCCGTTGAAGCATTCAAAAATCATGTTTTGGAGATACCGTCTTCCGATTGGAAAAAGTGCTATGAAAACTGGTTTCACCGAATGCAAAAGTGCATTGATCATCATGGCGAATATTTTGAAAAGCAATAAAACCATATTTAACAGTCAATGATAGTTATTTTATTTTATTCTGGATACATAAATAGCAGCCCTCGTACAAGACGTAGAACACACACAAGGAGGCAAATCTCTCCTGAGACTTAAGGGCTCAATACCGTTTGTGAGAATGGGATTATGCTCTGGTAGAGTCAAAGCTAAGATACAGTATTAAATTCTTGGGCGGTAGCAACAATAATAACATAAATAAAGCCTTTATAATGCAAAAACGTGCTATCCGCACCATTGTAAGAATACCAGAAAGGGAATCATGTAAGAGCATTTTGAGACACTAAACATTTTGACAATTCCCAGTTTGTACATATTGGTCACTGGAAGATATTATCAAGCACCCATACCGCTCCGAAACGACGGAGCAAAGATTGACCAGGCTCACAACAAGAAGGAATGATATTGGCACGCCCTTCTGTCCAAAACTGAATATACCCAAACATTGCGGTAGATATCAGGCAAGTCCATGATATCGGGCTGTTAAATTATTCAATGCGTTTCCAATTGTCATGAAGACATAGAAAGTCCTAATTTATTTACCTAAATCTAAATTTTAAAAAACTTTTACTATTCAATGCAGTTTTATGGAAAATGTCAATTTTATCAGTAAGTTTAATTTCAATGGTACCTATTATTATTATTGTTTTATATATTTTTTTATTATTGTATATTTTGTAGAAAAATGACATTGACATTACTGAATTTAATTTTGATTATGTAATTTGTGTTGTACGTGTAATATTAATTATTATTTTACTTACGTTTAATTGTTATATCTTGTTTATTTTTTCATACACGATTATTTAATTGTTATTTAAATAAATGAAATTAAATGTATTTTTCGTGCATGTGACCCTATATAATCAATAAAACTAAAAAAATATATACTCGTATATCTAGGTACTACACTAATAAAACATTGATCATTAGCAGTATGTAATATTTTTTGCACATTTTTTATCATTGGTTGCTATCGTGTGTGATTTAATTTGATAATAAACTTTACTGATAACATTGCATTTCCTAAACAAACTACTAGTACTTGGTTGGTGTGTTGGAAATTATGCATTTTTATATCAACCATTATGGCCCCTATAAACCTTTTTAGATTTTTAACTTTGGTTTTTATTTTCTAAATAACGTTATAAACTGAACACTTAATTGAAATTTTAGAATTTATAAAAAAAAATGTTTATTCAACTGACGACACAAGCACAATAACAAATTACAATAACAAGTTGAATATTTGAACAGCACTCATTCCATACTAAAAAACATACAGAAAGCAGTGTCTCTTACGTCTTTCCATTCACCAGCAGCGGTAATGTTCGCAATATTCCCATCATCAGTGTTTATGATTTCGAGTTTTTGAGGGAATAAGCCTCTATGAACCAACTTTGCAAACCTCTGAACATCTTCTATAGACCTCTTCAATGTACATTCAGGAATGGTACCATCACAGAAGTTGATTTGTAGTACCCTAGGAGCATCGCTAGAAAACATAATAAAAGATCCTCGAGGTCTTTTACTCCCTAGATAGTTCAAAGACATGCCCCATCGGTAGTCGTCAAAATTACAAAAATGGTAACTCCTGTTCTTTATTACCTGCCAAATGGTTCGATTGAAAGCAAATCCAATGTTCGGAAGATGTGGATTCCAACGTTCAATCACCACTTTGGCATTACTGATGTGGAATTGCGACAATACCGGAGCGCGAGCTCCCAAATTTATTATTTCGCATTTAGGACAGTTCGCTGGCATCAAAGTCCCCAAAACTTTCATCATAAAAAGAAAATCATTCAAAACGTACTGGTTCTCTTCTAGGAATACAATGACCTTATCGTGATGTTTCGTCACCTCTAACTGATCGAAGACAAAATTCACATGCCACCACCAAAAGTGTTTCTGCTGAACCAGCTGGTAGTTTCTAAGACATGCTTTCATATCTGTGCAGAGGTCGGTACAGTTGAAATCTCCCGAGCAGAACTTGGGATCGTTGCCTGGAAACATCTTTGGATACAGTTGACTGCTGTATGGATAATAGATTTGCATGTATTTCGCAAAACTTACTCCTTGGATGATCGTATTGACGCTGGTGTCGTAATAGTCATGACAAAATATGAGCATTGAATTAGATATGCCAATCACCTTCTTCAAAGACGCGATAAGAACCTTTAAGAATGCAAGGTTATCGTGGACTTGGATAACTAAAATGAAAGTGTTAGGTCTCATTGGTCCGAATTTGTCCTGGTTGAAGATTTGTTGTTCTTTATTTATTGTCGTTACTCTGTTCTTCGTGTAGATGATGTTATCAATGAATTGAAGAGTGGCTTCAGTGTAATCATCATATAAACTATCATCAGTTTCTTCACCATAATCGTGTTTGCGCATTTTGGTCAGGAAAGAGATCTTCATGGCAATAGAAAACACCAACATGGTGATGCCTAATGATACAAGGAACGCACTAACTCCTACAAACATATGCTTAAGTATACTAGTTGTAATATTCATAATTATGATTTTATACAAATTTTCACGGGCAATACAAACAAAAATTTTCTATGTACATAAGTATTTACAAAATCATATTTCTATTACACACACAATTACACCCCTAGATACATGATTTGACGTGATTACAAAATTGTGACAATACTACAGAAAACCGAATACTTGACACATTGCTAAAGATAAAAGAGTTTTTAAACTCTATAACTCGTTATAACGTCAAACTATGTCAGACCTAAATGACAGTTCAGTTGGTGTTGCAAAAATGCTGAAAATACCAAACTAACTTAGGCCGTTCATACACACAAGCATTGAAAAAAAGTTATAATGCATTAAATGTATTAGAGGTCTACCCGAATCTCATGGCATAAAAAAATTATAATAAATTGTGATTTTCATATGGCAATCAAATTATGAGATCTCTCAACCGCTGCTGAGATTTATGATTTCTTCTTGTTATTTAGTTGTTTTTATGAAAATGTCGAAAAAGCCACTTCGATCTCAAGCGAGAAATATTGTTTTCAATGTGTATCGCAACATAAGCAAAGAAGAAGGCGTAAATCAAACTCAATCTTTGATTTTAAAGCGCGTCGTAGAGTTGACTGGTAAGTAGGATTGAGTTGTTTTGATACTTTTAGTTTATTTTATATATTTCTTACTTAATTGTAGCTTCTTTAAAGGGGTTTCCAGTACTACTATACGACGAATCGTAGGTGAGGGCACATCGAATGATGGTGTATTTTCCACGCCTGGTAAAAAGCCGAGAGGGGGGAAGAAGAAAATCAACTTGGACAGCTTCGATTTAGAGTTTATTAGGAATAAAGTAAAATAATTCTACACAGTTCGGAAGGAAATTCCAACAGTAATGAAACTGTTACAAATTCTTTGACAAGATATTGATTTCAACGGAGGGAAAGAATCTTTGAGGTAAGAAAAATATAAAGTAATAATCCCTCTCACTCTCACTCGTAAGAGTAGGCCTGTGCCCTGCAGTGGGACGTATATAGACTGATGATGATAATGATGAATGACTAAGCTATCGTTTGAGTAACATGATATATGTTATTATTATTACAGACTTATACTTAAGGAGATTGGTTTTGAATATGTTAAATGCCAATCAAAAAGAACCATTTTGATGGAGAGAGATGACATCAAACTAAGATACAAGTTTTTGAAGCGTATGAAGGAAAACCGCGAAGCTGAAGAGCATAATAAATTGGATGTGATTTATTTAAATGAGACTTACATTCACGGTTCATGTTCTGTAAACAAGTGCTGGCAAAGCAAAAATATTGCAGGTCCATCTAAAAGTATTTCACTTGGAGCGAGGTGGATCATTGTAAACGCTGGTGGAGAAAATGGCTTTGTACCAAATTGTTGTTTGGTGTACAGGTCAACAAGTGTATCTTCTGACTACCACCACGACATGAATAAGGACAATTTTACAAAATGGGTGACAGAGAAGCTTATTCCAAATCTGACAAGACCTTCACTAATTGTTATGGATAATGCTAGTTATCATTCCGTACGGATGATCAAACCACCCACACAAGCCGATAGATACGAGTATTAAACTGATTATGTACATTTTATGTTGCAGGTCTCAGAAGAGTCACTGTGTCTAGAATTTAAAAAAGAAGGAGCTGTAAATAGAGGTGTGTGGTGCACTCCAGGGAAAAAACGCAAAAGCCGGCCCAATATAATATTTCTGGACAATTTTGACAAATGTACCATACGTAGCAAAATTCGTCAATTTTATACCGTTCGAAAAGAGGTACTGACTCTAAGGAAGCTGCATAGAGTACTAAAAAAAGGCATACATTTTGGTGGTGGAATTTTTAGTCTGAAAGAATGTGAACATTTGAAACATGTTGAAGAAATATATTGGGAACAAGACCATTTGATGGACAGTTTACAAGAATTTATCATAAATATAACAGAATCAAAATCCGAAGATGAAACAGATGAATCCGAGAGTGAATGATCCAAAGCTAGCTCAGACATAAGCAGCATTGAATACTTAGATTCAGACTTTGATTATGTTACTGATTAAATTATTATCAATAATTGTCAATTTTTACTGTATATTAAGATAATGTTAATAAAATTATAAAATGTCTCCATGTTTTATTTTATAAGTCTGGGTATGCAGTCCAGTGCACCTCATCAGTAGGTACTAGAAGAATAGAAAGGCCATGCTCCATGGAAGCACGTTAGACTTACAACATAGCTAGCCACTATCCTGTATAAATAATGTTGATTAAAGCCAGCACTTTAACCTCAGTAGAATCATGCATGTCCATTATTTTTGGCTCATCACATAACACCTGTGCTGTGCTATGGTAGCCAATTTTAATAGCAATTACCTACTGATGACTACAGTTGGTGTCTACGAATGATGTCTGTCTACCAAGTATCAAAAACTTTTAGTCGTACTAGCGATGACAGAGCAGTGTTGTCAACGCAACAAAAGTATTATATTGGCACACGCGCGATCTCAATTTCTACGACTCTTCTCTTATTGAACAAACTATACATTATGATGATCTTTGGCGTAAATGTCGATTACTTGAAGTAGTGAAACAAAACACGTCTGCGCCCTTATATGAGATAGATGAAGTTTTAAAATTGCACGGTCATGAAGTTTTAAGGCTGCCACCTTATCATTGCACCTTGAATCCTATAGAAATGATTTGGGGTATAATGAAGCAAAAAGTTGCTGATAAAAATGTAAATAGGCCTGCAAGTGACATTAAATTATTAACAGAAGAAGCATTCTCACAAATTGATGCATAGGAATGGCGAAAATGTTGTGAACATGTAAAGAAAATTGAAAACGATTTCATCAAGCAAGATAGAATAATTGAAAGGCTGGAAGAGCGATTTATAATAAATACCTCTTTATCTTCATCATCTGATGATGAACAAGAAATGAAGTGGAGTTTTTGGAATCATTTTCTAGTTCTGAATGAGGTGTTAAGTTTTATTATGATTTAAATGATATATAATAAACTAGTACATAAAGTAATGTACCTACGATTGATTTATTTTTCATGACATTTTTTCCTATGAAGAACCCGATGTATAACAATATTCTTCATAAAAATACCTTATATACTTTATTTTCATTAATACTAGACATAAATAAAAATTAAACAGTATCAAGATCGTTTAATCCAATTTTCCCAGTATTGCACGCAACAAATTTTTGTTTCTCCATTTGTCATGAGATTTCGGTAGACCTATACTAATGTACATACTCTTGGTAGGTTCAGAAATCAAAGTTAGGCCAATTTTACATACTAGTTTATCAAAAAAATGTTGCTTAGGCCATTCTTGCGCTCGCGGCTTCCAATAGTCGATCTATATTTTTTTATAGCCGTGTTTACCAAAGAGATTGGACAGAAAATATTATTATATGGACATCGCATACATATTTTAAACCAAACTAATTTATTCCATATGAATTTATAGTCTATTTCACTGTTGTGGTTGATTTGTGTTGTGCTTATGCGCAGCTAATGTGGGTATTTTCATTTCATGCAAGTAAAGCCTTGCTTACCAATGCTAGTTTCAATATATAAAAATAGATTTCAATAAGAATATTACCTATAGAGTTGGAATAAACCCATAAAAATAAAAGTTTTTTTGAGTCCTACCAGTGTCTAATTACCAGTAATAGTTCTGGTTACAATATTTTTTTTAAATGTAAGCACTTTTATCACAATCCTAATAATTATTAATCCTCTTTGTTTTGCACAGGAACTGCTCCTTCAGGAGCTCATACAGAACCCTGGACCTTCGTGGTAGTCAAAGACAAAGAAACCAAAGAAGCCATTAGACACATCGTGGAAGAAGAAGAAGAGCTGAACTACACCATGAGGATGTCCAGACAATGGGTGACAGACCTGAAACCCTTTGCTACAAAACCAGTAAAGCCTTATCTGACTGATGCTCCTGTTCTACTCCTGGTATTCAGGCAGACGCACTCATGGAGACCAGACGGGAAGAAGAGGATGCATTACTATAGTGAGATTTCTACGGCGATTGCGGCAGGCATATTGCTGGCAGCTATTCAGGTAGATATAACTTCCACCACTGAGATCGTCGTTTTCATCATCATTTTAGTTAGCCATTTCTACGATATCTGTTTTTTAAACGCATCCCTCCACTTTGGTAAGGTATTATAACCGTTACCGGGTTTAAGCCCACTACCTCTGGATTGGAAGACGGACTTTGCCATCACTGCTCTCTATACATTAAAGTTGAATAGTTTGGTTAGTAAACGGTCATGTACCTATACAGATTCGTTTATTTCTTGCCAGGCGTGATTGATGCTATGTAGTAAATATGGTATTTACAGACAAGGTCTTTACGTTTGAGTTTAGATCTGGCTTACTGGCCAACAGTATTCATTTATTTCACATCCAACAGACATGAATCCACATGTGGATTCAGTTGTCAGGAGCAACGAGTCCTACGATACGAGTTCAGCACTAAATAGGAAATACTTTTCTTATGAATAGGCCTACGTGCAGTAAGAAAAACTGTTGTCCCTTAATGGGAATCGATTCCACAACTTTTGTCTCTCTACCTTCTGGTAAACTAAAGATCATAACTCACTATAACAGCACCGCTTTGGCACAGTCATGTATCCCTACCAGTGAGGATATTCTGGTAGGGACAGGTGGAACAGACGCAAATAACTTTCCATTCTAGTTTAGGGTTTTAAATTGTCTTCATTAACGTATGTTTAATAATGACAAAACATAATAGTTTGGAGGAGGATAGTTTGATCATTGTTTACGTTTCTTCCAGTATTGCGGCCTAGTAGCTCTGACGTCTACTCCTCTGAACTGCAACGCGCGTCTCCGTGACCTCATGGCACGGCCTGCCACGGAACGTCTGGAGCTTCTCCTCCCAGTCGGTAGACCTCACGAGGACTGCACCGTCCCTGATCTCCAGAGGAAAGCACTGGACGAGATTATGGTTATGGCGTGATAAGCTAACTAGAACGAAGTTGGATCTGAAAATTATGTTATATTGTGTACATCTAGTGGGAAAACAGAATGAATAGTAAGAAATAAAGCAAACAATCGCCAGTTGTTCCTTGAGTCACTCCAGGGTATAGTAGTTTTACATCTTGTCACCCTTGGGGAAACTAAATTTTAGAGAAAAAAAGAAGTACATACTAAGTTTTATTTTAGATTTTTTTACTTACTTATGATAAACCTAGATAAGTTCCTACCCTATGCTAAGCTATGTATAAAAGCTTCAATATTTAAAATATACTTTTATTTCAAAAACATCAATAAAACAAAAAAAAATATTTCAAATATTGGATTTTCAAAAGACGCCGAACGAGTAAGTCGATATGTTACTAAAAATTTTGCTTTCATAGACAAAAAAAACATTTGGACAAGCTGTAAAAGACGCACAAATAAGTGAGTGACTGGCACTAGAATTTGGTGTTTGTGGGTCGGTTGATCAGCAGCGACGACGGCGACAACGGCGGCAGCTGCGGGGATGGCGGCGGTGGCTGCGTCAGCAGACAACTGCTGCGGCGGCGCTGTAAGACAAACCATTCGTTTGTTTGCTTTTTTTCCTATTGGAGCGTGTTGTGTAGCTAGCCAACAAGTAGTAGTATAAACAGTTTCATCACTAGCTGGGTAAAGAAGGCGATATAGAACGAGATTTTAGATGAAGTGGGGCTTTGTTTATTACTTTATGTGCAGTAGGTATGCAGGGTTCTTTATTCACACGAGCCACGTGTCACAGTCACAAAACGCCGCGGCGTTTTGTGGTGTTTTTTTTCTTCAAGATGTGGCTTTTTTTAGCGGAAGCGCGCGTCAGTTTTGCGATTTTTTTTTCTGTTAAAGTTTATTATTGGATTAACGATATTAGAATTTGTTTTAAACCGAAAATAATAAACATTCATCTCGTTCTACATCGGTTGCCTTCTATACCCAGCTAGTGATGAAACTTAGATATTCCAGGAAATTGACTCAATAATAATAAGACCAATGAGGATTTGACTGTCCGGGAATTAGGCTAGACGTTATCAGACTTAACAATAATTAGACAAATGGGGATTTGACAGACTAGATCATGCGGTACCCTAGTCCGACCAAATGTTCCTGTAATTACTGGCACATAGGCATAACAGCTAAGTCCTATAGTATGGCAACGTATCCACATAGAGATCAAGACACATAATACCTTGTTTTGAATATATGTGGATATCCATGGGCTGCAGTAGCCACTTAACATCTGGTGGACTGCATGCTCGTTTTGAATTCTATGTAGATATCCATGGGCTGCAGTAGCCACATAACATCTGGTGGACTGCATGCTCGTTTGCCATCTAAGTAGTATAAAAAAATGGCAAATAATGTGAGGAAAAGGGGAGGAACATCATGATAGTTTCAAAAGTAGTAGGTACCATAGAGGCTAAGTTTACATAATCGGTACTATGAACATAATGATAGACAATGAGCAAAATCGAAAATGATGATGATACGAATCATACGAACAGAGTTTCCACGTGGTGATTGACGGCATTGGCCTCTTGGTGCGCCCACGCGGAACGGAAAGCAAACTATGTGGTTGGGTGCTCGCATTAACAGTTTTTTAGCTTTTACCATTGTAAAAGGATAAAAAAATTACTAAGTATATACTCAGTTCAATTCACGAATTCATTTAATACAGTTTGGTTTCATCAGGTGGTTGGTGATACAGTTTGAGTTACAGTGTGATCAGCGTGTATCGCACATTATCTGTATTGGTTCATCGCATGCAATTTTCATCAGAGTTCTATTTAGAAAAATTCAACTTGTTGAGATGAAGTTAGAAAAGGAACACTACCTTACGCCATAGATTAGTAAGAGTAGTTGACAGATCGTCTAGTTATATGTAAAAGGTTTTTAGATTTAAAACCTTCTCATGGTCGGCTTAACCAAATAGTTCGGAAAATAAATACTTTTTGGTTTCACTATGATGACCCGAACGCGCAGACGACATTTCCGGACGGTTTGCGATTTTCTTTAATTGGCGCTGTTATAATTTACTAGTTGACCCGCCGAACTTCTTACCGCCTTGACATGCATATGACGCGGGCTGCCAATATACGTCACCCTGGTAGAATTCTCAATTGTTGTCCCCGGCCTTCCTGGTCTTTTTGCGTGAATTTTTCTGATATTTTATTAGATAATCTGCTATTTGGGGCGGAGACAAATCCAAGAAATGAAAGATCATCAAAATCATTCCAGCCTTTCTTGAGTTATAAATGATGTAACTAACCCGATTTTTTATATTATAATATATATTTACAACCATATATAACCATATACAAAATTACGTTAAGCTGTCCTTTGCGCTTTGTTATTCCATGTCAGATGCGTTTTTGTTATACCACGTTTTATAGTGACTAGTATTCTCTTTAACGTTTTATGTCACGTCACACGGGAACGCGCTCGAACGGGATAAAAAGTATCCTATGTCTGTCTCCTGGTTCTAAGTTACCAGTTCAAGGTCCAGAGGGTGCTCCAGGTCCAGAGGGTGTTCCAGGTCCAGGGGGTGTTCCAGGTCCAGGGGGTGTTCCAGGTCCAGGGGATGTTCCAGGTCCAGGGGGTGTTCCAGGTCCAGGGAGTGTTCCAGGTCCAGGGGGTGTTCCAGGTTCAGGGGGTGTTCCAGGTCCAGGGGGAGTTCCAGGTCCAGGGGGTGTTCCAGGTCCAGGGGGTGTTCCAGGTCCAGGGGGCGTTCCAGGTCCAGGGGGTGTTCCAGGTCCAGGGGGTGTTCCAGGTCCAGGGGGTGTTCCAGGTCCAGGGGGTGTTCCAGGTCCAGGGGGTGTTCCAGGTCCAGGGGGTGTTCCAGGTCCAGGGGGTGTTCCAGGTCCAGGGGGTGTTCCAGGTCCAGGGGGCATCCAGGTCCAGGGGGCATCCAGATCCAGGCGACATAAGGCATGCTTACTGGAAATGGCCTTCTTGCGTGACGAATGCTGTCTTATATTTATCTTGAATTTTCAATGGAATGGACCAAAATGCTGAATTTATATCAAATGTAATACTTACAGTTTACAGTCTTCACTATCATGTCTTCAATCAAGGGGAATGACTGTGATTGAGGGACAACAATTTTATTCAATTCCCGGAAATCTATACACAGTCTTGATCTTTTCCCATCTTCTTATATGCCAGGGTAACCGGAGCAGCAAAAGGGCTATATGATTCCTCAATTAAATTGTTCTTCAATAGTTTTGATATTTAAATCCAAGAGCATAAATCTGATCGGCGACCAACCCTTGTTTTCAAATATTTCACAGAAGTTTTTTTCCCATTTAATCCACCCTGATTCTACTGTAAATTTTATTAACATACAACTGTACCAAACCACTTAATATATTCAGTACCGGATTCAGTAGTGAAGAAGCGAGCAACCGTATTCCGCGTGTCCAACGAGGTCATTTTCCATCCTCGCTCATGGTATGGTTGGGAGTTTCTCATTGGGGCTAAACAGAGGTACATTTTTGTGAGAAAGGTGTAAAAACGAATACAGTTGTGTATCAAAATACAGTCCTGACGAACCTTGTGGAACCTGTTTCTCATACCATGTTCAATAACAGGCACTGGGTATTCCAACAAGATTCGGCGCCAGCTCATAGAGCGAAGAGCACACAAGACTGCCTGGCGGCGCGTGAAATCGACGTCATCCGGCGCGAAGACTGGCCCTCCTCCAGTCCAGATTTGAATCCGTTAGATTACAAGATATGGCAACACTTGGAGGAAAAGGCGTGCTCAAAGCCTCATCCCAATTTGGAGTCACTCAAGACATCCTTGATTAAGGCAGCCGCCGATATTGACATGGACCTCGTTCGTGCTGCGATAGACGACTGGCCGCGCAGATTGAAGGCCTGTATTCAAAATCACGGAGGTCATTTGAATAAAATTTAGTGTACTAAGAATCTAGGTTTTGTTAAGTTCATTTTGGTATATAAATGGTTAGATAATGAATAAACTTGTTTCATTTATTTTATATTAAAAATGTGACAGAATTTATGACCTGACTAGGTATATAAGTGTTCTATCAATTATCTGGTTCCTATAGTACAAGCTATGCTTGTGGCTTGATAGCACTGTGCGAAATGTCCAACATTGTTTATTTATTTAAACTAGTTGAATGGCCACATTTTGGCAGAAGCCAGTAAAAAGTTATGTAGTCTTCTTATTTTAATAGTGTTATCCGACACTTACGGGAAATCCTAATATTTGTAAAACCATCTCTAAAACTTTCGAGCCGGACGAGACTTGAACCCGAAACCTTCCTCTTGGATTCCTCTCCTCCTCGAGTATGCACTGTCAATTGTGCTACGGGCACTTGTCACGTCAGGGTCGAATATTAGCGAGATGATTTAGTTTACAACTCGAAAGATCATCTCGCTAGGGACGACCTGACCCGACAACAGGAGACCGATAGTGACTGGCTCATATACGCGTAATATGCCACGGCTTAGCTCACTAAAAGTGGCACCTTGATTACCATCTGTACAACACGACTGGCACAGCAACATTAATAAGTATTGATTTAACACGACAAAGGTACTTGTCCGATCTTCTTTGTAAATAGTGATCGTTGCTAAGGAGGTCACTAAAAAAATATTAAAATACATATTAGGGATAGGTAAGAGCTTCTTGTGAAAAAGTTCGTCCGGGGATTTAGGTACATGGTTACACATAAAGCTAAGCTGACTTCATAGTGTACGGTAAGCCGTGCGTACTAATCATCTGCCGTCAAACAGTTATGCTTGCATTATTGTCTTTCAGTTTAGGTTATTGGTGAAATTACAGGAATATGAACTTTTCACTTGCTTATCGCAGGATGACAGACACACTTAAGGGGACACCGGAGGGACAATCGCCCATACAACACGTATTTACTACCAAGATCATTTCTAATTGGAGCATATTTCTACCTTAATAAGGTATTATTTTAATTTGAATAGTATTTATTTAGGTTCACAACCATATATTGGATTAAAATACTTACCTAAAATGAAATAGAAGCGTATCGCATTCTGCATGTTTTTACGTCATAAAAGACTTATTTTCAACCTAATTGTTTCGTATTAAAAACAACAACATCATACGTATCCTAGTCATGGGAACATAGATTATATCGTCTAGTTACACAATAACAACACAATGAGAAAATTACAACAAGTTTTCTGTCATCATTTTTGGTATTACGGAACACGGTCAAAATCTAATCAAATTTAGGATCGTTCTATTGCTATCACTGTCGCTCTGCGTGGCCAAACTTCGTCACTAAACAGGGATAGCGATATTCAGGCCGAAGTTTTTGACGCGGCCGAATTGAAGTTGCGCTTAGGGTTCGCCGGCGCGTTAAGCCTGTGAGATAATCCCATTGTTGTAGGCCATTGGTGGCCAAGACGTAGACTCACTTTACGAAGTACTTTAGGTAGTACATTGATAAACAAGGGGCGAGTATAACAAATAAAGTATTATCACGAATGCGAGGAAATTAAAACAGACGTTAAAACAGTTTCTTGATAAAAATATAATTTCCGTTTCCGTTATCCATTTTTTTCACTACCATAGCTGCTACCGTGTTAAGCCAATACACTGTATCTTAAGTTACAGTGGTTTGCCTTAACAGGGCTCATTCGTTTTCTTTTGATCTGTTCTATACCACTGTAAATAATTTTTTTCGTTTATTGTTACCTACACTGAGAAAATACGATTTAGAAAACACTGTATTCACGAAATCTTTAAGGTTCAACATGCCAAAACACGGTAATTAAATATAACGTGTATTGCCAAAACAAATTGACGCGCGAAAAAGATACAGTGTTCAAAAATCCAAACTATCAAGACCCGCACGCCGCGATTCCTATCTGCAGTGCGCGTCTGGCGGGAAGGTCAACTAATAGTGGCTATGCACCCGTATGACACGGGCGGTATGCGGGGTGCGCGGGCTGGAAGAAAAGTCAAGGACATAAGCGCGTGCGACAGTTTCGATTAGTTTACGCTAATGAGAGGTTTATTTGACTGATCTCTTGTGACTGATTGTAAACTGATCTCTTGTCTAATACCTACCTTCTTGTGTGTGATTATAGGTATTTATTAATAATTATACTAAACATTTTAAACAAATTGTATTTTTCGTTCTGCTGCCCTACTAACTTCTATATTTATACAACTTTAGGGTTGTTTAATATGTAGACATGAAATACAGTATAATACTGTATTATACAATAGATAACTTTATGTTGAAAAGGCAAAACACTAATATCACGTACAGTGTTTTGCCATAACAATAGCATCATTGCCAGAGGACTATCATGGTAAAACACTTTTTTGACGATATTACATAATTTATTTTAAATATTGCATTAAAAGTCATATGAACGGGTAGATAATTGCAATACCTTGAAAATAATACCAAACACTACATACTTTAGTAATGAAATGAAAGAGCAATCGAATAAAAATCAAAAAAAGTTTATTTGCGCGTTTACTCAAGTGTCACTTTTATAATTTACAGTGTATAACTTACAGTATTGGCTTTACGCGGTAGGCAGCTATAGTCTATGGCCTCTTTTATTTAATAGAAACAAGGATTTGTCATGGAGCTTGTATTTCATTACGGCATTTATAAATGGCTGCATTCCAAATCACGCTAAAATCGATATATTCGCGCTAACAAGCGCTCCGAGTCACCGTGAGCGCGACAACGATGTCCCGTAAATCGTTAGGTATAGATGACGACATTACATCCGCCTTTTTGCGCTAGCAACATCCATGCTTCAAACCGATATCACCGTAAGAGTGACGTGACAGCTGGTTGGTTGGTCACTTGTGAGTAATAGTGTTCTGTGGTTGGTTGGTTTTAATGTTGTTATGTAAATAAAAGAATACTGACTTGCAGCGCATTCTTGAGCATTCCGAATCCTCGACAGCACTCAACTGTCATTAGCGCAATAACTGAATCGGTACGCAAAGAAACTACGTAACCGCTAGCAGCGATTATGTCGTGATTCGGAATGCAGGGAATGTACCGCTATTTTTAATAGAAATAAGTATATGTCATGGCGGCTATATTTCATTTTAGTATTTATTGAATGCAATGAGCCTCATTCTATTTTAAATTGGCCTACGCCCCCAGGGGCGTAAATCGCATTTACGCATTGTTTGACTAAACTAAAAAGTTTAATCACGGGAAGAACCCTTTAAAAGTAGACCGTGGAGAAAGAGTATCTCACGTGTTCTCAGGGGGAGCGTCTTTATGGACAGCATCAGAGAGTTTCCTTGAAGCGCACTTCTTGAGGCGCGCGTGTGATGTATTACTGCGCGGGTGGACCGCCCGAAGACGCCTGAGGAAAACGCAAAGCAACACTTCTACAGATAGAACTGCTAAACTAGTAAGGGATAAAATTCTATAACTTAGTGGTAGGCAGTGTACTTCTCCTTAGGTATAGAATGCTGTATTTATTTAGAGTACCTAAGTGCTACCATCTAATTTTACCTCATGCTCCATGCCGCTGCCAAAGCCGAACGTCTGAGAAACTACACAAAATATATTTAAAGTACAATAGCTATGCTCATTACAACTTGGCAACCCTGAAGTAAACAATGAATGGTGGCCTACTTGGGACATGTCTACGTCATATAAATAAATAATGCCGGATATTTCATACATCGCTATCTAGCCCGAAACTAAGCCAAGCTGATGTATGTACATATTTATGATTCTTGTACACGCACCTACCTTTAAAATCATCTCTCTCTCTAGCCTCAAAGGTTTGCTGCAAGAAAACTCTTCTTAGAGTTAAGCTCGCCTCTGTACATGTCCCCTATTTCTGTACTTTATTAGTGTATTTTCTTGTGTAAAATAAAGAATAAAAAATAAAAAAACACCGAGACCTCCAGTTCCAAAAAATATCTCTATATCGAATAAACATTTGTTGCATGACGGGAATCGAACCCGCAACCACCGGCGTCTCAGCCGGCTATTCGCCCACTGAGCTAAGGTGGTCGTCTTTCTCTCCGGACTCGACCTGAATCTCTAGCAATAATCTTCTGTTTTTTTACCAGAAAACGGTAAAGCCAAAAGGAAGGGTACAGAGACGTCGCCGTCGCAGTTGCCGTCGCAGTTGCCGCCGCCGCCGCCGTCGCCGCCGCCGCTGCTAACACTATTGAAATAAATTGCAGTGTTTGTTTATGATATACCTAGTCAGGTCATAAATTCTGTCACATGTTTAATATAAAATAATTGAAACAAGTTTATTCATTATGTAACCATTTATATACCAAAATGAACTTAACAAAACATAGATTCTTATGACACTAAAGTTTATTCAAAATGAACTCCGTGATTTTGAATACCGGCCTTCAATCTGCGCGGCCAGTCGTCTATCGCAGCACGAACGAGGTCCATGTCAATATCGACGGCTGCCTTAATCAAGGATGTCTTGAGTGACTCCAAATTGGGATGAGGCTTTGAGCACGCCTTTTCCTCCAAGTGTTGTCATATCTTGTAATCTAACGGATTCAAATCTGGACTGGAGGAGGGCCAGTCTTCGTGCCGGATGAAGTCGATTTCACGCGCCGCCAGCCAGTCTTGTGTGCTCTTCGCTCTATGAGCAGGCGCCGAATCTTGTTGGAATACCCAGTGCCTGTTATTGAACATGGTATGAGAAACAGGTTCCACAAGGTTCGTAAGGACTGTATACACAACTGCATTCGTTTTTACACCTTTCTCACAAAAATGTACCTCTGTTTAGCCCCAATGAGAAACTCCCAACCATACCATGAGCGAGGATGGAAAATTACCTCGTTGGACACGCGGAATACGGTTGCTCGCTTCTTCACTACTGTGTGCGTACACCTTATCATTTTGTTTGTTGTAGCTCTCTTCTACGGTAAAAAATTTTTCATCCGAAAAAAAAATTTCCCGATATTTTTTTCCCCCGTACCGCTTCAACAAAGCGCGGCATCTCTTCAGTCTCAGATCCATTAGACAAGCATTCAAACGATGTCCTGTTTTTCTTCGATATGCCCGAAGCCCTAAGTCTTCATTTAACACCCTTTTCACCGTGGTTCTGCTTAACCCCATCTGAAGGGCCAACAGTTTCTGCTTACGTTTGGGATTTCTTTGAATTCGCGCCTTCACAGCTTTTATCACTGCTGGAGTCCTAACAGACCGAGGGCGACCACTTCTTGACCTGTCATCTACACTAGAGCCTTCATTGTATCGTTTGATGGTGCGATAAATGAATCTTTTGGTTATATTAAAATTTTTCAGTATGTCAAAAATTTGAATCGGCGCGTAACCGCAACGATGCAACGCAATAACTGCAACACGGTCTTCTTTAAGCGTCCACTCCATATTTAAAAATGAGTAAAATTCTAAAAAGTATACATTTTTATTTTCATGAACGATTCGAAATTCGAATTCTATAAACTTTTTTGTGACCAGCATTCTAAAAGAAAAGTTTTTACTGTGTGACATTACTTATGACCTGACTAGGTATATACGCCTAAAGTCCAGTGAGCAGTGATTTGTTTTTGATATTGAAATGAAAAACACGAGTTTTCTTTTTAATAAATGTATTTAAACATTTATTTGCTAAAATAGTTTGTTTTTCATTCTGGCTGATAATGTACATTCTCCAAGAACGTGTGGTATGCTAAAATAGTCTGTCCCACAATGACCAGTGTCCAAACACTCTAGCGTAGTACTATTTTGTCAAATGACTTCAAGTGGGATAATAATGTTAATTCCCATGGGACTAGGTGGTACCGGGACAGAGCAGTATCAGTTGTGCCATAATGGACAACTTAATAGAACTAGTGAGAAAGAACGAGACAAAAGACTATCTTCCCTTAATCAAATGGAAAACTTTTTAAGAGATATATAAAATCTGAGGTCGGTTCTTAGGTGAGTTTTGTGAGTAGAATTCAATTTATAAGTGTGTGGACTGAGTGACCACATGAATTTTTGTAGTTTTTTTAACTAAAAGGTTTAGTAAAAGTTCTAAAACATTTGTAAAACGAAATTGGAGTTTGTAAAGAATTTAATAAAAAGATATACTACCTAATGTACTTAATGTCTAATGTCTCTCAGTTCACACACTTGCCCTTCCAAATCTGGGTAAGTATATCGTTTACAGGCGTGTTTTGTAACCAAATATTTAATAAAACATGTATAAACGTATTTACAAGATAACAAAACATAATGCGGTTAAGTTAAATGGAATTACAAACTAATTTATATGGTCACTCTGAGACCACATATAAAACACGTTTAATTATATCATAAAAACTGTAGTGTTTCTCTGCTAATGTTTAGTAAAAGTTGCAATGGTGTTAGTAAAAGTTAAAAACGGGCAAAAGAACGGGCTGTTTTCCTAAAATTCATATTTAATTGTGGTCTCTCAGTCAACACAAAGGAAAAACTTTATATGGTAAAATATCATCAAATATACAGATATACAGATATATTGGGCCTTATAACGTTTAGTAAAAATGTTTTACTATAAAATTGTATATTTTTATCCCTGATTCATTGCTAATTAAAAAAGTTATTTGCATTTTATATGCTGTCAAAAACTAGAGGGCCTTTTGTCATAGTAACGAGGCTTACAAATAAATGGCAAGAAGTTGTAATTTATTTACATGTATGTTTCTATATATCTGTTTACTCATTTACTTTTCTGCGTTCGTGAACCATGCTACCCATGGGTCTCATCTGAAAACCAGCGCCGCTTACCTTCTTCGGATGTTTGGCAGCAATACACTGAGACGGGGCCTGTTTGGCCCACAGAGCACGGAAGACCATATTATCTATATGGTGGCGCCAACCGTATTTAAATTAGCCAATGCTTGTCTTTATATTTCCTACCTATCAAAAATCCATTCCCTACCCTCAATAATTGCACTCGCGACGAACGAAAGGAAGAAGCGGTTTAGCGGTAACTGTTTTTACCGCTAAACCGCATCTCGCAACGCACGCAAAACATCTCATATCAACGGTCTTATGACCCTTTACGCAAAATATAGTGAACGTGGCCACTGTAATAGCAATAATTGTGAAATCGAACTGTGAAACAAAACAATCTTTAGTGCCTCTGGATTGCAGTGACGGAGTACCTACATCCCAGGTCAGTGCAGTGATCCTCACATCCTGTTTATCACTGTTCTTGATTGGGTAGAATCCTTTCCTGTTGGCCCTAAGGCATTATCATAATTAAAAATTAAAAATACAGTCCACTTTTAAATACGCCACAACATTTTTTGGTCCAATCGATCCGGATTTGTTAATCCAAAACAATCGCTGAATTGTACTTAAATTTCTTCTAATTTACTTTTGTAAAATCAGTACAATGATAACAGCTTTCCATTTGTGAAAATAATTCTATATTCCAGTTAATGATTTCTAAGATATATTGAGTTTTAGACCACATTACCCCCAGGGGACCACCCGCCATATTTAATTTCTATGAGTGCTTAGTGCTTACATTACCTAACTTTCCTAACTATGCCGCAATTTATCTATTCTTAGGTAAACAATAATTTAATTGGTTACGTTTAGGTGTTTGCCTTATAGTGACCGCTAATGGTCATGATATGATCATAATTTTCACAATATTATCAACGCCATTTTCGCTAATACGCAGTTACGCTATTTCAACTTTATTATTCGCAAATATATTCATCAAATATATTCATCAAACAAATAGATACCTATTTTGTAGGGCTTATTTGATTCCGCTATCTACTTCTCGCTAATATACATAAAACGTACATCAGTTCAGAGTTACCTACTTTATTAATTAATTACTTAAGTTAACGTGGATAGGCATTTATTTAGATATTTTCTTGTTCTCAAATGGCTCCATCTACGCGAGCTGAGAACAATAAAACCGCGACAAGGGTTTTATTGTTGGAAGGACTTAAGTCAACATATTTTGAACGCTTGCAAACTACATTCGATTTATCTCGAAAGTGTTCTGATGAACTCTCGCGGGACAACTTCCCAATCGCCACAGAAACAATAGATGAAGTGCGTGGAAGATTCATGGAAATATTAGAAGAAAATAATGATATTAAATTAGAACTGGAACCAGATTTTGTTCCAAACTTCCAAGCATGGACAGCGTTTGAGGAGATTTATTGTTTCATTGTACGTAAACGTAATATGTTGACAGCGCCTAAACCAACAGTGGAGCAATGTACTTTAGGTATAAAACCAGACGGACCTAAATTACCTCCGATTAATATTCCAGAGTTAAATGGAGATGTAAAAAATTGGTCATTGTTCTATTCAACTTTTTGAATACAATTCACCGCAATGAAAGACTCACTGACTCTGAAAAACTTTATTATTTGGTAGGAAAGCTTACTGGCAAGGCAAAATCTATAGGTAGTGGAATTCAGCCAACCGACGAAAACTATGATATAATTTTTAAGGCTCTAGTGGATAGGTACGAAGACAAAAGAGTTCTGGCTACTTCTTATTTGGACCAGGTGATGGATTACAAGCCAATTACGTCAGCTACTGGTGATAATTTAGAACGTTTTGTTGATAACTTTTTGTCCGCTGTTTTAGCCCTCAAGGGTTTGAAACTAGAAAATACGTCTGACTTTGTTTTCTTACAAATCGCTCTGAGAAAATTAGATTCAGATACCGCACGTGCCTTTGAATTAGATCAATGGGGTTCAGATATACCTACTTTCGATAGCTTGTATCAATATTTACGCGATCGAGCCAAGATATTGAATCGGACTCCTAGCTCCGCAAAAAGGGTCACTGAACGTAAAACGGATGATTCTCGTCCAAAAATATCGCATACATTTGTCAGTACCGTAAACAAGCCGACCAGTGCTTCTCAAGCGAGTCGAGTCTGCAGTCGAGGCAGCAACTTCAATGATAACCTTGTTCCAGAAAGGTCAATTTGATTTAATCAAATGGACAAGCAACTCCGAAAAGGTGCTTGATGCCATTTCGCAATCACACCGTTTATCAGCGATAAAAGAATTTGACGCTTCAGATTCCCACAAAATCTTGGGACTTTGTTGGTCACAAACCACAGATAACTTCAATTTTAAAATTTCCGTACCTTCGGAAAATTGCACTAAGCGCACTATTTTATCTTGAGTAGCTAAGTTTTGCTTATCAGTCACAGCCGATGCGAGCGGCGAAGATTTCATTCCGAGATCCGCCACTGTGGAAGACGGACGCTCAGAGACCGGTTCGCTATTAGAGCGCGTGGATACGTTTTCGGTTTTACCGAAGTGTAAATAGGTGTGATGACGTTTATGACAGCTTCTACATGTTGATGTCGACTTACAATGATACGATCTATGAGCATCACTCAGGAAATTAATGCACAGATTATTATCCTTAACAAACTTGTAGCGATCGCTCACTATGAGCTTTAAGAATTGTGGACATTTATAAATATGACCCGATATAGCGGGGTTATTGCATAACTTGCAGTTAGAATCGTTATCGCTCGCTTGAGAAGCACTGGTCGGCTTGTTTACGGTACTGACAAATGTATGCGATATTTTTGGACGAGAATCGTCCGTTTTACGTTCAGTGACCCTTTTTGCGGAGCTAGGAGTCCGATTCAATATCTTGGCTCGATCGCGTAAATATTGAAACAAGCTATCGAAAGTAGGTATATCTGAACCCCATTGATCTAATTCAAAGGCACGTGCGGTATCTGAATCTAATTTTCTCAGAGCGATTTGTAAGAAAACAAAGTCAGACGTATTTTCTAGTTTCAAACCCTTGAGGGCTAAAACAGCGGACAAAAAGTTATCAACAAAACGTTCTAAATTATCACCAGTAGCTGACGTAATTGGCTTGTAATCCATCACCTGGTCCAAATAAGAAGTAGCCAGAACTCTTTTGTCTTCGTACCTATCCACTAGAGCCTTAAAAATTATATCATAGTTTTCGTCGGTTGGCTGAATTCCACTACCTATAGATTTTGCCTTGCCAGTAAGCTTTCCTACCAAATAATAAAGTTTTTCAGAGTCAGTGAGTCTTTCGTTGCGGTGAATTGTATTCAAAAAGTTGAATAGAACAATGACCAATTTTTTACATCTCCATTTAACTCTGGAATATTAATCGGAGGTAATTTAGGTCCGTCTGATTTTATACCTAAAGTACATTGCTCCACTGTTGGTTTAGGCGCTGTCAACATATTACGTTTACGTACAATGAAACAATAAATCTCCTCAAACGCTGTCCATGCTTGGAAGTTTGGAACAAAATCTGGTTCCAGTTCTAATTTAATATCATTATTTTCTTCTAATATTTCCATGAATCTTCCACGCACTTCATCTATTGTTTCTGTGGCGATTGGGAAGTTGTCCCGCGAGAGTTCATCAGAACACTTTCGAGATAAATCGAATGTAGTTTGCAAGCTTTCAAAATATGTTGACTTAAGTCCTTCCAACAATAAAACCCTTGTCGCGGTTTTATTGTTCTCAGCTCGCGTAGATGGAGCCATTTGAAAACAAGAAAATATCTAAATAAATGCCTATCCACGTTAACTTAAGTAATTAATTAATAAAGTAGGTAACTCTGAACTGATGTACGTTTTATGTATATTAGCGAGAAGTAGATAGCGGAATCAAATAAGCCTTACAAAATAGGTATCTATTTGTTTGATGAATATATTTGATGAATATATTTGCGAATAATAAAGTTGAAATAGCGTAACTGCGTATTAGCGAAAATGGCGTTGATAATATTGTGAAAATTATGATCATATCATGACCATTAGCGGTCACTATAAGGCAAACACCTAAACGTAACCAATTAAATTATTGTTTGCCTAAGAATAGATAAATTGCGGCATAGTTAGGAAAGTTAGGTAATGTAAGCACTAAGCACTCATAGAAATTAAATATGGCGGGTGGTCCCCTGGGGGTAATGTGGTCTAAAACTCAATATATCTTAGAAATCATTAACTGGAATATAGAATTATTTTCACAAATGGAAAGCTGTTATCATTGTACTGATTTTACAAAAGTAAATTAGAAGAAATTTAAGTACAATTCAGCGATTGTTTTGGATTAACAAATCCGGATCGATTGGACCAAAGAATGTTGTGGCGTATTTAAAAGTGGACTGTATTTTTAATTTTTAATTATGATAATGCCTTAGGGCCAACAGGAAAGGATTCTACCCAATCAAGAACAGTGATAAACAGGATGTGAGGATCACTGCACTGACCTGGGATGTAGGTACTCCGTCACTGCAATCCAGAGGCACTAAAGATTGTTTTGTTTCACAGTTCGATTTCACAATTATTGCTATTACAGTGGCCACGTTCACTATATTTTGCGTAAAGGGTCATAAGACCGTTGATATGAGATGTTTTGCGTGCGTTGCGAGATGCGGTTTAGCGGTAAAAACAGTTACCGCTAAACCGCTTCTTCCTTTCGTTCGTCGCGAGTGCAATTATTGAGGGTAGGGAATGGATTTTTGATAGGTAGGAAATATAAAGACAAGCATTGGCTAATTTAAATACGGTTGGCGCCACCATATAGATAATATGGTCTTCCGTGCTCTGTGGGCCAAACAGGCCCCGTCTCAGTGTATTGCTGCCCAACATCCGAGGAAGGTAAGCGGCGCTGGTTTTCAGATGAGACCCATGGGTAGCCTCACGAACGCAGAAAAGTAAATGAGTAAACAGATATATAGAAACATACATATACGTTAATAATAAAATAAACTTGAAAGAAAGAGAGAAGTAGGTACATAATTAGTATATATATCACTTTTTTAGTCACATGAGCTTCTTATTCCTTAAAATTTCTATCACTTTTAAACTTCTTCTAATATACTCATTCCTTATTTTACCCATTCTTGTTACTCCACACATCCATCATTCGCATTTCTGCCGCGTGCACTCTTCTTTCATCCATATATTCTTCAAATAAGAAAAGCGTATATTACGACGATAATTCATTTAAAATTACTGAAATTAGTACACAAAAATGTATTTACATATAATAAGTTACGCTATTTGTTGTTACTAATTAATAAATTATCTTAAGAGTCCAATGTACCTACCTGAGATAGCTGCATATGATCCTATATTTTACCTGTAATACTGCATCATTTACTGTTTAATCAATATATGTAAAAGTTGAGAATATACAGAGTGTTTTTTTAACTGTAACAGTACGGCAGCACCCATAACCAAAGGAGATACAGGTGCAGTTTCTTTTAAAACATGAGCTCGTTTTTGAAGAAAAACATTTTGGCATTGAAATTTTTTGGCCTAGGGTGCTGCCGTACTGTTTCAGTTAAAAAAAACACTCTGTATACTAGTGACTATTTGTAGCAAAAACACTATTCATTAAAATTATATAGAATTACTATAAAAAATAATTCGAAAATCATGTCCAAAACTTATAATAAACTCATAGTATGCAATAAACGCTACATATTGTTTAATATTTAATAAATACGTGCATTTGATTAAATTTTTTTGGAAATCGCAGCTGACAAATAAGTGAATTTTAAGAAATCTGTGTATAGATCTACTCACATTATGAGGAAATATGGTACCAAATTAGATTCGAATTCTATTTACATCGGTCATCTTTATATTGATTTGGGGAAAACAACTACGATTGAGAAAAACATAGAAGACTTTAAAAAAATTATGAATTTCAATTTCCACTGGTTTTTTGGATTGTCATTGTTTTACTAAAAAACATCTTAATCAACCTTTACAATAGTTTGTGTGCGTATTACATGTAAATAAATTAAAACTTCTTGCCATTTATTTGTAAGCCTCGTTACTATGACAAAAGGCCCTCTAGTTTTTGACAGCATAGAAAAAGGCTTGACATGGACACCCTATTTCATACATTGCATAGAAAATAATAAAATGCAAATAACTTTTTTAATTAGCAATGAATCAGGGATAAAAATATACAATTTTATAGTAAAACATTTTTACTAAACGTTATAAGGCCTAATATATCTGTATATTTGATGATATTTTACCATATAAAGTTTTTCTTTTGTGTGGACTGAGAGACCACAATTAAATATGAATTTTAGGAAAACAGCCCGTTCTTTTGCCCGTTTTTAACTTTTACTAACACCATTGCAACTTTTACTAAACATTAGCAGAGAAACACTACAGTTTTTATGATATAATTAAACGTGTTTTTTATGTGGTCTCAGAGTGACCATATAAATTAGTTTGTAATTCCATTTAACTTAACCGCATTATGTTTTGTTATCTTGTAAATACGTTTATACATGTTTTATTAAATATTTGGTTACAAAACATGCCTGTAAACGATATACTTACCCAGATTTGGAAGGGCAAGTGTGTGAACTGAGAGACATTAGACATTAAGTACATTAGGTAGTATATCTTTTTATTAAATTCTTTACAAACTCCAATTTCGTTTTACAAATGGTTTAGAAGTTTTACTAAACCTTTTAGTTAAAAAAACTACAAAAATTCATGTGGTCACTCAGTCCACACACACTTATAAATTGAATCCTACTCACAAAACTCACCTAAGAACCGACCCCAGATTTTATATATCTCTTAAAAAGTTTTCCATTTGATAAAAGGAAGATAGTCTTGTCTCGTTCTTTCTCACTAGTTCTATTGTGTTGTCCATTATGGCACAACTGATACTGCTCTGTCCCGGTACCACCTAGTCCCATGGGAATTAACATTTTTATCCCACTTGAAGTCATTTGACAAAATAGTACTACGCTAGAGTGTTTGGACACTGGTCATTGTGGGACAGACTATTTTAGCATACCACACGTTCTTGGAGAATGTACATTATCAGCCAGGATGAAAAAATAGTAGATTATTAACCAAGGGGATAAAGCAGTGTCTTCTGTCGCGGGTGACGATTTAAATCGCGAGCGTAACGAAGGACTCGAGGTTTACTCCCGAGAGTAGCGAGGGCGTTAAAAACTTAAATCACGAGCGAAGCGAGGGATTTTAGTTCACCCAAGACTAAGACAGCTTTATCACCGAGGAAAATAATCTACTTTTCGTACCATTTGCGAAAAAATTAACACAATAATAATATGAAATAAGCATTTATTAAAAATAATGACAATTAAAAGTAAAAGTTAACATTCGAAACATTGGTCCATTTATTGATAGAGTTACATTTTTGTTTGGTACATTTATTGTTGAGTTGATTTGAGTATTTTAAACCATTAACTTATTTATAAAAATAAATTATAATAAACTTATTATGTATTTGAAGAAAACAAAAACGCGGCAAATTCCTTGACTAATATTTTTTGACGGAAAAGCAAAGGCATCATGCTCATACGGCCTAGTCGGTTTTCGTAATTTTATTTAATAATCATAACTGCATAATAAATGCGTATTCCTTTTTCAAAAAGATGTATAATTCTTTATATACAAACTCAATGGTGTAAACACAGATGTAGTTCAGTATAAATTTCGGTAAGTATTCCAAATTTAAATCATTCTCCCCCTATCGGATGAATGAAATTCAGTACAATTTTCTTTCACTGTTTTTAACAGATTAAAAATGACTATTGTTATGTTCGCTTTTTGTGGCATAGAATGTCACTTTTTTGAGCAAGTGGTACGAAATAACTATTTTAGCGATTAAATGTTTATATACATTTATTAAAAAGAAAACTCGTGTTTTTCATTTTAATATCAAAAACAAATCACTAGTTCACTGGACTTTAGGCGTATATATATCATAAACAAACACTGCAATTTATTTCAATGGTGTTAGCAGCGGCGGCGGCGACGGCGGCGGCCGCAACTCCTGCGGCGACGGCGGCGGCTGCAGCGGCGGCGGCGGCGGCGGCGGCAACTGCGACGGCAACTGCGACGGCGACGTCTCTGTACCCTTCCTTTTGGCTTTACCGTTTTTTGGTAAAAAAACAGAAGATTATTGCTAGAGATTCAGGTCGAGACCGGAGAGAAAGACGACCACCTTAGCTCAGTGGGCGAATAGCCGGCTGAGACGCCGGTGGTTGCGGGTTCGATTCCCGTCATGCAACAAATGTTTATTCGATATAGAGATATTTGTTGGAACTGGAGGTCTCGGTGTTTTTTTATTTTTTATTCTTTATTTTACACAAGAAAATACACTAATAAAGTACAGAAATAGGGGACATGTACAAAGGCGAGCTTAACTTTAAGAAGAGTTTTCTTGCAGCAAACCTTTGAGGCTAGAGAGAGAGATGATTTTAAAGGTATGTGCGTGTACAAGAATCATAAATATTTACATATCTTTTTGTTCTTATTCTATCATTATCTTGTTCCTATAGTATCAGCTTGGCTTAGTTTCGGGCTAGATAGCGATGTATGAAATATCCGGCATTATTTATTTCTTTCAATTAACAGATGAAGAGGATTTGACAACTAACCCGGGAGCAGCGACGTCTTTTACGGCAACAGCATCTGTCCGAGGGCTCGAGGGACCGAGATCTAGAAAATGACCTTTTGCTATGCATACTCTGACGTTCGTCGCAATCTCTTCTGAAACAAAAATATTGAATAATATACAATACTTTTTCAACACACTTGCTCATAAAGTGGCTCTAATTTCACCGCAATTAGGCACATAATGACACCTGTAATCAAACTGACTTTTATATACACAAGTGAGTTATAGAGTTTTTTATTTTTTATTTTATTGGTTGAGTTGCTTTGTTCTTAAAAAAGTTTCGATACAAAAAAGATCGTATTCAATTGTACAAATAAATTAATGCAATTAAATTCAATTTATTTCAGACTAGCACAAGTCAAGTATACAAGTCCATATTACATACAATACCAAAATATATACAATAAACGATGAAATAAACAAATAACAAAACTAACTCAAAATCATAAAATAGGTACACACGGCTACACATCAAGCTATACATTTCCAGTATAAGCTGACCTCTCATTCTACGAAAAGACTACACAATGCGAGGTCAGCTTATACTGGAAATGATTAGCTTGATGTGTAGCAGTGTGTACCTATACATAAAATAACCGATAGACAAAATATTCTACTCCTGAGACACTAGACGTGCACAGTGTAATGTAATAGGTACATTGATCCAGAATATTAAATTAAATTAGTAGGTATACACTTAGGTAGGTACTTATTATAATAATGAACACTAGCTCCCACACTAGGATTCCCTGTGTCGTGGGTATTTGCTTTGCTTGTATTAACATTGCTTGCTCATTTCATGCAACTTCGTATTTAAATAGATAATTTTAACTTGTACGTGTTTAATAAGTAAAACTTTCACTCAAATATAACTTTTGATTTTTCTGTAATAAAGAAAACTTTAAATTTCCCATTTTGTACGTGGCTAAAACGGGTTAGGAGCTTTACGACTACATCTCTATTTGAATAGGCAGCGGATGTGACTAGATCGCTTTGGGACTAAATCGCGATATGACTATCGCGTTGGGGTTACATTGCTTTTGGACTACATCGCCAAAGGACAAAAAGCGTAATGAATGACTTAATCCTCGTTTGTTTTCTAAAGTACAGCTATGGCGAAAATCAAAACATTCAAGTTTTAAGTCAAACAAAATGTTACTTATACTTATATTTAAGTTGTAAAGCACTGACATTTTTAAAAAAAACGATAGGTGTAATTTCCTGTGTCTCAAGTTTGCCTAATTCGCTTTTATATTTGCGGTTAAATAGTATGGTGTTCCTTTTTCGGTTACCTTCAAATAAAGCATTTTGACTTCTTTTATCTTGGATCTGTGCTTATTTTCTCAAATTGAACAAAAATAACAACAATGTACTTTTGTGCTGCATTCGCACGTTAAGGCGACGATGCCAGGCTTCTAAGCTATTGTTTGTCCTATGCTATTCATATGCACAAGAAACAAGATGAGTATTTTTCAGCCATTGCTTACGAAAGTAACTTGTAAGTGCCTCCATTTCTGCAAAATTTGTAGAACTCTGGACAATAGCCGTCCACCCGTCTTGTTTATACGATGAAGGCAAGAGATCCAAATTACCAGTCATCCTAGTGATGTCTTGTCCTTCTTTACATTTCGTCAGACCGATATCTTTTGCCTTTTTCCACATTGCTTTTTTATAATGGTAAAAGCATCCTGTAACTATTGCGTTCGGATACACGCTTTGAAAGGCATTCATAAGTCCCAATTCATAATTGCATTTAAATTTTTTGATATAAACTCCAAGCACGTCACGTATTATCGTAAATAGAGCCATATAAGTTGTTTCCCTTTTATTTAGTAAAAGGACATACAACACGGGAAATATATTTGTCGTCTCTTCTGTACTATCAATATCCACATGGATAGTGAATAATTGATAGTATGGCTTAGGGCCACATTTAAATGTTCCGTCACCAAAAAAAACCTTATTTTGATCTGCATAAGTTTTCATGTTTCTTTAGGAAAATTGCGATGAGAATGCCAGTATTTTATCATATTTTAATAATTCGAACTCTGCAATCAGAAAGTCTTTCTTGACTCTTACTTCTAAGTGGCTGCGGACAAACAATTGAATAGAAGTATTGAAATATAGGTTCCTTGAACATTTAAGTTTTTCTGTTGACAAATCCAGCCATACGTGCTCCCTTAGTAGCTATATTGAAATCCAGTGTTTGAGCTAACGTAACACCCAGGTCACGTATACTCAAAACCTCTTCAATGTGGCTACCATTAATGAAGTGCATGGCAAAGGTTGGATTCACAATTCTACTAAATTTCAAGTGAAAGCATTTAGATGCATTGATTGTCATTTTATTGTGGAGACACCAATGGCTAATGGCATCAATATCAATTTGAAGCGTAGATATGTCTTGTCCTAACTGAATAATCTTATAAAATTTTAAATCTTCTGCGAACATATTGAATCGAGAAGTGATATTATTGCAAAGTTCATTGATAAACACTAAGAAGAAATGGGGCCCAAGGTAAGAACCTTGCGGCACACCGGATGATACATATATTTAAGAGCAGATTTATATCAACGGATCATTACAATTTGAGATCGCTTACGAAGGTATGATTCACACCATCTTAAAAGCGAACCGCAAATGCCTGCATGGCCTAGTTTTTGTATGCGAGTACTATGATCGACCACATCGAATGCCTTTGAAAAATGTGTATTGATGGCGTGTACTTCAAGATTGTTTTGATAATGACGCTAGTGTAACTGGATGTAACTGTAATGGATTCAAACAGTTTGCCGATAGCTGGAAAAATGGATATATTGATATCTCGATATCTCTCAAAAAGTACGATGACACAATACTCACGCAGAACCCTTCACTGTGCGTGGTTCACCAATAACTTTACCTGTTTCTATCCACCGCGTTGGTTAACTATTCCATTTCAAAGGCATTGATATCATCTCGCGAACGATTCCATGACAAACTCAAGAATAATAAAGAAAAAATATTATAATTAAATAATTATAACGATACACACCTGCTGGCTCGATCATTGTCGTTGCTATGTTTTTCGCTGAAAAAATAATGAGTTGATAAAACATACCCTTACATCTTATTGCTCTCAAATTAACTATTTTATTATTCATTTATTTGTTTTTTTATTTCTTCTCTAATAGCAAAGCATCTTTTATGAAACAAATTATATCTATTCTTAGTATTATGTAGCGTATTCCTTAAAATATTCAGAAACTCACTAAACACACACTACACTCACTCCCTCACCCCGTCAAGTATACACATTTACACAGCATCCCTCCCTCTTTCGTTCTTCAAATGTGTACCTACTAAATTCCTTGAAAATTTAATTAATATATTATGTTTTTTAATAAAAAAAAAAGAAAATACATTTATTTGACACACACACAGGACAGACGATTCAGAACAGAACAAATACAGAACAAACATACCTACTTACATAAAGATTATAATGATAAAAAGAAAAACTATTTAGGTACAGAACTACAGGAAAAACACAAGATAAACATTTAGTACTTATACATAGGTAGGTATAGATAATATGGTCTTCCGTGCTGTGTGGGCCAAACAGGCCGCGTCTCAGCGTATTGCTGCCTACCATCCGAGGAAGATAAGCGGCGCTGGTTTTCAGATGGGACCCATGGGTAGCCTCATGAATGCAGAAAAATAAATGAGTAAACAGGTACATAAACATACATAGATGCACATACGTAAATAATAAAATAAACTTGAAAGAATAAAATACTTAGTGTAAGGTGGAGCTAATGTACTCGTAAGTTGTCTGTGGTGAGTGTCAAATGTATGACACATGACAGTGACATATTTGCTGCTTAATCTCTAGGTGACTAATTTCATAAAAGTTAAGTCTAACAAATGAGAATCTGTTATTGCCATTAAGCATTAGCTATAAGAGAATGTTTACATTGTTAACAAGTGCTGTTGATACTGTAATGAATAAAAAAAGAATATTTTTAACTATTGTGCTTGTACGGTTTAATAAAGAATTTCTATTCACTCATTCACATAAGAACCCTGACAGGGTAAAAGCAAGAGGATATCAATTCACTTTAGGGTCAGCTCACACCGAGACATGCTTGAAACTAGTTGTTTTCACGAGAACCCGGGCTACGTAAAGCAGCACTACGAGGTGCATCGCGACGCGACGCCATGAAACGCACGCCGCTGCTTCAAACAGCGCGTGTTCATTCGAGTATTTGACCGCGTCGCTTCTCAGAGCTTGAGGAGACCAGCGAGACGTTACGCACCGTCCGCCCGCCGGAGCCGCCGCGTGGTGCGGCAAGGCGCAGGGCAACGTAACGAGGCGTGTTCCGACTCATATCCAGTTCGCGTTCGCGCTCTCAATAAAATTTGTTTTTTAGGATTCTGTACCCAAGGGGTAAAACGGCACCCTATTACTGAGGCTCCGCTGCCTGTCTGTCTGTCTGTCACCAGGCTGTATCTCATGAACCGTGATAGTTAGATAGTTGAAATTTTGACAGATGATGTATTTTTGGTGCCGCTATAACAACAAATACTAAAAATGGAATAAAATAAATATTTAAGGGGGGCTCCCATACAACGAACGAGATTTATTTGCTCGTTTTAGCTCGGCATTGATAACGGCAACTGGTAGACGCTTGAAATATTCACAGAATATTTAGTTATATATTCACTTTAAAAATAAATAATTAAATTCAAATAAAACGAATATTTGCCCATACAACTAACGTGATTTTTTGCCGTTATTATAGATAATGTGGTACGGAACCCTTCGTGCGCGAGTCCGACTCGCACTTTGCTGGTTTTATTTGTTTAATAAACTAGTTCTTTACTAAATTGTTATTCTAAAAGTGCGCTCCTCGTTACGTCGAAAAATAAATTGCCAACTTACGTGTTCTCAGGAGCGTTATCATGTGTTTGTTTAGTGTCAGATTTCTTAGCCGGCGCCAATCCTTTCCGCTTGCACGCGTGGTGAGCTCGTTGACGTCTGACAAATAAACATTAAAGTAGTCATAATACCATCATAACCACTATTATCATCATTCACAGCCTGACTTCAGCCACTGCTCTTTGCAGGTCTCCCTTAGATTGTGCCATCTACGTCCTTCATTACATTTCAAGATGAAATTAATATTAAATACTTAGGTCTACGGTGCCTTGAAACTGTAAAAAAATCTAATCATCGGAATAAAAAAATACGCATATTTAACACTAACAAATCAAAACCTATAAGGTACTTCCTGTTGACCTACAATCATAAAATTTGGCAAGAAGCAGTCTTACAATACAAGTAAAACAAATACACAAGTAACAAGAAAAAGTTATATCCCATCTCATCACTTCTTCCGTATTTTTTATAAAGACCCAGTGTTGTGAAATGGTATGGCAGATAGATAGAGATATAATTCTCTATTGCACTCATTAAAACAATACAATTAACAACGAAAAACTAATCTATAAGATACAATTGGCGGTCTTAATGCTAAATAGCGAACTCTACCATAGAGTACGATAGAGTACGTCTCGGATTAACAGGTATCGCACATACTTTTTCTGTATGCCCACATATTTCCTCAGCTGGGCAGCATATCTTGGTGCGTCAGTCTGGGACCGTCTGCCAACAAACATCACCACCTCGTCGCTCAGCCGTTTCTTCTCATCCTGGTTTTCCATTCCGTTGTTGTAGTTGAGCAGTGGTCACCTGCAACAGTTACCTCTTTACCTAATCCATGGGAGATCCAAGAACTAGGTATGCTAAAAAAGAGACCATGATATTCAACCTGTATTCATAAATTGCTAGGCTTCTCATCATTATGTACCTCAGTCCACTGTTGGGCGTAATGTAGGCCATGTAAGCTACTAGCTTACCCGCCCGCCCGTTTGTTAATAAAAACATTACCCTCCTTCTACGCAGTCGGGTAAAGCCTATGTCCCATAGTCGGTCATAACTTTCTGTATACCAAATTTCATCTAAATCGGTCCAGCCGTTCAGTCGAAAAAACGTAACAATAATAATAATAATCTTTATTTCAGACTCATGAGTTCCATACACATTTACTACACACAATACAATACAATCACATAATTCACAATAAATCACCTTAAGTAGTTTAGGTGGCAATGCCCACCCAACGTCTATACATCTTAGAATGTATAAGCCTTTCTGCCAGACTTCTAATGATAGCGTTATTGCAAGTGTCAACTCTGGACATGAAAGACGCTATCCTCCTACGCTGAATAGCGTTGAAAGTATCAACGCGTGCTTTGTTAAACATTTCGGAGGCACTACAGTAGCGCTTTAAGCCCATCAGTTGTCGAAAAATGTTATTATAGGCTACCCTTATACTGTCATGGGATTTTTTAGTATACTCTGTCCAGAGTTGACACGTGTAAAAAGTCTGTCAAAAAGACCTAAAAAGCGTCACTTTCACGTCAGGAGTCGACTTGCAGAATTTTCTTGCAATCATATTGCCCACAATACATAAGGCTCTGCGCTGGCGTTCTACATCTGCGTCATCTTTCAGGTTGGAAGTCACGATGTGGCAAAGGTACTTGAAACTATCCACTACCCCTATGGGTTGCCCGCCAATATAAACCGCTGGTACGTTTTGGGGACCCTTTCCATACCTGAATATCACCATTTGTTTTGTTTAACGTTGTATATTAAATCGTGATCTTTCGCGTATGTTTCACAAATCAGCTTTCGTAAACCCTTGATCGAGGAGCTGAGCAGCACCATGTTATCAGCATACCTCAAGTTGTTGACATATCTGTCATCCAACCTGAGCCCTACCGGGGTGGTGCTCAGCTCCACGATCAGGTCGTTAAAATAGGTGTTAAACAGATCGGGAGAGGTGATCCCCCCCTGCCTCACGCCACACGACATATGGTAACTATCCGACTGCTCTACGCCCCCCCAGACGCTGTTAGCCTGATTTTGGTACCAGTACGCAAGCAGATCAACAACCTCAGCTGGGACGCTTGAGTCAGAAGCACGCAGCTTGCTACAAAGCAAGTCATGATTTATTGTGTCAAATACACGGCTCAGATCAAGGAAACAAGCGTACACTGTGGTTTCACGTTGTTTATAGTAACTGACAACCTGCTTAAGAGAAAATATTGCCATATCTGTCGAAACCTGAGGGCGGAAACCAAACTGTCCATCGTCATTACTTAAGGTGCTCAAGTGTGAATGAATTACTCGTTCAAGCACCTTGGCCGCAATAGTGGCTAAAGAGATGGGTCTATAGTTTGCCATGCTCGAGATATCACCTGTCTTGTTTTTGGTAATAGGAACCACCACCGTTCTGATTAGTTCCTTGGGTTAGTAGCAATGTCTCGTGCAGAGATTGAAAAACCGCGAAAGCACTTCACAGATATGCTGGCCCGCATACAACAAGTGTTCTATGCTTAACCCGTCATGACCCGGAGACTTACCGCTTTTCATATTTTTCAAAATCATTTCTATTTGTTTCGACATTATATTTACATGGCAAGTATCCGGCCCCTGACTTGTCACGTTATTACAATAATTATCCTGCTTAGTTACTTTAAAATGAGCACGAAACAAATGGGCAATATTTCTTGTCTCGTTCTTCCACGCTAACTGGTAACCTATTTTTACGCTCTAACTTTTTAGTCTCTTTCCAAAATACTGTGAAATTTCCAGCACTGTGATGTCGAGCCAGCATATCCATTTTTATTTTATCCTGATGATTCTGCACATATTTAAGCGCGGCTTTAAACTCCCTACGCGAGGCAGACATGCGGTCATAGTAACATCCCGAACATGGCCTACCATACCCATAAAGAAAAATGTTCTCTAGCCTTCATATGTAAACCCCTGACGTGAAAGTTCCACCCTACAATTCTTCTTCAAAAAGACAGAGACAGAGTTACTTTCGCGTCACACTAATATTATTAATGCGAAAATTTGGATGTTTGTTTATTTATTTATTTGTTTGTATGTTTGTTACACAATCATGTCGACGGCTGAACCGATTTCGATGGAATGTAGTATGTACGTAGGTAGATTATTACCTGGATTAACACTTAAGCTACTTTTTATCCAATAAATCAGGTCCCATGTGATATAAATGGGGTGTCAAGTCAAGTTGCAAGTCAGTTAGTTTTATTTCTAGGTTACCTACACATTTAGTAGTGTAAGGCGTATGAAGTCGCGGGCAACAGCTAGTTTATAATATTAGTATGTTTATGCGTGCACTCATTGACCAAGTTTTGAGAAAAGTGCTGGGCAAACCTACTCTAAGCCCACTATATTGGGCTTTAGTAGACAGACTTGTTGCTGGCGACAAATAGGGCGGATGGGTTCGTGTATGAATAAATGAATGAATGAAAATTCTTTATTATACCTTACAAGCTAGACACAACAGATATAAAGAATTAAACAACTAAATGTAATCATAATGGGCGGTCTTATCGCTTAACAAAGCGATCTCTTCCAGACAACCTTTGGATGGAGAGGATCATTGCTTAATGGAAGATTGGCCGATGTATAAAAAGAATAAACTTAATAATAGAAAAAGAAAAATTACTTAACCTTATATAATTATATACATACATATTAGGTACATAAATATTTTTAAATAAATAAATATCATATATAAAATAAATAAATATGTACTTACATACATATACATATATTATTAATATTAGAGATCAGATGAATCACGACTCTTCACAGAGATAAAAGTTATTTGAGTCTAGCTTTAAATACGGAAGGTGAGGGGGATTTCCTAATGGAGACCGGCAAGGCGTTCCATAATCGGACAGCTTGAACGGAAAAGGAGTTTGCATAGAAACTGGTTCTATGCAACAAGTTTTTGAGAAGGAGGTTTTCAGAGGATCGGAGTGTTTGGGAATGAATGAATGAATCGTGTAATGAATGTTGTCCTGAAAAGCTGTTCATTTTGGCACTGACAGATTGTCATAACAGAAGATCGACATCCTGGATCCTTCAGTTTGATACAAAAATATGCGTCACCATTGTTTCGGTGTAATAAAACACCGAAGATGAGTCACAGAAGAGACCGCAGAGGCTTCACATTAACAAGGTGTCGACAAAAGTTACCGATTAACAATTTTCACACAAAAGTATTTTGCACTAGCTACCACCCGCGGCTTTGCACTCGTGGTTTGTCAATAAAAAGTAGCCTATGTGTTAACCCAGGTTAAAATCTACGTACTTGCCAAATTTCATCGAAATCGGTTGAGCCGTTACAACACGATTGCCTATAACAAACAAATAAATAAATAAACATCCAAACTTTTGCACTTTTAATATTAGTGTGATAGGATATGGAATGAGTATATTAGAGAAAGTTTGAAAGTAGCGCCAGTGATAGAATAGTTGAGGAGTTATAGGCTAGCGTGGTATGGGCATGGCATTCGGAGGGAATAAAATCGTGTGACTAATAGTTTGTTAGATATGAATATGGATGGATTTAGAAGTAGTGGAAGGCCGAATAATGGATGGATGGACTGTCTGAAGAATCATATGGGTAAGAACGTAGTGATAACGGAGATGACGGCTGGTTGAAAGGTGAAGAAGGGAAGAAAAATACATGTTGTCCTGACCCCGCCTAATGTGGGACAAGGGCAGGAAGAAGAAGAAGAAGACAAAGTATTTCTAACTTAATTATTAAAGCCGAAATGAGTTTGATGCTAGCTTCACATCAATTTAAGATTGATCAGGTAAGAAAAATCGTTTTCTATCTACGAATTGCGCCAAAACTCACCAATCTTTTATTATTAACTTCCACGTAATAAAATTTGTATCTAAAAATTATAAATACATTTGTGTATACATATCACATAGAAATTTTCGTCATGCGAGCATATTCTGAAAATATAAATCAGTATTCCATGTTTGAAAATGTGTCAAGCTACATTTTTTTATTGTGATAGTTTAAAGAGGTTTAATATACTGACCTGTTAGTTTTCATCATACACAAGTATGAACAAGTTTTTAATTTGATGGCGTAAAAACTATTTCTTAGTATGTAGAGTTCGAAAATGATCTATGTGGAATGAGAAAACTTCAGGGCATTTGGAGTAGTTTTATTTCGCTACGAATTAATAGTTGAAATATGTTTTTTTCTTATTATGCTACCTGGAGATGGAAAAAGCATATGGTCCACCTGATTTTAAGAGTTAATCATCAGTAATCATCACATATAACAACACCGTTGTCACGCACCTAAGGAACGTGCCCTACGATGCACTGCCCTGCGTCCATCAACTTTTTTTATACGACCTGGTGATGTATCAAGCATATAGCCCACCTGATGTTAAGTGGTAACCATCGCCTATAACAAAGTATTGCCTCGTAGGCCTCCTAGGCCATCAACTTGAGGTATACAGGTGTAAAGCCTCATGTGCCTGTAATTTCACCGGCAACCATACTCTTCAAACCAAAACACAGTTTGGAGAGGTTGCTCAGTCTGAGTTCCTCCTAAATAAAACGCCGGTTATTTGTTTGCTACACTTATTAATTGGAGCCGAAAAAGGTAAAATATTATATTATGGTGACAAAATTACAGGATCATGGTCCGTCTCTCGAATGGATAATATGCCGACCGGCGTAATGTCATTCTCATCACTGACAGTGACATTCCGAACACGAAAACTTGTTCAGGCTCCTCAACTGTACTATTGAATCAGTATCAGAAATATTTTATTGTTAAACTGTTGTACAACAAAGATCTTAAATATTAGGCACAAGTTTTCACAGTTTATCCTTTTCGGACGTACACACATCAAGCTATAAATTTCCAGTATAAGCTGACCTCGCATTGTGTAGGCTTTTCGTAGAATGAGAGGTCAGCTTATACTGGAATTTATAGTTTGATGTGTAGCCGTGTGTACAATAATAAAACAAAAAATAATGCATTAAAAATTCTTATCTTCTAAAAATTCGTCGACTGAATAATATGCTTTTTCTATGAGCCACATTGAGCCGCATTTATATGTCACTGTCATGTGAATTATTGTAGAAGTGTGCTAGCATATGCCGCAACAGTAATGCTGCTTGGCGGCGGAAATAAATATGGTGGTAGTACTTCCCCGGGTGAGCCCTTTCACAAGGAACTCTACCACTCTTAAAACACTTAATTTTCATAAAGAGCTAATACAACACAAGTAATAAAATGTAACTGTACTTTTTCGTAAATGGGTTAATGGGATTGCAGTCCAAAGCTGTATTAACATGAATGAAGTATTTAAAAATACAAGCTTTATTTTGCGTCAAACTTAACCTTACCGCATTGAAATAAAAGCGTTTTCCAAACAACAGAAAGTAAATGTGGATGTTTTAAAAATACTTGATCGGAAGCGTTCGGTAATTTCCGCTTTTGCTCGTGGAAGCTCGTCAGTATGCGGCCGCCCGCCCGCCCTAAAATACGCGTACGCGCATTGGGCGGATCTGTAGTTTCCACTCACTTCATTTTTCAAACAAAAATTAAGCAACTTCAGTATGGATAAACACTTTAACTTTAAATCATTTGATACAAAATCTTAATGAACACTATAGTCTATTTTAACCAAGCAAATAATCAAATACATTTAAAAACTTTAAAACCGTTCAAATGTGCAACAGTGTTTGGAGTTCAGTGATTTTGCGAATAAAGATATGTGTATCATATTAACCAAAATATTCCACAGCTAAGTATAAAAATGCATTCCATGAATATTGGTCACCTCGAGCCGGCAACACGTGCGTTTATTTTCATTTATAAATAGCGCAGACAGTCGCCGACACGATGACGTCACTGAGAGAAAGTGGTGACGTCACCGATGGCCAGGAGAAAGACTTGGCCGAGCTTCCTCCTAGTGGAACTTCGCTTCACAAAAGAAGAACGGGAGAGCCACCTGCGTCCTTATCAGTAAAAGGGCCTCAGACCCCTTCTGACGCGGAAGGATCCTCCCCACGAACAGCGGGCCCTACTCCTGATGATTGGAGTATTATAGACAGTGAGGCAGCCGATGCTGAGTCTATCTGCGAATCTATTATCCAACGACTGAAGCACCGGGATGACGCCCTTTCCAAACGAGGCAGAGAGGTCGCTCAAGGAGCAAAAGACACCGTAGAAGCGTTAGACCAACTAGAAAAGCTGCTAGACCTCCTCGACCAATTCGTAGCTTTAAGAGAATACAACAACCGTATGCTAAGAAAAATAAAAGATATATCACATCTGAGGAGACTACACGGTGCTTACAAAAAGATAGAGAGTGAAAATGAGAGACTTAAAAGTGAGTCCAAAGAGGTAGACCAAATCCATGAAGCTTTAGATGTAGACTTTGAGTGTGAGTACGGTCAGATGTTGTTTGATTCTATGATGAGTGGTAGGAGTATGAAACGGACAGGGTCAAAGTGGAAAGGTCACGCGAGGTTCGGGGGGTCTTTGCTGAGGAAGCAAAGGTCAAGGTCAGCCGGTGGGGATGATAGTGATGCTGCTCCCGGAACTCCCCTGAGAAGGCGGTCGGAAGGGGTGTTTTTAAAGGAGGTGAACAAATCTAAGGTGTCTAAGTGGACGAGGGTTAAGGCTGCTTTTAGGTAAGTCAGCTTGTTCATACATTAAATAGAGTGATTTTTGGATTATTTTTGGTCTGAACCTCATAGCAAGGTCAAAACGCAATGTAACAATTGAACCAACTTTCCAAAAAGAGATTATTTTTGGGCTAACTAAGTTAAGAGCCACCATAGCTTTAATATTTTGTAAACTTACTATCTACTAGTCACTAGTACCTACTTGTTAGTTTTGCGCCTATTATACAATCCTAACCCGATTAGTTGTTAAAAAAACACAGACATAGGACGGCTTGCGCAACGATGCCTGTATTTAGTGGCTAAACATGCTTAAATTTTACGTACCTATTTGTATGATGTGATTACGCCTTAAATCATATTTAGCTTTAGTGGCTATATATATTATGTATTTTTTATCATTTGTGTGGAATATATACTGATGTTATGTAGATAGATAATGTCATTCTTCCTATTATTCCATCATTCCTTTATATAGATATTATCTATCTATCTACTTCTGTTTTCTTCTCAGTCAGATAATTCCATTTGTTTAGGAGTTAGTTTCGCTAGTGTTATAGCGAGGAAACCTTTGTTACCAGAACTCGTAAAGATTTATGTGTCATTTAATTGCAACCGAATCCCTAAGCAACGGCTTGTTTTGGCAAACCGCCGCATGCCAAAACAGCCGTGAATCACTTCACCAGAACTGCATCTGGTGTTTTTCAACATAAATGCATTGTTAACATACTTGCCGCATTTAAAATGTTGTGAATTCTTCTTGGATATTGTTTTTTCATCCATAAATATGGCGTTGTTGTTGAGAGTTTAAGAAATGTATTTCCGGGCGTCCATTACATGCTTATTAGCATTAACAGACGACCCAATTTGGTTGGACACAACCAATGTGGTGTCACGACCCGACCATCCGACCTCTAAAAACAATGAAATGGTTGGCCGACTAGTCTACACGCAATGCAATATGGTTGTAACTTGTACGTGACGTTACATCGGTCAAACCGGTCAGCCAAGCTTTGTCATCAATCGATGCTTTATGTAACTGTGAGTTAAAATTACTGACTAAGCAGAACATAATAATATTCATTAAATTAATAACACTCAGCAGGCATCATTTATCCATCTGACCCAACACTGATTTTGGTTCCATGTATCGTCTGCATCAAGAACTACAGGTATTTACCTCTTTACTAACCACTGTTGAAATAAGACTTACGATAAAGATTTTTTACCGAACTCGGTATACCCGAAAACAATATTTTGAAATCATGCAAATATTTGTCCCGCAGTGGAAATAAAACCCTCTTGCGTATCGGTTGGCTACACCGCACTGCATAGATTGTCGATTAATAGACAATTTCAGTTCAAATACCTTTATCTGGATGCACGGCAGTGTTCCCGCCATTTAGAGGGCAACGCAAACTGCTGTAATATCTTTTTCGAGACACTTGCTCGTAAAGTGAGCCATAGTACATCGTTATTATGGTCTTAAACCGAACTTTAACACACGCGTGCGTAATAATATAACACACTAGTGCATAATAAACTGCAAATTATATGCGAGCAAACAGAGCATTTTCAATTTAACCGGGTAATACAGTTTTTGTATCAACAAAGAGGTTTTATGCCGCTGAAAATCCTATTACATTTTTGGAATAAGTAAATGTATCCCTAATTAAGACTAAAACCCATTTATTATTATCAAATTACTTATAATTCACAATAATTTGTTATAATATATTTGCATTTATTATCACTACAATTATAATTTTGAAGTAGGCTGTATGGCTATATGTAATCAATCAAATTATATTTGGCGCCGGTTATATTATTACGCACGCGTGTGTTAAAGTTCGGTTTAAGACCATAATAACGATGTACTATGGCTCACTTTACGAGCAAGTGTCTCGAAAAAGATATTACGGCAGTTTGCGTTGCCCTCTAAATGGCGGGAACACTACCGTGCATCCAGATAAAGGTATTTGAACTGAAATTGTCTATTAATCGACAATCTAAGCAGTGCGGTGTAGCCAACCGATACGCAAGAGGGTTCTATTCCCACTGCGGGACAAATATTTGCATGATTTCAAAATATTGTTTTCGAGTATACCGAGTTCGGTAAAAAATCTTTATCGTAAGTCTTATTTCAACAGTGGTTAGTAAAGAGGTAAATACCTGTAGTTCTTGATGCAGACGATACATGGAATCAAAATCAGTGTTGGGTCAGATGGATAAATGATACCTGCTGAGTGTTATTAATTTAATGAATATTATTATGTACTGCTTAGTCAGTAATTTTAACTCACAGTTACATAAAGCATCGATTGATGACAAAGCTTGGCTGACCGGTTTGACCGATGTTACGTCGACACATTTTCCTCTTGGTGTCAATTGAGTGCTGGAGTACCTCAGGGCGGCGTTTTATCTCCTCTTCTTTTTGCCATCTTTATTAATTCCATCTCTGAACAACTCTCTCCGTCCTACCACCTCTATGCAGATGATTTGCAAATTTATACCCAAGCCCCTGTTGGATGGTTACGTGAAGCAATTACTGACATAAATAGTGATCTCCAGAGTATTCTTCAGTGGAGCAAATCATACGGGCTGAAAGTAAATCCAACGAAAACTCAAGTGATTGTTATAGGAAGCTTGCGGATGATTACACAAATCGATTGGCTTGATTTACCTGAAGTGAAATTTGACGGTACATCAATAGAAGTTAGCAAGGTAGTCAAGAATCTGGGGGTACTCATGGATCGTCAGTTATCTTGGGGACCACAACTAGCAGCGGTAAGCCGAAAGACTTTTGCTGCAGCTGCCTCTCTTAAACGGCTGCGAAACTTCCTTCCGACTTCCACCAAAATTGCACTTGCACAGACATTGCTGCATTTTCATTCATTTTTTCATTTATTTATTCATAAACAATTATATAATTGTGTTTGAAATCACATCCTAAATACAAGTTACAATATTTTAAAATTATCACATACATGTCAAAAATAATAAAATAGAACAAAACAAATGTCTACTTACCTATATATAAAGATGTCAAAAAAGTCAAGAAAAGTCAAATGGAAAATAGACATCAAAGAATATAAAATAAAAATGATTTAGAATAATATTACTAAGGAATTAATAATACAAACATGTCACAAATTAATTAAATTGACCATTAAATCAAAATCTATATAAAAAAAAAGAAAACGACTATTCAATATTATTACCGGTCATAAAATCATTAACTGAATAGAAACACCCTTTCAACAAGATCTCCTTTAGTCTTGATTTGAATTTAAAAGGACTGTCGATAATTTTCATGTCAGTAGGCAGTGCGTTAAAAAGTCTTACAGCTTGATACCGCGAGCCATGTTTGGCAACATTCAGCATTGGACAAAGAGGTGTCTCAAGATCTTTTCTCCTTGTGTCTATTCTTTTTTTTCTTTGTTCAAAAGTTTCATATTTAAGCGGATTTTTAACTACGTCCATTAAGACTACTAGAATGTATAAGCTGGGAACCGTCAGAATATTGAGGTTTTGAAAATGTTCTTTGCATGATTCCCACTGTGGAATGCGCACTATAGTTCTAATGGCTCGTTTTTGAATAATAAACGCTCTATTTATGTTGTAGTCATAACTACTTCCCCAAAACTTCACACTATATCTTAATTTTGACTCTACTAGGGCATAATATACTATTTTAAGCTGTGCGATCCCTACTTCTTCTCTAAGGCTTCTAAGAGCGTAACATGCTGAGCTGATAGCATTAACAATAGAATCCATCTCAGTTTTCCAGTTCAGGAACTGGTCGATATGAACTCCTAGAAATTTGACACTCTTTGCAAATTCAACCTCAAGCCCCTCACATGCTACATTAACCGATTCGTTAGTGCGATTTGTTGTTTTAAACAGGATAGCTTGTGTCTTCTTAATGTTGAGTTTTAAGTTATTGGCATGAAACCATTGATTGAAAACTACAAGTGCATTGGCAATCTTTATTTTAAGTTCTTGTAAGCAAGAGGCTGGTATGATTGCATTGGTATCATCTGCATATACGACTAGTTTAATATCGGGAATGGCATTGCTTACAAAATTGATAAGATCATTAAGGAAAATAATAAAAAATATCGGCCCTAATATAGAGCCCTGTGGAACTCCACGTCCGATGTTGCACACTTTCGACTTCGTCACCACTTCCTGTCCATTAATAATATTTTTTAATTCAATAAACTGCTTCCTATTGTTCAGATACGATTTTATAAGACACAACGCAGATCCTCTAACCCCATAATGTTCAAGCTTTGCAAGTAGAGTATTGTGGTCTACCAAGTCGAAGGCAGAGGAGAGATCAAGAAATAGTCCTGCTACCTTCTTTTTACTATTAAGATCACTAACAACTTCATTTATAAGCAGATCAACCGCATCTACAGTACCGATACACTTTTGGTATCCAAATTGTCTCTTATTTAGTACGTTGTTCTTATTTAAGTGTAACACTAACCTATCTTTAATAAGTCTTTCATAGATTTTAGAGAAACATGGCAGTAACGAAATTGGTCTATAGTTTTTTGGGTCATTTTTTTTTCCTTTTTTATGGATCGGTAGAACTCTAGCTATTTTTAGTTGCTCAGGGAAAATGCCAGAACTCATACAGTTATTGAAAAAATTAGACAATGGCTCAGCAAGAAGATCAATATTGTCTTTGACAATTGTAATAGGTATTTCATCATATCCATATGAACGTTTTACCACCATCCTTTTAACTAAGATTTTAATCTCATTTCTATTAGTGGTTCCCATTTCCATGTCAGTAAAAACTCTATTACAATTATTCATTAAAAATGTCAGTGCTAAATTATTGTCATTATTATCTAAGTCATATGTACTGTAGTCAAATTGTTGTGCAAATATGTCAGCTACGTCTTGGGCATTGTCAAAAATTTCATTATTAATTTTAAGTTTATAAGTGTCCATGTTTCTTTTACTACATTTATTTCTATGTCTGTTAACTATATTCCATATTTGTTTCGATTTATTACCAGCTTTTTCTATTTCATCTTTAACTGCAACTTTTTTTGATGTAATTAATACCTTTTTATAAAGTTTTATGTACTTATTACGATATACGGTTAACGATTCATGACAGTTGCTCTTATTCATTGAGTTTAGAAATCTTTTCATTTTACTCGACTGTCTGACACCCTTTGTTATCCAATTAATAGAATGTTTCATGTGTGTATTTACTTTAGTACATATTTTACTAAAAGCTTTGTTTACTAGACGTTGAAAGCATGTTATAAAATTATTAATATTGCAATTCGCTAGGTCACACTCGATTAAACTCTGCCTAAAAGTACATTTATTTTTCTGTGAAAAAACTCTACGTTTCACCGTATAGAATTGTTGGGGTATTTTCTTAAAATTAGTGTTTTCTAGAGCTAGGCTGCAGAATAGACCTGCATGCCCATCTGCAAGCCTGTTGTGATCAATGTCGCTGCTCAAAATATAATCCTCTCGCAGGTTGGTTAGAATGTTATCAATACATGATTCGGAGCTGTTTCGACAAAAAGTATTTGATTTAACAAGATATTTAAAATTGTAACAGTTAAGTAGCGTTAATAACTCACCTTGATGCTTACTTTCAATTAGAAAATTAACGTTGAAGTCTCCTAAAATGATGCATTTTTTGTTGAAAAAGTGTTCCAATAGTCCTTCTAAATGTATAATAAATTCATTAAAGTTCTTGTCATCAGGAGTTCTATAAATGCAACAAATATTTAAGTTACAATCCATGTCTCTGACTCCACATATCTCGAAACTGTTTAACTTATACATATTCTTACAGATCTTCAACTCTTCTACATTTTTATAATTATGAACTAAAATTAGAGTACCCCCCCTAGTTTTATTGACTCTGCAACTATATGACCCTATTTTGTAACCATCAAAGTTGAAAACAGACATACTTTGTTCGTTGAGAAAATGCTCGCATAGGCATATAAAGTTAGGATTTTCAGTCTGCTCATTTAAATACATTTTAAATTCATCTTTTTTTTTCGATATCCCACATACATTTTGAAAAAAAACATTTAAACGTGTTGTTGTTACATTATTGATCACGAAAAAATGTTTCATTTAATTTTAGAGTATGAGTTGGCAACTCTACTTTATAAGAGTCCCTGTGTGCTATGTATTGCTTTATATTTTCCATGCAGTAAACAAGATCACGGAAAATGGTTCGTAGCCCGAAGTTGTTTACTTTTCCTGAAAGCCTATGAAACATACTGTGGTTATACGTTAGATTTCTGTTAGTGTCAATTATATAAGCATATTTGTATGTTTGTGTGTCTTGATACAGAATGTTGTTAAAATTTCGAATTCTTTGATTTATTGTATTTCTGTTTAGTCCATATTGATAAGTAGGTGCACATAATAAAATATTCGTTTGTGTAATGTCCTGCAGGCATTCTCTAATGTTATTAATTAATTCTTGATTGCTATTCGATACTTGAAAGTCTTGGTCACCTATCATTATAATACAATAATCTTCTCTTGTGAAGTCAGTTAACTTTGATTTCAGTCCTTTCAGTAGCTGTTGAGTGCATCCATTTGGAGTCAGGTAATGACAAATGTTGTAGTCATTATTCGTTATATCCTGTGCAGTAGATAGTATCTTGTTCTGTTTATTGTCACTGATCAGACATATTTTCGGTTTGCGTGTAGATGACTGTTGATTTTTCTTACCGTTCTGAGGAATTTTTGCTATATTAGGGATTTTACAGACGAGATTGTCCATTTCTGTTTCAATGTATATATTTGTTTGTATCGCTCTATCTTGTAGGTGTATGTGTGATCCAGTCGTTGTTTGAGTTTTTTTGTGTAGTAGGTTAATATTCGTATGTTTTGTTTCCCTTATTTTTAAACTTTCTGTTTGTGTTTGAACATGAACTTTAGATTTAGGTAGTTTCATATTTTGTCTAGGTGTTGATAATATCGGAGAAATAAACTTGGAAGGGCTATTTCCAATTTTTTTATATAAGACATTCTTTTTTGTAAGTTCTTTATTTAATTTAATCAGATTTCCATTTTCTAATGTCAGTTTTTCAATCTCATTATGAGCGCTCGTTAGCTCAATTGTAAGTTGCTCATTTTTATGTTTAAGCGAATTTATCTCTTCAGAAGTATCACCGGAGAGGTCTGGAAGGCTGCTAGTAGTGACATCTATTGGGTCAATGCTCATATTCGAATCGTCCTTATTGCTATTGCTAATAGACAGTTGCGTCTGCGCCCGTCTGAACGTTATGTTATCTTGGTTCTCCATTGTTTCTGCTGGTAATACAACTACTGCTCACCAGATGGAGTAATTTACTGCTCAGAAAAATGCTCTTCAAAAACTTTTTTCTATACAAAAATTTATAATTCCGGCTGGGGATCGATCTCGGTACCGGCTGGACGTAGTATCGACATAAAATTACATCCAATGAACCACAGCACTAGATCGTCTTTAAATTGGGGCTCGAAATTGTGGAACAGGTACGAGTTGCTATGTTATCTTGAAAAAATTCCGTTACGTCTTCATTCTGTTATGAGTCACAAATTTCTCGTAGCACCGTCAATATGATTTTGTAATTAAACGATGATAGAATATTTCTATTTGTATTTACTTACAGTTTCTATTGTTTCTTGTTTGCTATGTATGGCACCATTTACTTAATAACACTGGGTCAAATCACTCAAGTCAAGGTATATAAAGAGCACTAGGTTTTTTGTTTCCTCTGCTAGAGAAATACGTTTCTTTTCACTTGTAACCGTATATTTAGGTCGTTTTCACCAGATAACACTGTCACGTAAACTTCATAACTATATCAAGATATTTATGTAAAAATTTTCACAGATTTTAAACTTTGAGTATTTTATTTACAATTTTTAATACCGAGATGATGTTCACTCGATAGCAGCGCCATCTACGAATGCTATTGCATCCCATTCTCGATTACGCTGACGCCAGCTATCTTGATTTAACTGAAGACCAACTCAACAAGCTTGAGCGTCTCCAGAATTTCTCTATTAGATTCATATTTGGCTTGCGCAAGTTCGACCACATTTCTGAGTATCGCCACAGACTTAAGTGGTTACCCATCCGCCTTCGCCGGAATGCGCATATCCTTTCCCTCCTTTACAGCATCCTTTTCATCCCTTCTACTCCGTCCTACCTCAAAGAACGCTTTGACTTTCTTCACCTTTCCAACTCTCGATCCTTACGTTCCTCTGAAACCCTTCAATTAAAAACTCCCCACCATACCTCAGTATTTTATAGTACCTCTTTTACTCTGCAGACTACCAGACTCTGGAATGCCCTACCTGTCTCAATTCGTCATGCAAAATCTCAACCTATCTTTAAAAACATGGTCAGACAACACTTTCTGTCATCCATCGCTCACTAGGCCATTTATTTATTTATACATTTTTATAATTTATGTATGTAGGTATGACAATATATATATTATATATATATATATATATATATATATATATATATATATATATATATATATATTATGTAGCATAATATTAATATTTATTTAATTTTATGATTATATTATTTAATATAATTAAGCATTTTATTTTATATTAACTATATTTTTTATAAGTTGTAATATATGCTTGTATTTTTTTTTAAACTAATTCTAAAAAAAAATCTTATGCCACCGTCCTTTTTTGTTCATATAGATCCTGTCCATCCAAAGGTTGCCTGGAAGAGATCGCTTTTAGCGATAAGGCCGCCCATTGTACCTATGATTTAAAATTGTTTTTTCTTTTATATGTTTGTATTTAATGGTGTGCAATAAAGAAATTATCTAATCTATCTAGAAATACAATTTATATTGTCCTTGTGACTCTTCAATCGGTAAGTACGCGGGAAAATTTGACAGGATTAAGCTTATTTTTCTCATTGTGTTGTTATTCTGTAACTAGACGATATAATCTATGTTCCCATGACTAGAATACGTAAGATATTGTTGTTTTTAATACGAAACAATTAGGTTGAAAACAGATCTTTTATGACGTAAAAACATGCAGAATGCGATAGGCTTCTATTTCATTTTAGGTAAGTAATTTGATCTAATATATGGTTGGGAACCTAGATAAATACTATTCAAATTAAAATAATACCTTATTAAGGTAGAATTATGCTCCAATTAGAAATGATCTTGGTAGAACGTGTTGTAAGGGCGATTGTCCCTCCGGTGTCCCCTTAAGGTAATAGTCCAGCAGTCAACACCTGTTTATTTCAGTGAGTAATAACTAGGGATCGGCATAGGTAGTGCTATTTTGGGTTAATGAACCTGAATGATAAGTTAATATTGATATGCCCCGGGATTTATTTCCCGATTCCCAGGAATATTTTCTGAATGTCGATGTAAATGAAGTTAAACTGTTTAAGATACCATGAGTACGCAGGACGACATATCAGACTACTCATTTCTGGTTAAGACTAGTCCCGCACAGTGATGTTTGCCATAATACTTACTGGTCCATAGGCGGGATGTGATTATACTCGAAACGGGTGGTTTGATGTGTCGTCATGTGTACAACTACAATTATTATATAAAATAAAAATATATTTCCCGGGATTAAGAATGCATATCTATGTTAAGCGGTCACTAATTCCCGTGAATAGCACTACCTACGCCGATCACTAGTAATAACAGACTGAACCTTAGTGAGCAGGTTCGGTTCGACGAGACGCCCAAGTTGTTCCTTTGAAAATTCTGCACACGAAGATTCAGCCTATTATAACAAACTAAAAAAAACAGGTGGTAGCTGCTGGACTATGTACATATGTACATAATTACTGTTTAAAACGGGTATTTCTCCGTATTTATCGGGCCCGTCCGTGACCACGGCTGTTGCAGCACAGTCGGAACGTCGGGATAACAAAAAAAATAGGTATATACGCGATAAATACCCGTTTTTATCTGTAATTAATTGACAAACTTTTAAGCACTTACTGGATGGATCACATGAGTATAAATTGCTGTTTTTTCTGTAGTAAGGTTCGTTTTCTTGAATAAAAAACAAATCAATGTCAGTAATTTATCCTCTATAACATAGGTTTTAGGATTTATTTTTCTGTTTACTTATTTGATTTTAAGATAACAAATTGGCAATCCCCCATTAGTTGAAAGTAACGTTGAGCAGTCGATAAGCGGTAGTCACTGAGGATTTTCAAATACAGAATTTGTCAACCCAAATTGTGGACACCGGGGCTGATTATACATAAAGTAACTTATTTTAGTATTAGTATTAAGTAACCATGTTGTATAATTGTTTGTTGTCCTTAATAAAGATTTTAAAGATATAGAGAGGGGGGGGGGGGGGGGGGAAGCAATGAATAAGGCTTACTTAGTTACCAACATCACCTTTCTCAGGTGGGAAAAAGCTCAATGGACAACCGTGGCGATGGGCGGTGCCGCGGGAGCTGTAGCAGCCGGCGCCATGGTCGGAGCCGTAGCCCTGGCCGGATCCTCTCCATCATCAACCACCCTCGTTAGCCCCGACCCGCGGGACTCCGCGAGCCTCACACCAGGAAGCGCAATATCTCTTACACCTAACTCTTCATGTGAGGAGTTGAGGATGGATGCAGGTACTTACGCCAAAGACAACCGTTTGACCACTTTCTCACCTGATAGAAAGTGATGGTCAGATCAAAGATGCAGTACGCTTGCCTAGAAAGAACCAGTCTGTCTGTGAAAAACCGACACCGGTTAAGGAAGTATGCTTCAATTAAATCTACTTTTTGCATATTTGACAATGCCATGATAGGACAAATAAGATGATGCAATGACTGATATAAAAATCCGACAGGTGCAAAAACCATGTTCGAAATTCAAAATTGTTCTGAAATACGAAATGTTTTTGAATTGCTCATGAGAGCATGAAGTTCCTAAACTTCTTAATCACTACAGTATTAATACTTCTTTAATGTGCAATTAGAATCTTATAAAATGTTTGTAGAAGGAATTTTGTTTGTCCTGTTGTATGAGAATACTTTTTATCAAATTTGACTAACTATCGCTGTTCAGATTTTTTTCATCCAATACAATAAAATGATCCTTACAAAGGATTGCATCGACCGGCATCTAAAAAAAATTTTACCAACTTTATTAATTTTAAGGCGCTACTCACACTTGCCCAAAAAAATTTTAATGCCAAAATGTTTTTCTTCTAAAACGAGCTGATGTTTTAAAAGAAACTGCACCTGTATCCTCTGGTTATGGGTGCTGCCGTAATGTTACAGTTAAAAAAAACACTCTGTATATGTCAGACAGAAAACCATACGATAGGTGTTAAGGCGAATATAGTAGCTGATTGGTCTTATTTGAAGGCTTTCTCCTCAGGTAGAAATCAGTTTTATATGCTCAAAAAAATATATGTCATTCATTGACCTTCTATCTGCAAAGTGTCCATATAAAAAAGTTCTACCTGTTTATTTACTATGAGAAAATAAATAACAAAATGTAGCTGTTTTCAACTTTAATTTGATTCAACCTCTAAACGACGTAAAATTTTGTAATTTTTCTTTCACCTATATGTGGGTAAAGACTGTACCTTCAAGTTGAACATATGATGCTGTGCTGCGACGGTCTTTCACGTGGCAATTAATTATTTTAAATTTTTCCGAATAATTAGCGGGCGTACTCTTAGAAGGTGGTTGCGCGGGCGACGGGTGGCAGTGAACCGCTGACTGTCGTACGGGAGGGTTGTGCTCGTCTGCCTCGCGCTCACCTATTTTCTGGTCGGTTAGATGCGTGTGGCGGAAGGTGCGGGGCCGAAACAATAGCTACGCCCATTCGCTCAAGGTCATCGGCTACGGTTAGCGGTTACCTAAACAATGTTTTCATTCACTGTTAAAGTTCGTTTGCGCACAACAATGTTTCGAGTAAGGGGCCCATTAATACCACCATCAGTTAGAAACAGAAATATTTTAATAAGCGACATTGTTATTTTGATCATCAAACATGAATGAAGAAAAAATATGATAATTGGGTCACAATCGTCATAATCTTCTTAAATCTTTTTTTGAAGTTTGATCAAAAACTATTTATAAATAACTGTTAAACTCATATTTTATTTGAGTTTATTCCGTCATCATTTTGTTGCCTCATAATTAACATACAACATCAAAGCATTTATTAATACTATAAACACAATATTATTATAAGTATTATCGCAGATGGAGCCACACACAGTAAGACATAGGCATCATATACATAATCATCATCATATCATCTTCAGGACGTACACTACTAAACACATGCCTCCCCCATAGGTTTGCAGAGCGACGATCTTGTGTGGCCTGCACCCAACGGCTCCCACCAACCTTTATCCTTTCCATCTAGTGGGGGGCCGTTCTACGCTGTGCTTTCCAGTGTTTTCCACTCTTGAACCTTTTCTGCCCCACGGCCGCCAGTTCTTCGAGATATGTGCCCCGCCCGCCGCAAGAGTCTGTCTGTGTCTGTGATCTTGGTTTGTCCACGGATGTCCTCATTTCTGATTCGATCTCGTAAAACCTATCGTCTATGTAAGGGTTACAAAGTGGGCATGTTCAAACGCAATGGCTCAGACTACCCATAGAGAGATAATCTTATTTAAACCAATAAATCATTTTTCATTTTCATTTCATTTCAATAAATATCTTATTTAATACTTTAGTTATTTTCTGATGCAGGTATGAGAAAGATGCGATGCGACGAGAATGACAACACATTCCTCCACCCTCCCACGCAGGTATGAACTGAAATACTTTGCTTACGCTAAAATATTCTTCATTGAACGCGAATTAAAGGTTTTTTGGAGAAATCCGGTTGTCTAACTTCAGAATAATCTTAGATATCTACGTGTTAAAGTTTTTTATGCACTTTCGTCCACAGGACGACAGTTCAACATCCCCCTCCCCAAATAAACTCCACAAGACTCCCTGGGGCAAGATGAGAGACATCATCCAGACGCACCGGGAATCCGTGAAGAAGCGAGGGTCAAGGGGGTCCACGAGAGGCTCCAAGAGTTCTCCAGAGACCATGCAGTTGAGGCGCAGGTCATTCAGTGATGGAGGGGATAGTGATGCTCCGCCCGTGCTTACTTTGACCATACCTTCTTCGGAGGAGTTGGGTAAGCCTACTACCAAGTTGAATTATTGTGTAACTAATTATTAATTTTTTTAAAAACATCTCTAAAAGTTTTAGGCTGGACGAGATTTGAACCCATAACCTTTCTCTTGATACGAGAATGTGCTAACCAATTTATCCACTAACTTCGACCAATATCCTAAATTAACCAAACTTGGTATTGCACAAATGAGTAATAACTGTAGATAACGTGCACCTTGGTTAAAAGCATGCAATGCATTAGCTGCTAATGCATTGCAAGTTCAGTTCTATCAAAAGACAGGAGAAGCTCGATCGAAACGTATAACTATCATTATTCGTTGGGCATGGTCGCTGACCACGTATGGGCTTCCTGGCTGTGCTGCTGCCGCACTGCGCCTGGTGCGCGCCAGGCTCAAAAGCAGTAATAGCTGAAAGTTTCATTGGCCACTTCATACAGCACTGGACGGGGACTCAGCGGTATATACACGGTGTCATTTAAATCACTGTTTTCCCGGAACAAACGTTGTTCAGACCATGGACTAGTAACAGTTTACAACATCAAATTAAAAAACAAAATGAAATCAGTCTTTGAAAAATATAAAAAGTTGCGAACTAAAAACGTCTATTTTAACGTTACGCCCTACAACACAGCGCGCTGATCGGTAGCTACTAGGTACTAAAGAGTAGGTAATACGAACTTACGCTACGGCTAGCGTAAGTTCATGGGAACTTAATGTCACGGTTAGTTTTTGAACAAAGTTAGACTTATTTGAGAAGGTCTAGATTTTAATTTTTTATTCTCTGATTTGATGCTATAAACAATTATTAGACCATGGTCTGAGCAACGTTTGTTCCGGGAAAACAGTGATTTAAAGAACACCGTGTATACCTAATCAACACTTGAGTGCATCTCTGTTCAGGAGCTAATCAATTAGAACTAAATTAAATTACTGGTTGTTTTTGTATCTGAACATAAGATACTAGTTAACAGTTTCCAAGTTCCTGACTAACAAAATATGGATATCGGTGTTAAATAAAGTATTTTTATTTAAGTACTAGCTGTCCATCGACTCTTTGTCTGCTGAGGGAATTGAACTTCGAGCCTAAAAGTGTTTTATCTATGTTATAATCTAGAGTTTGATTACCGCTAGATAATTGAGATAGATCTGGAGAACTAGGTGGAAAGATGAGTATAGTTTATAAAAAATATTGGCTGGCCATTCCACCATGATTGAAGAACAAACAAACAGGCCAGGGGGTTTAAACTGTGTGTGTTTAGAGTTAAATGTGGCGTGGTGTAGTCTTTTTTAGAAAAAGGGCTATTAAGGAAGGGCAAAACTGTTGCAATAACGTCAACTTTTTGCAGAATCTGACCCTCACCCGATGCTCCGTAAACAGCACTCTCTAGAGCTGGGCGCGCGCCCGCCCCAGTACCGCCCGCCTAGGGCCTCCAAGTGGACCAAGGTGAAGCGAGCCTTCCTGACGTCAGCCTCGGCGTCTGTTCCCTCCAGCCCTAACAGGCATTCTGCTTTCTTCACTGATGCAGGTTAGAAATAGTTATAACTCCTTTATTATTAATATCTGTACATGTGACTTCAATCGATTCATTCTAGGCGAGTATACTCCCACTACGAAGACACCATCACTTATCATCAGGTAAGAAGATAGAGCTCTAACCGCTTTATTATTACCAAAAAAAATACTTATTTTCTTAATGTAATGTTCAGTGGGTTGAATATTAATATCATTGAAATGGCATTTGACACAGGCATAGTGGTGGAATAGGTGGTTTATCTCGGAATAGCCGGAAGTCTCGCGCATCGCCTGTAGTCACGATACGCGCTGACTGATGAACGGGAGACGGCCTATATTCAACACTCAAATTTATATAATACACTCTGAGAATATTTCTCCACTACCGAGATAGACTGTTAAAGTAATGAATAATAAATAAATAATGCTAGACATTTCACACAGCGCTACTAAGCCCCAAACTAAGCGAAGCTTTTACTATGGGAAGCAGATAACTGATAGAATACAAATATACATTTATTTTTGTAATTAGTACCCTTCCCCAGCGGGAATCGAACCCGCGACCTCTTGTGTCTCAGCCAAGTATTCACTCATAGCGTCACTGTATTATGGATATTCAAATATATTCCTACCTCGTAAGCAAATAATATTTTTTTTAAACCTTATAGATCTTCGTTTGACCGCAATCTCACCTGACGGTAAGCGATGATGTGGTCTAAGATGAATCACGAAGATCTAGAAAAAACCTATTCGCTCTACTACCTTAAACAGTAACTGTTACAGTAACTGGTACTAAGCCGTGCGCCTGCTTGTTCTTTGATGGAAAGGAGATGGCGGAATCAGATCGTAAAGTTTCTGGGCGAATTCTATTAAAATTCTGTAAAAGATCGATAGGCTTGCAACTTTACGGCGGTGTTCGAGACTTTGGGTCTTAGTCTCCGCCATTATATTGCTCACCTATAAGCCTAGAAGCCTTACGTTATATCGAGACTAAGGTAGCGAGCTGGTATTTGCTTAACCATGCCAAAGGTGGCAGCAGTACGCCATACCAGACCGGACTTGTGCTTTGTAAAGACTAAGAAGCTGTCCTGGTGTGTGGTATCTTCTGACCTTGTTGAGGATGCCCAGCTACATAGCAGCCAAATTATATAAATTAAATAGTCAAATCTCTTTCCAAGCAGCGTTACTTTTGGCCAATATCAGTTCTAGCATTATGTTTATGGTTTTTAATAGTAAAGATCTGTATTTTGACACCAATTTGAGCAATAAACTGGCCAATATCCCAGGATTATCGTTCCTAAATGTGCCAAGGTTTGCAATGACGTTCATCGACATGAGATCTCACTTAGCTACCAAATGAGTAATGATACCAAAATACCACGACTGTTAAAGAATAAACTAGTGCTTTGTATAGTTTGGTTTATCGCCTATTTATTTGCATATTTATAAGTTGAAAAGCCAAAAGAAATATGCTAGAGTTTGGATGAGTAAGTTTATATATAAGATAACTTTCCTTCGGTAGCATTAATGTCATAGTAATATATATATAGTGCCTCTAGTAAAAGTCCATCCAAAACTTTGTTGACCCATTATTATCTGGATGAAGGACCACACGATAAAAAACGAGTGCTACTAAAGAAAAATTTCCGTGTTTTATCCCAGATGAAATTAACTAGAACTCCCTCAGATGACGGAATAGAAAGATTATAAACCATCCTAACTTAAATTAGGTAAGAAAGGAATGCATGCATACTGAAATGACAGCTGGTAGGGTAATCTGAAGAAAGGGTAAACAGTTATTGCAGACGATTTATAGAAAACTTCTGAGATAAAATAACCCGTCCATCTGGTTTCCATAGTACAGACTCTGCTTAGTTTGGGATTAGATAGCGCTGTGTGTAATATCCAGCTTTAATTATTTTTATTTTATTTTTATACTATCTAAAGATTCAACCGAAATTATACATACAGTGTCTTTGAATCTATCACTTTCAGTTGTAGAGCTAAGAAAATCAACATTAAAAAATTTTTCAGCGCTCCAAATTTAAGCAAGCCCTTACACCGCACATAAACAAACTAACCCACTTAAGATCTACCTACAAACACACAAATACAAAAAGCCAGGAACATGCCCGTCTGGCCGCGCGTCCATCCATTAAAGCCTGGCACAGAGCCAGATGGCGAAAAGTGAATAATTAACAAGTAAGGCGTTCACCTCTAGGCCAATCTATCAGTAGCTGAAGATAAATTATGAAATATGAATCTACTCAACATCTTCAAATAGATCTTTTGAATTAAAGTCAGTGAGCCTAAAGTAATGAACTGGCGAAGGAAAAATCTCTGCAAAAACCAAAATTAAAAGTATGTATATGTACCATATAAAAAATAAGGGCCTATATAGGCCATTGTTGGGTATATACCCAACAATGGGTGAATTCGATTTGAAGATTACAGAAAGATTAAATTAGATAAATCTTTATTGCACATCATAAAACAATGCAAGTATAAATGGACGTAGTTACGCTGAAAGGACTCAATCCACAAAATGTCACTTTGGAGATATGGCAGTTTAAAGTTTAGACGATGATTCGACAATGTTATTGCATTCGGAAAGTTTTGAAATTATTGTGACAGATGAACAAAAATACTATTATTTTTATGTGTCTAATTTTATAACACAGACTATCGTACTTTTTTAGTTAATATGAAAAATATGGGGTTGAGTCGTTTCTGCTAAATTGGTTTTTAAATTACGGAGTATTTTTTTTTATTTCTCTAAAAGGTATTAATAACCCAACAAAAAAGTATTAATATTTATAATGAAAAGAGTTTTAATAATGCGTAAAATATCTTTAATATAAAAAAGTATGTTCTTAAATGTCTTCCTCAAAGTCCTCACCCTGATCCACCGTAAAATCTAGCTGTGACCCGATACCGTCTACGTCCTCTACAAAATGCATCCCCTTCAAATTGTTATAAAAACCCTGACAGTCTATTGGAATCAGGTGCATCATGGATTTTAGGTCATCTAATTTGGCCTGGGATATTTTTTTGCCTGCAGGCCAAAGACAAACGAAATCGTTTTCGTTAATATTGGATATTATTTTTCCTTTAAGGGTTTTTTTAATGTCAATCTCGTTTTCTTCTCCGTCTATTTTCATAAATATGGAATATTTACATTGTTTTTTTATCAAAATTTCTTTTGTTTTTATCTAATTGACTTTTACTTTTGTTATTAATACTTTTCTATTAACTATTTTCTTTTCTATTTTAGATGTTCCGAAGAAATCCTCCTTCTGCATTGTATAAGGTATGAGAGGATTTTTCTTTTTGCAGGATTTTATGACATCTATGTACTCTTCTGCAGTATATAATCTCTCATGATATCTTAACTGATACTCGATTTTTGAGAAGTCGGTGTCATTAGGGAGAAAAGTGTGCCCAGACTCTAAATATTTCAAACGTATTGTTTGCAGAGTCGTGTGTGAATTTAATAGAGCTTTCAGTATCAACACTATTTTGATGTTTCGATTTTGGCCTCCGCAACAATCGCTCTATAGTGCCAGCTCTGTAACGTTTGTGTCGATGTTATTTTTTATATAACGTACTAGACACGATCCGACCTCTTGTGCTTCTCGGCCTGCCTCCTCTTCCAACCACACATTGCAATGTCCGGTGTTTTTGGATCCATTATGAATCCCACTATTATACAGCCATAGCTGGCGCTTGTAAAATACGATATTGGTTGGGATACGCGGAAGTGGAAGTGTTTTTTCTAAATCGAATGTGAGGCATTCCAACGTTTTATCCATTTTGGCTCGTGATAGATCGTCATTCATTTGCTGTCTTAACTCATCTGCGCGTTTCAGATGATCTTTCTTTTCTTTTTCTAATACTAGTTTATCATCAATGGAAGTGCAGTTTTTTATCTTTTGTGTCAAAGTATCGCACTTATTGCAAGTGTCTTTTTTTAAGGTTTTGCAGCGCAAATTAAAATGTTTATAGAATATTGTTTTTAGGGTTTCAAACGAAACAGATTTCATAGATTCGCCACGTAGAGCTTTGAATTCTTCCAGTATATTTGGTAAATTTTTTGTACGGTCATTCCGAGTTTTTAGTAAAGGCAGTCGCCATTGTTCTCTCTTCTGTAATGAGACTCGTACTTAGGTAGAGAGTTAATTACCTGTTTAATAAATTCCTCATCTTCTGGTGTTTTATTCCAGCCTCCCTGTTGAAATCCTCTGTTGTCTTTCAAACTTCGATGCGATCTTTTTTTCTGCAAACTTACGTCAAATTTCTTAGAAAATATTTGAAAATTATGTAAGAACATGTCTTTACAAACTTCAACACTGCATATATGATATCTTCTTCTGTAGGCTTTGGGTTTGTTTTTTCCGGATTTATTCTTTGTAGGAGTGTATGATCGTTTTTTTGGAGCTTCTTCGATATTGTTTGTTATAAATAACAGCTGGGCCTCATATGATCCCAGTTCTATATATTTTTCGAACTCTATTCTTCTTTGTTCTTGTGAAACCTTGACAAAACATTCTCTAGTGCAAGTACAAGCATAATTTTGAAATACTTTCGATTCAACTCGTTTGGTTTTAGCATTGTGTGGTAAATTTTTATATTTTCGTTCTTTTCTCTGAGCTATGGAATGTTCAGGGTATGTTCTTTTACGAACTTTTTTAGCACGTCCTTTCTGACTGGTGTTTTGTTACGAGTTTGTTTCAACTTCCAAGTTTTGATAAACTGAATCTTGATTTTGAAATTCTGAATTAGAAACTAGATCATCAACAGTTTCTTCATTACAGAAGAAGTTCCTAAAACTTCTTCTGTATTTTCTAGGCTTTGCGCCAAAGCAGAGATCTTGTAACAGAGATCTTGAAGTTGCATCATCAGTATTGTCTTCACTATCTGGTATTAATCTATTTTTCCAACCTAATAAAGCATTATAATCTTTCAAATTTCTAGGTTGATAATCTGAGACTTCCTCGCTATCCGGGATATAATCGGAGTCGTCATCACAAGTAATATCGGTTCCTTCCATCTCGATGTTTTTGCTATTTCTTGTACCTTTGTTAGGCGTTTTAAACTCAACGAACTTTTCCGTATTTTCTGAAGAAAATGTTTGGCTTAAGTTTTTGAAGAGTTCGAAAGTTTTAGGAGACACTGGAGGTAAGGGTGGTGAACTTTTTTCACTTCCTGAAGTATCCATAGACAAGTTACTTTCAGTTTCAGCATTCCTAGTTGCGGCTACTAAAGGGGTCAAAGGTGGTTCATCCAAGGCGTTCTTATAGGAATTATCCAAAGCACTTTTTAAAATTCGATCAATCCTCTTCATTACATTGTAATAATTTTTAAACTTTATATTTGAACTATCCATACCATTTAGTATTAAGAAGTTATTTGACATGTTATTAATCATTATTATTATTTTCCGTTGACATACAATTTATTATTAGTATCATTTTTCGTTGACATGACGTTATATTATAATGTAATTTTATTTTTTTTACTGGTTATTAATTATAATTTTCTATTATGTATTTACCAAAACCGTTCCGCTTAAATCACCTATTTGTAAAAGATTTCTTAACTGTAGAATGAAAAAAGTTCCGACACAATATTTTATTGTTTGAGAATAAATAAATGAAATGAAATGAAATTATTCACCAGGTAAGTACAAGTTACACTTATTGTAATGTAACACTTATCACAAGACAAAAGTTTAGTCCACTAGGAAACCTTTTTGGCGCCAAACGTGAAAAGAAAGAAATAATGACAATGCTGCCAACATAATACGTTAAAATAGAGATGGGGTAGTGAAATAATTCCTGTGTTTCATAGTGCGTGGCCGATATTGATTTGATAATATCGAACCTATGTTTTTTATTTTAAAATATTAATTAAATCTCACTCATTCAGTTAGTGTTTGCTGAATTTTAATCTTTATTCTTTAAAATATAATAACTGAAACGACTCACATAGTTTGGGTAATTATACAGCTAAAAGTAACATCGGCTAGTTTCTTTTAAAATTAATTTATCAGCAATCACGCACACAGTTTGAGTCGTTTTAGCTAAAAGCTAAATGGGTTTGTTTTTCAGTCAATTAGTTTATCAAAAATGACCCACGTGGTTTGAGTCTTTTTAGCTTAATGCAACATCGTCTTGTTTCTTAGAAAATTAGTTTATCAGAAATTACCTACATAGTTTGAGTCGTTTTCGCTAAATAAAATATAGATAGTTTCCATGATAGTAAATTTAACTGAAATGATTCATGTGCTTTGTGTCTATTCTGCTAAATTACTTTAAATACACACTTCTTAAAAATTGGATTTCTTAAAAATGATCCATGTAGCCTGGGGTTATTACAGTGTTTTGCAAAAAAATACCCGCCATGCATGTGGCTTGGTTCTCATATTTCAAAAAACCACCTTAGCGTCATCCGATTACGGATCTTTTTTGCGAGGTGATAGGACCGACCTTTAGGAATATTTTGGTATATTTAACTCATTATTGACCAAAGTGTGGATTGAGTCCATTCAGCGTAACTACGTTTAAATATAAAACGTAACTCTATGGATACAATTGGCGGTCTTATCGCTACATAGCGTCTCTATCAAGTATCTAATCAATATCTAATAGAATGTAGCAGAACTATTGTTGGAAATAATCAAACTAAGTTCAAAAATGCAAAAGCCAAAATCAGTGTAAAAAAAATCAATATTAAAAAGGAGGATATTATAAAATATTATCCAGGAAAATTATCGACACGGTCCACACTAACAAAAACGTAACAAATTTGCCGCGTCGTAACATCTTCTATATCTAATATTATATATAATACAGATATTCTAATACTACCATAAACATAAATATAAGAAAAATCCATCTCATATCTGTAATGGAATCACTCGTTTTTCCAAAATATCCTCTAGTCATCGCAATACCATCCTATAATACTGAAATCTCGCAATTCATGAATTCCCGTGAAACGACTCAGATATTCCAGTATTTACGACGGTAAGATACAAATCACCGTTAACCCTTTTGGTAGCACTTGGTGTTTCACAAACCGATTTTTTTTAACTTTTTGGGTCAAATCTTAGGCTAAATAAAACAAAAAAGATCATAAATTATGCGGAAATCCCTAGTAACAAAAATGATAGTCTACATTGTAGTTTACTAAATTATAACCTCATTTTCGATATTATTTTGTTGGATAAATTAACACAAAATACAACTATACTTTATTAGAAAGCGATCTTCATTGCTGTATGTATTATACCTACATTTTTAGCATGATCATTTTTTAAATAATGTGACCAGTTTTCTTCCACGTCATTTATTTAATTAAATCTTACTTTACGGCCTTTTATTTTTTTGTATCATTATCAATCAGATTATCATTGACCGATCCCAAAACCTTATTCAATTTTACCAATTTCTTTTTAAACCTTTTATCTAAGTTTTGCCCTTTGTTATCTGCTAGCATTCTTCTGATTAAGTTCTTCATTTCCTTTACATTCTCGTTGTTATTATTTAGGTTTATTTTGTCTTTCCTATGATCTGTATCTATAACCGTTGCATTATTTTCTTTAATGAATTTATCTATTTCTTTATTATCTGGTATAGTTCCATTTGTATACACGCAGTTTCTAATTGTTTTGACTAGTTTAAATGCTTCGTCTTCAGTAGCTTTGACGACTTCAATAAGACAGGCTTCATGCATAGCTCCGTGGGCCATCAGTTTGGTGATATCCACTGTTCCTTCAATCAGTTTTCCGGTTATTTCCATCATAGCTGATTTTATCAGGGGTGACTGTGAACAATGTATTTATCTTTTAAAAACTTTTACATGCTCAGTCAGTAAGAAGAATAATAATATCACAAAAAATGATATCAACAACATAAAAAGTTACATGTTGTAATCTACTTTTATAACCCAGTTTCCAAAAACTTAAATATTGGTGTCGCAGAATTATAAATTGTTATTATTACATCGTATACATCTATGTTTTATATATGAAAAATAAAAAACTACAAATTGTTTCCTAGTAACAATTATATGAATTAAATTTCAAAGCGGTATTTACACACCAGATGTGAGAACTTTCCGTGAAATTTGGAATATGTCAGTCATGTCGTGCAAAGCGCGCGCAAGACGTTATCGTTTTTGAAAACTATCGATCTCGCATAACTGGTCATCGATACATTTATATTTAACAATATTTTATTTTGTGAATTAAAAGATTTGTATAGTTATGCGGTGTTCAGAAATTGTTTATTTGTTTCCGTCGATTTATTAGTTGATAAAGCAAAAGAAGACCGTTGAGGTGTTCGAAGTGTGGTGACTCGAAGTTGAGCTTCATTCATCATCATCATTCACAGCCTGACTTCACCCATTGTTGGGTATAGGCCTCCCTAAGTTTGTGCCATCCACCACGATCCTGCGCTAGTCTCATCAACTGACGGCCCATTACCTTTACGATATCGTCCACCCATCTCGCTGCTGGTCGTCCTACCCTTTTTTACCCGCTCCTCGGCCACCATTCAGTCACTGTCCTGCTCCATCTGTCATCACCACGTCTAGCCAAGTGAGCTTCATTAATGTTTAAATATTATTTTGCACGAATACAGCACACCGTTGTATTTCACGGAAAGTTAAAACTAATTCCATCCCTCACCTTCGAAATGACGCATTTGATGACCTTCTTCAGCGTTTCGTGGTCATGACCACAGACTTTTAGTAGCCCGTACACTTCTTTCTTCTGGTCGTATATCTGCAAGTTTTAATGTGCAATGTGTTAGCTGGCCTCGAGTGCTGGTTTTGATGTCTGGTGAAACAAGGTCGTTTGGTGCTAAGTGTTTATTAAAGTTAAAGATCGTCTCTACTAGGGCATATTTTGATCCATTAGTAATTAATAATCTATCGTATCTATTTTTAAAGAAAGTGTTTTACAACGCTGTTCTCTTTAGAAATACTGCTCCCTACATGCTTTTTGTTTGACAAGTTTTACAAATGTTGCACATACGATAAGTAAGTCCTAGCTATTGTTAATCTTGGTCAATAAATGATTCGGATACTGGTTGTCAGAGTCTAGTTTACTCAGGTGATGGCAAAACACGCATGAAAATTTCAAATACATGAGTATCGGCTTGATAAAACGATTACGATATATTTTCAAACGTCGATCGAACAGGGAAACTGTAAATTCATTGCATAAATTTAGTTTCGACAGGATTGTTCTATTTTGGGTTAGATTTAGAAATGATGCAAGTGCCGATATAATGTATTAGTAGCGCAACTCGTGCCATTTCTACTTTGTAGTCTTGTGTAAACTGTTACATACTCCCCGTAAATATACAGAGAAAATCCATTAGAATAACATTATAAATTCTGATTTTATCCTGGACTGTATACTATTGGATTCTATTTATATATATATGATCATAAATAAAGAGAACACCATTTATCACAAACTAGTGAAGCATCAACTAGTAATTCTAGCTTCCAGTCCTAACATTGCAGGTTTGCATCCCAGTCATGCACCAATAAATATTTTTATTTTATAAGTACATACACACGATCCATTCCATCCAAAGTTAGTCTGGTAGAGATCGCTATTTAGCGATAAGACCGCCATTTGTATTCATAGAATTACGTTGTTATTTTTTTATTTAAATATCCGCACAATTGAACATCTCCGAAGACAAAATTAATATGTTTAAATGTACTGGAATTTCAGTAAAAATGTGTGTATGGAACCAAACTTTTAAATCAATCTAGCGTTCCCGTCATCTCCCGAGAAGAGTCCATAGTAGATGAGTCTCTATGCTCCGAAATAATATATTTAATGTGAAATAGATTTTGTTCTGTCATGAGCGGCCATAAGTCCTATTTAAAGGTCACCATTCCAACCATACCATACCGAATTAGAGAGACAGGCAGGTCTATTTCGATTTGATTTCAATCCAGTTTTCCTCTTGACATAAGTCACATGGAAAAAACAAATTGCCCAATTTTACGTGGTAACCATTGCCACGTAGGTCGCACACCTTAGAATCGTGGCCTACGATGCACTGCCATACGTTCATCCATTTAAGGTATATAGGTGTAAAGCATCATGTGCCAATAACTTCTAATGTGACTCATGTGACTGTAGAAAGATGGCTGTGTCTCCGTCCTTTAAAAGACTGTTAAACTTAAAAGCTAGTACAAAAATTATAAATATGTCACCGGTTTGACTCTCTGAGTGATCATGTTCTTCAGCGCGATGACCTTGGAGACCGCCTGTGCTGGGTCGTGGCCTATCAACGCGTATCCACACACTACCATCTGATGAAGAGCCTTCTCGGCCAGCGCTGACGTTTGATTCTTATGTTCCAGAATACATTCTTCTAGCTGAAAAGCATTTTCTACGTCGGTTACTGATTCTAAATGCGACAGAGGCCTCTGTTTAACCGGGTTTAAAAACAGAAGGTTATAACATTTTAGATGATAAAATTTATCATACACGACTAATTATTTTTCCATGCAGCAGAACTTTAGGCCCCGAAAAAACCTCTACTAGGCGTTGAAAAAATTACATGAAACAAGTACCAATATTTTAAGTATCTTACTTCTTTTTCTTCGCTATCCTTGATAACTTGCAGCATATCTTGGAGTTTCACCAACTTATCCTGGATGTGTGATGTTCCGTTCTGAAGGAGCATCTTGATTTTCACCATCACCATGTCCACAGATCTTTCGAAATCATAAAACTTTAGTTATATTTAGACTACACATAAAGTAAAGTATAGTTAATACATTACCTAGTAATTTTTAGATAATATTTTCTAAAGACAATCAAGAATCACGCCAATATATTTGTGAATGGTTTTGGTTCTTGACCGATTGCTAGATTTTGTCTAATAAGTAATGTTTTTGTCATATGTTAGAGCAGAGGTTTAAGATTAGTAGCAAAGTGAAAAATTTTAAAAAAAATTGTGTCAGGGGTTTTGAGAAATGGGGGGCAAAGAGGGTAATAAAAGCTAATTTGTTTTATTATATTTTGTTAACTTACTTCTCAAGGTCTACTTGGAATTTCTTCTCGATGCTCTGCACCAGATCTTCACCGAGCTTATGTGTTATTTCATCTTCTATTACCTCATCCACGGTATCTTTTATAACTTCTATTGAATTCACCTTCAAAACAAATTAATAAAAATTTAACACATTATCCCTGGGTAATAAATAGTTATAATTGTTTCTTGGAAATCTAACAGTGACGAATCTTTCTGAATAAATCTAATGGAAAAAAAGAAAAATGTCATACGTAACCAATTAGTAGCTTCACAAAATGTTTTTACTAGATTATCTTTACACATATTTAATATTAATGCGTCACACAATAAATGGAGTACCTATATACAGATACATACAATATAGATTAAGTATTCAAATAGCTAATTTAACGATAGCTTTTGAACATCTTAGTTTAATTTTCATTGTCTTTATCATTTGAGAAGGAAAATTTAACGGACCTGGAGAAAATAAGTCAGTTCTAGAGTAACATACGAGTAGCTAGTTTAAAAATATAAAAAACAGTCACATAGACATGAGTCCTATTGCACTGCAATTCCACCCTGCGTTATTCTTATTGATTATTACTTGATTTATCCAGCTTTGATAGCGAAGGAACCGGAGGTTAAATTTATGTTTCAAAGTGATCCTTGTGTTGTTTGTTGTTTGATTTTTATGTTATATATAGGATTATATATAGGTTATATATAGGATTTAAGGAAAGTACGAGTAACTAACCCGCCATGTACTACAAAACCCAAAATAAATAAATAGACAACGAATATTTGCAGTACATGCATAAAGTTGTCTCGCAGCGGGAATCGAACCTTTTTGCGTCTCACTCGGCTATTCGTCACAGAGGTAACAACAGAGGATAAAATGATATCTCACCAATATACTCGTAAAAGAGCATAGAGTGTAATAACCAATAAACCAGTGAACATTCCTCATTACAAGCGATGGTGAAAAAAAGATATAAAAATAACTCTACTCTAGAAATAGCTACGGTTCTTTGATTCGGCTTGCTGAGAAACGATAAAAATCGCAATAAAATAAAATGTTATCGCTATGTAAGTGTTGATTTGGTTCGCCATGTGATTTTAATATTAATACTATTTGCATTTCTATTTCATTTCAAATCAGGCTTGTATCCCAATAATATCAAATTGTGCAGAATTCCTTCTGTATAAAAAAATCCAGTAATAATAATTTAGTTCCTATTTATTCAAATAAAATTTAATATTTGCCAAACTAAGTTAACGTTTGAAAGTAAAGTTCTTATGCATAATTCAATTTGACTCTGGAGCGTTAACTGAAAACACATTCAAACCTGAACCTGTCAAAATCTCATCATCATCATATCAGCCGTAGGACGTCCACTGCTGGACAAAGGCCTCCCTCATTGATCACCAGGAACTGCGGTTGGAAGCGGCCTGCATCCAACGCCGCCCTGCGGTTCTTACCAAGTCGTCTGCCAATCTTGTAGGTGGACGTCCTACGCTGCGCTTGCCGGTCCGTGGCCTCCACTCGAGAATCTTCCGGCCCCATCGGCCATCTGTTCTGCGCGCTATATGCCTTGCCCATTGCCACTTCAACGTGCTAATCCGTCGGGCTATGTCGGTGACTTGAGTTCTCCTACGTATCTCTTCATTTCTGATTCGATCCCGTAGAGAAATATATAGCCCTCTCCATAGCTCGTTGAGCGACTCTGGGCTTATTCATAAGGCCAATAGTGAAGGACCACGTCTCGGTTCCATATGTCATCACTGGTAACACACACTGATCCTATTTATTCACTGAGTTCCTATTTATTCAAATAAAATTTAATATTTGCCAAACTAAGATAACGTTTGAAAGTAAAGTTCTTATGCATAATTCAATTTGACTCTGGAGCGTTAACTGTAAACACATTCAAACCTGAACCTGTCAAAATCTGTTTAGAAAATATTAATTAAAATAAACTTTAGGTTTAAATAATGTAACATTGAAATGTATATCAATTTCTTCAAATTTGTCATTTGTCTATTGTACTTTGTTTATGTTCCAAATAAATAATGTTGAATTTAAAAAAAAAAAATGAAAAAAGAAAAACAATTTGTCGACCTCCGTGGCGCAGTGGGCGAATAGCCGGCTGAGACGCAGGAGGTAGCGGGTTCGATTCCCGCCGCGGAACAAATGTTTGCATGATCTACAGATATTTGTTCTGGGTCTGGATGTTTTTCTATATTATAAGTAAGTATGTATTTACAAATAATAACAGTATATAAGTATTCTTTTAGTTATCTGGTTCCCATAGTACAAGCTTAGCTTAGTTTGGGGCTAGATAGCGTTGTGTGAAATGTTCAGCATTATTTATTTGTTACCAATGTAAAAAACAGTACTCCGAATAGTGGCACTTTAAAAATAGTAGACTTTACAAATGCATTTGAGGCCAAGGTTAAATACTTTCCTTGGTTTTCAACTGATTTAAATATTTCATTAAAATCTTATCGAACACTTATTTGACTTCATTTACCGGTACCACAAGGTCAAAGTTTACGTATCGTACTTACGATGAGGTCATCATCTCAGGTCACTAGTAGATATCCATACTAATTATACTGATACTCGCGATAAATTTCACGCGTCTACGCATGGCCTTCGTGGCGCAATTGGTTAGCGCGTTCGGCTGTTAACCGAAAGGTTGGTGGTTCGAGTCCACCCGGGGGCGCATTTTTGCACTTTTTTTTCAAGCGAATTGCTACGAGAAAAATTACTTGAAGAATTAAGCAAAATTAAGTGGACGTGTCTTTTATTTGTTCAAACAAACCGGTTGTCAAACAATTCTACTAAAATTATTAACAAATTTAACTAATAACTTGTAAACTTACCTATGGTCTATTTTATTTGAGTACTTTGTTACTTACAAATACATTTTTTTGTAACCTGTACTATCCCACTGCTGGGCAAAGGTATTCCCCAATTCTTTCTACTCCTATCGATCCCATTTCAAAATGAACAAATTCTTCATCATCATCATCATCCACAGCCTGACTTCACCCATTGTTGCGTATAGGCCTCCCCAAGATTGTACCATCCATCACGATCCTGCGCTAGTCTCACCCACTGACGGCCCGCGACCTTTATGATGTCATCCACCCATCTCGCTGCCGGTCGTCCTACCCTTCTATAACTGCTCCTCGGCTACCATTCAGTCACAGTCCTGCTCCATCTACCTTCACCACGTCTAGCCAAGTGTCCCGCCCAAGACCATTTGAGCTCTATAACTCGAATCCCAACCTTCGTTCGTCTACGGATCTCGACGTTTGGAACTCGATCTAATAGTCTGATGCCGAGCATGGTACGCTTCATGGCTCTTTGTGTAACTCTTAACCTGTACACAGCCTCCTGCGTGAGCGTCCACGTCTCGGCACCGTAGGTCAAGGTGGGCAGAACACACTGGTTGAATAAGCGGGTCTTCAGACACTGTGGAAATTTAGAACAAATTCTTAATAAACAAAAAAGCTAGATCCGTTTGATTTAGCTTATTTGTACTTACTGTAGCTACTCTTTGATTTGGATGAATATTTCAGATAATAATGAATGGATATCATACATCGCTATTGGGTGACATTCTATGATGATAATACAGATTAGATATAATTTTAGTTATTATAAATTTTTCTTTTTACATACATAAGTAACTTAACTACATTTTTCTATGAATAAGTTACTTGCGGGTAGTATTCTAATTTTAATTGAATTAAATTTTTAATTTATTTCTAATGCGGGTTATTTTCTTTAAATCTTGCTTTAAATAGTTGGAGAAAAAAAGGTTTTGTCTATAGGAACGTAGGAGCAAAGGCGGATCCAGCTTTGGTGCCGGATGGGGGGGGGGGGGGGGGGTCACATAGTCGTGGTCAAGTCACAAGAAGTTATAATTTAATTTTTATAATCATAGATACAAGTAAAAAGTAAGTATTTTAATAATGTACTTACATACTGTACCTAAAAATACCTATATTTAAATAACAAAATCAGCAGAACAAATAACAAATTTTTCCAATCAAAATATTATATTAAATTAATTAAATATTGAATGTACTTACATAAAATCTATATTCTGACAAAAAATATATAAAAACATTATGTTTAACAATTTTAATTAGTGGTCCACCTGGACCCAGCCCAGAGGGGGGTCATGACCCCCATGACCCTCCCTCTGGATCCGCCCTTGCGTGGGAGTTTTTATGCATTGCTATAGACAGTGTTATTTTCTCTATTCTACGACGAAATCCTAAGCCCAGGCGTAGTAGTGACCCAAGAAAATCTTAAAATGATCGACATAGCCTTGTTTTTTTTTCAAAGAATAGACAAGGAAATCGCTGTCGTAATCGCAAACTGTTATGTTATTAAAATAGTACTCATACCTACATTTCTTGATTAGAATGCCGATGTTCAGTACTCAATAGACTAATAGATTTCAATAGAATCGTATTTAGAGGCACGTTTTAAGGGGACACCGGAGGGACAATCGCCCATACAACACGTACTACCAAGATCATTTCTAATTGGAGCATATTTCTACCTTAATAAGGAATTATTTTAATTTGAATAGTATTTATCTAGGTTCCCAACTATATATATTAGATCAAAATACTTACCTAAAATGAAATAGAAGCGTATCGCATTCTGCATGTTTTTACGTCATAAAAGACCTGTTTACAACCTAATTGTTTCGTATTAAAAACAACAACATATTACGTATCCTAGTCATGGGAACATAGATTATATTGTCTAGTTACAGAATAACAACACAATGAGAAAAATACAACAAGTTTTTAGTCATCTTTTTTGGTATTACGGAACACGGTCAAAATCTAATCAAGTTTAGAATCGTTCTATTGCTATCGCTGTCGCTCAGCGTAGCTAAACTTCGTCACTAAACAGGGATAGCGATATTCAGGCCGAAGTTTTTGACGCGGCCGAATTGAAGTTGTGCTCAGGGTTCGCCGGCGCGTTAAATTCTGCTCCACTTGCCAAAGCACATTCAACAAATGAAACGTACTTATTTAGAACAATTACATCACGTTTATTGTTTGTGAATACAGAGTAGGTAAATGAGATTTGTGTATGACGTAGAGAAATAAGGATTTGGCAGCATAAGAAAGATGCAGTGTGCGTGAGCGCGCATTGTAAGTTTGTTTGTCTGACTCTATGTAATAAAATCTTCTTAATTATTATGTATAAGCGCCTATATAATTTGGAAGAGCTTTCCTTTAAGAACCTTTTGATTGAGGGATGGGGGGAGGGGGAGGAGGGGACATAACCCTCCCCCCCCCCTAGTGGGTGAGGACTTACGAAACCTCCCGGGAGCTTCTGGCTCCCGCGCTCTTTATATACACTCTAGGGGAGTCACGCACAGAACAACAAAGAAGAAATCATGAATCAATGGAATTTAAGAAAAGTATTTGCCCCCTTCAGTACGGTGGATAAGTGTATCGCATTTGCTGAGGGAAATGGTTTGATTTCATCAACGAAAGTGTGTGCCTACCATAAAACGCCCATGTTATTTATAAATTATCTTTTGAACTATGAAAAATAGTAGACTGAATCGAGAAGGGCACCCCAACTTGAGTAGGTTAGGTTCAAAAAGAGTGACAGAATCGACACGCGGCACCCTGACCCCACGTGGTCTTGTGCGTGACACCCCTAGAGTGTATATAAAGAGCGCGGGAGCCAGAAGCTCGCGGGAGGTTTCGTAAGTCCTCACCCACTAGGGGGGGGGGGGGTCATGTCCCCCCCCCCTCCCCCCATCCCTCTATCAAACGGTTCCTAAAGGAAAGCCCTTCCAAATCGGTACCGCCGTTCTTGAGTTATAAATGGTGTAACTAACCCGACTTTGTTTTAAGTATTTAGATAGATATATGTGCGCTAGAGAGCCTGAAATTTTTGGTCCCTAGTGTCAATGCTATTTATATGCTACTAATTGTCACTTTTATATAGGCATAATTATTAAGAAGATTTTATTACATAGAGTCAGACACACAAACTTACTATGCACGCGCATGCACACTGCATCTTTCTTATGCTGCCAAATCCTTATTTCTCTACGTCATACACAAATCTCATTTACCTACTCTGTATTCACAAACAATAAACGTGATGTATTTGTTCTAAATAAGTACGTTTCATTTGTTGAATGTGCTTTGGCAAGTGGAGCAGAATTTAACGCGCCGGCGAACCCTGAGCACAACTTCAATTCGGCCGCGTCAAAAACTTCGGCCTGAATATCGCTATCCCTGTTTAGTGACGAAGTTTAGCTATGCAGAGCGACAGCGATAGCAATAGAACGATTCTAAATTTGATTAGATTTTGACCGTGTTCCGTAATACCAAAAAAGATGACTAAAAACTTGTTGTATTTTTCTCATTGTGTTGTTATTCTGTAACTAGACAATATAATCTATGTTCTCATGACTAGGATACGTAATATGTTGTTGTTTTTAATACGAAACAGTTAGGTTGAAAACAGGTCTTTTATGACGTAAAAACATGCAGAATGCGATACGCTTCTATTTCATTTTAGGTAAGTATTTTGATCTAATATATATGGTTGGGAACCTAGATAAATACTATTCAAATTAAAATAATTCCTTATTAAGGTAGAAATATGCTCCAATTAGAAATGATCTTGGTATGAATACTCATTGAAAGACAATCGAAGTGTAAACAGTGTATACGTTTTGTGCGTAAATATTATTCTGAATTTTTGTGTACAAAGTGCTTTTTTTCAAAAGAGACTTATATGTGTGGAAGCCTGGTAAAACGAGCTGTGTGTTTGTGTAATTGCTATAGAAATATCTTCACAAACCAGTGAGTACAAAGCAAAAAATTTTTTTTAAATCTGTTGTCACTGGCCGCTACCCACAACTCGCAGTGCGCTGTGGCTACGTATCGCTGACCTTGACTGCCTGCGTTCGGATACATTGCGCCTTCACTTAGCGTGTATTGAATTTTTTACCTCACACGACTAAGTTGCTATCATTATATTACAAGGTGAAATTTTCATCTGATTACCAGACGCTTGTATTTGTTTTGGGATTTGGTTGAGCAGGAAGGTATATAATGGAAAAACAGAAGTGTGCAGGCTGCAGACAAGTAATAACTGATAAAAAGTATATGAACTGCATAGGCTGTGGTCAAAGGTATGACTTGGAATGTGCAAATCTGTCTCCAAAGCGCTATAAAGCGTTGAATGACGAGAGTAAGCGTAAATGGAAATGCCTTGAGTGCAACAGTAAATTGCCGAAATCCGATAATACAAACACCCCTGTGCGATCATGTTCGTCGGGTCTATTGAATCCCATAACCACTGGTGATTTTGAGGGTGAAAGCTTGTTATCTGGTAGTAATGTTACTCAACGTAGAAAGCCAGTGCCCAGTACTAATTATATAACTGAAGACAAACTAAAAGAGATGCTGAATAGTGAGAGCCGGGACTTGAGGGCTGTTGTTGAGTCATGTGTTAATGGACTATCTGAACAGCTTAACACAATAAAGATTCAATGCTCCGGCTATCAGGATTCCTTGTCGTTTGTAAGTAAGCAGTATGATGAACTGAAGCAGGAGCTTGCTGACTTGAAAAAGCTGTTTGGTTCGACCAATTCTGAGCTTAAAAGCGTCAGGGAGGAAAATAAATCCCTTAAGGAAACTTTGAATGCTCAATCTATCAGTATCAGAGCACTAGAGGCGGAAAATCTGAAGCAGCAACAGTGGTCAAGAATGCAGAATATAGAGGTTACTGGGGTTCCTGAGAGCAAAGACGAAGATACATCTGACATTATTCTGAAAGTTGCCCAACATTTTGGTGTACATATCGAGCCATCCGAAATTGAATTCGCTCACAGAGTACAACCATAACGCGCCGGGAGCTCCCCAAGCATTTCGCGTTCTATCATCGTTCGCCTAAAGCAGCGAATCATAAAAGATCGTATCGTAGCTGCATCCCGTAAACACCGTAACCTGAATGCTATGGTATTGGGACTGGGAGGGGAGACTAATCGTGTCTTCATAAATGAACACCTTACGAAGGAAAATAAAATGCTTTTGAGTTCATGTAAACAGAAAGCCAAAGAGGCCAATTTCAAATTTGTATGGACAAAAAACTGTCGCATTTACGTACGAAGAAGCGAGGTTACTCCTCCCATTCCTATATCCTCATCATCAGATCTTTCCAAGATTGTATAGCTCCTGTTCTGAATTGTTCTTCTGAACTTATCATTTTTGTTTGTATTAATGGGTTGTATTATCTACATTGTATTTTGGATTCATCATTTCCTATAACCTGTAAATTGTATCATCACAGTAACACACTACACAAAACACTCATCCTTCAATTCCATTGCAATTCCCTGTTGAATATAATATGTAATATATTTGTATTAAATTTAAACATTTTTATATTTATAATATTGTTCCCTTGTTCAATTGCTCATAGCGTGCGAGTATAAGAGGTATCGTTTATGTTTTACCATAAGTCTTGTTACAGCGATAATAAAAATGGATATGGATAGTTCAAGTAATGAACTTAAATTACTCTATCAAAATGTTAGGGGCTTACGTACAAAATTAGACACTTTTTATAAAAATATACTGTTATGTGACGCTGATATAATACTGGTTACAGAGTCTTGGCTTCATGATGGAATTTTTGATGCAGAACTTTGTAACGGGAAATATAATGTATTTGGTAGTGATCGTAAATCACTGGGTGGTGGTGTAATGGTTCTATGTCGTCCTCAACTACAGGCGCGTCAACGGCCAGAATGGGAGAGTAAGGACCCGGAATGTATTTGGATTACCATCCCTGCCAAAAGTATAGGCGCAACAAATGACATTCATGTTGCCGTTGTCTATATTCCTCCCGACTCAAGGCTGCCATCTCGAATTTCATCCTTAACTAAAATAATATCTAAAGCTCGTGATTATCACCTGAATGATCACTTGATTGTTGCTGGTGATTTCAACCTTCCATGTATTGATTGGACAACTGGCAAGCCTAGACTTATTAAGAAAGGTTCTACAGAAGTACAGACTGCTGCGTCGGATCTTCTGTCATACTTCAGCTTCATAGGACTTTCTCAGTATAGTACACTGAAGAATGCCAGTAATAACACTCTAGATCTTATCTTTTCTGCTTTTCCTGTTAAAGTGCAGGAGTCGACTTTTGCTCTTGTGCCGGTAGATTCAAATCATCCCGTTCTACAAATGACGGCGAAGGACGTGCTTGTGCCTCTGCTCAGGACTCGATCTAGAATAAAATACCAATTTCATAGGGCAGACTTTCTGAACATTAATGAAGAACTCTTGAGACAGAACTGGACCTTTATTACTACAGAGGGCAATTTTGAGAATATTATACGCAAATTCCATCTAATTTTAAATGAATTAATAGATAACTTTGTCCCTAAAGTTCGCTGCGGTGGTACTTATTCTTATCCGATTTGGTATAGTAGAGCACTTATTAATTTAATTAAAGAAAAGATTAAATTGCACGATAAATGGAAGAAATTTAAAAATCCAAATGATTATGCCGATTTTTCAAAGCTAAGGAAAAGACAGAAAATTTTACAAGACGAATGCCACAGATCCCATATAACTTTTGCTCAACAGAAAATAAAATCTAATCCAAAAGCTTTCTGGAGTTATGTAAAGTCAAAACGTAAAAATACTACTGACTATCCCCAGCAAATGACGTACGGTGATTCCCAGCTAGATAACCCGATTGATATATGCTCTGCATTTAATGAATTCTTTAAAGGGAATTTTAGTGGTCGTTTCAATAATGATTCTTGCTCTTCTAGCACATATGCAAATTGCTTGCACCCGAATTTAATACATAGCATCACGATATCTCCCGAAGAGATCCAAAAGCTCATGTCTAACCTGGATAGTGCGAAAGGCCCTGGTAATGACAACTTACCTCCTATATTCTTCTTGAATTGTGCGAAATCACTTGCAGTTCCAATTGCTCTGTTATTTAACAGATGGTTATTTAACAGAACCTTCCGAGATGGTTATTTTCCTGATATATGGAAAAGAGCTCATGTCGTCCCTGTCTATAAAAAAGGTTTCAAGACCTGCATAGAAAATTATCGACCTATATCAATACTAAATGTACTTAGTAAGTTAATGGAGAGGATTGTTCATATGAACATTTACCCCATCGTATCACACTCTATACCCTCAGAGCAGCACGGTTTTATGAAGGGTCGCTCTACTACAACAAACTTAGGAGTATTTATTGATTATGTGGCTACCAACATGGATGGTGGTTCTCAGGTGGATGTTATCTACACCGACTTTGAGAAGGCTTTTGATCGTGTAGACCACATCATATTACTACGTAAGCTTTACGAACTAGGTATTCGGGGTAATCTGCTACGTTGGCTGGAGTCCTATTTATGGAAACGATCCCAAGCAGTTGTGGTGGGAGTTCATGTTCTAATTATATAGAAATTACATCAGGCGTGCCCCAGGGTTCCATCCTGGGCCCTATCGTGTATGCTTGTTATTTGTACGATGTTGGTAATTGCTTTCACCACTCTAGGTTCCTTATGTATGCAGATGATACAAAAGTTTTTATGAAAGTCACAAGTCACTTAGACTGCCAGAATCTTCAAGCTGATCTTGATCAGCTCGGACAATATTATAAAATTAATCGTATTGGTATCAACATTAATAAGTGCCACTTTGTCTCATTCACTAGAAAAAGGAAACCGGTTAAATTCGTTTATCAACTAAGTAAAGTTAAAATTGATAAAGCGGAAATAGTTTGCGATTTAGGCATATTACTTGATACAAAACTATCTTTCTCTGAACATATTGATACAATCGTAAATAAATCCTTTAAAGCCCTTGGTTTTATCTTGCGCATTAGTAAACCTTTTTCTGATATCACCTGCATAAAACTGCTCTATTTTTCGTTTGTCAGAAGCATTCTCGAATACGGTTGTACTGTCTGGAACCCGCATTACGTAACTTATATCAGCAAATTAGAACGCATTCAACACAAGTTCATTAAACACCTTAATTATAGGAAGCATATTTATCCACAAAGCTATAAAGAATCGTGCAGTTACCATAGTCTCACAAGCCTTCAGGATCGACGAACTCTTGCAGATATGGCATTTCTTCATGGTCTATGCAATGGTCATATGGATTGCCCTGAACTTACGGAAAGAGTTTTGCGCTTCTGTGCGCCGAAATACCGCACTAGACATACAAAGTTATTTGCTGTATCACACTCATCAACTAACTATGCACAACATTCAATCGTTAACAGACTACAAAGAGTTTACAATAAGGAGTTCTTCTCGATTGATATTTGTCATAACAACAAGAGAAGTTTTAAAAGTGAAACTTTAAAATTAATAATGGAGGATGACACATATGCATGATAACAACGCAACAAAATACTGGTTATTATGGTATATATATACATTTATGAATTTATGATGTAACTACTTATATATGTGTATTCAATGTATTTTATCAACCTTTTTGTGTTCTTACACGTAATTTGTTTTGTTCGTATTTTTAGTTTAATTAGACTGTCTATTTATAAATTATTTTTTACATAAAGTAAATCCGTTTTTGGCCGTATGCTACGCTTAGTATAAGTTTGTATCTGACATAATAAGGGCTGTGGATTTTGTGAAATAAATAAAATAAAATAAAAATAAAGTACGTGTTGTATGGGCGATTGTCTCTCCGGTGTCCCCTTAAAGCGTGCCTCTAAATACGATTCTATTGAAATCTATTAGTCTATTGAGTACTGAACATCGGCATTCTAATCAAGAAATGTAGGTATGAGTACTATTTTAATAACATAACAGTTTGCGATTACGACAGCGATTTCCTTGTCTATTCTTTGAAAAAAAAACAAGGCTATGTCGATCATTTTAAGATTTTCTTGGGTCACTACTACGCCTGGGCTTAGGATTTCGTCGTAGAATAGAGAAAATAACACTGTCTATAGCAATGCATAAAAACTCCCACGCAAGGGCGGATCCAGAGGGAGGGTCATGGGGGTCATGACCCCCCTCTGGGCTGGGTCCAGGTGGACCACTAATTAAAATTGTTAAACATAATGTTTTTATATATTTTTTGTCAGAATATAGATTTTATGTAAGTACATTCAATATTTAATTAATTTAATATAATATTTTGATTGGAAAAATTTGTTATTTGTTCTGCTGATTTTGTTATTTAAATATAGGTATTTTTAGGTACAGTATGTAAGTACATTATTAAAATACTTACTTTTTACTTGTATCTATGATTATAAAAATTAAATTATAACTTCTTGTGACTTGACCACGACTATGTGACCCTCCCCCCCCCCATCCGGCACCAAAGCTGGATCCGCCTTTGCTCCTACGTTGCTATAGACAAAACCTTTTTTTCTCCAACTATTTAAAGCAAGATTTAAAGAAAATAACCCGCATTAGAAATAAATTAAAAATTTAATTCAATTAAAATTAGAATACTACCCGCAAGTAACTTATTCATAGAAAAATGTAGTTAAGTTACTTATGTAAAAAGAAAAATTTATAATAACTAAAATTATATCTAATCTGTATTATCATCATAGAATGTCACCCAATAGCGATGTATGATATCCATTCATTATTATATAAAATACTCATCCAAATCAAAGAGTAGCTACAGTAAGTACAAATAAGCTAAATCAAACGGATCTAGCTTTTTTGTTTATTAAGAATTTGTTCTAAATTTCCACAGTGTCTGAAGACCCGCTTATTCAATCAGTGTGTTCTGCCCACCTTGACCTACGGTGCCGAGACGTGGACGCTCACGCAGGAGGCTGTGTACAGGTTAAGAGTTACACAAAGAGCCATGGAGCGTACCATGCTCGGCATCAGACTATTAGATCGAGTTCCAAACGTCGAGATCCGTAGACGAACGAAGGTTCATGACGTTGGGATTCGAGTTATGGAGCTCAAATGGTCTTGGGCGGGACACTTGGCTAGACGTGGTGATGGTAGATGGAGCAGGACAGTGACTGAATGGAAGCCGAGGAGCGGTTATAGAAGGGTATGACGACCGGCAGCGAGATGGGTGGACGACATCATAAAGGTCGCGGGCCGTCAGTGGGTGAGACTAGCGCAGGATCGTGATGGATGGTACAAACTTGGGGAGGCCTATACGCAACAATGGGTGAAGTCAGGCTGTGGATGATGATGATGATGAAGAATTTGTTCATTTTGAAATGGGATCGATAGGAGTAGAAAGAATTGGGGAATACCTTTGCCCAGCAGTGGGATAGTACAGGTTAGAAAAAAATGTATTTGTAAGTAACAAAGTACCCAAATAAAATATACCATAGGTAAGTTTACAAGTTATTAGTTAAATTTATTATTAATTTTAGTAGAATTGTTTGACAACCGGTTTGTTTGAACAAATAAAAGACACGTCCACTTAATTTTGCTTAATTCTTCAAGTAATTTTTCTCGTAGCAATTCGCTTGAAAAAAAAGTGCTAGCTTTGTAGTAAGCCTGAAGAGTTTTAGAAAATTCAGCCAATTTCTGCTTTACGCAAAATACAGTAGTTTCGCCTACTATATATTTTTTTAGAAATATAGTATTTGATCAACTAATATAGTAGGGTACTATATAATATAGTAGGGTTTGCAACCCTATCTGACATTCTTCAAGAATTGAATACAATTTACAACAAATATTTTGAAGATTCAAATGAGCATAACCACTGGTATAATCCATTCAGAAGTTCTGTTGTTTAGCATCCGTCTCCATCATGAAACCACCTCCATGGTACCATATTGTTGCATTGTCACAGAAGTATTCCAAATTTCAGCTCAATCAGTGGTAGGGGAACTGGTTTAAAATTCATATGAAAAAGATTTGACTATGCTTGTGGTTCCGAAAATGAATTTTATAAAAGCTTCATTAGAAGTAGTTTTTTAATAAAAAGACTTATAATAGTTATTATAGTTGTTTTCTGATAACTACAACCTGGGTGATACGGATACACAGATACGGAACCCTCTCGGTGTGCGAGTATGTCGCTTGCCTAGGGTTCCGTTAGTTCAGGTTGTTAAAACAGCACAAAATCTATTTACTACCAGTCTAATCCCAAACATATGCCAACAATTCGCATAGTCTATGAAGCGAGGCGAAATAAACGTGCTATTTCGGGCGGCTCTTTATGATGATTTTATTGTTGGACAGTAGTAATAACTTCTGGTACTGCTTTTAAATGTGCCGTTGAGTTTGTAAAAACTGACCGGAATTACTAATTAAATATACGCAATATCTCCGAGTTTTCAAGTCCAGATCTTTGAGTCTTCAAATCCAGAGTGAACAGTAGGCAAAAGTGCTTCTACCAAACCGTCACTTACCATCAACTGAGGTAGTGATCATGAGATAAGAAAGTAAATTAGATGTTTACTTGGTTTCTGAGTCACTTAGCTAGATGGCGCTACTAATTTAACATTCAAATACGTTTATTTACACTTATATACATATAACTTTACAGAATTAGTCTAATACGCCATATCTAAAGCCTAACAATAGCCGAACACGCAACCAAAAAGCCTGACTGTACCCGGCTTTATCCGGACGCCTGACACTCGAATTATATCGAACTATACTCGAATTCAGAAACCAGGATATTTTTTGTAAACATGAAATGTCATGATATGTCTCTGTCATAATGACATGTCAAGGGTAAACATCAATTTTTTACCATGGATCACTATTATTAGTAATCGTGCGTGGTTTTGCTTGTGCGATAGGTAGATTAGATTGATAACGTGAAAACGAAAATAAAACAAAAACTCAACAAAGCACATTAGCACACGAGTAGCGAGAAAGTAACACCAGAGACCAGTAATATCAATAGACTGTTAATGCCCATAGAAGAAATCGTAGCCCCCAAAAAGCTCAAAATCCCGTATTATTTCTAGATGGCGCTGTCTCATAGCCTGGAAACTTTCATAGCTAGCGATTTTATTGTATATGCCATTGCTACCAACAAATTTAAATAAACTTTCACTAAAACACACCCAAATGTTTCTAGGTTTTTAAGAATAAGTAATATTGTCCATAAAATAAGATTTAACGATTTTATTTTATATTCATTATTTACCACTTTCTTAAGCTTAATCACAGATGGCGTGGGAAGGTAGCATACAAAATAACGCATCGTTTTTTTACTTAGATGGCGCTTAACACAAAATTAACACAAAATCCTAAACAAAAGGGACGAGAGGGAACCGTGAACTGACTGACATTGACAGCCAGCAAGCAAGCGAAATCACACTTCTTGTACCTAATTTGTTACATACTGTGTTGCCATTGTTGCCAAACCTCACTTCTTTTATATCCAGATAGTTCTTTGTCCAGTCCAGATCTTTGAGTCTTCAAATCCAGAGTGAACAGTAGGCAAAAGTGCTTCTACCAAACCGTCACTTACCATCAACCCTCAGTTGATGGTAAGTGACGGTTTGGTAGAAGCACTTTTGCCTACTGTTCACTCTGGATTTGAAGACTCAAAGATCTGGACTTGAAGACTCGGAGATATTGCGTATATTTAATTAGTAATTCCGGTCAGGTTTTACAAACTCAACGGCACATTTAAAAGCAGTACCAGAAGTTATTACTACTGTCCAACAATAAAATCATCATAAAGAGCCGCCCGAAATAGCACGCTTATTTCGCCTCGCTTCATAGACTATGCGAATTGTTGGCATATTTTTGGGATTAGACTGGTAGTAAATAGATTTTGTGCTGTTTTAACAACCTGAACTAACGGAACCCTAGGCAAGCGACATACTCGCACACCGAGAGGGTTCCGTATCTGTGTATCCGTATCACCCAGGTTGTAGTTATCAGAAAACAACTATAATAACTATTATAAGTCTTTTTATTAAAAAACTACTTCTAATGAAGCTTTTATAAAATTCATTTTCGGAACCACAAGCATAGTCAAATCTTTTTCATATGAATTTTAAACCAGTTCCCCTACCACTGATTGAGCTGAAATTTGGAATACTTCTGTGACAATGCAACAATATGGTACCATGGAGGTGGTTTCATGATGGAGACGGATGCTAAACAACAGAACTTCTGAATGGATTATACCAGTGGTTAAGCTCATTTGAATCTTCAAAATATTTGTTGTAAATTGTATTCAATTCTTGAAGAATGTCAGATAGGGTTGCAAACCCTACTATATTATATAGTACCCTACTATATTAGTTGATCAAATACTATATTTCTAAAAAAATATATAGTAGGCGAAACTACTGTATTTTTCGTAAAGCAGAAATTGGCTGAATTTTCTAAACCTCTACAGGCTTACTACAGAGCTAGAATTATCCAAATTTGAAATGTTGTTAGAAAATTTAGAAATTTCTGAGAAACTAAAATTTCATTTTAACAATTTGTACTGAGAAATCAATAAAGTAAACAAAATGTTGGACATTGTACTTTCTGACCAAAAATTTTCCACTAAATCAACTGAAAAATCGCAAGAAGTTCTTCTCTTAAAAAATTCAAACTTGCCTAAGTAATATTCTAAAAAATGTATCATTTCTTCAATTCCTGCAACATCAGCATTCGCAGAGCGCATATTTTCTGTTATGAAGACGAAATGGATAGATAAGCGTAACAGGACCAGTTTGAATTTAATAAAAGCAGAATTAATGGTGTTTTTCAACTTAAATTTGGACTGCCATCACGCATTTTATATGCTTTCTATAAAATGTAAATTTAATTATTAAGGCGCAGAGCAGCAAAAAATATTAATTTAAAAAATAAATATTATAACCACATACCTACTATATTTTTTTGACATGTAGGTACTATATTTTCAGAGGTAATAGTAATACTTTATTTGATAGAAAAAAAGTTGGTAACCCTAATGTCAGATGACAATACTTATTATGATCAGTGAAAGTTGGATAATAGTAGTATTTTTCAAACTTTTGCGATCACTGTACATAATTATTGATTAAAACGGGTATGTAGTGTGTCGTAATATGAGCGAGGACATTTCTAATTCTGAAGACCAAGTGAGGGTAGATGCTGCAGCTACCCACACTTCCTGACGGTAGCTCCAAATACTCCAGTCAGATAAAATTGGAAATGTGTTGAAGAGGTTTTCAATCAAGTCGGTCTTCACTCCTCTCTCAAAGATGGCCAAGCATTTACGGACTCCAAAGGATGTTATACCTCTGCAGATGCCTGGTGTTTATAAGATAGACTGTAGCTGTGGCCGCTCTTACATCGGGCAAACCAAACGTACCATAGCCGAGCGTGTCAAAGACCATATTGCAGCTGTCAAAAATCGCCAGGTAAACAAGCCGGCGATAGCAGAGCATCTGGTAGACTCGGGACCGAATCATTGGATTGAACTTCATGATCCTAAGGTTCTCTCTAGTGAACGCCATTATTACAAGAGATTATTATTATTATTATTATCGTGAATCGATTGAATACAAGAAATTTCCAAATTTCAATCGGGAAGATGGCTATAGACTCTCAGCGTCTTGGAACCCGGTGATTGCTAGGTATACGCGTCGTAATCGGTCGACTCAGTGCGTAGATACGGTTAGTGTAGTGTGTCGTAATATGAACGAGGACATTTCTAATTCTGAAGACCAAGTGAGGGTAGATGCTGCAGCTACCCACACTTCCCGACGGTAGCTCCAAGTACTCCAGTCAGCCCGAGACCATGACTGTGCAACACAGCCGAAACGTCGGGATAACAAATTAAAAAGGTACATACGCGATAAATACCCTTTTTAATCAATAAGTTGGTTAATATTTATCTAATCCTGTGATAAATTCTTTGCATAGTTTAGTTCGTAGGAATGAATCGAGTCCAGCCGGTTTTAACTGTTTATTTATTTTTAGCCTTATTGGCCTTAATTACCCCAACTCCCGATTTGGAGGTTGTAGGTTCAAATCCCTAACAACACATGTCTATATATATATATATATATATATATATATTTTATCTATATATATATTATAGCAATGGAATTTTATGAGGAAAAAAAATTGCGTTCGCACTTACACGTGTCGCAAATGGTAAAAGTAAACATCAGGTACCTTAAATCGAGAAAACGGGAGATTCCTAGGTGCCAAGCTTAAGATCTCTGGATTTCATTGTTCTGGCTCCAACATCTATGAGACTATACTTCATTATAGGCGATGGTTACCACTTAGCATCAGGGTAGGCCATATGATGGTCCCCCCTACAGGTTCTATTAATAAACAGTTTGATCAAGAACTAGTTTGAATTAAAAAACGTTGTGTATTATCATTAATTTCCAGTTTATTACTAAGAGGCACAATTATCACAGAAAACATCCTCATTTTTTAGCTCGTGGACACTCACTCATACAAGTTTTTCCCTTCTCTAGACATCTGGAACAATAGGTGCAAGACGACGCATTTGATGACCCATCAGCAGTTTGAAGGGGTACGTCAGACCCTTGCCGTATTGTAGAAGTACCTATCCCACTGGTATCTGGACTCTCATTCTTGCTTTCGTTAGATTCTTTGTTATTTAATTCTTTTCTCATAGAACCTATTACAGTAGATCCTTTAGGAGAATCACTATCACTGTCGGATTTTAAACGTTCTTTAAAGGCAATGCTCGATTTCTTTATCAGCCCTAATAAGGTGAGTTTATTTGCAGTTTTTTTGGCATAAGGTTTCTCTGTTTCATTAAAATTTAGGTTGCCTGTCGAGTTCAATTCTTTTGTACCAGGTATCTGAAAATTAAAAAGGAAATGATTAAATACCGGATTATGCACAATTTCTTAGCTTATTTGAAGAAATCTTTAAGAGGACGTATGGTTATTTTCATGACATCAGATTTCCGGTTTTCTGCTTCTTCTTAGGGTGTCAATAGTTCTAGGTTTATAATATTATGTTAGATAGGTGATTTACCATGAGGTGCATCAGGTGAGGCGGTTTTTAGTCCTCCAATTCTCATGCTAATAGCTGCCTCAAGTCTCTCCTAATGTTAAATTAGGTTAGTCTTTCAGGGTTAGTCTCCTAACAACATTTTTAAAACAGACAGATTTTAAAAGTTGTTTCTGAGATTAAAGTAAATAAAAATGTCCCAAAAATGTATTAACGTAAAGTATTATTTTTTCTACAAACCACGCGTGTCGAAGCTAGTAGCTGCTTTTTCTATTTAAGGTAAAGAAAAATATGAAATAGTATAAGACATAAAAATACCCAGATAAATAGTTGTTGATCAAATGGTATATGAACAAAAAAGAGAACGTATGATTACGTACTTAACAATTACCTGAGCTGGTCTTCGACAAGAGGCATTACACTCTATGACTCTAGTAACTGATCTATAAATCTCTGAGATCTGGAAAATGAAAGAAACAAATAATTAGTCATCATCATCACCTTGCGAAGGAGAATGAGAGGAGATACGTAGGAGAACTAAAGTCACCGACATAGCCCAACGGATTAGTACGTTGAAGTGACAATGGGCAGGTGATATAGCGCGCAGAACAGATGGCCGATGGGGCCGGAAAGTTCTCGAATGGAGGCCACGGACCGGCAAGCGCAGCGTAGGATGTCCACCTACAAGATGGGCAGACGACTTGGTAAGAACCGCAGGTCGGCGTTGGATGCAGGCCGCTTCCAACCGCAGTTCCTGGAGATCAATGAGGGAGGCCTTTGTCCAGTAGTGGACGTCCTACGGCTGATATGATGATGATGATCACCTTACGAAGACTAAAATAATGACATCTAGTCAAAATCAACTAATGTCCTAATCGATACTATCGATTATACTAGTATTAATTAACTCTTTCCGCATGTCTGTCTGTCTGTTTGTTACGTGAAAACGACTAACCGGATGGACCGATTTTGGTGAAATTATATAAAATACTAGCTGACCCACCCGCGGCATTTCCCGTTCCCGTGGTAACTTCGGATCAAACACTATATAAAACACTCTTGTCAAAGTGACGCGACACTTCATGTAAGTAAAATTAAATGACTTCACGTCAAATAACGACGGTTAAATTATATGGATATTGTTCATACAAACATACTAAAATCGCGATTAAAAAATGGGGGGTTTGGGGTAGGAGGGTGAAAAATACTTTACGACCTACCAAATATACAAAAACAATCATCAATATCGGTGGACCCGTTTCGGAGGAATGCGACCACAAACACCGTGACACGAGATTTTTATATATTTGAGATAATTATGATTTTTTTTTAATATTGACTTTTGTCTGATTTTGATGATACTGATTTAACTTTTCATCAAAACATTTTTTTTAAACTGGGGTTTCCCAAAAATTTGTGTGTTGAAGAAATTTAGAGATAGAGGACCTTTATATGCATCCGAACATGTTAAATATATAAGCTGAAAACCCCGGCTTCACACATATTTTTACCAAAACAAAACATCAGAGATATAGCTTTACATCAATTTTCAATTACGAACAGGATATGTTATTTAAAAAACTAAGTACCTAATACTTTTTAGATCCACCCTAATCCTTCAAAGCCATGAATCATTTAAAAAATACTATTGAGGAAACAACTTTTTAAGAGATACGAAAGATTCTTCAACCATTTATATTAGACAGTTCACACTGATGTTATAAATGAGAAAGTTTGGGTAGATACATATTTTTAATAAATAAATAAATATTGCTGGACATTTCACACACCGCTATCTAGACCCATACTAAGCATGGCTTGTACTATGGGAACCAGACAACTGATAGAATACTTATATACTTTTTTTGTACATTTTTTTAGCCTCAACGTTCGCATGGGGGTGTAGTCTCTGCTCATGAGCTTCTGGATTTTTTTTATAATTTTTTTTGACCACCTCTATGTTAAGGTTCCGGTGCAGGTCATCATTTCTTACCAACCAGGGCGCATTATCTATTTCCCTCAGTACTTATACACATACGCAAGTGAAGCCGAGGAAAAGAGCTTGTTTTCAATAACTAGAAATATAAGCTATTTATTTACCGCCCAACCATCGGAGTATACGCTTGGATTTCGTCCAGACTTTAATTTTTCTACGTCTCGCCGGAAATACTTACTCTGTTGTTTTAATGAAGTGGAAACTGGCGCAAGTATAATATACTACAGTTTTAGCAACACAGAAAAACATTTTGTCGATCACGGCTGATTTCTGATCAAATAAATTACCAGGAATATATTCAATATCATAAGATGTTGAGTTGTTGCCTCTGGACACCATTTCATAATGACAGCTGTAGAAATACCCTACAGTTTTACTGTCTTATCGAAGTACAGTCTCACTGTCTTCTTTAACCATTGTTGTTGTCTGATCATATTCATCATCTCAGCCCGAAATCACCTGCTGGGTATATAGGTAGGCCTCTCTTCTTTTTGCCAGCCTCCGCTGTCCTCTGCGTCACTCATCCAAGTTATGTCGTCGACCCACCACGCTATGATAGGGACCGGCTTTCTACGTCTTGTAGCTTCTCATTATTTGGTTGTCTTACTGAAATAAGAACCTGTAACATCTTCCCCGCATAATCTATAGGAGAGACGCGCAGAGGGAGTTGCTTCACGACGATTTCCATCACAGTTATCCAGAAATATTAAAAATGTTTATTTACCGATTGTAGGAAACTGCAGTAGTAGTTGTATATGGAATCTGTAACGTTTGAATACATTTGGGTCGCTGGGCGGCAGGTCCTGAAAGCAACATTTACATATAAGCCTCCGGGGTCCAATTCTGCTGGTTTATAAAAAAAACTATTATGGATCTATAACATCATACCTACCATATTTGTCCATCCAAAGGTTGCCTGGAAGAAATCGCTTTTAGCGATAATATCGCATTGTACCTATGATTTAAACAAGATACGATACAATATATAAGATATTTATTAGCATTAACAAATGTACAATACATTGAATATTTTTATAAACATTATTTTTGTTTATTTAAATGGTGTGATATCTAACTATCGTAATATGTTATCAGTATTGTGTTCGCAGAATACCAAAAGGTCTCTATCGTGGCGATTTTATAAGGATACTATTGTCATAGTAAAGCGATTCGTTTAGTAGATTGGGCCTCTGGTGGCACACGTTCTTGTTTTGGTACAAGTAACGTATTCCACGTTGTAGAGCCAACTAGGTGGGAATATTCACGTTAGATACAAACAGTTCTATTCCTACTAAGGTTTAAAAATTATTTACCTTATAATGTTCTCGATCATGGCACAAGGGCAGGTTTCACAGACACAGTCATCTTGGCTCGTACTGGTCGGGCCAGGGCTCTGGGCTTGTACGCCGTTTATACCACTCAGCTGGCTGTAGTTGATTTGCTGACATGACATTCGACAGTTGCCAGAACAGATCTGACGGATAGCAGACGTAGTGGCCGCGAATCGAGTGTTTTCATTTGACTAGAAGAAATCAAAGCCTTTACTTCAGTCCTGCGTAGATCATATGCAAAGCCTGGTGACATTTTTGCAGCTGCGTTAATGACTGTAGCCGCTCTACTGTCACAGGCAGTAGGTCAGATGGAATGGAGCAGACTTGTAGTCAAGAAGTGGTTTAGGTTATCAAATTATAAAGAATTCTTTCACGCACTGAAGCACGCGGAATGTAGTTTTCCACGTTGTTTATATTAGTTCAGATAATAAATTATGCAACGTCCACGCCATAGCTTGAAGAACAGCAGTAGATGTCTTTAGGCTGCTGTGTTGATGATGACCTATGTAAAGATATTAAGTTTATAAAGCTAATAAATAGTCTTAGTTAATGTTGATGGTATAATATACTTACGGAAGTATAATAGAATATAAGAATGCAAATTATAAAGATAAACCCTAGAACCATTTGAATGGATCCTTCTGCAACCTGCAATAATGAAATTAATTTTCTTAAATAAATATAATATCTTAATATCATCATGAAGAAGAATAACAAACTCGATTCTAACATGTTAGTTTACTTTTTATTTTGAACATTATATTGTTATTTTACAAGATCTATTTTCCTATTTCCCATTTTTTCAGTCCGTTCACACCTTGATTTTGTTACGATTTTTAATGTCATTCATAGAGAAACAATAATAGACTTGTAAATGTCATTTAATAATTCTATAGAGATATAGACCAATAGACTGGGGAAGATAATTCTCTGGCACTAGCTAATATGCCCGAAGGAGGTCCGAAATCAGCAGACGCATTGACATTCGGCCGTCACACACTCTTTGTGCCTCAGAGCTTTGTGCAAATAATCTTTTTTTCTTATTTTATATTAACCTCTTTAGTCCAAATTTACAAAATATCCATTTGTATTTTCTTTGGTTTCCATATATAACAGTGTCTAAAACTTTTCTTATTTTATTAGTATTTCTCTATGCTGCTCATCAAAGAGTAATGTACTCGTAATACTTAGGAAACTGCTCATAGAGAAATACTAATAGACTGGAAACTACTGCAAACTCATTAGAATAATAATTAAAATGATCTATACTATTACTATACTATAAATTTTTTTATACTATATTTTACGATAAGATTTGTATTTTTGTGTATGTGTATGTTTGTAACGAATAAACTCAAAAACTATTGGACCGATTTCAAATATTCTTTCACCATTAGAATTTTACATTATCCCTGAGTAACATAAGCTACTTTTTACCCGACTGCGCAGAAGGAGGGTAATGTTTTTAATGACAAACCATGCGTGCGAAGCCGGAGGCAGGTCAGCTAGTGATTGATAAAATACAAACAAAATACTATCTTTCATAGCTGAAAATTACCCTGAAAATGTGTTGGAATGATCCACTCGTCCACTCAAACTATAATTTATTTACAGATACAGAAGGTCTCAGTAGTGGATGTGAAGCAAGCGGGTTCAAGGATGAGATTGCAAGGGATTATGCCGCTTTACAAACTAGACTTGGGAAAGAATTCTCAGATAGACGAGGGAAGCTACATACTGGTGAGTGCCTGTAAAAACCATTTTGAGTGACTGAAAAACACCGAGTGGTTATAGTTACCATTGGATCATAGCAACGATGTTCAGAAAGTCCAGAAGTTTTGCCGGCCAAAGTAGATTGGCATTAATCCTTATTTTCTAGAAGAAAAAGGGGAGGATGTGTGTGGCAGCCTATCTATGCAATATCGATGGACATACAGCAATGTCAGCAATACGCAGCAAGCGTGGCCTTTACTAAAAACTAATGAATCTGTGGTCCTCAGTGTTCGGAAAAAAATCTATTTCTATGGTTTCACTGGTCACATAATCGATGACCCAAAGCTTATCTGCGTGAATAACAACCATTATTTCCCCAATAATGACAATAATGTAACGATATTTTCACAGTCTCCTACCACTCAGCAAACCGTCCAGTGGCAACTGAAGAACAGCTCTCAACAGACTTCAGAAAGAAGCTGGAAGAATGGAAGCTAATGAAGGGAGTTAGGCAGCCTCTGCCTATTCCTGCGAGAAAGGACCTTAGCGACGATTTCTTGAAGAGATGGGGTAAGTTATAGCCTTTTTCTAGCTATTTACTTGGTGGAACTAGCTACTCGCTTATTTATACCTCTCTTCAAAATACGTCGCACTCCCAACTTTATGGTTCTTTTTTTCTCTCAATTTACCAATTTCTATTTTTCAATCAAATGGTTATCTATTACTTTTGAAACCTCCTTTGACTGCCAGACTTTGGTACGTTTCCCATAATTTCTTCTAGAAGGTGTGAAAAAATACATCTTGTAAAAACAACCCGGCCTTATAAACATTCACTATTTATGACATTACACTTTCTTTAGTAAAATATGTTCGCCTCTTGATTGCAGATGCATGGAAACGAATGAAAGACACTAATACGGTACCAGCGTGGGAGGAAGAGCCCAAGCCTGATGAAGTTCTCGTACAGACGTCTACGGGTCTCTTTAAATTCCAAGGTAAACTTCTCCAGCTTGTGCTCTCACATATTTAAATGCTTATTAGTTAATAAGTAAAGTTATTGATGAGTACATAAATGACTATTATGTATCCTTTTTTTATTCACTACCAGGAAATAAGCCCGGAATTAAGCCATATTCCCATAGGTTAAGGATGCAAGACGGTTTATGCGTACTCTTCACTTCTCTTATAGGCAAAACGCATAACTAGTCTCGTAATCCGCTCCGTCCCAATAACGTAAAAGATAATGGGGTTATCCTTTACGAGCCACTAAAACCATTCCTGGTAGCATGTGAGGAACTCCAGGATGTATTATAAGAACATACAACGCAACTACTCGTATGTCAAGAAAAACCTCCTTACATAACAAATAGATAGGACTAGTTCTTTATTGGTCCTGAGGTATGTGGCACGGATATAAGTTGTGTTGCACAGTTTCGAGGTTCTCCTTTCAAGGGCTACAATTTAAATTTATTTATTTATCACATTAATATTATAAATGTGAAAGTTTGGATGTTTGTTTATTTATTTGTTTGTTTGTTACTCAATCACTACGTAACGGCTGAAGCGATTTCTATAATTTGGTATATACGTAGTAGATTATAACATAGATTACTACTACCTTTTATCCCATAAATCAGTTCCCATGAGAAAACGGGGTGTCAAGTCAAGTTGCAACAGCGAGTTTAGCTTTATTTCTTGGTTACCATTTAGGAGTGTAACGCGTACAAAGTGGCAGGTAGCAGCTAGTTAACCATATAACAGTAAGTGCTATAATATAAACAGCACAAATCAAAACACAATACAATATAAAAATCTAACATAGTTATAAAATTATACATACCTAATAATGTTAATTAATTAAAATAGAATAAAAATTGTTTAAACAACATATAATAGCATAAGCACTATAATTTTATTGTTAAAATGTAAAAATTAGCTTAGTTTAATTTATCGAGAAAAGTTTTTTTTATATTCTTAAACTCATTTATAATATAGAAAGCATTTCCTGAAATTAAGTGTTTCATTTTTCGTTTGAAGTTAGATGTGTGTTCCAGGTTTGTGTTTTGGTCAATTTCTATAGCAATGTTTGTATGCTATTTCAGGAATTTCCCGATCCTTCACCCGCAAGCTTCATGAGTGGGAGAAGTCCCGCGGCATAGCACCCGAAGCGTCCACCTCAGCCTTGCTTCAAGCGGCAAAGGCTCAAAAGAAGGTTCCTCAATCAACCCTCACCAGGACCCAGTCTGATGGGAGCGTGGCGCCGTCGGCGGCAGGATCCGGGCGGCATCATGCGTCGAGCCTTAGCGTTAATGACGTGGATGATTTCGAATCGGAATACGAAAGAGACCAATCTGTAAACCTTGTTCTTACTACTTACAATTTTCTTATTTTTTTCTATCGGTTTTTCCAATTAGACAATTACTCAGAGAAATTCCATTGAAATACCCCAACCAAAAAATGAAAATTAGCTTGTATTAATGTAATGCAATCTCTTATGTTCGTATGAGTTCTAATTCTAAATCTGTTTCTATCTCCAGCTGGATGGACTAGATGATGAAGAAAACACACGAGGTGCAGTACTAGTAGAGGTAGAAGCCGAGGAGGTCTGCACAGCTGCTCCTCTTATGGCAGTTTCACCCCAGCATACTCCTCAAAAACCAGTGTACACGTACGGCCAGGCGGAAGCCAGGCTACTGTGCGAGACCAGCTCTGCTGTGACCGGAACTGCTGTAGTTCAGCCCAATGGAGCTGGTAAGATATTTAACTTCAGTATTATTAAGAAATCGTACTTGGATTATGTAACTTGATTTAGTTAAAATACTCTTTGATGAAATTGTGTCATTGAAACTAAGCATAATTAGATATTAATGGCTATAGTTTTCTAAGGTAGAAGTTGGTGGTAAGACTTTATATTTTTTGGCACAGTTGTTATTTCAGAGGATCGGGTAATCAAAACCAATGAAACTGGAGCAAGACCCAAGACGAGTACTCGAGAACAGGTAATTTTTTATTTTTCCTGAAGAATCTAGGAGAGACAAGGACCACCTGACCCTGCTAGATTCTTACAAACTATGTTTTTACAGGTAAAAACAACAGAAAAAAGTCGTAGAAGAATAATTAGGCAAACAAGCATAGAAGAAGATGCTAAACTCATCAGAAAAGCAATTGAAGAAGTAGAAAGAGGCAGCTCTAGGCGTTTCAACGAGGAAGATGAGATAAACTCGGAAAGAGATCGTGCAGTTATCGAACAAATAGAATCTCCACCCACTAACGTTTTCAGCATTCAAAAGTCTTCAAAACAGAACAACGTCAAAGAACTATTAAAAGATAAAACAAGTACTGATGATCTCAGAGACGACAAACGGAAAGACGCAGACAAAAACAATGGTAAGAAGAAAATTAAGTCCAGAGCCAGATTAGAAAGGGAGCAATCTAAACCATCTGAAACTGATACTGATCCAGAGGTTGATACAGTTACTGTGGAGATTCCAAGAAGAAAGAAGAGGCTGAGACGAGCTTCTGAAAAGCCAAGAACACCTCCGACGTCCTTACATTCAGATTCAGAGGGAGAAGTAAGTAAATAGGGTCTTAGCCCCCCTTGCGCAATGATTCCTAAACGTATTTAGCGGCTAATCATCTTTAAATTTCACGTATTGTATGATTTGACAACTACTTAAATCATATTTAGTCACTAAACACGTTTATGCATCGTTGCACAATTCGCCCTTGGTATATAAGTGACAAAGCTAGGCACAAGGAAAGACGATGAGCTGAGAGTGGGGCCATTTGGATTCGGGCGGCGGAACCGAAGGGCCAGAGACTGGCCGACTTCATGGAGAAGGAGGGCCTCTTCATGATGAACTCCTTCTATGAGAAGCGGCCGGCCAGAAAGTGGACGTGGATAAGCCCCGACGGTTTCACTAGAAATGAGATAGACTTCATTATGACGACCAAGAAGCAAATATTTAATGATGTCTCTGTGATCAGCAGGGTGAAAACCGGGAGCGATCACCGCATTGTTAGAGGCACATTGAATATCGATGTTAAGCTTGAAAGGGCACGTCTGATGAAGTCTGCGCTCCGTCCAAATCCTGCCCAAATCCAAAACCCCGAGAGCTTTCAGCTAGAACTCCACAATCGCTTCCAGTGCCTAGCCAGCTGCAATGATATTGACGAGATAAACAACGGGTTGGTGGAAACTGCACTAAGCACCAGAAACTCTCAGATGAAACCATTAAGCTAATGGAGGACCGGGATGAAATGAAATTGCAGTCTTCAGCTGATATGTCGGCATACGGCGTGCTTAATAGACGAATCTCGAAATCTATGCGATACGATCTGCGTACTTTTAATACATCTAGTATTAAGGTCGCAATAGAAAGGAACAAAGGTTCAAAAGTGTTTGCAAAGCATTCGTCTATAGGGCAAAGCCAAATGACTAAGCTGAAGTCCGACAGCGGCACTATCATTTCGTCGAAACCGGAGATTCTGAGAGAGGTCGAAAAGTTCTATGGACAGATGTACACCTCAACACAAAACCCCGTTGGTCAGTTGGCTCAGGACACCAGAGCCAAACTAACCCGACACTATACCGAAGACATCCCGGACATCAGCCTGTACGAGATTAGGATCGCTCTGAAACAGCTTAAAAACAACAAGGCACCAGGTGAGGATGGAGTTACGACAGAACTTCTGAGAGCGGGTGGAAAACCGGTACTTCAAGTCCTCCAGAAGTTATTTAACTCCGTCGTCCTCGAAGGAACCACGCCAAAAACGTGGGATAAGAGCGTGGTGGTGCTTTTCTTTAAAAAAGGTGATAAAACCTTATTAAAGAACTACAGGCCCATCTCGCTCTTGAGCCACGTTTACAAGCTGTTTTCGAGAGTGATTACGAACCGTCTCGCACGCAGGTTCGATGACTTCCAGCCTCCCGAACAAGCCAGTTTCCGAAAAGGCTTTAGTACCCTAGACCACATCCACACGCTACGCCAGATTATACAGAAGACCGAGGAGTATAATCGGCCGTTATGTCTAGCGTTTGTAGACTATGAAAAAGCCTTCGATTCAATCGAGACCTGGGCGGTACTGCAGTCTCTTCAGCGATGCCAAATCGACTATAGGTATATCGAAGTGTTGAAGTGTTTGTATAGTAACGCCACTATGTCAGTCCGTCTACAGGACCAGAGTACGGAACCAATCCAATTGCAGAGAGGCGTAAGACAGAGAGACGTAATTTCTCCGAAACTGTTCACGAACGCATTGGAGGACGTTTTCAAACTCTTGGTCTGGGACAGACTTGGCATCAATATCAATGGCGAATACATCACTCACCTTCGTTTTGCCGATGATATAGTCATTATGGCCGAATCGCTCGAGGAACTCGGTACCATGCTCAACGACCTCAGTAGGGTCTCCCAACAGGTGGGTCTTAAAATGAACATGGATAAGACGAAAATCATGTCAAATATTCATGTTGCGCCCGTACCGGTAGTTGTTGGGGGCGATACTCTCGAAGTTGTCGACGAATATGTATACCTAGGACAAACTGTCCAATAAGGTAAGTCCAACTTCGACAAAGAGGTCGCACGAAGAATCCAACTCGGCTGGCCAGCGTTTGGGAAACTTCGCGATATCTTCTCGTCCAAAATTCCCCAGAGCCTGAAGACTAAAGTCTTCAACCAGTGTGTGTTGCCAGTGATGACCTATGGCACTGAAACGTGGTCCTTTACTCATGGCCTCATGACTAAGCTCAAGGTCGCTCAACGAGCTATGGAGAGGGCTATGCTCGGGGTTTCTTTGCGTGACAAAATCCGCAATGAGGAAATCCGCAGAAGAACTAAAGTTGCCGACATAGCTCTCAAAATTAGCAAGTTGAAGTGGCAATGGGCAGGCCACATCGCTCGTAGAACCGATAACCGTTGAGGAAGAAAGGTTCTCGAGTGGAGACCACGGACTGGAAGACGCAGCGTAGGCCGGCCCCCCACAAGGTGGACCGACGATCTAGTAAAAATCGCGGGGAACCGTTGGGCGCAAACGGCTACCAACCGCTCGTTGTGGCGATCTAAGGGGGAGGCCTATGTTCAGCAGTGGACGTCTCCGGCTGATGATGATGATGATGATATAAGTGACACGATTCCAAGCGAAGCTCGGTCGAGGTTCTAATTTTGATGGTAAAAATTCGAGAATATCTGTTGATTCCGTGTGTTTCTTTTTCAGGTTTTCGTTCTTAAGCTAAAAGCACCAGAACAGCGCGATGGCTCTCCAGAAGTGATAGTGAAAACTACTCGAAAGATATTCTCACCAGTAGTCCGCAGCGGAGAATCAGTACCAAGAGCTGTCATACCTGTAGATGTCGAAGACTTGGATGATGTCAGACCAGAAACACAATACAAGCACGATAGCAAAAGAGGTATAGTTGAAAAATCTAAGGAAAGGAACTCGTGTGTGAAAATATCTGATGATCCTAAAGGATCCGGTGACATACAAGAAGGGGAAGATATAAAGAAGAGAAGTAGACCTCCACTGCCATCATCACCGTCATCACAGAGAAAACCACAGTCAAAGGAAACAGCGCCATCTATCAGAATTATGATTCAGAGATACAATAAGAAAATCAACGAAGAAGGTATGGTGTTATTTAAATCTTCTGTGAAAATATACTTTTGAATTAGGAGTGTTTGAGATGATAGAAATTCTTTTTCAGGTCATACTTCTGGAGAGAACAGCGGTGCGTCATCACCAGCTTGGAGATCTCCTTCTGCTGAGAGACGAAGACCTCCCGATATGCCCGTTGGAGTTAATATTAGGTAGTTTTTCTCCGTATTATATTTTTTATGGGTTATCTGATGATTTTTTTTAATATACCTGTTTCTCAAGTAACTCAAGTTATTTTTTTATTGATGTTTGTTACAGAAACAACCCATTCCTCGAGAGGGAAGTTCAGAAATCGGCAAGTGCTTGTCAACTGTCTAGAAGAGACCAGAATTCTACTGAAAAGCCCCTTACACCGACACCTTCCACAAGTTTAGAAGGTGTCCTCAAATCCCACAGTGCCAATGCTTTACTACCCCACAATCGACCACAATCTCCAGAACAAATAGAAAAGGTAGAAGACAGTCAAGAGACTATAGTTGGTACTGGAGCAATGACTACAGCAAGCAATGATACAATAGTACCAGATCTAACGAATAACCTTCCTAGATTTACCAGCACTACAACTGTACAATCACTGCCAGTCATGAGACAATTTTCTGAAACTGTCATACCAACTTATTCTCGACTTATATCGGAGAGTCCTAGTATAAGTGCTACTACCTACGGAAGATCAGTGTCAACAGTAGACGCACCAGTGTTCTCAGTAGACTCTGCAGCCACAGCTAGGGTATCTGAACGGGCTGCTAGGATAAAGGCAGCTCGGGATAGGTTTCTCTTGTCTTCTGGATCAATGAGGAGAAGAGAAGGGACCAATTCAGCCAGTGATTTAAGAAGAGCTGCTGACAGGTATCTAAAACTATTAAGTATTCATAAAGTAGGTAGTTTATAGAATTCTGGACCAAAATGGTATCGGACCACGCGCAAGTCTCATTCGCACTTGACCGGTCTTGTCTTATTGAATAAATGAACAAAATTATTTTTTATACAAACGGAATCTAGCAAAACCGACAAATAACATCTATTAAATACATTAAAGTTATGTGGATAAGTAAAACAATAAGAGAAAGGTTGGTACCAAGTAGTCCCTCATGCTGCGTGAACCAAACAAACCCTGTTTCAGCATATTGCTTGAATAGTTACTTCCCATACCTACCTAATAAGTAATGGGATTTGTTAAGTATTGTTTATGCATTTCGTATTATTTCTAGGTCCAGTAGAATAAGCTGTGACAGTGACGTCGCCGAGTCCCACAGCTCCAGCTCGCAGACTCAGGAGTCGAACCTTGGTAGAAGCGCTTCAACAGGCATGGTGAATGTGGACCGGGAGGCGTGGCAACGCGTCGCTGAAGGTAAAGGCGACAGTACGACATTTGGCGACATTTTCAGCTAGACACCCATAGATAAATCTGCACCTAATTGTGGTCATTTGAAGATAATTTGTTTTGTACGGTGCCTGGAAAATGAAAATCCACTCTGCGATGCAGTGCTCCAGGAACGAAAGATATAGGGTATGATGACATGATGCCAGAGCAAGATTAGGATTATAGGCTGGCTAAGTTGAGATGATGGTAGGTTTTGTTCCAGTATAAGCTAACCTCTCATAGTACGGAAAGCTTAAACAATGCGAGCTCAGCTTATACTGGTAATTATAGCTTGATGCGTAGCCATGCGTACAATTACCAGTACTTCTGCTGTGAGCCTAATCCACAAGAAACAATACGTTCACGTGTAAATTCGCACATCAATGAGGGCTTTTTATTCTCGACTTAAAAAAAATATATTTCCAACTAGCGTAATAGATGGCGCCGTCTAAACAAGCACCCGAGTCATGCTCCGCTAAAAATATATTTCTGAACTTGCCAAACTGTCAAAGTCGTAATGACAACATCAAAATTTCTAGAGATCATGCTCACTCCGTTTTTGTTTCGTCTTGTGTGCGGCAGTCAATGTTCTTTTGTGATCGTATTATTTTTTAGACCTGTGTTAGCTTAATGGAATCTGACTAATCGATACACTGTATCTTGAATGGATGTTGATGGTTGTTCTGGAGCAGGGCCGGATTAACCCTATCGGGGTCATTCCCTTTACCCTTTTCTCACTTTTTAAAATATATTTTTTCTATTACAAAAGTCGAGTCGATGAGATCGACTTTAATGTTACATGTTTAATTGCTTGTACTGTACCTATTCATTTCGTCTTGCGAACTTTATCCTTAGGAAAACGGTGTCGTCCGTTGTTTTCGCAATAGGAGACAACGCACGGTTTAGTCATCTCTTCTATACATACCCTCCTGTTTGTAAGCAATTTTAAATGATCTTGTTCTATTTCTAATTTAGATTGATACTGCAATTGACATTGACAATTCATTTTCTTTTAGTCACAGACAAACGATTGCTACTTTTAATTCATTTTCATATGATCAAATGATTTGTTTTATTACTGCTATTTCACATGTGAAAAATCACAGGCAATGATTTTTCATTATAATGCCATCAGCATCATCATCATCAACCTATAGCAGTCCACTGCTGGACTTAGGTCTCTCCCAGGGTGCGCCATTGAGCCTGATCCTCAGCTCTTCTCATCCAATTCTTGCCAGCCAGAGCGCGCAAATCGTCAATTCATCTAACCGGAGGGCGTCCTACACTTTGCTTGCCTAGACGTAGTCTCCTCTCTAGAACACGTTTATTCCAACGGTAATCGGTTCTGCGGCAGATATGACCGGCCCACTGCAACTTCAGCTTCCTGACCCTCTGAGCTATGTCGATCACCTTGGTTCTCTGTCAGATAACCTCGTTTCGGATTCTATCCTTCAGAGAAAATCCGAGCCCTTGCCATTGCTCGCTGAGCTACTTTCAATTTGTGAATCAGTCCCACCGTTGTGGACCAGTCCAACCTGACAACAACCGATATACTATGAATACATAAAGTGATTTCATTTGAATAGCCGGGTCCACACCAGACGATCCAATGCGCTCCGATCGCACGCGGCAGGAGCGCGCTCCACAGGATCGTCTGATGTGGACGTGCCTCGCGCGATCCAAACTACAAATACGGAGCGCGCGCTCCTCGCCGCAAGTGATCCGATCGTTGTCGGTTTTTTGTCCATGCTCAAAGGCGCCTCAGTCACATGGAGCGCGCGGTGTGGACGGCTGCGTTTCGAATCGCGCGATCCGACAATTAACGCACGTGTAACTCCATAGCGAGTCAAAAGACTTTGATTCACTATGGATCGAAATGGAGCACATTGGAGCAGCCCGTCAGGATCACAAGAAATTGCCGCTGGATCGGACGAGTACGATCCGTGATCCATGCTCCATGATCCTGGATCGCGGATCGTGCGATTGCCGATCCAAGATGGATCGTCTGGTGTACACCCGGCTTATGAGTTTTAACAGGTTATGCGAAAGAAAATAACATGTGTGACATATGATTTTTCGCATGCTACTCGTGAAACGTTCCACGTTAGTACTTGATGATGCAGCGCCATTTATTAGCAGTTCTTAAAACATGGCCGTGAGAAGCCCCATTAATCTTCAACTGCATTGATGCAAGTTTCTCTCGGTTTAGAGACATCTTTAATATCTATAAATACGTGATGAGAAAACTTTGTAAGTACCTTAAGGTAAGAGTGAATAGGTTTCTTCTAGATCTTCGTGCTTCATCTTAGGCCACATCATCGCTTACCATCAGGTGAGATTGTGGTCAATCTAGATTGGAGCTATTTAGTTTAAAAAAAACCCTATTTAATTTTAAGTTTATTGCGTGCACGGAGGTGTCTGTGAAATTTGGCATATTAACGTTTAAATACGAAAAAATGTATAGGCATGCATTTCGATCGACTTTTGACCTCGATGTAACTAGTGGTTCGCCCCGAACTGAGATCTCGCGAGTCTCCCATAAAAAACAACAAATAAATATTTGTACCTACTCTTTTGACTAACAAAATAGTGCCACGAAATGCAGAACCAGATTACTTGACCTACAGTTTAATTCAAATTACAGGTAGCGGGAGTTCATGTAAATTGGTTACCTACTCTTTTTTGGGGTAGGTAAACATTGAAAGCCTTGTGCCTATACATATTTGTGACACTTTACCTACAAGCATACCAAATTACAGAAATGTTTGGTCACTGGTGTACCCTCTGAATTTTGTCAAAGTTCAGTTTTTATTATGGCTAATAATTCAAAAACTACAAAAACTTTACTAAAAATATAAACGGAATCAAAATGTACTAATCTTGAACCCCAATATCTCAACAACCCTGGGTGGGTCTTCGAAAGTTATCCTCGGACAAACAAACATATTACATACATACATACATACAACGCCCATTTACCCAAGTTGATTTAGAATTTCGTTTCGCTCGATCAAAAATAGTGCCACGAAATGCATAACCAACTAACTTGGCCAGTATAATTCAATTTACAGGTAGGTACCTAACGGGAGTTCATGTAAATTGGGTACACTTTTTTGGAGTACAAATTGTAGTTATTCTGGATTTCAGACTTATCCCAATATTTGTGTCACTAAAACTACCCGTATACCAAATTTCAGCACTGTGGGGTCACTGGTGTACCCTGTGTATTTTGTCGTGTGAAGTTCTGTTTTTAGTATGCAAGATTTAAATTAAAAATAAAAACGGGGTCAAAAGGTACTAATGAAGGCCTTTCATTAAACCTTGACCGGGTAGTCCCATTTTGGGTTTTTTTTGCCCCTCTTGAACCCAGTTATCTCAACAACCCCACCACATTTTTAGCTCATTTAGTCACACCAGGATTGTGTCATCACTTCACCTATATACCATATATACCAAATTTTACGATGATCGGATCAACGCTTCGAAAGTTATCCTCGGAGAAACAAACATACTTACGAGTACATACAACACCGATTTGCCCAAGTTGATTTGGTAATCTTGCTTCGCTCGATCAATAACTATATAGTTATATAAAATATTTATATAAATATTTTTTATTTGTTTTTCTAGGAGGTGTTCGTTCAGGTCGGTCGCGGTCTCGCTTCAGCCTGGCGCGTCTGGCGGCAAAGCTTCGACGCGGCGCTAAGGACGAGAGCGCCGTCTCACGTCTCTGCCGACAGAGTCTGCTCGTCCAACTTATAAATAAGCATTAAATATTATAGAACAGCTGTATTGAGTTTATTTTAGTTATCTGCACTCTACCGCATCTAATTCTTATTCTAGGGTGGGGGGAATATGATCTGCACTAACGTGGGTACGCGCATTACCCCCTTCTAACCTGACTCCAGCGATCCCAACTGAGGAGTTAATGGCAGCAGTTTTCCAGAGTCCCCGAGTCCCTATGAGCTCATGCAGTCGCGTCTTCGTGTGTAGTCGTATAAATAAATAAATAAATATTGATGAACATTTCACACAGCACTATCTAGCCCCAAACTAAGCAGAGCTTGTACTATGGGAACCAGATAACTGATATAATACTTATATACTTTTTTTTGCAAATACATACCTATATACCTATCCAGACCCGAAACAAATATTTGGAGATCAAGCAAACATTTGATCCGCGGTGCGAATCGAACCCACTACCTCCTGCGTCTCAGACGGCTATGCGCCCACTGCGCCACGGAGGTCGTCAAAGGAGATCGTCAGGTCGTCTTATAATGCAGCAGTAGGTACGTGCTCAACTGTCTCTTCGTCCTTTAGTATATAATAATCAGAATTAATTACTCAATTACACTTAGATAGGCATCCCCAACTCAAAACGGTAAATCCTTAATGCACCGGCGAACCCTGAGCGCAACTTTAATTCGACCGCGTCAAAAACTTCGGCCTGAATATCGCTATCCCTGTTTAGTGACGAAGTTTAGCCACGCAGAGCGACAGTGATAGCAATAGAACGATTCTAAATTTGATTAGATTTTGACCGTGTTACGTAATACCAAAAATGATGACTGAAAACTTGTTGTATTTTTCTCATTGTGTTGTTATTCTGTAACTAGACGATATAATCTATGTTCCCATGACTAGGATACGTAAGATGTTGTTGTTTTTAATACGAAACAATTAGGTTGAAAACAGTACTTTTATGACGTAAAAACATGCAGAATGCGATACGCTTCTATTTCATTTTAGGTAAGTATTTTGATCTAATATATGGTTGGGAACCTAGACAAATACTATTCAAATTAAAATAATACCTTTTTAATGTAGAAATATGCTCCAGTTAGAAATGATCTTGGTAGTACGTGTTGTATGGGCGATTGTCCCTCCGGTCTCCCCTTAATTATTCGAGAAAAAAACTGAGTTGCCTGGTGCGGGAAGCATTAATGCATCTTTCACGTGCTAGCCGATTGGGGTATTTTAACTAATTTATTAATTTAATTTATTTAATGATAAGTTCTGACTTGATTTATTTTATTACTTAATATTATATTTTGACACAACATGACATATCTACCATGACACACAATACTCTCAATCTCAAGGTCTAGTGGCTAAATGGAGCGGTCTCGATAGAATATCAGCGCTTACCATTACAGCGGCGGGCATAATGCTGAGACGAGTCCCACTTACTGCTGTAGCACACAGTATCTACAGAGTTCTTCCTTATTTCTATTTATGTTTTACGTTTAATTATTTAATTGTTCATTTTTTTATATTTCCTGTCTCAAAATGTAACTGTATTGTATATTGTCTGCTAATGTAGTGAATAAATGATTGTCTATGTCTAAATAACAAACGAACAGAACAGCACATAATTATGGACATAAAATAATTAAAAGGAGAGTTAAATAAAACAACATAATCTCTCTTTATTTTCAAATTTAATATCATCTCGAACTTTACAATACCGCTCAACACTTCATCAACCACATTCAATATTTTGGTAACAATAATTACCTTATCAAAAGGGGATGTTGGAACTAATAATAATATTTCTTATTATTATTATTATAAAAGACTATAATTCAGTTTATTAGTAATAATAAGACTCAAAAGAACACTTACAAACAACATTAAAGGGTAATTTGGTTGAGGTAGATTTACATTTTTAACTAATTTCTCTTGTGGGAACACGATAACAGACAGAATAACAATATTACATTCAAACTTTTAGAAACGTGAATTTTCATAACAAGCAGTAGAAATGTTTAAAATGCATACGTTAAAATGTTAAGGGTTAACATATTTTTTTATACTAATGTTTACAAGATTTTTCGTATCCCCACAATCTTTTTGAACCGTTTTTGAATAAATTCCTTTCAAATTCCTCTGTTAATATTACAATTTTATCGTTTTTCTTAGCTTTCAGATCCCGCCAAGGATTACACCAATACAGTTTTGTATGCTTGTGGTGCTCGATAAATTACTAGTTTTAAAAAAAAACCTAAATGCTATAACGTAATATTCTTCTATTAGTTGTATATAAATGGAGCCACTGAAAGGTCACATTGTGGTAGCAGTTTTCAATTAGTTTTGAATCATTACTATCTAGCTTTGGTGCTTTGCAACGAAATAATGAACGAGTCAAATATAACTTGAGAGCGCTTAAACCCGAGGCTTCTCATTTTAAGCGCTTTTAAGTTAAGCTTCAGTGACAAACCGTTCTTATTAAAATCAATGTTATTTATGACAGTCATTGCAAGTTTTCTGTTAAAATGCGGATTATTATAATTGGGAGAAACAAAATGGCTCGTAAAAATAAGCCACTTAAACAAAAAAAAAAACAACGTACGTCAGGAGTCTAATACCAAAAAGCAAAACATACTCGTTAACACTACAGAGGTCAGTTTGGTCCCCTGGTTCAAGCTAGAAATATTACGTATTATTTATAGTAAACAATTGTAATTATATAAGTACTAACATTTGACTATCAATCGTCGCAAAGTGAACCATCAACTGAATATCATAACAAAAAATAAAAAATCATGCATCCGAAACTTCAAAAAAATCATGCCCTTGAACAAACTTATACAAGCATTCCTTAATTTATGTTAAAATGGACGCACTTATAATGTAAGTACACTTCAACGTAGTCACTCATCAGGAAATTATAATAAATATAATCAAGTACCTAATTAAAAAATAATGTGACTCACTGCTGATCACTATAATGCACCGCAATGATTTTAAAACTGTTTTGAATATAAAATAACTAATATCATTATTATTTTGACACACTATGTTATTATTTAATTTTAGAACAACTAACATACAACTATTCACAAGTGCATTTAGTGTAGAAGACAAATTCAATACATTAAACCATCATGATAATTAATCATGCCATAACTGCTGAACAGATTTCAAGAAATATGATAGTGTAAAAGATGACCTGGATACTGTCAAAGACTATTTTTATCCCTGTACGATGCGAACGAAGCCGCGAGCAGATGTTAGTAAACTCCATACTTTATTTTAATTTCAAACAATGGTATGCTCTTTTAATAATACAATATTAGACATAATACTATTTAATCTATTGCTTTGTTGTTACAGTATCACGATATAATAGTAATAATGATATAATTACAAATAATGATAACTATTATTATAAATTAATAACGGTAAATAAAAATTAATATCTGGTAGGTAAAAACTATTGCAGGCTATTATGGAATGTGTGGAATTATTCGATTTATAAAAATTGTTTAAGCTATTGTATATAAAATATAATAAAAATGGAATGATAAACCCGTTTTAGCAGAATTGTAAATAAGTGGTTTAAACGTAGCACAACCTAGCATCTTGTTGTTCATATAAGGAAAGATTTGTTTCATCATAAAGTGATTCAACAATATAATTCTACGTCTGTATCACCATCACGTCTAACACATTACAATAATATAAGTAATAAAATGTAATTTGATTCATGTAGTCTATTTTGCGTGATAATTAATATTTTGGTATAAAAAAACTTATAAAAATATCAATAAATATAACGAACAAGAATAAAAAGTTTTAAACAGTATGCATAACACAACCTCGAGTGAACTATGGAGATGGGTAAAATACTTAATAAGGTATAATAAGGTAAATGCTAATAAATGAATTAAATGATTTCCGTTACAATTACTTGAATAATAAAGTGCTTTTATGATAAAATAATTATGATTAATAATCTAATAACTGTGGAAACGGTTAGATTCTTAATTACGGTAAACACTATAACTTTTAACAATACACTAGGCGTATATTCTATTTGAACATTTTTATAACGGTATTTCTAGTCTACATGTAGGTATGGTAATAATATTAGTAACATAAAAATAATTATGATAAAAGAATAAAATGGTAAAGCATCGCATTGGTCATAGAACACTGGGTTTTACAGAGCTTCAATAATGTACTCGGTTTATAAAATGTAATATAAAAAGAAAAATTAAAATCTGACGCAATATGAGATATTCGAGCGACTACGCTATTATATTTGGTTGTAATGCGAGTTACTAATATAAAGTTACCTAATTATTACAAAAATATTCATTAATCGCTATTAGTTTAAAAGAAAACAGCAAAATTCTCCCTTACAATAAAATTAGCATAAGTCTTGGAAGAAATCTAACGTGCAGTTATTTTTTACCGAAAATATGGGACGTAATAAAAGTTGATGGAGTAATACCATTCTTATGCTAAACTCCAGTTGGTAATAAATCTCATCAAACAAGAAGGTTCGATCCGAGGTTAGAGGCTTAATCCCTGTGACAAAACTTACCGTCAAAGATAACATTCTAGTACTTTATCAAACCTTATAACTACACCCTAAGTCTAATTTACTTAGTTGTAATTGAATTTCAGGTACTCATGTAGTCGGCGATTCCCTTCCAATTTAAACTGTGTGTTTAGTAGTGTGTTTAATATTATTTATTTAATAATATTTACAATGCTAGCTCAAGTTATTAAGAAAGTCAAAATTTAATAAATATTCAAAATTTACGTTAAAATTACTTGTAAGCTAATTTTTTTCACCAATTATGTATAAATAAATTATTGACTTTAAAAATACTTAGCTTTCATTAACTTATTTTAAAGTTGTACCTAGGTGTTATTTTATCAGAATGCATTTTTAGGTACATGGATATATTATGTAACATTGGTGCAATAAAACAGTATATTTACTGTAAAAATACAACGTGAAAATATATTTGAATAAACAAATATTAAAATAGGCGGAAATAATATAAAATCTTTCACTAATCTGCAATACTCGGAACTCAAGGGAACACCAACAGTATTGTTTTAAAAAGAAAAACATAATATAACTGATATTTAAGTTGAGAAAAAAAAATTATGAATAAAACTTAATCTAAACCTTAACTTATCATAAATCGCCACAAAATGCAACAGTAAGTAATTCTACAGAAAATAAATAAAAGTCACCAGGAAGTAGATAAAAAGTTAGAAAAGGATAACATTATAAGAGATTATATAACCACAGATCGATGGGCAGAAGTAAAAACTTAATATTTTCAATCAACATGAAAAAATATTATTTAAAATAATCTTAACGAATAAAATGAGGTAGATTCAAATTGTGATATGGAATAACGAACTTCGGTTTTAAAATGCGGAACCTTATCAAATTTAGGCTGAATCATGACTAAAAGAGAAAACTGGATAATTATCCCAAATTAGAAATAATCTATAAGACAATTATAATACCATAGTTACAAGCTTGGAAAAGTATTTGTGTTACAAAACAAATTAATGGATGAGTGTAACATAAAAATACGCCAGCAGTTAACATACTAACCGGACCATACTAGTTCAAAATTATGTACTTTGGCCTAATAAATGCTCCAGTCTTCTCTTTTGAGCTTTGGTAGAATAAATCCAAGTTCCAACAGAAATAACTACGATAAAATATTTCAAACTTTTAATATCAATAGTTCGTTGTATTATTAAATTATTTTTTTTATATTATATAGACACTTTAGTTTACTTTTTGCTATCTACTTGAATCCTATTATAAAGTATCTAAATTTGTGTCACCTATAAGTTAAATAGCTGTCTTAAAATGTAGGTATATAAAACTGTGCGTTATAGGGAGGTATGTACAAAATGAGCTATGGGGTGGAATGTTACGCAAGGTAGCATCTAAGGCCTTGTCTATGAATTGTCTATGTAATAGAGAAAAAAATAAGAACTTTATAACATCGATAAATATTTATATGCACATATGAATTTAGGTAATAATTATCTCGGGTGTTTGGAATTTATTTTGGTCTATGTTTTGTACGATAATGTTGCACTAACGGTGATAGGTACTTACTATTTTTTAGTTTTTAAATTTTGTAGTTTTTTTTGTTGTGTACTTTTTCGAGGCACTGTTTTACTTTTAAAATTTTATTTATACTCGTTTGAAGTTATTTTTTGTTAAAACAGTAATAATATTTCTTGATAATAATATCCGCGCCATTCTTACTTTATTGTCTTGACGCTTAAAATCTTGGCCAGACTCGAATCAACAACGCTATTTACAGTGCTTTTCGACAAAACTGTAAATAAAATGTATATTTACAATACTATGGGGTGCTTTGTAGTTGACTATAGCGAACCGAAGCGGAGGCGAGTTCAAGCGAGAATAACTTCACGTGCCTTTGAAACAAGAGCTATTTTCAACCTGATTTTTTACGCTTAATATTATCACGTACCCGTACTATTGTTTACCAAAAAATCAGCCTTACGTCATTAGAAATAAAGTCTATAATTAGGAACAAATCACGCCAAGCCATCCTCGCGCGAACCTCACTTTCAAGCCTCATTATCAACTATAAAACAACTTTAAGTAGGTACCCTATTTTAGTCGTATATCCTCGCCGTCGCGATCGCCTAATCTGTACAAAATCTCAAACTTTCCTTAACTATACAAGAGTCGAATTGACGCGTGATCGGAGACCGATCGTAGGGGCCGCCTACCCCTGTGTAGTTCTGTGAGGAGCCGCGAGAGGGCGTCTCAACCGTTTGGCTGGAGGGTGGGGAGAATTTTGCTGTTGTCTAGTTGGATGTTACTCCGAGTGAGCTCAGAGTTCATGTTATCGTCAGGTAGTTTGTTGAAGGAGGCGTTCGGGCTGATGTCCCGCGGCCTGTGCTCGAACTCGGTTCTGCGCGAGGTGTCAAACAAGCTCAGGGTGGTGTTCCCTGTCTCGTCTAGGACAGTCTCGAGCGTGATGTTGGCGTCGTCGTAGCGAGCGACGTCGAATGCCGCGGCGTCGTAGCGTTGTCCTTTACGCACCTTGCCGTTCGGTGTCTTTGATTGCTGAAAAAAACAAAACAATTACTCCAAATTCCCTTTTGATCCTTACCAATGCAGGACTGTTGCGTAAAAATAAACTTACCGAAGGGTTTTCAGTTATGTGGAGATGTCCGTTGAGCAAAGGCTCGCCAGCGTCTTTGGAACCACCACCATTAGCAAGACGGTCTCCGACATTCTGAAATAGAAAAAGGAAAGGTACCATAAGATTTGCATTATACTCGTAGCTTAGCAAAATACTTTTTATAAATATATTTAAACCCTTACATAACAATGATAGAAATTAATCACGAAAATTTTCTAAGTAACATACTTAACCATAATAATACAATCCAATTAAAACAAAATAATTTGCTTGCGCAAATTTAAGACACACCTAAAACAGAACAAATTATTCGAATCCTCATTTTTCCTTTTCTCAACTTGTTTTCCCAAAAAAAAACCCACCTTCAACTCTGTGACTTCCTCCTCTGTGCCTGCAGTCGGAGACCTGGTCCGTGTCCGTCCTCTGGCCTTCCTTTTCCACCAGATGCAAACCGCTGCAGCAGCCAGTGGGCACAGCAGTAGTACAAGACAACCGATACCGATGTCTGAAGAACAACATCTTATGTTAATTAAATAATGCAGAAATTACGAAATCATGAAGAAATCTTACGTATTAAAAAAATTGGGTGTGGCTGTGTCATGGGCACAGCCGTGTGTTGTACGTGAATACGAGTACGTAACAGGTAATATTTTCTATACAAAATATAAAATACGATATTTTATCCTACTAATATTATAAACGCGAAAGTTATGGATGTTTGTTACTCTTTCACGCTGGAACGGCTGCACCTATTGCAATCAAATTTGGTATGTACGTAGATCATAACCTGGATTAACACATCGGCAACTTTTTAATTGGCAAACCACTCGTGCGAATCCGCTGGCAACAGCTAGTGTTATATAAATGTTTGAACACTAAAAAGTCATTCAGGTCCTAAATGGAAATCTCGAAACGCAGAAAAATTACTTCAAAATGGAGGCGTTTTCCACTCCACCGCGCGCGATTCGTTACAGTTATCACTTAGCATAACGAATTCTTTGATCTTTTAGCTATCCAGTGATGTAATTAAATTTTGGATGAATATAATAGATATGCTGCAACACCAAACTGTATCTTCCGAATTTGTTTTCATTTATTTTTGAATTGCCTTCCACTATGGAAGCATTTTTAAAAACGTATTCACGTCAAAATTTTAAATAAAAGGAAATTAAATCACGCCGTAACAGCTGGTCTTTTTTTATTTTGGTACTAGTAGAATTGTTCCTAGCGAGGAACAGTTCTAGTTAAAAGGCAAAATCTTAAGTAACCAGGTTAATTAAGCACATCACTAAGAAGACAAAAATCAAACTGGTCAACACCTTGGTCTTTCCCATCTTCCTTTACGGAGCAGAGACATGGACACTCAAAACGGCTGATAGGAAAAGTATTGATGCGTTCGAGATGTGGTGCTGGAGAAAAAGGCTTCGTATACCTTAAACTGCTAAACGAACAAATGTGTCCATTCTACAGGAACTAAACATTATAAGAAGGCTATCAACCATCTGCCTTAGCCGCACCTCGAAAAATACACAATCACGGGGAAAATCGAGGGATGCAGACCAAGATAACACAGCCTTATCTGCTAGACCGATCAGATCAGCACCGCTCTCGACACACCACTGCACAACGCTATTCGTCACGCCGGACATCGCGACAAATGGAAAATGATTGTTAAGGAAAAAATCACGCGATGCGATCACGACCCTCTACATTGTGGAAACGATGCACAGAGAGAGAGAAAGCGGTACCTCCTAACGAGGAAGGATTCTGGTTATAAGGCAAACGTTCAAGTAACCAGATTAATTAAGCATGCCTATTTCTACATGATAAGACTTATTCACTACTTGAGAGCACCGATTTCGTACCTATATCATAATACTCGTAATTTATATTATCTACTCGATAGAGGAAATCCTTGTTACCCATACTAACCCGTAAAAAAGTTAGTTTATCTTCTGATAATGATTAATAATTAATTATTTTACCTAATCAACAAACTGTCTGATATATCTAAGTGCATGTAGAATGTGTAACGTGGAAATAAACGACTATTATGCAGTCATAATAGTCATTTATTTCCCGAATGAATTCTATTGATCAGTGTAAATAGAATTCACGGACTATCCGGCAATTAATGAGGATGGCCGTCTCTTGCTTTTATAACTCCCAAGTGTTGTACAAAAATTGACAATTAACAATTTAAAAAAAGAATTAAATAAAAATTTTTTTTTATAAAAAAGCCTACCGGATTATTAAGATGGCAGAGAAGCTTGGGATTGAAATTGCTCTAACTTGTTCAAAAATGTAACAATTTAGACTAATTTATTTTCTTTATTGTTATGTATTCTAAAACAATCATTAAAAAGAACAACCAGTCTTATTTCTTGCTTTTTTCCCTGGCTTGGTCGCGAAGGCACAGGCAGCAAAATTGTCATTTCAAAGTGATCTTTGTGATTTTAATGAATAATAAGATTTAAAAGTATGTAACTGGACGTGTGTAAGAAAATGTCTAGAGTTTGAAGATTAGTTAGCATCCTATTAGTCTGTGAAGACTAAAACAGTGTTAACGTATACAAGTAGACACAACAGAGATGACAAATAATAATTATGTATATTTCAAGTAGACACAACAGAGATGACAAATAATAATTATGTATATTTCAAGTAGGCACAACAGATATGACAAATAATATGCATACTTCAAGTAGACACGACAGAGACAACAAATAATATGTATATTTTAAGTAGACACAACAGAGATAACAAATAATGTGTATACTTCAAGTATACACAACAGAGATGACAATTAATATGTAACAAATACTCTTTTGTAACTTACAGAGGTACATGTTAGAGGAGTCGGCAGGGCGAGGCCAGATTGTCAGGACTTGACGCCGCTGGTCCCAGGGTCCCGGCCCTACCACCATTACGAATGTGGACAGTGAGGGATTCAAATCCGTGATCTGAAAGTAATAAAGTAAGGTCAAACGTTTATCTTGACTTATGTTAATATTATTTGTACTGAAATTATATTATTTGTCTTTTAAATAAGTTATCTGCACGCGCCAGCTTTGCATGGATTTTTATTAAAATAAATAAGGATAGTTAATAAAATTAAAATGTAAAGTTATATTCAATATTATTTGTCCATTAACATAATTTTAAAACTATATTTATAGCATGTTTATTTTTATCGTGATAACCTAACACTTTCGGAAAACTCCAAGATTTTTAAAACCATCTCAAAAATAATTTAATATAAATATATTTATAGCTCTCAGATATATCGTATGTTTCTATTAGTGCAGTAATTTTTAGAATCGGTTCAGAGATTTCTGAGATTACCCCCTAATACGTGGACCGGCTGTCAACTAACCCCTTCAAACATACAAACTTACAAATAACAAACTTTATCTCATACACAATGCCGTTCTAACAACGAATACTAAAAATAAAATAAAATAAATTTTTAAGGGGGGCTTCCATACAACAAACGTGATTATTTCGCTCGTTTTTGCTCGATATTGATAACGACAACATGTAGATGCTTGAATGTTTAGTTATATATTCACTATGAAAATAAACAATTAAGTTAAAATTAAACAAATATTAAGGGGGGCTCCCATACAACAAACGTGATATTTTTGCTCGTTTTAATAATAAAAACCACTATAATGTATCTTGTGTAGGACGCCCTCCGGCTAGATGGAGTGACAATTTGCGCGCTGTGGCTGGCAAGGACGAGAAGAGCTGAGGATCGGGCTCAATGGCGCACCCTGAGAGACCTACGCCCAGCAGTGAACTGTTATAGTTGATGATGATGATGATGAAAATATGTCTTGAATAAGTCACACTCATAGCAACTTATGGCACTCGCTAAGCAAAGACAGTATTTTTACTCGTCTCTCTACTAATTTCTCGAACATTCGGGTTTACTCTTGTGAAGTCGCGCCGCGCCCCCAGCTAACTGTTTATAGTGTCACACCGACTAGTGCCTATTTGTGACACGTTCGACATAGCAGGCATCACCTATTCTGTAACATGCTCAGACATAAGGTACTTTTGATGCAAATAGTACTGTTTGTAGAAAATCATAAAGTAAACATACCTGCACATGGTTTTGCGTAGCCGTAGTGTTGATAATATGCCAGGTATCGATTGGCTGCGTGAGGTTCTGTGCGTAACGCACGAAACGCGGCCCCACGCCTCGCCAGCGGACCATCACGCCTTTACTAGTGTAGGCGTATTCTAGCTCGTCTGTGAACCAAACGTAAAAAGTTGATTAGGCAATTCGTATGAACTTCAGCCATTGACCGCCTCCTAGTATCACCGCCCAAGAAAAGTTTACCTTAACGGAAGAATAAAGTAAAAAGATATGCCTCGAACGACTTCTATGGCGCAGTGGGCGAATGCAGGAGGTTCTGGATGTTTTTCTACATGTTATACTCGTATGTACATATGTTTAACTTTTTTTGTGAAACAGCTATATCCGCTTGTCAACATAGTTTTAGTGCATGTTGTGTTCACCTGTAATTGGTTGTGCATGTAGCTATAAGATATAGACATAAGAACATTATATCATGTAACAACTGTTGGTGGACCTAATAAATAAATCTAAATGTATTTACAAAAAATATATATATAAGTATTCTATCAGTTATCTGGTTCCCATAATACAAGCTGTGCTTGGTTTGGGGTTATATAGCGCTGTGTGAAACGTCCAGCAATATTTATTAAAAAAAAAACATGAAATATCAGACTAACCTTCAGGTGGAGTACTAGTCTGTATCGGTGCACTGAAGACTCCTCCCGTCGCCTTGCCCAGCAGCTTGGCTTGGACCCGCACCTCGTACTCTGTGTCTGGTTGTAGCTGGCTGATGGTCACTGAGGTAAGGTAGCTGTGGACCAACCATTCATAACCATTAGATTAGACAAGATATCTGAAGCTGTAAGAAAATCAAGCTTCTAAGTCAACGCAATTAAAAATGTGATCATTTGTACAATAATATAGGGTACTTCCCGTTGACCTAGAATCATGAAATTTGGTACGAAGCTAGGTCTCACAGCCCAAGTAAAGGCAAAAATCCGAAAATAGTTAATCTATAGTTATATTATTTGCAGAAATAACCATAAATACGTGTCGATGGTACTCTTTACACTGTTGCTCCACAATAAACGTTGATATTGTCCGCCGAAATATAACTTTAATTCAGCAATCAAAGTGCTGTATAACTCTTTGCTATAAAAATGACATAATTACCACAATAAAAGGTATGCTGCTTTTAAAATAAAATTACTTTAACATAATATACACTTAATTAGAGCCTTATCTACTAAACTAAGTTGTTGCCAACTTGTATCTTGGTAGTTATTTCCTTTCCTTTGATTATCATTATGTTAGCCTTCTAAAATTATTAATCATTAATTCTTTCTTACTGCTACGATTGTAAATAATTCAAATAATAATAATACAAATAACATTACCTACAATAGAAAGCATGAAAAATATTGATTTATGACAACTACTAATAACTTTTATGTACAGAAAATAGCAAACCAGAAATAAATAACAAGAGCGTGAGCTACGCGGCAATACTTTGCTGTAGGCGATGGCGATGGGGTGGGCCATAGGCTTGTTCCATCTCCAGATAGAATAAAAAAATAAAATAGAAGTTTTTTTAAGTAGCAGACTAAAAAAGGTCTAAGTCTTCTCACCTTTCCCAACACTCATCACTGCCCCCTACTTTCCTCACGACGCAGACGCGGTAGGAGTACTCATTCTCCTTTTTGCACTGCCACCGCACTGTGAAGTTACGAGGATTCACATTCGTAACTTCCACGTTCACGGGGGTCACTTGCTCCTCACTGTTCAGAGAGAAACGTTAAGCTAGTTAGATAGGTTACGTGAGGACAGATTAAAATATGTGTATCGTACCTATACCTACCTACCTAAGAGTTTGGAATAAATATATAAAGAAGAGGAACAAACAAGGAAAGTTTTGAAGACAATGCAAATGAGTAGAAAAGAGGATGCAATAAAATACGACACTTTTCTGGGAGACAGGGGCTCATTCTATGTGTATATTTTATGATGACAATATTTCTTCTATTATGACGATTTCGAAGCCGATGACGTCCACGGCAACTGTGCTCATCAGTCGTGCTGTGTCAGTCGTATGATCTCCACGGATGATTATATTCCTCCCCCATACATTCTCATCTCATTACTATGATAATATCACAAACTACGTTTAATTTTTACTTTGTATTAGCTGACCCGCCCGCGGATTCGCGCGCTTGGAATCTGTCTGCTAAATTCACATTAATCAAATTTGCGAAGTTAAAATAGTCGTTTAGTTTTCTGAAATAATCCAATTTTCTGTACAATTTTCTTAACTTTCCTTTCCGTAAAAAGTAGAAAACTTGAAAAAAATAATTAATTAATTTGGTAAAGTCGTTCTTAAGTTATGGCGTGGCCAGGGGAGACAGGGATTCGTTTTTGTATATCTATATAGATTTTTTTCTTATCATCTAAAAAACCATTATTGTCTGGAGTCGACAGAACCTCACCCAGGCGCCAGCTGTTGCGATGCGGCAGCACTGGAGCTCCAAGGAACATGCGCTAGGTTCTGATGCGGCCAGGGCCAGATTGTAGTGCCCAGGACTCTCACTTGAACTGGCTCTGACGATGATACTAGAATAGATAAATTAGAATAGAATAATCTTTATTGTAAACTGTATAATTAGCAATATATACATTTATTTACAATAAAATACAGAAGAATCAGTTGAATCATATAAAGACCGTTGCAAACGATCTATAGATAGCTCAACTGCTCCAGATCACTACCAGGCGGAAGTGTCCCCAAGATAAGGCCTACATTGCCCCGCTGTAATTTTCTTTATTCGAAACATATTTTTCAGCTTATTCAGATTACTTCAGGCTGTTTATTCAGGAAATTAAGAGATCAGGCACCTCTTGTTCATCTAAAAGTTACAGTTTATACTACTACAATACAGTTTAAATAAAAAAAATCCTATTATGAAGAATAAAATTAATGATAAAAAAAAGTGGGAGTCATCAAAGAAATGACACTTACCCTTCAATGTGTAATTATAAAGATCTGCAGGCAGCGTCACATTATGTTCGTTCGTACTGTTCTCCACCCTGTACTGTAGGATCCACTCCAGAACATCAGCGCTCTCCTCGATGAACTGTTCCCAAGAGACGTGGATTTCGTCGTCTCCAACCTTCGTCAGTTTTATTGGTACTGTTGTTTAAAAAATACACATTAACAGAATTGTATACGTGTGATATGTTGCATTCAAATACATCCATTAGTTCAAGCGTTCAAGTTGCAAGATGAGGGCAGGCAAAAATGAAAACAGGTCGTCTTCTATCTAGTGGGGGGCCATCCTACACTGCGCTTTCCAGTGCGAGATCTACACTTGAAAACCTTTCTGCCTCAACGGCCGTCAGTACTTCGAATTATGTGCCCCGCTGTCACTTCAGCTAGCTAATTCTCTGGGCTAGGTCAGTGACCTTGGTTGGTCTACTACCTCCTCATTTCTGATTCGATATTGCAAAGAAACCTCAAGCATAACCCTCTCCATAGCACGCTGAGTGAACTTGAGCTTGCTTATGAGGTGCATAGTGAGAGACCACGTTTCTATGTCACATGTCATCACAGTTACGTTCAATTATAATTATGCCAATAATATATTTCTACGCAGCCGAAACGTGGACACTTGGGTCCACTTGGTGGACACACGGTGGGACTGGTCTACAAATTGAAAGTCGCTCAGCGAGCTATGAAAAAGGCTATGCTCGGAATTTCTCTAAAGGATATAATCCGAAACGAGGTTATCCGACAGTGGGTCAGTTATATCTGCCGCGGTACTGATAACCGTTGGGGTAAACGTGTTCTGGAGTGGAGATCAAGTTTAGGCAAGCGAAGTGTAGGACGCCCTCCGGCTAGATGGAGTGACGATTTGCGCGCTGTGGCTGGTAAATATTGGATGAGAAGAGCTGAGAATCGGGCTCAATTGCGCACCCTGGGGGAGACCTACGTCCAGCAGTGGACAGTTACGTGTGTGACTGATGATTATGATGATATTTCTAAGTATAAATAGTGTATAGAAGTCGGCCAGTGCAGTTTTTTTTATTCTGAAATATTTCATAAAAAAATAATAGATTGTAGATTACCTCCTTGTCCTTGACAGGTGACTGTCTCCGACATATCGCTGGCTCCATTCTTCTTGCTGTTCGGTGTTGAACGAATGTAGGCGCGTACCTGGAGATAAACATTAAATTAATCCGCATCAGAACGCCGCGCGTCGAGAGTACGCGGGGCTGAGTGGTTAGCTTCGCCCATATAGCCAGGGTAATTTACTAGAGGTAGCAGGATAAGTTTTAATTTTAAGATGTGGTATGTCAGATGTAGTATGAACATAACATTATTGAATTTATAGGCACGCATTGCCGTGCTTAAACTTCAATTGACATCAAAGACTATCCAAACGATCGTACAAATATATGCACCAACATCCGCTTATTCCAACGAAGAAGTAGAACATTTGTATGACCTTCTCAATAAAGCTTGCGAGGAAAACCGAAAAACTTGGAATAACGTCCTTGGAAATTTCAACCCAAAAATTGGGACCAACCAGGCGACAGATAGCGATGCCATACTCGGCCAGTTTCGCAACGGTGAGCGAAACGAGCGAGGTACTATACTGTTCCAATTTGCTTTTGGACAGAGTATGTGCATCGCTAATAGCCTCTTCGTCAAGAAACTTCATAGGCGTTGGACTTGGGCGTCTCCCGGTGGCACATACCGAAACGAAATAGATTATGTTCTATGTTCCGACAAAAGTATGTAAAGGATGTCAAGTAGGTACTGCTCTGATCATCGACCGCTACGAATATTATTCAGTCGACGAATTTTTTGTAAATAATAATTTATAATAGGTAAGTACATAATTTTTTATTTTATTATTGTACATCCGAAACGGATAAGCTGTGAATGCTTGTGCCTAATATTTAATATCTTTGTTGTACAACAGATTAACAATAAAATATTTCTGCTTCTGATTCTGATAGTTTAAAGCATTATGCCATATTCAAAGCATTAGAAAATCAACAGATAGACAAAACTTACATATACTTAATTAAAATTATATATCACAATAGTACCGCCAACATAAAACTCAACTCCATCGGCCCACTGTTTCATATTAAAATAGGAATGAAGCAAAGAGGTCGAGCGAGGCTTTCTCCCAAAAATTTTACTAGCACCTTGGAAGAGATCTTCAAAACCCTAGCAGACTCATGGACCACAATGGGAATTGTCATCGGAGGCAAACGTCAAACGATAAATTTGCGGTTTGCGGACGACATAGTACTTTTGGCACCTACTCCTCTAAAACTGCAACAAATGCTCCTAGATCTGAGCGCGGCAAGTCTTGAGGTTGGGCTTCAATTGAACCAGTCGAAGACGAAGATCATGTCAAACAGCACAAAACGTAAGGTCGAGGTAGATGGACAGGTAATACAGTACCCGATGAGTATATTTACTTGGGCCAGTAATGTCTTTACCATAAGGGCACACAGGGCCCGTGCCCAGGGCCCGAAATGCCGATACACACGCTTACACTATACATTTTTTTTCTATTTTAGGTAGATATAACCCGACAAAAGTTCATAGAGTAAATGTGGGCGTTGTTAGCGACTTTCTGGTATTCCTGAGCTCTGAGGGTTGCCAGAAAGTCGCAAACAAGCCGCTGTCAACTCTGTTTTTATATGTAGCTTAGCGAATATTAATCGGATACCAGAGCAGTTTTTTAATCATTTTCTAAATAGTGAACATTTTAATAATTACAAATAATACCTAAAAAGTATCTAGAATGTAAAACTAATTAACTACAACTACACCAAGTTGCGGTCACCGACACAAACCATTTCGAAAATAAGATCATAGCAGAAAAATGTTTGTTTCTTGCACTTTACTTTCCAACAAGACCCCAAATTTTTGTGTGCCCAAGGACCCCGGCATAGCCTAAAACGGCGTTGACTTGGGCCAGTTAGCTAGCTTCAAAAACAGGCAAGATAAGGAAATCGATCGCCGTATCGAGAATGCCTGGAAGAACTACTGGTCCATGAAGGAGCACATGAAGCACCTTCCTCTGACACTTAAGCGCCAACTCATCGATATGTGTATCCTACCCAGGATGGGCAGGATACACATATCGATGAATTACGGTACGCAGACAGGGTCTCTGACTGAAGCTCAGAAGTCAAAGCTCAAGATTTGTCAAAGTGCAATGGAGCGCAGCATTCTCGGCTTTAAACGTGTCGACCGAGTGCGTAACACTATGCTGCGCTCACTTACCAGCATTGCAGATGTAGGGAAGAGATCGGCTGGACTTAAGTGGGAATGAGCGGGCCACGTTGCCCGAATGCACTCCGAGAAATGGGCCCATATTGCAACACCATGGACGCCTGAAGACAGAAGGCGACGTCGGGGTTGGCCGAGAAAGCGTTGGCGGGACGATTTCGACACCTTCCGAAGAGGATGGTGGGAGATAGCAACAAATAGGGATGCTTGGAGGGACTTGGGGGAAACCTTTGCCCAGCAGTGGGGAGAGATAGGTTAGGAAAAAAAAGTATGTCAGACAGAAGTCGCCTACATTATAAAAGTGTGTGATCCAAATGGCAAACGTTTGTATTGTGCTAATAAAAATGTAAACACGGGCATCGGATCCAAACATGTACAATAGTTCCAAAACAATGCAAATTATTGTAATTGCTTCTTTGTTAATATGTAAGCCTATTGTTTTAAACGTAATATTAAACTTACTTGAAAACCGTAAGGGGTCAACGGTGATTTGACTTTAATTGATGTATTTGTGCTGGTCACTGGCTGCTCCGGGAATGAATTACCTCCTGAAAGTATAAAAACCAAGATAATTTTATAAAATAAATCTTCCTCCAGCGGCTTGGCACGCGTTATTTGACAACAAAAAAGCCTATGTTTGAATCCAGGTCATAATCTATCAACACACCAAATTTCATCGAAATCGGTTCAGCCATTACGACGTGATTGAGTAACAAACAAATAAATAAGTAAATAAACAAACATCCAAAATTTTACATTTATAATAATAGTGTGATTCATAGTTCCACTATCATTTTTATTTTTCTAAAAAAGCACATTCCATAATCATGTGTCATGTCAGAATAAGATGAATAAAAAAATACACATATAAACTTGAAGTCAGGCAATTCTTTTTATTTCTCATTCGATGGTACGAAGCTTTCTTTATATTCGAGAGGGCAAAAAAATGTTTTTCTACACTTGATTCGGTCACATTTGTGAAGAGAAAGAATATACAATTATTTACGTACCTAACTCTTAAAAAAATAAAAAAACACAGTCCAATCATCTAGAATGATGATAACCTAACCAGAAAGAAGAACCAGAAGAAAAAGAAGTACCCCCAGGAACGCATTGCCCCGCTAAATTTATGCCAGATAAGCGCCAGCTCGTGAATAAGTACGTTCTCTACATTGGAATATTCTAGAACGGTTACCTCGTTGTATGGTTAGTTACCTGGCATGATCATCTGCACAGTATAAGCGATGACGGTATGTGGTACTTTCTTCCACTTGAGGAACACGTCGTAAGCCCCCGTCGGCCAGCACCTCAGGTCTCCTGGGGCCGCAGCTTCAGCGCCAGTTATGTTCAGCAGGGCCCATGCTGATGTCACTGATACAGAGTTGCGAGCGAAGCACTGGTAAACTCCTGAGAATTAAACAAGTCTTCAATGTACCCAAAGCAATATAAAAACCCGTCCACAGCATCATCACATCACACACAATGTAAAGTAGTAGAGGTTTTTTTTTTAATTTATAGACATTTGCCTATTAACAAAACGTGTCAATTATTATCATAAAATTCTCAATAATTGTTGATGGGCTGGGCATTCAGCAAAACTGACGGCCGTTGGGCACAAAGGTCCCTGAGTGGAGACCACGCAATGGAAAGCGTAGCGTATGATATAGATGGAAAGACGACCTGATAAGGGTTGCTGGAAGCCGTTGAGTGCTGTCTGCACCAAGACCGATCGCACTGGATGTCTGATAGATCTTATAATGATCGTAAAACTACCTATAATATATGAGTAATATGAGAATACTAACTTGTGTAACTCTCAGTCCGAAAATACGCGCAGTTCAAGGACTAAATCGACGCGAGAGGGAAAATTAATATTGTATAAAATAATGATTTATAACAAAACAATATTGAATATGGAAACCCATAGCACTTATGTCATATAAATATCAATAACTATACAAAAGAAGACAAATATTGCAGATGTCACGTACACAATCAAAAAACTAAAATGTAAGTGGGCCAGCCGAGCCCATTACATCCGAAGTAAACAGGGAAAATGGGCTAGGGACGTAACAGAATGGTATCCTAGGGAAGGAAAGAGAAAAAGAGGCAGACCATTTCGAAGATGGGAAGACGACTTAAGAGCTACAGCAGGCGCGATGTGGAGGAGGACAGCTCAAGATCGTGAATTATGGAAGACTCTGGGGGAGGCCTATGCTGAAAAGCAAAACAAGCTTGAATAAACCAACGTCTAATTTAGATTATTTGAACAATTTAATTGTAAAACTACTAGTAGTAAGCTTGTTTATAAAGGCTATTTGTAATTGAAATTGAACTATGCAAAGTTTCACGATCTCATATTTCATAGTATTTATGAATGTATATTAAAAACTCCTTATTCGCGCTTCCTTCATTCGCGTTTTCACTATTCGCGAATTAAAAAAATGCGACCCAATTCTTGGCAAAAGATTTACAGATAGAATCAAGTGACATTTAGGAGATGCATAAATGACAAGACGAAGATTTGACTGAAACTGACTTGGAGGTAATGTTAAATTCACAGCCCATTGAAGAGGAGGCTTCAACAAGCACTGGAAACGTGACATTTAATTTGTAAAATCTTATTGAATGTTTAAGAATGGCAATTGTGATTTTTTTATGAAAATTGATCCGTCTATGGAACGAATTCTTATTTTTATGAGGCAAATTGCTAATCAGTCTGAATTGAAAGAGCTTTTAAAAACTGACAAGCAAGAAAAATTACTACATTCTTTAAACTATTGCTTAAGAATAGAATAGAATAATCATTTATTTCAGACAGTGTCCATATAAAACAAAAGTAATAATAATCACAAATAAATATGAGCCTTAAAATTAAAAACATACAAGTTAATAATAAAACAGGAAATTAAAAGAAAATCAAGTGTCAAATTTCACAGATTAAAATAAAATAAAATAGAATAGCAACATAACATTAAATTGTAAATTATAACGGTTATTTAAAATAAAATAAAATTTATGATATAAAATTAAAAGCATGTACTTAAAAGACCTTACGTATTTATCCCAAGCGGTATTTTTTTCCGAAAGAGCAATGACGAAACATTTTTTGAAACGAAAGTTTTACCACTGCTCCTCTTCTTATATGTATCTACGGGGTAATTTGTATTATTATTTAATTAAATTTGCCCAATATTGGTCATGCCAAAAAAGTCGCACCTTACAATTGTTTTAATTTGCAGATTAACTCTACATATGTTATACATACATATAAACCTAAACCTGGAAGATAATAATTAATCAATATGGTCATAAACTTCAATTAAATTGTTTTTTATATATATTTATTTTATATTTTGTCGTCTAGGAACGTATTCCCATATAAATTACCATTCCATATTCGCGGTTTCTGTATTCGCGGCATCCCGTGAATAAAGAGCTTTTACTGTATCTAAAAATATAGTATCTATGAATATAAAAACAATCGTATCATTACGGATTCTATGGAATAAATAATAATTTGGAAACTAGTAGGTACTAAGAATGGTTAATAAATTGAATGAATACCTACGGGGTATTGGACTTGACTTTGGAATTATTGTCAATTAAGGAAGTTTTAACGAGTCGCAATTTCGCTTCACGTGCTACTTAGCTTAAGCCTCAACTTTTATATTAATGTTTATTACAAAGTATGTTATGTACGTTTACTGATAAAAATATAATATCATATGATGCTATCTAAGGTAGTCTAACCCCTTAAAATGAGATGTAACAATACCTGCATCTTCAGATGTAACGCCCCTTATCAACAACTGTGGAACCCTGTTGTCGTCAGCTGAGAGTACCACGTTAATCTGAAATAACACGAATACAATTATTATCTGTGAATTTGATGTGAGAACTTGTGCTTCATCATTTTTCTAAAACGATCTGCCACCTTACGGAACTAATCAAAATGATTTCTCATGGAGCGATTAGAAAAGTTATCGCCATAACAATAAAAAACATTTGAATAAGTCAGACGCTGAACTCCTGATTACTTATTTTTATTTTAAAATGAAATGACGACACAAGCCATTGCCTACTTGATGTTATGCGGTCACTACTGACTATTATAACAAAATGGAATAACTCATAGGTATACGCTTAAGACTTAGCCTGCATGGCACCCGTCATCCTAAAACTTAAGGTTAAAAGATGTGTCTGTAATTTCACCGGCACCCATAACCTTCAAACTGGAACACGGCAATGCGAGCATAACTGTTTGTCGCAGAAATAGGTATGATATTAGTATTTCCCCGGGCGAACTCTTTCACAGAGACTCTACTGGGTACTACTTACTTTCCTGATTGCTTCATTCTATTTGTGTCGCTAAAGAACAATGTTAAAAAGTTGCCCGTGAAAGAGTTAATCGACTCACCCGTCTCGTAAGCTGCAGTTCTTTTCCATCCTTGTACCAGGTGACGAGAGGCTCTGGATGTCCAGTGGCGGTGCAGTAGAACCGGACCGTGCTGGCTCTCACAGCTTGCTTAGACTCCGGGGGGTGGGTGATGGAGACGGGCTCCGTGATGCTCACATTGAAGTACTGGAATCAAATCCAATATTCGTTTATACAAGAACTGTGGTAAATCAAAATCAAATCTTTTTATCGATTATAATCACAAGGATCACTTTGAAACGTCAATTTTACTGCCTGTTCCTTCGCGACCAAGCTAGGAAAAAAGACAAGAAACAAGGCTGGTTGTTTTAATGATCCTTTTAGAATACATACAATAAAGAAAATAAATTACGTCTAAATTGTAACATTTTTGAACGATTTGGAGCAATTTCAAACCCAAGCTTTTCTATCATCTAAAATATCTAAATAATCCGATATTTTATAGTAGGCTTTTTTATAAAGATTTGGTTTAATTACGTTTTCTAATTTATTAATTATCAATTTTTCTACATCACTTGGGAGTTTGTTAAAAAAGCGTACACCTTGCCCTTTAAACGATTTACTAACTTTACGGAGTCTACAAGGGGCAACAGCGAGTTTATCTTTATTTCTAGTATTAAAATTATGATTAACGCTAGTTTTCTTAAAAAAAAAATTGTGAACATACATCAGTTTTTTATAGATGTATTGACAAGGGAATGTCATAATATTGATTTCTTTAAACTTATTGCGTAATGATTCTCTGGGGCCCATATTACAAACTGCACGAACAGCCCTCTTCTGCAGCACAAAAACGGTGTTTATATCTGCAGCACTCCCCCAAAGCAGTATACCGTATGACATAATGCTGTGAAGTAGCTGAAGTAAACTAGTCTAGCTGTGTCTACGTCTGTAAAAAGACGGATCTTTTAGACTGCGTATGACGCAGAACTAAGTAATTTAAGGATTTGCTCCAATTGTAATCTATTGGTATATTATAAATACTTGAAGAGAAAATTGTGTACCCTTTTTACAAGGGCAGCACTGAAAATTTCAGAAATCAAGGAAGTGACACAACATTACTATTTAAAAATGTATTTATTGCTTTTCGAAGTATTCTCCGTGAAATTTTACACATTTTTCCATACGATGGAACCAATCATTGAAGCAACCATTCCATTCGGAAATTGGGGTCTCCAAAATGGCCGTTTTTAGGCGTCCACAGCTTCTTCAGGTGAAGAAAATCTCTGACCACGCAATTTATTCTTTATTTTAGGGAAAGTATAGAAATCATTAGGGCTTAGGTCGGGGCTGTACGGCGGATGGTCTAATAATTCTATGTTTTCTTGCTCTAAAAACTCTGTTGTTCTGTGCGCGGTGTGAGAACTCGCATTGTCGTGATGGAGGATGATGCGGCGGTTGCAGTTCTCTTAACGGAGTTCAGAAACGACCTGTGGCAAACAAATGATAGCATACCATTCTGCATCAACCGTTCTTTGTCCCTCAAGAGCAATAGTCGCAAATCATGGCTGGTTTTGGAGACAAACGTGGCCACCATTTTTTTTGCAACACTCCGTGAACGAACAATTTTTGTTGGCTTTAACTCATTTTCGAACACCCAAACTCGTGACTGGTTTTTTGTTTCGGTTTCGTACGCATATATCCAGGATTCGTCACCTGATACGATGTTGTATACAGCATTTGAGGATCCTGCGTGGAATCTTTCGAGAGTTCTGATGCACCAAGTAACGCGAGCCGCTTTTTGCTCTTCACAGAGCAAATGCGGTATCCATCGGGAAAACAACTTTTTTACACCTAATTGTTCATGCAAGATTATTTGTATTTGACTCATGCCAATATCTAAAATTGCCTGAATTTCGCGGTATGTCACATGTCGATCTTCCCCAATCAGCTTACGCACAGCATCAACGTTTTCTTGGGTGACTGCAGTTTTTGGACGACCTTGACGGGGATCATCACTGAGCTTGACACGTCTACTTTGAAATTCAGCAAACCAGCGATAAATTGTGGTTTTGGATGGGGCTTCATCACCAAATGCAGAAATCATTCGGTCAACACACTGTTTTTGTGTTAAACCACTTCGAAAGTCATAATAAATCATCGCTCTTGAATTTTCTCGAGTCAATTCCATTTTCTCAACGACTAAACAAGTTTGACAAGACCTTATGACAAGACCGAGAATATTTTTTTAAATAAATAAATGGTATTCGATTTTTAAAACCAAGGAGTTTTCAATTAAAAAGATTTTAATATGACAGGAACAGTGGAAATATTCCATTCCCGATACTTTTAGTGCAGCCTGTGTACAAGCTTTTTAAACTTGCAATGTATGTATGATTGTCCGGGTGGAATCTTGCAACTGAATTTTAAACCCGTTCCCCTAAAACGATTGAGCTGAAATTTGGAATACATATGAGGCCTATAGAATCAAAGGCAGCTATATCCACCTCCCGTTGATTTTACACAAAACACAAAAATTGCTTATTTCACCGTATTTTTGCTATAAATAAAAGAGAAAATCTCGTAAAAACTAACTGTAGGAATAGAAAACTATGACCAAAGCACTTCAACGTCCCTAATGGTGGTTTAAATAGTTATTGAATACATTAAAATCCATTCTCAAGTGAAATTAGACACAATACGGACTTAGCTGCCTTTGATTCTGTACGACTCATATGTAACTTCGGTGACAATGAAATAATATGGTACCATGGAGGTGGTCTCATGATAGAGACGGTGCTAGACAACGGAACTTCTGAATGGATTATGGCTACTAGTGTTTGGTCTCATTTGATTTTGCTTGCGGTTCTGATTATGAATCTTATAAAAGTTTGTTTTGAAAAAGTAATTTTTCAACAAAAAACTTACTCGTGTTTAAGCTTATTTCGTGCACGGAGGCTCGTGAGAGTTAGCACATTTTAAGTTAACATGGGGAGAATATGTACTTACATTATGCTGAAAAATAATTATGGTCGAATTTCGAACCCTGTTCACTGGCAACTAGTGTGGATAATTTCCTCATTTATAACCTACTAGTTCTGGGGTGCAAAATACATATATAAATTTTGACCTCCCATTTTTATCCCATTGGAACTGATTTATGGAGTAAATAGTAGCATATGTGCTGATCCAGGTTATAATCTACGTATATACCAAATTTCATCGTATTCGGTTCAGCCGTTACGGCGTGATTGAGTAACAAACAAACATACAAACAAACAACCAAACTTTCGCATTTAGATAGATAGATAATTTCTTTATTGCACACCATACAAACATATAAAAGAAAATACACTTCTAAATCATAGGTACAATGGGCGGCCTTATCGCTAAAAGCGATCTTTGGGTGGACAGGATCTATATGAACAAATAAGGACGGCGGCGTAAGATATTATAAGAATCCCTAGAACAAGTATATATTACAATTTATAAAAAATATAGATAATATAACATAAAGTGTATAATTATATTAAATAATATAATTATACACTTATATAAATATTAATATTATGATACATAAAATATATATTGTTCTTTCTCTTTGAGGTTATACCTTTTGATTGTATTGTGTGAATTTGTGTGTGCTATGGTAGCAAATAAATGTCTGTCTATGTATATGTCTATATTGTGATACCTACATACATAAATTATATGTATAAATAAATAAAATTATAATAAAAGTGAAAAAACTCATAATTACAATAAAATAAATTAGTTGGTTATGCTGTACCTTAATCAACTCGGTGCCTTGAACCCTGCAGGAGTAAACTCCAACTTGATCTACCTCAACGTGGTCGAGGCTCAGGTTCTCTCCCTCAAACTCCAGCTCTTGCTTCTTCCAGTCATCAGGAGGTGTCAGCTCCCAAACAAGCTGAAAGATAGACCATGATAACAAACTGTGTTAAGTTCTAATGCGTTCTTCAGCACAGATCGGCGCCTGCGCCTACCCACACCGACCAGTAAATCGAAAAACCTGTTTCACTATGCACGCACCCCAAGCTAACTAAACTAGTGATTCCCCAAAATACAAAAAAAAAAATTCTTAGGGCGATTCGCGCAACGATGCCTAGACGTACCTATTTAGTGACTAAATATGATTTAAGGAGTCATATCATACAAATACGTAAAATTTAAACATGTTTAGTCGCTAATTACGTTTAGGGATCGTTGTGCAGGCCGGCCTTAGTCTTTGACTAATAAAATAGTGCCACGAAATGCATAACCAAATTACTTGACCTACAGTTTCATTCAAATTACACGTAACGGGAGATCATGTTAATTGGATCTTTTTTGAGGTAGAAATTGCAGTTATTCTAGATTCCAGACTTCTCCCTATATTGGTGTAGCCTGTGAATTTTGTCAAACTTCAGTTTTTTAGGGACTACAAGGTTCTCATACTCGTACTCATTTAGTCACACCAAAATTGTGCCATCACTACCTATCTATATATACCAAATTTCACGATGATCGGATAAACGCTTCGAAAAAGTTATCGTCGGACAAACAAACATACATACATACCTACATACATACAACGCCGACTTGCCCAAGCTGATTTAGAGATCTCGCTTCGCTCGATCAATTAATTAATATGGGTGTTTCAATGGGCCATGCATGATGTCAACCCTTTTTCGTTTGATCCAGGTTTAATGAATCACCCGGCATTATTCTTTCTGTAAACCATTAATGTTTCCTTTTATTGCTAACATACCTTAGGTTTAGGACCTCCCACAAGTGGGCAGGGCAGAACCACTCTACTTTTCCTCGGAGCTGCGATGTAGCTGTCATAGATAACCGGCAAAAAGGACAGAGCTGCGTCTTCTGAACTGTCTTCCACCACCAGCCTTCCCACGTGACTGTTTACCTTCCTGGAGGAGACTCTTGGATTTGTTGCTTCACATCTGGATATTGGATCAATATATTGGATAAGTATTTAGACGTAAAAAATATGTGCTTATTTTTATCATCGATCGTTACAATGACAAGGTATCCCCTTAAGGACTTAACCTTTGGTATGCTTGGATTCCAGATACAATAGAAATTATTATGTTTCGTATAGATCATTGTTTCAGTATCAATTATGTATAATGAGTTTATTTAGGTTTATTGTAACTACCTATTTATTAGTTTAACTATTATTTTTCAACTAGTGTTTATTGAGATGTAATATTTGAAAGTACGTTTATTGAAAATACTCTATATATATTTGATGTTTCGTTCGTATTCTCAATATATCTTAGTCATATTTTTTATTATAATTTTTTTCCTGCTACATTATGTCATGCACTACCTACAAAAATATTTTTTCAACACTACGCAAAGGTTAACTGGAAGAGAATGCTTGCTAGCATTAAATTCGCCTGTGTACAGATTTATGTATTTTGTGCAATAAAGAATTTTCAATCAATCAATCAGTATACCAAAGGTTAAATCGTGAAAAAGCAACGAATGACTTTATTTTGGTGAAAGCCCCAGAATTAACATCAAAATGATTCTTTCCTTTCTTTTCCACCTTCATTTTGTTCTTACTTATTCTTCTCTTCTTGTGTGTTACTTGTATTTTTTTAATAATCCTAAGTACTCTGTCTGTCCTATGCGTGCGTATCAAGAAATGTATTTTATTGAAGTAAAACTACTTTACGCACGCTTGACTTGGGGAGTAAGCTGGTGAATGCGTTACTAAAAGTGCGAACGGAAGTTGAGTGAAGATAGAAAAAAAGTATTTACGACGTTTCGTATTTTGAATCTACCAGCTTCGATTTACGAAAAAGTTCAGTTATCCCACAAAAGATGCAGCAGCAGAAAATAACTTATGTACCTACTTACTGTATGCGCCTCGAAATAAGGTTGACATTTCCTTAAATCATTATTAAATATACAGTGTAAACTCCATGTAACGTCACTCGTTTTAACGACAAACTCTCTAAAGCGTCGAAATCACTCGGCTTTGGTCGGTTTAGCTTGTCTTGCATACAATAGTACACTCTGTATAGCATTACACCCACTCTCAATAACGACAACAATTTGTAATAAAAAGTTTTTTTTAAATTGCCAAATTAGTTAAAACTGCGCAGTTGTGTATATCCTTTTGTCGTTTTATTATCCTAGACCATAATAAACTCGACTGTCGGCATCATACACACCAAACTTTCTAAGAAATCCGTTCTTTTGTTTACAAAATGGGATTGCTTGCACGTGTAGCTGCAGACTGTTGTTAGTATAAGTGATAGATTTAATCTATACGGTGTCATATTCTTAGTAGCTCACAAACTTTCAATTGTAAACATGGCTAGTAAGAGAAAATCACTGTGTATTGACGAAAAAGTTCTCTCCATTTAACGACAACTCTCTATAACGTCAAAATATGCTCAGTCCCTTGAGCGTCGTTATATAGAGTTTACACTGTATATACATACATATAGATGGAGCTAAAGAAGTTTTACTTCAGTCGTGTGGTCTCAAGCACGCACGTTTTTTTTTTATTTCTTTCTTTGAGATATGTATTTCGCTAGAATGTACTCAGCCTTGTCCAAACATTAAGTACAATTAGAACAAGCCAAAAATATAAGTTAGACATCGACATCGCTGTTTATTTTAATACAAAAGAGTACAAATACAATTGTAGAAATAAGATTGCAAATTGCAACACATACAAGAAAAACAGCCACATTTCCACCTGGCAATGATCAGCTGTTGAGCTATCTTGTAAATTGTCTGCATCGACCTTTAAATTGCATAGCTGTTTCTTTGTGTATTTTATATTATAACATGTAAATATAATTATGTAAAAATATAGAATAATATAGATTTATTGTTTTTTTTGTTATATATATAACTTTTCATGTTTTAGGTTGTGGGTAAATAATAACTAATATTTTGTAGGAAATATCAACAGCTCTCATAATAGCAAGCAAGTAATACATTTACAGATGGTGAAAGAAAACTGCATAGATTATATTGGATTAAGAAGTAGCAATCAGTAAATCTTACCTATACGACCCTGCATCTGAGAATGTAGCTCGCGTTATAAGTAACTGATGATCCAAATAAATATGGCTGAAACAAAAACAAATGGTCAGCAATAAATGTAGACAAGTCGCGCATACCTGGTCCCAGTATTTCCATTCGCTTGTTCGAAAATGGGACGACTGCGATTTTTTTCTACCAGTAGCTCCATGGAACCGTAATACCAGATCGTCATATTGTCTAAAGCGTGGAATCAAATAGAGGTCTCTAGCACGTCTTAGACGTTGTATTTAGATGAATTGTTTTGTACTTTTTTTTACTCGTTATTGATACTATAAATGCACACTAGGAAACGTTACAGCAGGATACATTGTCAAGTATAATTCTATATCAGTAGGTACAAACAAAATTATTTACACGTACATACTAAAGTATGTGCTAAAGCTAGTACTTCGTCAATATCGTAGTATGATTTTAGTGATAAAATGCATATATTTTATAACAAATTATTGTGAATTATAAGTAATTTGATAATAATAAATGTTTTTTCGTCTTATTTAGGGATACATTTAATTATTCCAAAACTGTAATAGGATTTTCAGCGGCATAAAACCTCTTTGTTGTTACAAAAACTGATTTACCCGGTTAAATTGAAAATGCTCTGTTTACTCGCATGTAATTTGCAGGTAGGTACTAACTAACCTTTGTAGGGATAATTCTATTATGCACTAGTGTGTTATATTATTACGCACTCGTGTGTTATAGTTCGGTTTATGGCCAGAATAACGATGTACTCACTTTACGAGCAAGTGTGTTGCAAATTATAATTTTGAAGTAGGTATGGCTTTATGTAATCAATCACATTACATTTGCCGCGTGCAAAAAAAAAATTGCACGCCATTTCCCATTTTTTTGTTTGTATCGCATTTGATGCTCTGTGATAATTGTAAAAATGTCAAGTTTTAGTACTTATGATTAATAATTGATAGATTTAACCCCGCCAGAAATACTAAATGCAGCACAAAATGCAAATGAAAGCCTAGACCTGCAAAATCTAGAGCAATGTACTTACCTATTTACGATAGTTTCCTACAATGGAAAAGCAACAAAAAATCCCAGTCATTTTCTGTAAATGTGTTTGGGCGTATTTCTCTGAACTCGCCAATACATACAAACCCAGCTCCCTGTGGTGCATCTATTCCATGTTAAGAAGCATGGTTAAGCTCAAACATTGTGTTGATATCAAAACGTACTGTAACCCACAACCATGTACATCTCGTAGCATGAGTTATTTGGTGCCTTCACTTTCCAGTAATTTGTATGATTTACCTTTGTCGCCGACATTTACACAAGAAGTAAATGAAGATACTAAAGTGGCAAGCACCAATGTAACAACAACCAATGTGACAAACTGTGAAATCGCCATCAAAAACAATCCAATATCGTTTTGAAAATTGTACATTCACCAATTGTTTTAATAATTAAACGATTTATGCAATACATATTTGTTTTTTCCTCGCAAGTGTGTTGAAAAAGTGCGCATAAAACTCGTAAGCAACTAGCTCATTAGACACTCGGCTGATTTACGCCCTCGCCTACGGCTCGAGTTGCAAACCACAGCCTCGTGTATAATGAGCAACTTAGCTCCCTTGTATCATAATATACTATTATACAATAATAATTTTCTAATTTTATAATTATATTCCTTACAATCTAAATCTCTTACGTTATAGCTAAAGGTAACTTATTATTAAATAATTTTATGCTGCTTAGGCATAAAAGCTTTTATTTATTTTGTCAAGCCTGTGTGATGAAACAACAATATTGTATTTTAACTTTATATATATATGTATATGTCTTGTTCTGCTTTGAAATTGTCAATATGTAAGCATATATTTTTGATAAATATATTCACCATTGCAGTAAATGTCAAAATATCTAATTCCCTAACTCGTAGTCTACAAGAGTCTAATTTATCAATTTGCAATATAAATCGTATCGTTCATTTCTTCAACAATAGATATAAGAAGTATTTTATTGTTTATTGCATTGCATCATCGTCATTGACGTCCACTGCTGAACATTGGCCTCCCCATAGATTTGAAGAGATACCGATCCTGTACACGCAATGGCTCCCAGCAACCTTTCATCAGGTTGTCTTTCCATCTAGTGTAAGGCCGTTATATTATCTTATTAGGTGGTAATTAGGTAGATTCTATAATATGTATTGGACCCTCATCACATGAACTACTCCGTGAAGTCCGCGCCTCATCATCATCACATAAATATTAATTTGTTTAAGAAATATAGCGATAATCATAATTTTAATGCTAGAAATAAAGATAAACTCGCTGTTGCCACTTGTAGACTCCATAAAGTTAGTGAATCGTTTAAAGGGCAAGGTGTCCGCTTTTATAACAAACTTCCAAGTGATGTATAAAAATTGACAATTAAGATATTTAAAAACGCAATTAAACAAAATCTTTATAAAAAAGCCTACTATAAAATATCGGATTATTTAGATGATAGAGAAGCTTGGGATTGAAATAGCTCCAGCTCGTTCAAAATGTTACAATTTAGACGTAATTTATTTTCTGTATTGTATTCTAAAAGGATCATTAAAAATAACAACCAGCCTTGTTTCTTGCCTTTCTTTCCTGGCTTGGCCGCGAAGGAACAGGCAGTAAAATTGACGTTTCAAAGTGATCCTTGTGATTTTAATGAATAAAAGATTTTGACATCCACAGCGTGACTTCACCCACTACTGTGTAATGACTTGCCTTGTTATTGCCTTGGTCTGACATCAACAAGGTAAGTCATCAGGTTGTTTTGTTTTGGCCAGATTGGTCACAAAAATACAAGAAGAGAGAAGATACTAACTTGTCTCTATCAGGCAGTTGCTCGCCATTCCTGTACCACTGGATAGTAGCTGGTGGTTTTGAGCTGATGTTGCAGGACAGGACGTGGTGCTGGCCTAACCTTACTGTTCCGTTCAGCGGATGGACTGAAAACTTGTTGGCTAGATCTGTAACAACGTAAATCTAGTTAAGTGGACACTTTTGTAAAACATTTTGATTTTTGACTATGACTTTTATACAATACTAGTTGACCTGCCCGCGGCTTCGCACGCTTGAAATTTCCCGTTCCCGTGGTAAAACTTTAAAACTTCGTTTTTTTACTAAAATCAGATATTTTTACTATTATTATTACCTACAACTTAAATTAATTTTAAACGCCGGCTTGCATAACGACGTATTTGTATGATTTGGGCAACACCTTATATCGTATTATATTTAGCCACTAAGGCCGGCTTGCACAACGATCCCTAAACGTATTTAGCGACTAAAACTGTTTAAATTTGACGTATTTGTATGATTTGACTCCATAAATCATATTTAGGCACTAAATACGTTTGAGCATCTTTGCACATGTTTTTCCTCTCTTCACGTTTTTCAAATGACTTTTCAGAGCATTCGCATTCTAGCCGCAAACTAAGCAAAGCTTGTAGCAGCTTGCTTCTTGGGAACCAGATAACTGATGAAATATATATAAATATTAATATGTACTTCTATCATATGAATACTGTATCTTACCTAACTTTTATAGTGTACACACGGCTACACATCAAGCTATACATTTTCAGTATAAGCTGACCTCGCATTGTGTAGGCTTTTCGTAGAATGAGAGGTCAGCTTATACTGGAATTGTATAGCTTGACGTGTAGCCGTGTGTACCCGTTGTTTCGAAATAGATTAAAATTAAAGATATTTGTAATTACCTACTTTTAATGTAGAGAAACAACTAGACCCCGAACAAATACCTACAGATCATGCAAACATTTGGTTCCGCGCCTCAGCCGGCAATTCATCCACTGCGCCACGGAGGCTTTAAGAAATGCTTTAATAACGCTTGCATATTTTTTAGAATAAAACCTTTTAAGAGATTATGGTGATCGAGAATGGCGCGTTGGTTGTTAGTCTTAGGAGAACGTGCGGATATTATCAAAAAGGCTCCGTACGCGTTGCCTGAATCCCAAGCGAATCCACCGGGAAGCGATATCCTCGCACAGACGTGATAGCTGTGGTGACGAGGCACGAGGCGTCACATCCTTCTACTGCAGAATATATTATAGATGATATCCCAAAGGATGAGTACTATATTAGCTTTTGAAGTTATTTTGACCTGCATAGGCATATTAGATATGTTAATGGTTTTCTTCAATTAAATATATCAAACGAAAGGCCATTACAAACATTGTTTTAGAAGGGGTATAAAACCCTCTTTTAGGTTAACCAAATCACCCTGTTAAGCTTACAAAAGGATTAAAGCCTACCTTTGTAAAAGGTTGCCTGGGGGGGTACGAGACAGGTGAAAGCCTCATGTCAACTAGGACAGAATCAGAAGACAGATCAAAGGACCCGCTGGAAATCTGAACGGAATTTTAAATGGTTTCATATTAACCGCTAGCATTCAGAAATTTATTTGTAGTTATTTAATACTAGCTACCGCCAGCGGCTTCGAACGCGTGGTTTGTCAATAAAGAGTAACCTATGTGTTAATCCAGGTTATAATCTACGCATATACCAAATTTCATCGAAATCAGTTCAGCCGTTACGACGTGATTGAGTAACAAACAAAGATCCAAACTTTCACATTTATAATATTAGTGTGACTACCTTACTACTTAGTGTTTTCATTCTGTCTCACTCGTGTACGTTATTGTGCGTATCAAACAAATGTATGTTATTTCGTATTTGTGAAACCTATATTTCTTTTCCAATAAATAATTTGGTATTTTTATTTTAGTTGGATATGACGAAAGTCGTTCTACTTTATTTTTTGTCACCGTGTAGGCGGAATATGAGTTAGTCGATAGTTCGTACCCTCTTAGGAAAGCAAAGAACGTATGAAAAGTCAACATTTCACTCACAATGAAATATTATCCGGAAGAAAAGCAATTCGGAGGTGTTCCCTAGAATACAAACCACTGTGTGTAATCAATCAATCGTACCGTGTGATGATGAATGATACGGGCTCTAGGATGACGACGTGGTGGTGATGGATGTAAAACGAAGGACAATAATAAAAAAAAATCATAAAAGAGGCGCTGAACCTAAGACAACAATCACCCATCTGCCGTGCTCAAACGCACCTGAATGAGCTTATAAAAGTACACCCTGAGGTTGACATATTCGCGGATACACTACATTCCATTGACAGGATGTGTCTCAGCTTTTGTGAAGCACGTATGAATTAGTACGTAATGAGATACATACTCATATCAATTTCATTCATGTTATAATAGGTTGGGGGAAAATTATTTTCGCATTATAGTATGTATGAACTTGAAGTAAAATCTCTTTGGCTATACTATTTGTATCTGGCTGGTTGTGGTATCATTCAAAGTTTAAATTTTAAAGAAGATAATTCTAAATTCAAATTAGGAAAATGTATGATTTTGATTTGTTTTTGTACTGTAAAGATGAGTGAATCTAATGAAGAAATTCGATACATTTTAAAAATTTTACTACAAAAAAAGGTAAAAATGCAACGCAATCCGCGAAAAAAAATTGCGATGTTTATGGACCTAGTGCAGTGTCTGTGAGAATAGCACAAATTTGTTTTAAGCGTTTTCAATCCGGAAATTATGATGTTTAAGATGCACGTCGCTCTGGTCGCCCTATAACGGATAAAATTGATGCCATTTTTTAAAAAGTGGAGAAAGATCGTCATATCAGTAGTTACGACGTAGCTGAAGAACTGGGAATGGGCCACAAAACAGTTTTGGCGCATTTGAAAAAAACTGGGTACACAAAAAAGCTCGATATTTGGGTACCCCACGAGCCCACTGAAAGAAACCTAATAAACCGTGTACTCACTTGTGATTCTTTATGACGACGTAATGAAACCGAACCATTTTTGAAGAAGCTGATAACTGGTGAAGAAAAGTGGATCACGTACGACAAGAACGTGCGAAACCCGGGTTAAATCGCAACAAGGTGATGCTGTGTGTGTGTGCGGTGGGATTGGAAGGGCATTATTCATTACGAGCTGTTACCACCAGGCAGGACCATCGATTCTGAACTCTACTGCGAACAACTGATGAGATTAAAGCAAGAAGTTGAGAGAAAGCGGCCGGAATTAATCAACAGAAGGGGTGTGGTTTTTCATCATGATAACGCTAGACCTCACACATCTTTAGCCACTCAGCAAAAATTAAGAGAGTTTGGCTGGGAGGTGTTAATGCATCCGCCGTATAGTCCTGACCTTGCGCCTTCAGATTTCCACCTGTTTCGGTCTCTTCAGAATTCTTTAGGCAGTGTCAGGTTGGCATCACGAGAGTACTGCCAAAACTACTTGTCGCGGTATGTTGATCAGAAGCCCCAAATTTTCTATAGCAATGGGATCATGTCTCTACCTACAAGATGGCAAAAAGTTATCGAACAAAATCGTACCTACATACTTTAGTTAAATGTAAATAAACTATATTAAAAATGTTTTGAATTTTCTTAAAAATTGCGAAGAAACTTTTTCCCCAACCTAATATGTGTAAAGTTGCATAATAGGTATATTGAGTAATTTAGTGTTATATATTTGTTCATTATTGTGTTCATTGTTCATTTTATTTTATTTTCCTGTTTGTATATCTTTTTTTCGTGTGCTATTTGTTTTTATGTATGTGAGGATAACTGTATGTTTCATATTTTATATTTGTTTTGTAGTAGGTAACTAGTTATAACGTTTTGGTCCTGTACTGTAAAGTTATAAACTATTTTTATTGAATTAAACTGAATAACATTTTACTTGGAAGACTTTCGTGATTTATTTCAATCATTAGCATATATACGGGATTTATCACGTACCGTTTTATCGGTGTTTCGACCGACAATGTTTCGGTTCAATTCGTGAACCTTCATCAGGGTGAGTGCGATCTGCTCCGAACTTCGTCTCGCCTCGCACTGTGCGACGAGTGAAGACAACATTTTTATTTTTATTATTGTCAAATAAGAAAAATAAAAAAAATGTAAAGTGCTTGACCCCCTACCCCACCTGATGGTAAGTGAAGTAATAATTAACAAATTATGATATTATTATAGAACTATTTATTATAGAATTTATTAAAGTTTAGCCAAAAAAATGTTGACAACGAAACAAGGAAAAGTTTACCATATTTAAATTTTCTCTCATTAATATCCTCAAGGTTTGCTGAAACAAAATTCCAATTAATATTTTTAGAAGCTTTTATTTAACTTGCAATGTACTAACCAATTGAGCTGAAATTTGGAAGCCATATGTAACTTCGGTGACAATGCAATTGGTACCATGGAGGTGGTCTCATAATGGAGACGGATGCTAGACAATTGAACTTCTAAATGGATTATAGAAGGCTACTAATGCTTGGGCTCATTTGAATCCGCTTGCGGTTCCGATTATGAATTTTCGGATAGTAATTTTTCGACAAAAAACTTATTTCCCGACTTGAAAAAGTTTAACTTGTATATTTGCGCAGTCCTCTGAATTTGAAAACCATTGAACCGTTGTCAACAAGCTTCACGGACAACACAAAAATGTGGGTTCAAGTGAGTACCGCTGGTTTGAAATTCTTGGGTCGTCGTATCACATTACAGAATACTTGAGTTAGGCCGATGCCGCACTCGTAAGAGAGAATTTTAACTTACTAATACTAATAATAGGTTGGGGAAAAAGTATTTTCGCAATATACTCGTAGTATGTATGAACTTGTAATAAAATCTCTTTGGCTATACTATTTGTATCTGGCTGGTTTTGGTATCATTCAAAGTTTAAATTTTAAAGAAGATAATTCCAAATTCAAATTAGGAAAATGTGTGATTTTTATTTGTTTTTCGTACTGTAAAGATGAGTGAATCTAATGAAGAAATTCGATACATTTTAATATTTTACTACAAAAAAAGTAAAAATAACACGCAAGCCGCGAAAAAAATTCCGATGTTTATGGACCTAGTGTAGTGTCTGTGAGAGTAGCACAAATTTGGTTTAAGCGTTCTTAATCCGGAAATTTTGATGTCAAAGATGCACGTCCCTCTGGTCGCCCTATTACGGATAAATTTGATGCCATTTTTGAAAAAGTGGAGCAAGATCGGCATATCAGTAGTTACGACGTAGCTGAAGAACTGGGAATTGACCACCAAACAGATTTGGCGCATTTGAAAAAAACTGGGAACACAAAAAAGCTCGATATTTGGGTACCCCACGTGCTCACTGAAAGAAACCTAATGAACCGTGTACTCATTTGTGATTCTTTATTACGACGTAATGAAACCGAACCATTTTTGAAGAAGTTGATAACTGGTGATGAAAAGTGGATCACGTACGACAAGAACGTGCGAAAAAGGTCGTGGTCAAAGGCCGGTTAGGTTTCACAGACTGTGGCGAAACCCGGGTTAACTCGCAACAAGGTAATTCTGTGTGTGTGGTGGGATTGGAAGGGCATTATTCATTATGAGCTGTTACCACCAGGCAGGACCATCGATTCTGAACTCTACTGCGAACAACTGATGAAATTAAAGCAAGAAGTTGAGAGAAAGCGGCCGGAATTAATCAACAGAAGAAGTGTGGTTTTTCATCATGATAACGCTAGACCTCACACATCGTTAGCCACTCAGCAAAAATTAAGAGAGTTTGGCTGGGAGGTGTTAATGCATCCGCCGTATAGTCCTGACCTTGCACCTTCAGATTTCCACCTGTTTCGGTCTCTTCAGATTTATTTAGGCAGTGTCAGGTTAACATCACGTGAGGACTGCCAAAACTACTTGTCGCGGTATTTTGATCAGAAGCCCCAAAATTTCGATAGCAATGGGATCATGTCCCTACCTACAAGATGGCAAAAAGTTATCGAACAAAATGGTACCTACATACTTTAGTTAAATGTAAGTAAATAATACTATATTAAAAAAAACTTTTGAATTTTCTTAAAAAATGCGAAGAAACTTTTTCCCCAACCTAATATATCACTCTTTTACCATCACCAATAAGGGCGTGAATCATGAGGTTCAACAACATTTCACGCAGTTTCCTGAATAGTGACCGCTAGTAGCATTTATAAGTTGAGCACTTGAAGTTATCTGGAGGAAACGAAATGTCATTCTCAGGATAAAAGCTTATTGGCAAAAAATATTATAAAGGGTGGGCCATACATTTTTGCACATTTGAAACATGAATAGAAATAAAACTACTAATATTATTTTGTTGATGATTTATTTAACGTAATAAACATTTATTGCAATTTATTTTTTAAAAATGACATCGTCGAGATGTGTCCCGTCTCGTCGCTGGCACTTTTGCAACCTACTACGTAAATTTTGGAAAACTCGTTGACACATGCTACGAGGAATCGCGGTTATCTCCTCGTGGATATTTTCTTTCAATTGGGATATGGTCGTTGGTTTATTGTGGTACACTCGACTCTTCAGATATCCCCACAAGAAGAAATCGCAAGGAGTAAGATCTGGGCTTCTTGGAGTCCATGGGATATTACCTCTGCGAGAAATCAATTGGTTAGGAAGCATTTCTTTGACCACCGGTAAAGTCACATTTGACGTATGGCATGTTGCTCATCTTGTTGCATCCAAGTCCTTCTGTTGTATCCTTCAAATTCATGTAACTGTAGTGTCAAAAACTCTCGCAACATCTTCACGTATTCCACTGAGTTACTACAGTAACGTAGGAGTTGTTGTTTTTGTAAAATTATTTTACACAAAAAGCACGCTGTTCGCCCGTGAAGCGCTCCATCGTGACTAAAATTGCATGAAGCATCATTCCCTGCACCCCGCGCGCCCCTCATTCTAACGGTTTTCGAGAAATCATGTGTTGTTATTTGCAAAAATTTATGGCCCAGCCTGTATTTTCAAAGGAAGCCTGAAACCGTTACGAATGTTATTAATCTTATAATCTTATTTTCTTTGTGTTCCTTTATTTATTGTTTTTTTTTTGGGTAATCGCGTGGGACGCGTTCGCGAATAATAACAACGTAGATATTGTTTTGTTACTACAAATATTATGAAGTTATTTCTTTTCCTGATTCATAATCATTCAACGGTTATGGCATTATTGTTATTGAAATAATTTTATACAACTTCTTAGGCATTTCTTTTCCACTAGATAATTATGTGTGACCGTGCGAGGTAGTTAAAACAGTCACACCAAAGCCACCGCCGCCGCGCTGACACAACCCGCCTTGTCGGCGGCTTGATTGTTGATTTGCACCTGCGTGTGCTACCCGGCGACATGCCACCAACGACTATGCAGCCAGGCTGTGTTGGCGGGTTGGCGGTTTTGGTGTGTAAGCGACAGAAAGTTTTTTTTATTAATTATAGGCTCGACCACGATCTCGCCTGATGGTAAGTGATGATGCAGTCTACGATGGTAGACGCTTGCCTAGAAAAAACCTATTCACTCGCGACTTGCAAGACTCTTCTGTTGTAGTTATCAGGAAACACAGATTCAGGCAAGGCGTTCCACTCCTTGGCAGTGCGCATAATAAAGGTGGAAGAGTACCTTTTTGTGCGTATGGGAGACATGTTACCTGTGGTGAGCGAGGAAAAAATTCACGAATAGGTTTGATTTATTTGCCTAGCCTCGACAGCGCAGATATACTATTGGTGATTAATGTTAGCGTAATCTGAGATGCTGCCATAAATCATCATACCTTTGTTGAAAATAGGCTTCTAGATTTAGACGGTATAAGGCGAGCGGTCTTGTGCATCCTGCACCCAGAGGCATCAGCAACCTTTAGTAGTATTATCATTAGTTCGGGCTGTCCTACGCTGCGCTTTCCAGTGTGTGGTTTCCACTCAAGAACCCTTCTGCTATAATGGCCGTCAGATCTTCAAGCTATGTGCCCGCCCACTGCCACTTCAGCTTCTCCTCTGAGCTATGTTAGTGACATTGGTTTATCGACGAATCTCTTGATATACTAAACTTAGCCCATAGCAAGCTGCGCGATCTTTAAAGAAGCTACTGGTAAAGGTTGGTAGAAGCCGTTGGGTGCAGGCCGCACAAGACGGTAGCTCTCGATATCTATGGGTAAATAAATTTTGTATTATTCATTCCCTAACCTTTTCAACCAAACTGATTTCCCGACGGTAACAAAATTGAATTATATATAATTTTATATTTTTTTAAAAGCCTCTAAATAATTTCCTGTCTAATCCATCAGTACAAAGTAAAATGGCGGGTGGATACGGAAGCTGAATACTGATTTCTATAAAAATACCCATTATAAATACAGGGCTATCGTGGGAGAAAAAATAACAGCAGGGTTTCTGCCCCAAAATTACAGAGAATTATGTTAATAAAGAAACAGATCGAGGATAATCAAATACAAAGCTTATACATATGTTATTCTATGAAATTTTGATGAAGTTCCTAAGTTTACTGACACGTGTATATTCCTTACACGTGTCAGTTCAGATATAGGCTCATCATCTCCCTGATAACTAGCCTTTTTCAACATTTCCTGGAGTTAATTGGCAGATCTAACTTGTGAGACCGTATAGATTTTCTAGGCCTAATGAGCTGTACATTGTTATCTTCTAGATGTGGTGGAAAAAAAAAACATTATACCTAGTGAGCTGAGCGCCTTTTTGGTACGCAGATATTATACTTTACGCAAGCTAGATACAACGTAATGAGAAAAAAAGGAAATGTACTCGTATTAGTGAAAATGTATTAAATATGATTAGAAAACAGTCAAATAATAAAATCACGCTCGCGAAGCAGACTTATGCCCATCCCACTTATCTATACATAGCACTACAATGTATACTCACCGAGTTTTAGCAAATAAATTCATTTCATTTCATAAATAACGCTGGACATTTCACACTGCGTTACCTAGCCCCAAACTAAGCAAAGCTTGTACTATGGGAGTCAGATAACTGATAGAATTTCATTTCATTTATTCATATCTTTCGACAAACTACATGTGCTTGGACAAGTCAGATGAAACAATTAAAATATGTTACCTACGTAATTATTACATAATCCATAATACTTAAATATACCTATAGTTAATAATTTTTTATAAAAAAAAGAAACAGTTCTAAATAATAACAACTTAAAATAATGTCTGCAAAAGCATCGTCAATTTGTAAATAATAATTAAATAATATAGAGAAAAAATAATAATAATAAGTTTATATATGTCAGGTAATCACTACAATTCATCAAATTTAAATATTGTTTTATCAGCAAAAGCTTCGTCCAACTTATAGTAACTTTTACAAATAAGATGTTTTTTTAATAATTAATTTAAATGAATTATCTGACATACATATTAGATTGTTCGGTATTTTATTGTACAGTTTAATTGCTTTACAGTAGTAGCTCTTAGAAATGTTGGCTAACCTTGTTTTAGGTAAGACAAGACGATTACGATTTCGAGTGTTATAATTATGTACATTTTTATTTCTAGTCATTTTATCAATGTTTTCTCTTACATATAGAACATTCTGTAGTATAAACTCTCCGCTCATTGTCATAATACCTAGATCCCTAAACTTTTCCCGACATGAATCAATGTACCCCATACTTAAAATATAACGGATTGCCCGTTTTTGAAGTAAAAATACTCTATTGGCATCTGTAGCTGTACCCCAAAACAAAATGCCATAAGTCATTAAGGAGTGAAAATATGCAAAATAAACATCACGCGCTGCCTTTATGCCCCCTAACTCCTTTATTTTTTTTATTGCATATGTTTTTTATGCAATATTTATAAGTATACATTTTTTTGTAAATAAATAAATATAAATAAATATTGCTGGACATTTCACACAGCGCTATCTAGCCCCAAACTAAGCAGAGCTTGTATTATAGGAACCAGATAACTGATAGAATACTTATATACATTTTTTTTTTATTAAATACATACTTATAATATATAGAGAAACAACCAGACCCGGAACAAATATCTGTGATCATGCAAACATTTGTTCCACGGCGGGAATCGAACCCGCTACCTCCTGCGTCTCAGCCGGTTATTCGCCCACTGCGCCACGGAGGTCGTCATTACATATAATATAATATAAACATCAAATACATATAATATAAAGAAAATACCCTAACCCGGAATATCTGTAGACCACAAATGTTAGTAACATTTGTCCCGGAGCGGTAATCGAGCCCGCAACCTCCTGCGTCTCAGCCGGCAATTCGCCCGTCAAATTATCAAACAAATAAGTCACTTTTAAACTTGTTTAGTTGCTAATTATGTTTAGGGATCGCTGTAAAAAACCGGGCTAAGATTAACTTCAATCGTTTCATAACCTCGATGACGCTTTTCGCTCAAAACTAAAATTATTTGAAATTCCATATAACAAAATAGTCTGAACAAACCGTATATAATGTCAAATGTGTCGAGTTCGCAATCTCATGAATTATTCGCGAACATAGTTAGTTTAATAACATTGCCGCGTCAACTTCACCCGTATCTACTCTATCATCAAACGGCTACATATTTATCAAACATAAAATAATATGGTATGTGTACATCTACATACATAATAAATGAAGTTTCTGGTGTCAGATTTATCTTTCTCTTTGATATCACAGACTTGAGATCGCCACTTGTGTATAACGACCCTAGTTCATGGGGGCGTTCATAGTTCACCACTAAGCCCTACAGCTGTTAGAAACTGAAGGATATTCTTAGGGGTGGTAGCTGTTAGCTCCTCTGCGCTGAGGATGTGTTTGCCCAGATGAATGGTACATTTAAGTGTTGCGTTAGCACCACCAACACCATATTTGACACACAAATTGTTAGTACATAAAGATAACACAATTATAGAAAACACTGAAACACATGAAAAAGAATATATAAGTCCGCGAGTAGTAACTAGGTCTTCAGCGGTGTGTGAGCTAATCAGCTTCCTCTCTGCGTATTGCTGCCAACCATCCGAGGACGGTAAGTGGCGCTTAGGTATTTTAGTGCCAAAATAATGATGGTACTCACAGCCAAACTTCACATTGAGAGGATTGCCCAGCACCTTCCTACCCTGGAACTTGACGTAGCACTGGTACACCCCCTCGCTGTCCCTTCGTTTCGACACCTCCAACGTGCCATTGCTTGATATCCTGCAATATCATTTAAGCATCACATTCACATTACTATTGAAGAGTAGCTCGCCCGGAGAAACACTGCCACCATTCGTGGTACAGTGGGCGAATAGCCGGCTGAGCCGCAGGAGGTAGCGGGTTCGATTCCTGCTGCGGAACAAATGTTTGCTTGATCTACAGATATTTGTTCCTGGTCTGGTGGTTTCTCTATATATAATAAGTATGTATTTACAAAAACAAAAGTATATAAGTATTCTATCAGTTATCTGGTTCCCATAATACAAGCTCTGCTTAGTTTGGGGCTAGATAGCGCTGTGTGAAATGTCCAGAAATATTTATTTATTTATTTATTTTATTCCTATTTCTGCCGTCAAGCAGCATTGCTGTGTATCGGTATGAAGGATATCGTTTCCGGGGAAATTACAGGCACATGAGGCTTTACACCTTTATACCTCAAGTTGATGGACGCAGGGCAGTGCATAAGGCACGGTTCTAAGGTGCGTGACCTACGAGGCAATATTTTTCAATAGGTGATGGTGACCACTTAATATCAGGAGGGCCATTATGCTTGTTCATCTCCAGGTAGCTTAAAACAACGCGTTATGATCTTTATGAGCCTTGCCTGATATCAAATAGTGCCATTCATCATCATCATATCATCTGTACGATGTCCACTGCTGAACATAGATCCCCCATTCATTTTCAGAGCGACGGATCTTATATGGCCTGCACCCAACGGCTCCCAACAACCTTTATCAGGTCGTCTTTCCACCTAGCCCCCTGACCGTTCTACGATACGATTTCTAATGCATGGTCTCTACTGATCTATTTATGTTACAAGCGTCGAGGATAAAAATTGCTACTGACTTCGTATCTTCAAAACAAACTCAGAACTTACCTCTTTAACTCATCATCTCCACGCCTCCAGCCGTAGGGCTTCGGTCGCGGCTTGATCTCAGCGTCGAGAGGAGGTGGGGGGCGCCGTGTCGGGATCCTGTCCGCATCGGGAACCTGACACGGCACCGACGTCGTGGATCCCACCGGGAACCATGTCACCGGCACATCTGGAAAGAGATGAATTTACATTAGTATCAGAGGCAAATGTTCAGAATTAACATGTACAAGTAAAATGGGGAATAGTTGATCTAATTTATGTCCAGTTCTTTGCCCCCAGTGCCCCACTACCTGTATTTAGGAGAAGGTGAATGAGGCAACCGATGACCTGTGGCTGATTACGGGTTCATATCAATTTAATCAAAATTAATGAGTAATTGACCCAAGAAGAGAAAGAAGAGATAATGAAAGAATTGGGGCACAATGTACAAATTATGCTTTGAGACAGTTAAGGTTCATACAAACTATCAAACAATCCAAAACAATAATCTGTTCTTATTTCAATCCATTAAAAACCTCTCAAAAAAATATAATCACACACCCTGTGTAATAATAATTCAGATAGTAAAGACTTCTCAGAATTTTCTTTGAAGCCAACCACCGAAATGGGAATAAGTTTCGCTGTATGAAGAATATCAATCGTTAAACAATATCTCATAAACAACAATATTGCCAGTTATTCTTGACATTGTTACGATGAAAATGTATTGTGTTCTGGAAAATTGTTACAAATTATTTATCTTTATGTAAATGTGGAATTTTTTGGCACATTACGTCTTCCCAAATATGAGTTCGGTCTTTTTTTAACCCCCAACGCAATAAGAGATGTGTTACAAGTTTAACGCCTATGTTTATTACGAAAATGAATGAATGATTTAATGAAAAATTCTTTATGGCATGTATTTAAATGATCATTTTAATTTTGCAAAAACAGCAAGCACAAAAATATAAACGGTCATCTTTTTTAATGATTGATTCTCTTTTAGTGAGACATAAAATAAATCAAACAAACGATATACTTTAATTTGTTTGGAGCTACGCAAAAAATGTTTGAGATGTAGAAATTAAGTTTGATAGATCCATGTTGGGTCCCAAAACTAAAAGAAATAAGCATTTAATAATAAAGTTTCGATACATTTTTAACTTTGGTGGCACTTAAAAACCGCCAAATCTGTAGTTTTTTGGGGTGGGCTCCCGCCAGAACTCTCGCGTGGTCACCCCTGAGTGTCGCTTCACCTTCTCTACCTTCACTCCGCTCGGCTTCGCGAGCTTGCTCCAGTCAGGACTTTACTCGCGAGCTTCTGGCTCCGCGCTTTTTTATAACACTATAGGGGTGTCAAGCACAAGACTAACTAGAGTCGGGGTGATCAGTGTCGGTTCTCCCACTCATCTAGACCAATAATTAAATAAAATTGGCCAAGTGCGAGTCGGACTCGCGCACGAAGGGTTCCGTACTAAACGAACCCAAAAAAACGGCAGAAAATCATGTTTGTTGTATGGGAGCCGCCCATATTTGTTTGATTTTAATTTAATTATTTATTTTAAAGTGAATATATAACTAAATATTCTGTGAATATTTCAAGCGTCTACCTGTTGCCGTTATCAATATCGAGCTAAAGTTTGTTGTATGGAAGCCGCCTTAAATATTTATTTTATTCTTTTTTAGTATGTGTTGTTATAGCGGCAACAGAAATACATAATCTGTGAAAATGTCAACTGTCTAACTATCACGGTTCTTGAGATACAGCCTGGTGACAGACGGACAGACAGACAAACAGCGGAGCCTTAGTAATAGGATGCCGTTTTACCCTTTGGATACGGAACCCTAAAACAGGATCAAATATTTTTTTTTAATAACAAATATTTTTTTAAAGTACACATTTACAATAGATCAATTAGATTCTTGAGGATCAATAATATTGTCCCATTCTTTATTGCACAAAATAAAAATATTCAGGCGCATTTAATGCTAACGAAAATGGTCAATTTGAAGCTTTATCTTTCGTAAAGGAACTCTTGAAAGATATTTTCAAAGATACCTCACACAATTGTGTATAAAAAAATCCCCCCCAACCTCCTTAATGGAAGTAAGTTTTTTTATTAAACATTCCATACAAGCTATACAGCTCTGATTGTCTATGAATAAAACGGATATAGCTCATCGGACAGACAGACGGACAAGGCGAAACTAAAGGGTTTCTAGTTCGACCACGGATCTCTAAAAACGAGCACACATTACGCACTTAGAGAAGACGATAGCGACACCTATTGACACGGTAATATATATAGGTACATCCCAGAGGAAATTGTAACGATTACTACCCGTTAAGAGGAGTTGTTCGATCTTCTTTGTCGAAAATAATTCACTTATTAGGTTTTGTACAATTGTTGTTATAACAAAAATATTATGTACTTACCTACTTTATTTCCACGAAACATACATAATTTTAAGGACACATGTCGTGATAATGTAGGTATTACTCGTGCGCGATAACTTGGGACCTGCTAGGAATGCGACTCCCCGACCGCTTCCCCTGCACTTCCCCGATGGCGCCCGTATTGTACCGTTCGCATCACTATTTTTTAATAGGGTTTTTAGTCTCGTACTGGCCTACGTCACGTAACGACGCGCTCTGGAATTCTTTTAGTTTTCGTTTGTGTTATTGTTTTGTTGTTGTAGTTTTTGTTGTTATAGTTTGTAAAAAGTTTGTCGACAAAAGTATTGGGACGATGACCTCTTACAAGAGACGAATGAATCGCAATTAATTGTAAATTTATCGGATACCTCTTCGTCAAGTGATTATAGTGAGACTGAGGACGAAGAACAACCTCTAGAAGGCATAAATCCGCTAAGTAGTGACGAAGATGAGATAATGTAAATAATAGATAAAATAAATGTATAAACTTAAACATTGTATTTTGATTTTATTCAAATAGTGTAAAAAATATTAGATAAAAAGCAGCGTCCTCCCTGAGTAACGTAATAAATTAGGTTAAAAAAAACAAAGACGAAGCCGCGGGCGGCTGATTGTTATGTTCGCTTTTTTGCGGGCGGTACAAACACGCCAATATGACGTCACCGCGCTCAGGTCTCAACTTATCGCGCACGCCAACCTATCACTAATTCGCCTACGTGAGGCATTAGCTAGGTCTACCTAAAGATAGACCATAGTACAATTTATTCGTTTATTTTTGTATTTTTGAAGTTACACTTCTTTTGGCGCGTTTGGAAAAAATATAAGACTAAATTTTTTAAGATGCGCGCACACACCGACAGCCAAAAAGCGACGTGATGAAGCTAGCTGTTATCTGTCCCATGCGCGCGCACACCGACAGCCAAAAAGCGCTACAAACAAAGAGTTGTGGCCTGCCTACGGGATGAAATTTTTAGCTATTTTTGTTCTGTTAGGCCAAAGAAGTATAACTTCTTATGTGCGTACATAAGTACACACACACACACGTTTTTTAATGTTACTACTAAACAAGAAAGAATGTTCATTATTTCATTCAATATTAGATCCGATAAAATCTCACCCACATTTAGGTTAGGTACATACATAATTAAAAAGTAATATATTAGGCACAAATAAGAACTCAGTTCGGGGCCAAACACTTAAATCCAATGTCATCAAATAGCTACCTGTTTACTTGCCCAAAGCTTTTACGCAAATAAACTTGCTAAGTTATACGAAAGTTCCGTAAACTATTAATAGTAGCACCATCTATCCGTCATCCCTGATACTAACTGCGACTTGGGTTTCATTTAACGATAAATTATTAATTTTCAATTCGGAAACTATCCACAGCAAACCGGAGGCGCTGTGAGTATCCACTGCGCAGGTCAAGGTTATTGTTTGTCCTTGTCGCACCACCTTATGTCATACCTACTCTCTTTCTCGCGCGTAGTAAGTCCCACGTGATGACTCGTGATGACTGTCCGATTTCACTCTGTGTCAGTGTTTCAACTAACGGTTTTGGTTTTACCCTAATTTTCTAAGGAATTATCTCTAAAATACCCTAAACAGATGTTCGAATTTCCTAGATTTATAGTGCATAATTTTATTTAGGTACCCATAATTTAGCTTATTTTAAGTACCTATATCTTAACACACCTACTAAATATTTAGATTGTAGAATAAGAAGCATAATCTTCCATTTTTCATTAAAACTACTCAAATAATTATTAAGATAGGTACAATACGTATCCCTGTTGTTCTTTTTTTTATACATTATAGGCTTGCGTTTGATTACGATCTCGCCTGATGGTAAGCGATGATGCAGTCTACGATGGTACACGCTTGCCTAGAAGAAAGATACCCAGGCTGTAGCTATCAGGAAACACTGACTCTGGCAAGGCGTTCCACTCTTTGGCGGTGCGCATAATAAAGGTCGAAGAGAACCACTTTGTGTGAAAGGGGAGTATTTCTACCATATAGCGGTGGCGCACCGCAGAGCGTCTGGTTGTCCGTTGATAGAATGGAGATGGTGGGATTAGGTTGAAAAAATCCGCCGCACACTCCCCGAAATGTACTCGATAAAAAACCGAGAGGCTAGCAACCTTTCGTCGATGCTCCAGGCCTTGCATCAACTAGCTCATCGTTGCCTATGAGCTTCTTGGCTCTTCTCTCAATTGATTCCAGAGCTTCAAGTTTGTACTTCGCTGATCCGTCCCAGAGGTGAGAACAGTACTCCAAACACGATCGGACTTGCTTGGTACAAGTTGAGCAATTGTCCCGGTGTTCTGCGATGTAGAAGACATAAACAAACCAATCTTAGGTTTAATACGACAAAGTTCCAATTTTGAGGACATTAGAACTTGTCGTATTTTAGCTATCAACAGTAATAACACTATGAATAACGGTAAACTAAACTTAGATGCCTTTTAGAAAAAAAATACCCTAAATGATGCATATTTAGTTGTTTCGCCCTAAAAAAGGCAACGTCTATAAAAGTGGAAACACTGTTCTATGTCAATATTACTTTTGATGCTAAACGATTGTATGCTTTACTAAAATGTATCAAAGGTTCACGGTCGGTTGGTACTATTGCAGAGAACACATACTTAGGTAGGTACTTGTTTGTGAATTACGAGTTTTTTCTGAGCGTGTCTGTGGGATTGCCGCGAATTTTTGCTGGTCTGTAGTATTAAACTGGAATGCGGAAGTTTATACGATGGTGTTGCTAGTAGAAAAATAACAACTTGCTTTATGTTTACGAATTTGAAAACAATCGATAGTTTTGGAACGGTTGTGCTCACAATCCTAAACAATACTCTATGATTATTTTAATACTAATAATATTATTTACCTAATTCCTGTAAACAGCAAAATCTAAGAACGCCGCTATTTTAAATTCCGGTGAGAAAGTTTCCTCAAAATTTGTCAACTACCTACCTACAAATTGACTCCTACTTACGTCCTAATTAATTTGAAAGTTTTATCAGAACTACGTAAGTTTTACTTCAGCAAATTCTTAATTTCTGACCACAAAGTCTTAGCTCTAAAATGCAAAATTTTATAAATTAGTGGCAGCTGAGCTGAGCCGCAAGAGCCTTCACAACTCTAATTAGTAAAAACAAACAACCGTAAAACATCGTAATTGAACCATTTATGAAATAAAACTTAACAAATCTGAACAAGAGGTAATTGTTTGAAGTTGACAGCAATTACAAGATTCCCAAATGAATTAATCTATAATATAAAAATGAATCGCAAAATGTGTTGGTAAGCGCATAACTCAACAACGCCGGGACCAATTTGGCCAATTCTTTTTTGTTGTATTTCTTATTGTCAGGAGAAGGTTCTTATGAAAGAAAAAATTAAGAAAATTGCGCGCAAAATTAGAAAATGTAAGAATACTTAACCACCATATTAAATTATTTATAATATAACCTTAGCGCTTTTATAATGTAACCTTATGACGTTTGACATAGAATTGACAGAATGCGTGCTGCAAATATCGTCAAAGAGGATGTAAAAAAAATGAATATCGTTTGAAACAGATGCTTCGGTAGGAGTTATCCCGAGATATATTGTTTATATATATAAAAATTAATTGCTGTTCGTTAGTCTCGCTAAAACTCGAGAACGGATGGAGCGATTTGGCTAATTATGGTATTGAATTATTTGTGGAAGTCATTCATTTTCTCATACATAATGATGGCCGGGGACAACAATTGACAATTCTACCAGGGTGACTTAGGTATATTGACAGCCCGCGTTATACCTATGCATGTCAAGCCGATACAAAGTTCGGCGGGACCACTAGTAAATGAATGAAAGCGCCTACTTACACCATAGAAAACACAATGAAAAAATGCAATAGACGGTCTTACCTATAGCGTAAGAATTACCCCATAAGAATTTTTTGATTTTTTCCGATATATTTGTTTTTATTTTTTTTTTTTTATTTAACAAAAGTCACAGCCCTTATTAAATAGATACAAACTATTACTAAGCTTAGTAAGTTTCAAAAACGAATATACCTTACTTCATATAAAAAAGGAGTATTTTATTAATTTATTTAAGAGTAAATTTATCTTGTTATCCAAAAAGCAACGTAAAATATTTTCCGTTACTGTCCTTAAAAGAAACACAAGAAAAAAGAACGAGAAATAACAAAAACTAAACTGAATATGAATGAATGTAGAATCGGGAAAATAAACGGTCACTACTCAGCATTATGCTGTATTTGCTGTAAGTAGCATACAATTTGTAGAACTAGGTACAGCGCTGGTCTTCCGTGATGCCATTTTTGTGCGTGCAGGCCAGCAACTGTATGTAAAATATGTAACTGGAGTAAAGCCTTGTCGGATAGCTACCAAGAAATTGGTCTGGGTCCTGCAGTCCAAGGTTGCCTGGAAGATATCGCTTTGAGCGATAAGGCCGTCCATTGTACCACCATGTATTAGTCTTTAAGTTTTCTAGGTTAAGTTATTTTAATTTGGTGTAACAATAAGAATTATCTCTCTCTCTCTCTCTTTGACGCTCGCCAACCTTTTAAAAGGCTTTAGTGGCAATAGCAACTTATTTTCACGATATTGGCTTTTCACTTTCACAACATAATAAAAGCTTATTGCGTGGAAGAGGTTTGTCGTCAAATAAACATATCTCTGAGGTATTAGAAGCCACGAACCTTGGAAAAATATAAAAACAAAACCAGTCGAGTGCGAGTAAGACTCGTACATCGAGAGTTCCGTACTATATTTATTTAATTTTTAATTGCACAAACAGATAATTGGAGGGCATAATGCTAAAAGCATGCCCTAAACTCTGTTATCTGTCGCACGCTAGCTAGCTACAAGGATTTTCCTCAATAGACATCTTCTCCAATAGCAAAGCATCTTCTAAGAAACATATTATCTTTATTCATAGTCAATCATCCATAGCGTGTTGCTTTCAGAAACTCAACAAACTCACCCCTCTCCCGCCCTCTCCCACTCAAGTATACGCATTTATACAACATCCCTCCTACCCTTACTTTATTCAAATGCGTACCTACTAAATTCCTTAAAAAAATATATCTATACTAATATTATAAACAGGAAAGATTTGTATTTTTGTATTTTTGTGTGAATGTTTGTAATGAATAAACTCAAAAACTACTAAACCGATTTCAAAAATTATTTCACCATTGGAAAGCTACATTCACCTTGAGTGACATAGACTATATTTATTGCTAGAAAAGATTAGGGATCCTTACTAAAACATAAGTAACGTAACCCAAGGTGTAAAAAAGTGCCCTAAAACGTCTTTCGTCGCATGCGCTGCGGAAACTATTGATGATAGAACAAAAGTATGTTCTACAATATTAAAGAACATATCAATATCTACAAAACTAATATTATAAAGAGGATAGATTGAGAATTAGAGATTAAAGAGGATTGTTTGTTTGAATAGGCTCCGAAGCTACAGGACCGATTTAAAAAATTCTTTCCCCGTTGGGAAGCTACACTATCCCCGGGTGACATAGGCTACTTTTTACCCAACTGCGCAGGAGGGTAATATTTTTATTGAAAAAGTAGGTGTGCGAAGCTGCGGTTTGGTCAGCTAGTATGTATATATATATATATATTAAGTTTTTAATAATTCTCTCTGGGTCACTAATTTTAACAATTTCTAAAAAGTTGTCTATAAAATGAGAATCTGTTTAGCTTTAAGAGTTTGTTTACATCATTGATATCAAGTGATGTTGATTCTGAAATGAAATTCATGTTATGAACTAAAAAAGCATTTTCTGTCTCTCATCCATCATTTATGTTAGTTTAGCAGTGCCAACGAGTTTTATTAAACCCGTGAGAACTAACGACAAGCGCCACTATTTTAGATACTTTCCTTATCAAATCAAAGTTTTTCTTCATCGTTTTGAGCATAAAAACAGAAGATCAAATGTAGAAACTTGGAGAAGTAAATTGCTCACGTCCTCGCCTCACAGTTTCCATCAAAATAAAAGCCTTTTTTAAGGATTACAGAAACTCGTCACGTAGCATAATGCCTTCCCTTTGTTTTGCCTAAATCTAATTATCTAAACTTTCCTGAACCTATTCCGATAGATAAACAAAGGAAGACAAATACGTTTTGTTTTTGCTGAAAGAAAATTCCAGTTTATAATAGAGGGTATGGGTGCCGGTGAAATAACAGGCACGTGAGGCTTTACACCTGTATACCACACAGTTGATGGACGCAGGGCAGTGCATCATGGACACGTTTCTAAGGTGCGTGACCTACGAGGCAATGCTTTGTTATAAGCGATGGTTACCACTTAACATAAGGTGAGTCATATGCTTGCTCCATCTCAACTCCACAAGTGGTATAAAAAAAGGAGTAAGATCAGGTGGGGCCAAAGGTGTGTACTGTGATAAAAAAAACTATCTATAGGGCATGGCAACATCGGCAATGGCAACCCTTTTTATGTAAACTATATTGAAGGGACAGAAAACCGCCGTCGTTTCTTCAATAAGATAGCTATAATCCGGCCACAATAAGTCTGCGTAATGGCATTTAGTGATAATATTAAACAGAAAGAGAGCACACCACATAACATTAACTAAAACTGATAAAGATAGTGTATGGTTTGTACACTTGCAATTTGAGTGTGGAGAGAAAAGATCACAATCACTATCGATACGTTTATTGTACAAAGTTTGTCCAGATAATTATACCGTTGATATTTCCTTCTCGTTAGTTACAACTCACACTGAATGTTAAAATGTGTGAAATATAATAAATAGCTAAGTAAAATGTCGCGCGCTCGCGCCGATCGCAGTCTCATCAAAAATTTATAGTTGAAGACTGTACAGATATGTAGTTAATTCCATGGTTAGGTTCTAGGGTTTCCTAGGTATTTTGAAACAATGTGGATTGAGTGAGCACATAGAATTATTTGTAACTTTTTAAATACGACACTGGCAATCTGTTATTACCTAACAATTACCTAACAAAGGTTTCACTAAAAAACAATAGACAAAATGTTATATGTAGACGTGATACATTTATAGATCGGGCTGATCTGATGGCTGAGAGAGAACTAAGTGAGCCCACATTAAATGATTTCTTAAATTGAATTGATCTGTTTACAAATAGAGAGATTGGTTTTACAATTGTTTCTGGACTTTTACTAAATGACTAGATGTTAATGTTATTTTTACTATTATCTTTCTTCAAAGGGTGCTAACTCAAAACACAGGTACACCTCTGATTTTGCCTTATCAGCGATAAGCAGCTGTGCGCAAAACTTTTGCGCATGTCAAATTATTTAACAACAGCTTCCGCCAGCGGCTTCGCACGCGTTGTTTGTTAACCAAAAGTAGCCTACGTTTGAATACAGGTCATAACCTATCAACATACCAAATTACATCGAAATCGGTTCAGCCGGTCGGTACGTGATTGAGTAATAAACAAACATCCAAACGTTCACATTTATAATATTTGTGCGATTTTCTTTCCGCTGGTAAGGCAAAAGCGGCTGAATAATAGTTTCGGCCGTAAATCTACAATTCTTAGTGTTATGCAGACTTATCGCGACCGGTCTGTAGAAAGGGCAGCAAGTTTTTATTGGCGGCCGTTAGTGCCCAATGTGTCCATAAGAAAGTTTTGTGCCTAATCGTTTTCGGTTTTATCTTTACGATACTAAAATATCGGTAGTTTATAGACATTTTATACAGCTATTTATACTACATGTTATTTCTTTTCTAACTACCTATACGGTTACCACATAACATCGATGGGCCTTGTTCCATCTTCACGTAGCATAAACAAGTAACATTTTAACAAAAATATATCCGACTTCAGTTAACAGTAAAAACCAAACTACTCTACCAATTTTGATGAAATTTCCATTGGATTAATCGAAAAGTATATCGTTTCAAATAAAAAACTAATTTTCCTAATCGGTTGATATATAACGGAGTTCTGAGCTAACAAACATAACATTACATAAAAATTAAACAAATTTAAGACTTATACGGGTTTCTCATGGATGCCATTGTCAGAACTGGACCAAATGCAAATAAACCACACGGGAAGCACATCAGAATCGGTTCACCCCGTCGGTCGAAAGTTCTGAGGTAACAAACACCAAAAATACAGTCGCATTGAGAACCTCCTCCTTTTTTGAAGTAGGTTAAAAAAATCAAGCAAATTAATTGTTTATGTACTGTGTATGTAATATATTTTAGGCACGTACTTATGTTTCGTTTGGTATGTTATTTTATTTTAAACCAACTTTCGGCAAACTAGCTGACATATTAAAATCCACTCGTATTCTACAATGTCTTAAAACACGTCTCTATAACCAATGTGTCCTGCCAACTATGACTTATGGTGCCGAGACATGGAGGCTCACGAAGGAGGCTGTGTACAAAATAAGTGTAGCACAGAGAGCCATGGAGCGCCCCATTCTCGGCATCACACTCTTAGATCGAGTTCCCAATACTGAAATTCGCAATCAGACTAAAGTACAAGACGTCAGCAAGCGAATATTGGGGCTCAAGTGGAATTGGGCAGGACACTTGGCCTGACGTAGTGACGACAGGTGGCCTAAGGCCCTAACAGAGTGGAGGCCGAGAACTGGGCATCGAAATAGGGGACGTCCACCAGCGAGATGGGTCGACGACATCCTTAAGACCGTGGGTCGTACGTGGTTTAGACTGGCACAGGATCGGGAAGAATGGCAAAAACAAAGAGAGGCCTATGCCCAGCAGTGGGTCGACACGGGCTGAAAATGATGATGATGAAACTAACTTCCGCCTGCGACTTCGCACGCGTGGTTTGTCTACAAAAAGTGTAAAAACCTATACCGTGAAGTAGGTAGGCCATCTTTACCATATCTTTATGAGAAAATACCTATATTGCATATTTGTTTTACGAGGGGGGTTTAATATTCAGTTTTTATGTAATTAAGCAGTCTTTCTCTTTAGTCCTATTCATAATTTGTGTTACTAAGCCTCATAGTTACGGCAGTACCACGGAAAATAACAATCAGGTAAAGATGACACAATTTTAGCAACATTACCTACTGCTATTTTCTCCTTGGATCCAACTAGAACTAAGCAAATTATGTAAAGATCAATGATATTCTAAAGGAGAATTCTCATCTCTTTTAAAATATCATTGGTAAAGATAGTATTTGTTGATGTGTTGCCAAACATAGCCTGTTAGTTAAATTATCGTTATTTTTCAAACAATCTTCAAGATTTTGACATCTGTGTATGTTACCAGCTTGAAAAAAGTTTTGGGATACCATTTATTCATTAGAAAGCTACTAAAATAATAATCAAAATTCTACCCTATTACCATTTTGTCAGTTTGCGTTTTTATCATGCAAGGAAGACTAAGGTAAAGTTGATCCTTTTGGGTAAAGATGACCCATTTAACCTATAGGCTTTTTTCACTTCTTTTAGATTAACACATCTATGTGTTAATCCAAGTTATAATCTACGTACACAAGGCTACACATCAAGCTATACATTTCCAGTATAAGCTGACCTCGTATTGTGTAGGCTTTTCGTAGAACGAGAGGTCAGCTTATACTGGTACTGTATAGCTTGATGTGTAGCCGTATGTATGTACATACCAAATTTCATCGAAATCGGTTTAAACCGTTACGATGTGAAATAGCAACAAACATTCACACATACATCCATACAAACTTTCGCGTTTATAATATTAGTGGGATTAACCTCCGTTAACCTAACTAAGGAGCAGTAAGATCGATTCTGATCAATTTATGTTCAGATGTTACGTTATTTCAAACAGACTTATACATTTTTGTATTTCTGCGATCTTGATGATATTGCAGTTAAGTTAAATTCTTACAACATAATCATTAGTTTCTAAGCATCCCAATACTCCCTTTGAGGCAAGGCTCGCAGGCCTGTTCGATGAATTCCTACCGCGGTGAGAGAAGGACGCAAGATCGATACCAAACACGGGAGAAGAGTGCAGCAACACTGACCTACATCAATAAGTGGACATTTTGCACCGAACGGAAGAATGTTGCAGTCCAGCCTGTGTGTGTGATGCAGGGTCGGATTTAGGATAACATATGGAGATTTATCTATGGCACATTAGGACAACAAAGCTAGACATAAACTTAAAAAAATATAGATGGTACATAAAGAAAATATACTAGTGGTTCGCCATGAACTAAGATCTCGGGTGTCTCCGATTAGAACAAAAAAGTATTAGTTGTCATTGACTATCAAAATAGTGCCACGAAAAAATAACTAACTTACTTGACCTACAGTTTCATTCAAATTAAAGGTAACGGGAGTTAATGTCTTGTGGTTATACTTTTTTGGGGTACAAATTGCATTTATTCTGGATTTTAGACTTTTGCCTATATTTGTGTCACTAAAGCTACACGCATCCTAAATTACAGAACTGTGGTGTGACTCACTGGAAATTCCCCTGTGAATTTTGTCAAAGTCCAGTATTTATTATGTCTAATAATTCAAAAACTATAAGGAGTTTACTAAAAACAAAAACGGAGTCTAAATGTACTAATGAAGACCTTTCATTTGACGTCCCACTTGACCTATGTCGCATATTCATTTTTTTTACCTCTCTTGAACCCCAATATCTCAACAACCTCCCAACATTTTTTAGTTGCGTCTTACCACAAAAAAAAATAAACATCCTTTACAAAAATTGGGAAGGATTTTTTTTAAATATGCCTTGACACTGTTTAACTTTTATGTGATAACAAGGAACATACTTACCATATAAAAAATTAGTCATTTGATGAGGTTACAGAAAAAAATTGTGTCCTGTAAATCAATTTCCTTAATTAACAACCATATGTTATCAAATAATTTGTATTTATAAACCCATTCATTGAATAAAAATATTATAATATTGATACGAACAGGAAATTTATTCCAAAACTATTTATAACAATTAATCTACAAGCTAATAAAACATATTCTTAAAATAGAAAATAAGTCCATTTATATTTGACACGACATACTTACAATATTAACAGAAACAGACCTGGTCATCATGCAAATATTTGTTCCGCGGCGGGAATCAAACCCGCAATCTCCTGTGTTTCAGCCGGCTATCCACACACTGCAGCACAAAATTCGAAAACGATGTTATTTTAATAGTATTTTTTATGATTATTTTTGTAGATCCAGGACCCCGTGCAGTGCCCCCGCCTTTTTCGGAGTATCCTGACTACATCCCCTTGCATACCTACCTACGGGTTGCGTGTGTGTGTGTGATGAGAACGTTCGGTCTAACCGTGTATGTACTGCATTCTGAAGTTTATTCTATTAGACCAATAATGTAATAAAGACCTTATATTTGTTAGTTATTAAAATACTGACCACTGAATTCTGTGATTAAACTGGAATTGCCGGTTTTAACTTTTTCAGTTTACAGAGTTTCTTTTGTATCTGGTTTCCTTGCTTTATTTTATTTATTAAAGACTAGCTGACCCCAGTTTATCAATAAAAACATTACCCTTCTTCTGTGCAGTCGAGTTAAAAGTAGCCTGTTTCAATCCCGGTCTTATTTGTCTATTTATTATATCGAATTATGACGAAATCTGTTAAGAACTTTATATGAAATGAAAACGTAACAATCAATAATAGTTATTTTTGAATTTACATTATTAGTAAGATTGCCAATGAGTATACACAGACTTAGATTAAAATAGAGTACAACTAGCTGTTGTCCGCGACTTCGTACGCGTTACACTACTAAATGTGTAGGTAACCTAACAGCTAAACTCGCTGTTGCAACTTGACTTTTACACCCCATTTTTATCCCATGGTACCTGATTTAATGGATAAAATGGAGCCTATGTGTTAATCCAGGCTATATCCGGTTATATATCTACGTACATACTAAATTTCATCGAAACCGTTACGACGTGATTGGGTAACAAACAAATAAATAAATTAACCAACATCCAACCTTTCGCATTTATGATAGACGCGCTCCCGTGCTCACTCTGTGAAGGCAACCACAGCTAATAGCGGAGATCTGTTGACACATTTTGGGAATGTGTCATAAAGGACTTAAAATCATAAAAAAAATATTATATCCATTTAGTGAATCTGGAATCTAGAGTCGGGCAGGGCGTTTTCGGCTATTTCCCTGCTACGCGGCATAAATATTAAAGTTATCCAAAAATATGTGCTTTAGGCAAGTGGAAACTATTTGATTTTTTTAAGCTTAGCATTAATATAATCCCATAAAACCTCCGTGACTACCTCCGTGGCGCAGTGGGCGAATAGCCGACTGAGACGCAGGTGGTAGCGGGTTCGATTCCCGCCGCGGAAAAAATGTTTGCATGATCTACAGATATTTGTTCCGGGTCTGGATGTTTTTCTATATATTATAAGTATGTATTTACAAAAACAAAGTATTTAAGTATTCTATTAGTTATCTGGTTCCCATAGTACAAGCTCTGCTTAATTTGGGGCTGGATAGCGCTGTGTGACATGTCCAGCAATATTTATTTATTTATTTATATAACAAAAATCCTCTTCTATTTTATAGGTTATGTATGAAGTACATTCGACTGCCCTGAACTTATGTAAGTTTTGAGTCGGAATAAAGTACGTATCCTGGCACGATCTGGCGAAACAAGGTTGACAAGGATGGCTTCACAAGGTTGTCAAGGAAGAAGTGTCAGTCGAAACCGTACATTTGTTAATTTAATGAAAACCCGTTCTGCAAAATAATAATTTTTGTGTTTAAATATTTTCCTTGACATACCTACATTTAGTTTTTCCTGTAACATATTCTCAGTAGTCTAGTCAATAAATAACATTAAAAAGAACACAATAAATAGAGTAGTCTCTATATAAAGAGTAGTAAAGTTCCTTGTGAAAGACCTCGCCCGGGGAAGTACAACCACCATACCCATTTCGGCCGCCAAGCAGCGTTGCTGTGTTTCGGTTAGAAGGGTATGGTTGCCGGTGAAATTACGGGCACATGAGGCTTAACATCAGGGCAGCGCATCGTAGGGAACGTTCCTAAGGTACGTGACCTGCGAGGCAATACTTTGTTAAAGGCGATGGTTACCACGTAACATCAGGTGGGCCATAGACTTGTTCCATCATTAGGTGGTAAAAAAAAATTGTCTTAAAATGCGGGACTTAATCTGACTTAAAATAACTGCACCTTTAAGGTCTTTAAGGTGCGAGTGAATAGGTTTCTTCTAGGCAAGCGTGCTTCACCGTAGACTGCATCATTGCTTACCATCAGGCTAGATCAAGGCCGAACGCTAGACAACAAATTAGGTATAAAAATAATACTTTAATTACTGATATAAACGGGTATTTATCGCGTACCTTTTTTATTTGTCATCCCACTTTTAAAACAGTAATTATGTCCAGTGATCGTGAAAGTTTGCAAAATACATGTGATAGATACTTTGACGAGATACTTAAGTAGGTATAGATTTTTTGATAGCTTAATGTCATATTCAGGAATAAATAAGATAATTTTATTGAAGTCTTACCCAATACTTATTTAATTCACCTGAATTTGATTATTATTTATTAAACATTTGATTTGTCATTTGTTTGTTAGGTATATCTTTTGTTTGATAGATTTTTTATTAATTATTAATTTGTAAGCCGTAGTAAGTTGAATCCATTAGAACAGCTTTCAATGACCAACTGTTAAAAATCTATGTCTCTAGATTTAAATTTGAGTTCAGTTCTGGCTTAGGGGCAGCTTATTTGTATCCAAAGTAGAATCCAAATTTCGTTCGCGGCAACATGCACCGATGTAACGATGATGTAATCCTGCGCAGTGCAACGATCTTGGAATGCGTGCACTAAATTAATGCGCGCATTTTAGTTCGCTGTAATATTACAATAGTACCCGCCAGATAACTCAGCGGCTGCTTTTTTTAACCCAAACGCAAAAAGTGGGGTGATATTTTGACGCCTGTCTTTGTGTGTATTACTTAAACGGATGAACCGATTCGGATGCGTTTTTTTTAATAGAAAGCAAGTTTAACTGTGAAACAGGAATATAGGCTATTTTATAAATTTTATACTCTCCCAACATTATATTATCCCACAGCGAGAAATTCTCTCAAGCACAGTAAAACATGCGCATAATTCAATATATACGAGACAGGGTATCACATTAATGTATGACGTCATCTGAGGACGTGACGTCATTATACAATTATGAATTATTTATTCAGATATTGGGCTTGGCGCTTGTTTCATTTGTAATAACAATTGATAATATCCTTTTGCGTTTCATGTTCGGGCTACGATTACAATTTTTAGATCTTTTACTCAACCAAAATCATTTCATTACTGAAAACTTTTTAAGCTTGTATTGTCTGCAGGGCTCCTAGTCTTTATCCACCACTGACACATCAATATCCACGGGATAACTTCTGCTTTCAAGATTATTGCGCGCAAGCCTAGAAATTTGATCAAATACTTCCCATAGAAGTATGCCTAAGCCAGAATCTAGTGACTCTGTCAAGTGCTGCTGCAGCATTGACCCACATCTGAAGATGGGCAGTTTGAAAATTCACTGGCACTGAAGCGAATGAAGGAATATCGGTTGGTTTTTAGTCGGTATGTCGTTGGTTAGTTGCTAAGACATTTTAGCTCTAAACGAAAACCAATTAAAAATAGTATTGAAAGTAACTTAACCCAAAAATCATTGGTACTACTAATCAAATACATCCACTCACGCATCTTCTTACACAAACATACGCACAGTCTCACGCGCACACACACACACAAATACACACACAACCACATCAATATGTTATTTATTACGTAGGCATATGTGCCTGCATAGTGAATGATCATGTTGGTGTGGACCATAGGCCCATTTCATAGTTAAGAATATAATTCATCATTGGTTATTGTTGTTTTAGGGATCTTTCAATTTGACACTGCTGTTTATTGTTATTTAAAATGTGTTAAATTAAGTAATCCTATGGCCTTACTATAAGACATAAAAAAAATGTGTACTATATTTTGTATTACGCTGTTGGATTACGGAAATAAATAAATAAAAAAATAAAAATACTCCACAGATGAGTTCTTAAATGATAAAAACTCATGGTGTCTGCCGATTCCTACGCATAAATCTGTGACCTCCTTTATTGACAAAGTCCCTGTACAGCCGCAACCGCTTCACATGTTTGAGTTTTTAAGTTTAGATTTTTTAATGACAAAGCCTCTTTACAGCCGCTTTAATTAACTAATTTTGTTTTAAATTTATTTTATTACTAGTTGACCCGCCCAACTTCGTACCGCCTAGACATGCATATATCGCGGGCTGTCAATATACGTCACCCTGGTAGAATTGTCAATTGTTGTCCCCGCCATTATTACTAACCCGATTTTTTTATATATAGACCATTTTTATATATTTACAACCATACTTAACCATAGTTAAAATTACGTTTAGCTGTCATTTGCGTTTTGTTATTCCATGCCAGATGCGTTTTTGTTATACCACGTTTTATAGTGACTTGTATTCTCTTTGACGTTTTATGTCACGTCACACGGGAACGCGGTCGAACGGGATAAAAAGTATCCTATGTCGTCTCCTGGTTCTAAGCTACCTTCCCACCAATTTTCAGCCAAATCGGTTCAGCCGCTCTTGACTTATAATATAATAGTGTAACTTGCACGACTTTGTATATAGATGATTATTTAATGACTGATCATTGATGTTAATGATCTTCTGACAAAGCCTGTATACAGCCGCAATTAAAATATTATTGTATTATAATTATTAAAATATTAGTTAGGCAAATGTTTTCCTAACAATTTTAATGTACCTAAAGAAGTTGACGTAACTAAGTGTTCTATAAGACCATATGGTTTGCAATAAATAAATATGAAATAACTCATGGAGTCCGACAGACCCCTCCACCTCTCCCCGAGCTGGAAGACATGCGTTAAGCATTTACCCATCGTAAAAAAAAATGATGTATCTTGGTCGTATAAATTTTCAAGTCTGACTTTTCACAGAGAGATATGCTAGATAGCTAAGCGGTGAGCAAGGAAAACATGCGCCATAGGATTGCTCCATTTGCCTAACAGCGCAGCTATTCTATTGGTAGATTTTTTCCTAGCTCACTGCTCGCCACCCTAAGGCTGGCTACAGGTAATGCATACTAAGCCCCAGGTGGGTATCGTGTATGTTATGTTATGTATTTTCGCATTATGAATGAAAGAAAAATAGATCAGATCGCCGCCGGCGGCGCAAGCGCCGAATACAACCTCGTCTGGCAGTTCGCATGTATTATAGACGTGAACGTACTCCCCAAGGCTGCTTGTCACCGGACACCGACGCAATTTAATCAGACATTAGAATCGGTTCATCCAGTAATCTGTCCACGTGCGTAATCCATTTGAAAATCTATAGTATACGAATTCGATATCGTCTTGCCTTTCTTTCTTGGCTTGGTCGCGAAAGTAATTGATACTAATTTTTCTTATTAACTACACAGTTCAAAATTTAAATTTAGACTGTAGAATAATAGCTATAGTGGTGTAATGATATATTAAAAATTTATTAGTAACAAAAGAAACAAATAGTTAGATGAAGGATAGATTATTATAAAACCAAATATGTCCTCGCTTAGAGAAGCTTTCGAGCTGTAGTAGGGATCTGAATACTGGCAATTAGTACTGAATATTCTTATCATCTACACAGTTTTAAAATTCTAATTTAGAAGAGTAGTTAAATGTTGTAACTAAGTAACTAACCTAGTAAGTAAGGAAAAAAAAAGAAAAAAGAGGAAGGACTGGATAGAAGAAAATAAAATACATTAGTATGTAGGTAAATAAGATCATACACATCAATTTGGGATCCGATGCACTCCAAATAATTAAAATACAGATAAATTTGTTCAACAAAATGTCAGCTTGATAACGTCTCCGATCTTCATGTCGGAGGGAAAAAAGTGGAACATTAGATTAGATTAGAAAATTCTTTATTGCACTAATAAAAAGATACATAGGCGAACTTAATGCTAATTAGCATTTTCTTCCAGCTAACCTTTGTGTAGTGTGGAGAAAGTGGTAGTGCCAAAAAAATTTAATCAAGCTTTAGCTTAGAAATAAACTTACAAAAATTAAAACAAAATAATAATACACATACATAAACGAAATACACAAATATATCTACATAAAGTGCTCAATTTTGTTGGGTATCTTGAAGAGAGATGAAGTATTTAAAGAGTTTGGATTTGAAGATTCCCATAGAGGCGGCCTTGCGGATTTCCACTGGAAGAGAGTTCCACAAGCAGATAGCAGTCACAGTGAAAGAGTAAGTGAAGAAAGAAGTTTTATGCTCAGGCGTCTTGAATAACAGATGTTGAGAAGAACGAGAAGGGCGATCAGGTGGAAAAAGAGTAGAAAAACGTTCTTTAAGATAGCAAGGGGACAGAGGATTTTGAAGGATGTTATAAAGAAGACAGAGTATATGAGTATCCCGACGAAACCGGATTTTGAGCCACTTTAACTGTGAGCGGTACTGTGAGATGTGGTCGTACTTTCGTAACCCGTATATATATCTGATGCAGAGGTTTAACAACCGCTCCAGTTTATTAAGTTGCTCCTCAGTAGCGTCGGGATAACACACATCTGCATAATCTAGGATAGGGAGTAGGATAGAATTTACAAGAGTAATTTTAGCTGCAAAAGGAAGGAAATTATGCATGCGCTTTAGAGCGTGCATTGATCCATACATCTTCCTGCTGACTTCAGTAATGTGCTGTTCCCATGATAAGTTCTCAGTGATGATTAGGCCAAGATTCTTTACTTCAGAGCAGTAAGCTAAGGGGACATCGTTATACGTAACATAAGGGAGAGAGTTTAGATCAAGCCTAGAAATAAAGCCCCGGCTGCCAGTAATCATCACTTGGGTTTTACTAGTGTTGATCTGTAGTCCAAATTTATGTGACCAAGAAGAGACAGCACGTAAATCCTCAGTTAGGAGGTGTATGGCATCATGAATGTCCTCGGGATTGAACGAAAGGTAGAGCTGTACGTCATCAGCATATAGGACATACATAATAAAAAAAAAAATAGGCAGTAAAATTGACGTTTCAAATGATCCTTGTGCTTTTAATGTATAAAAAAAGAATTGGAATTTTGATAGACTTTCCGCTGTTAGACTTAAGATTACAACAAATACAACTTTATCATCATTAACATCAGCCATAGCACTTATAGATTTAAACAGCGACCGATCTTGTCAGTAGTCCTTTAGTTTTGTTTTGTTTTTACTGCGTGGACCGTCTTATACTATAAGTTTGCCACATAAATGGCATGCACAACATAACTAAAGTCCATGACTATATATTACTCGTGCGCGATAACTTGGGACCTGCTAGGAATGCGACTCCTCGACCGCTTCCCCTGCACTTCCCCGATGGCGCCCGTATTGTACCGTTCGCATCACTATTTTTTACTAGGGTTTTTAGTCTCGTACTGGCCTACGTCACGTAACGACGCGCTCTGGAATTCTTTTAGTTTTCGTTTGTGTTATTGTTTTGTTGTTGTAGTTTTTGTTGTTATAGTTTGTAAAAAGTTTGTCGACAAAAGTATTGGGACGGTGACCTCTTACAAGAGACGAATGAATCGCAATTAATTGTAAATTTATCGGATACCTCTTCGTCAAGTGATTATAGTGAGACTGAGGACGAAGAACAACCTCTAGAAGGCATAAATCCGCTAAGTAGTGACGAATATGAGATAATGTAAATAATAGATAAAATAAATGTATAAACTTAAACATTGTATTTTGATTTTATTCAAATAGTGTAAAAAAGATTAGATAAAAAGCAGCGTCCTCCCTGAGTAACGTAATAAATTAGGTTAAAAAAAACAAAGACGAAGCCGCGGGCGGCTGCTTGTTATGTTCGCTTTTTTGCGGGCGGTACAAACACGCCAATATGACGTCACCGCGCTCAGGTCCCAACTTATCGCGCACGGGTAATAGCTGTTTGCGTGCTATAGAACTATTTGCTAGCCTATCGGTTTTAGAAGTCGCTTTAAATCCTTGTATAATATTGTAAGTAACTACCTACCTGTTTCTCTATTTTTACGTTTTCACGACTTCCCGGCTGAAGCGATTTCTATGAAATTTGGTACCTGTATAAATAAATGAATAAGCAAATAAATACTGCTGGACATTTCACACAACGCTATCTAGCCCCAAACTAAGCAGAGCTTGTACTATGTGAACCAGATAACTGATAGAATACAGATATACTTTTTTTTTGTAAATATATACGTATCTATAATACATATATAGGAATGAAACATATCTAGACCCGGAACAAATATCTGTAAATCATGCAAACATTTGTTCCGTGGCGGAAATCGAACCCGCTACCTCCTGCGTCTCAGCCGGCTATTCGCCCACTGCGCCACGGTGGTATATTCCCAAATAGAAACCATTTTAGGCTACTTATTATTGACATATAACGCGTGAGAAGCCTCGGGCGGAAGCTTGTTAATAAAATAATGTGTTCTTTAGGTAGAATTCAATGTGCGATACACACAAGTGGCCAAGTAAAAAAAGTCAAAGGCTTTCAGCTTTCAACGAATTCAAACGTACGCAACCCATGACACCTACAACATAAGATATCCATGAAGAAACTCACGTTTACACCCCAAATCGACAGTCTAATATATTTTAATTACGTTATCTACTAATCGTTTGCATAATAAGGTCATAAAATTGCTTGCACGTCAGTACATTTACATCGCAAATTAAAAAGAAACCATTTGAATAACAATAGGAATTCTACGAACTACTTAGACGCTATCCTAGCCTAGAATATAAAGCCTTTGAAATAGGAACCGGATAGTATCCTGGAAAAGAATTTGAGAGTGAAAATGAAGAGTAAGATGCTTGTTTAAATTTTGTAAAATTCACATTGAATATTGCAAGATGGAGGACGGAGGTGACATTAATAGTATAAAACCACGCTTTTAGAAAAATGCGAGGACGTTTTAACCATCGTTATTGTCCGAGAAGGTTAGATTTGTGGATTGCTTTCCGTAAGGAAGGTCATTGCTGAAACTGTGTGATCCCTAAACGTATTTAGCGACAAAACATGTTTAAATTTGACGTATTTTTATGATTTGACAAATCTCTAAATGATAATATGTTTAGGGATATTTGTCCAAGTCACTCTATGTTGTAGAACTCACATAGCAAACATGAAAGCTTAATAGTCACTTATTTTAAAGTGTGCTTATGACTCTTATAGCTTTTCTCTAGCTCTACTCTCTTCTCCAGTAAGAATGACTATGATTATTAAACGAGGGGATAAAGCAGTGTCTTGCGTCACGGGCGCTATATTGAATCCCGAACGTAAGCGAGTTACTAGCATCTTGATTGCTGAGAGGGATATAAGCACGCCCATAATGCAGACAGCTTTATCCTTGATGGGAATACTCTACTTTTCACACTTTCTGCGAGACAATAAAAACTAAATGTAGGTTGGTGCATTCTGTGAAGAGGTTAGTTAGATTTACGAATAAGCTCTTATTGTGTGGGTCTCTTTGGTTCTTTTAAAACAAAAGAGGTTCTAAATTCAAATCATTAAACGCAAGTCAGTCACGGTTAAAATAAACCCTAAAATGGTGCAGTTTTAAGATAAAGCTGTAGACATTATGATCATTCTCAATTTTAATAATGGTTGTTACGGTCTTCGTCTTCAAGCTACAGATCAGCCCTGACCTTACACAAGGGGTTTCCGCAAGGTCTCATTTTGAAGAGGGGTCCCAGACTGACAAAAGGCCTCTTATATTCGGTATGAGCTATATATAACTTATACTATATATATAACTTATATATAACTTATATTATGCTGTTTGAATAATATCTGCATGGACGGGAAGGGTTCGCTAAATCAAAACTTGCTCAAACATGTCATTGGAATACTACTTATATCAATAGAGCATAAGTAATTCGCGATTTTACAAGCAATTTCAACCTTGGTTGACTTTTAGGCTTGGAAAACTGACGCCCTTTGGGAGGTTCTCGAGTGGAGGCCCACGCACTTCAACTCGAAACTTTATTCCATAAAATGTTGTAGATCATTTTGAATAGCCGCGGCGGTTCGAATAACAAATGTTTGCATGGTCTTAAGATATTTGTTTCGGGTCTGGATGCTCCTCTATATATTTTATGGGTGTATTTAAATATCGTTTTATCCATATTTACCTATTCATCTGAAATTATAGGTATAAATGCAAGGATTAGGTAAATTGAAATCCGAAATAAGTATTCCAGTTTTTTTTTTGAGTATTATGTAGGTCGTCTGACGTGTCTTTTAAGTGCACATCTGAATGGATGTAGTCAAGTTTTTACTGTGGGAATTTAACTCGTTGTGTTTGGATTGTAACGGCATCTTTTGGATTAGACTTTTGTGCCCATAACACTTTTGTTTTTAAACAAAAGAAAATATTTTCTTAAATAAATGTAGTTATTTTATTAAAAAGGTGCATATAAAAAACTTGATGTTTAATTTGTTTATGGCTTACTAGCTGTTGCCCGCGACTTCGTACGCGTTACACTACTAAATGTGTAGGTAACCTAGAAATAATGCTAAACTCACTGTTGCAACTTGACTTGACACCCCATTTTTATCCCATGGGACCTGATTTATGGGACAAAAAGTAGCCTATGTGGTAATCCAGATTCTACGTACGTACTAAATTTCATCGAAATCGGTTCAGCTGTTACGACGTGATTGAGTAAACAAATAAATAAACAAACATCCAAACTTTCGCATTTGTAATATTATAGTGTGATGCCGAGTAAGGTTATGTTTGTACATTTATCTTCCGGTTTACCTCCTAGGCTCTGCATCTACCTCCGAGCTACATTTTCTGCAGTTTGAAGGGCGGAAGGCCGAGGGTCGATAAGGGCCATTGTCCCTTCATACATAAGCACCAAAAACAATCCATACTAATATAATAATTCTAAAACAAATCATTCTCTCTGCCTTTTTGTTACGTCTTCACAACAAAACAATTCGATATCGATGAAATTTAGCATATCTACAGATAGATACCCGGATTGAGACTAGACTACATTGCATTGACAAACCACGCGTGCGAAGTCGCCGGCGGTAGCTTCTTTTATTCAGAGAAAACAATAATCGTATTTTTAATCATATAATATAAATTAAGATCAAACAATTTTCATAATTAAAAAAAATCATAACACTCAATGAATAAATACAAATAATAAATAATAATCAATGAATAATATATAAAAACAAAGAAAATAAAATAACACTACATACTTAGTATTATTAGAATGATGTCACAGATTAATTAAATTCAGCTACACATTAGAAAAAATACACATAGCTTAAATAACTACTAAAGCGTTTAGCTACAGGGCTGATCTAACCTAAAAGTTACCCAACAATCTGTGACTCAGCAGCATCTGCTGCGCTCATTCTTTCCTGAACTTTGGCACAAGTAATATCTTTCACACAGGAGAAACAATAATATGTAGGTAGAGACCGTCTACTCTGAAAATGAGCCTCCCACTTCATAACGCTAAAGTTAAATGTTCTTTAGTCATATTATACAGAGGAAATATTTGTATGTTTGTAACGAATATACTCAAAAACTCAAAAATTCTTTCACCAATAGAATGCTACATTATCCCTGAGTAACATAGGCTATATTTGATTACAAGAAAAAATTAGGGATCCCCTACTAAAACTTCAATAATTTAACCCAAGGTATAAAAAAATATGTTTAAAAATAAAATGTCCACCCGTGCGAAGCCGGGACGGGCCGCTAGTCATTTATAGTGTGCTTTTATAAAACGTAATGAATATATATAAGAATATATAGAATTTATATATGTATATAGAATTTCAAATATAATTTAAATTTCATGTTGGACTTGAAAAAACATTGTCATCTTGTATCTAACCACATTTCATGAAATATCATTTAATTTTTTCATATTTTTCATTTCAAGGCTCTCTTTGAATTTTCTTGCCGTGGTGTTGAGTTGGCGTACAGTAATGAAATGGAGGGCCATTTCATTTTTAGAATCTATCTCTTTTGATCTCTACTAACTTCTACTTGACATGCTTTGACGTATTTAACTGTCATTGAATAAGGCGTAGTGTTATTTTATTACTAGAGCTTCTGCGATGATTTTGCAGGCGTGTTTTTTAATAAACAGTAGCATATGTCTAAATCAAGATCACAATATATCTATATCCCAAATTTCATAAAAACCTGTCGAGCCGTTTAGTCGCGAAAACAAACCAAATATAGACAAAGTTACTTTTGAATTTATAAAACAGTTTAGTGTTAGTAGTCAAGCACTTAACCTCTATCTCACTTGTAGGCTAAGCACAGTAACTGTAACTTGTCGACGACGGTCTCATGCACCGCGATTGCGAGAGTGAAGGAAGATACGTTGTCGACACTTCCCCGACAGTAGGCCGAGCACGATGGCTATAATTTTCTCTATCTTTAGACATAGACAATCATTTATTCACTACATTAGCACATAATATACAATACAGTTACATTTTAAGAGAGGTAATACTTCAAATTAAACAATTAAACAGTATAAACGTAAAACGTAACCAAAAATAAGGGACAACTTGGTAGATACATTTACTAGCAGTAAATGGGACTCGACTCAGCATTATGCCCGCCGTAATGGTAAGCGCTGATATTCTGTCGAGACCGCTCTATTTAGCCACTAGACCTTGAGAGTATCTTGAGAGTATCTTTGACATCTAAGGAAAGAGAACTGTCTTCTTGGTGACAGTTGGTAAGTGACGGTGTGGTCGATGAATCTGGAGTTTAAGACTCTAGAGATTACAGTGGTCCGGAAAAGCAGAAGCTTGTATGCCTCAATACGATGTACGCAGGCACTGCATCGTAGGGCACGTTTCTAGGTGCGTGACATACAAGGCAATGGTTTGTTATAGGCGATGGTTACTATTTAACATCAAGTGTGTCACATGATTCATCCATCTCCAGATCTACAAAAAAACTTATAACGCCTTCAGAGTCCAGTAGCTATTATTAGTCCTCTCCATCCAAATGTTGTCTGGAATAGATCGCTTTGTTAAGCGATAAGACCGCCCATTATGCTTATATTTATTTGTTTATTTCTTTATATCTGTTGTGTCTAGCTTGTAAGGTATAATAAAGAATTTTCATTAATTCATTAGTGGTCCATCGTTTATTTACATCCTTTATTTTCCTCTAAAAACTTAGGATGAAAGAATTCCAAATTAAAATAAATAATTACCAGACAAGGACTTATTTTTACAGCATTTCTTTGTAATCTAACAATAGCATGTTTAATTTGTGTTATTTTAACAAGACCCCTCGGGCTTGTTTCGGCAATTTTCCGCAAAATAAACACTTAATTTTATATAATTCTACGTACTAAAGATGATAATTAAAGCTACCATATATAGTAAAGTTACTCGTGCTGAAATCAAGGAGTTCGTTATTTTTCCACGTGTATACAGATCGAGGACCTGACGGCCTTCGGAGCAGAAAGTGCTACATGGAGATGGAACAAGCTAAGGGCCCATCTGATGTTAAGTGGTAACCATCGCCTATAACAGACAATTGCCTCGTACGTCACACACGTTAGCAATGTGTTCTACGTTGCACTGCCCTGTATCCATCAACTAAGTAAAACCTCATGTGCCTGTAATTTCACCGGCAACCATACCCTTCAAACCGAAACACAGCAATGCTGCTTGGTGGAAACCAGGCACTGGAAAGCACAGCGTTAGGATGGTTCCCCACTTGATGGAAAGATGACCTGATAAGGAGCCGTAGGGTAGAGGCTGCACAAGACCGGTCACTCTGAAAATCTTTGAAAGAGGCTTATGTTCAGTAGTTTATCAGGTCGTGTTTCCATCTAGTGGGGGGCCTTCCAACTTTGCGCTTTCCAGTGCGACGTCAAGTCTTAGTTGGGCATAACTTAAGACGTACCTGATACCAACACTGGCCTCAGCAGAAGACCAGCGCTGCAGTATGACAACATGCTGTAGCAAACTCTATTTAAACTAAAAACGGTATATTTACCATGATTTGTGAGTGTTTGAGTATCCCGATATTTCGGCGCAGTTGCATGCACCATGTCCACGGGTAAAATGAAGTATTTGCGAGTGAGTAGTTATTGGCAGATATAACGATCTACCCTCTTTCTTAGTCTCTTGCTAGGAATGAATTCGCTAATGAGCGAGAGCTTGACACTTCACTTCTTCGGTTCTTACACATTCTCACCACAGGATTCCAGTCTCCAGATAATTGAAAACCATCTTCACGATTGAAATTCTTGTGTTTGGCAATCTCAATTGCCTCTTGGACCAGTCTTGGCATGTAATGTCGCTCAGTTGCGATTAGGTGTGGGTTGTGTAACTCGATCCAGTGGTTTGATCCTGAGTCCAGCAGATGTTCCGCTATGGCAGACTTTTGTCTGCCAACATTCTTCACCGCCCTGATATGTTCTTTCACCCGACAAGCTATGCTGTAGCAAATGCTGAGCTGAGGACCCTTTCGCCACCACATTTAGCAGTTACTTATAATTTTAGTAAATACGTAATAGTGTGTTTTTGTTTCTTTCTTTCTTCTTCCATTTATTATGCGCACCGCCAAAGAGTGGAACGCCTTGCCTGAGTCTGTGTTTCCTGATAACTACAACTTAGGGGTCTTCAAGTCGCGAGTGAATAGGTTTCTTCTAGGCAATCGTTTACTATCGTAGACTGCACCATCGCTTACCATCAGGCGAGATCTTAGTAAAACGCTGGCCTACAATTTATAAAAAAAAATTGAAAAGGCAGTGGTACCAACAGTCGAAATCAGGTGAGCCATTGGCTGAATTTTGAAGTCACTTTGAGGCATACCAACACGTGTTGGGCATTTATAGTCTGATGTCATACCTAATCTTGCATAGTCGGGTAGGTATATAAAACTTGCTTCATTATATAAATTAACATAAATATTTTAGCAGACGTTTATAATACTACCTACATGCATGTGTAATATGAGACTGGAATAGTCTTTAACGATCTTTTCTCAATGGGATTATTTTTATAAACGACTAGCTGACCAATCCGCAGCTTCGCACGCGTAGTTTTTTAATAAAAACATTTCCCTCCTTTGCGCAGTTGGGTAAAAAGTAGCCTATGTTACTCAGGGTGAATGTAGCTTTCCAATGGGGAAAGAATTTTTGAAATCGGACTAGTAGTTTTTGAGTTTATTCATTACAAACATACAAATCTTTCCTCTTTATAATATTAGTATAGACTAATACTAAAGTTTATTTTGGCTTTTTTTTTGTATAACCCGCAGCGAACTTTAAGAGAAAGGTACTAAAAACAGAATAAAATAAATATTTAAGGGGGCTCCCATACAACAAACGCTAGCTGACCCGTCCGCGGCTTCGCAAACGTTTTTTCGTAAAACATTACCCTCCTGCGCAGTCAGGTAATCGATCTTTTTAAGATAGGTATACAATTCTGTAGTACATTAATTTGATCTATCTCCTAAATTTAAGCCAGCGTTTGCGACTTAAGCGCACAAAAATATATTTTTCGGTTTTTCTGTACTATAATATGTATGTATTATACATATAAACCTTCCCCTTGAATCACTCTATCTAATGCTGAAAACTACATTAAAATCCATTAAGTAGTTTAAAAGATCTAAGCGAACAGACAGCAGAAGCGACTTCATTTTATAATATGTAAAGATGGTGCGGAACCCTTCATGCGCGAGTCCGACTCGCACTGGACCGGTTTTATTTTTATGGTACTTATAAACATGGAAATCAGACATTTAAAAATATTTTAAAACCTGAAAACCTAGAAAACACATTTTTCATTCCCATTGATAAAATTCAGTATTTTTAAGGGTGTCCAGATATGACCCGAACAACTACAAAAGCCAAAGTCACTGACCTAATACAGGGTGTCCAAAAAAGAACGGATAAGAGAAACAAACAAATTATACATGCCATATGATGAACAGGCAGTAAAATTGACGTTTGTTTTGTCGAATTGAGAATTGACGATCCTTGTGATTGTAATGAATAAGTACATTGTTGATTTGATTTTGATTTGTGTTGATTTATCAGCAGACAACTCACTCACGTAAGTACCTAATCCGCTCCACTTTTCCAGATAAATTAATTTTCAAAACATCTTTATCTTAAAATAACATACGAAGTAACATTATTTCTTGAGCTGTTTGGGTGGTGTCGCCTCGCCCAGAATGCGAGGCCCCGCCCGGTCAACGACCCGCTACACTATAAACAATTTAAACATCACCAATCGATACGTAGTTGCCTACCTATTGAATAAGTTCATACATATTCAAATATAATCTGCAGAAAATGCGGTCGCAGCTTTCGCTCCTGATAGACATGCTAATAGCTTACAGATCCGGATTCGCGTGGATTTTTATCAAAATATAACTTAACACTCAAGGATGGTTTTATATTAGGACACAGACTGGTGGTAGAGCTTTTGTGAACGGGCTCGAGGAAGTGGGCACCACCGCCGTACCTTTATCTGCCGCCAAATAGCAGTACTTGTGCTGCTGTGTTCCGGTTAGATGGTAATGGTATGTTCCTGTAATTACTGGCACATAGGCATAACAGCTAAGTCCTTATAGTATGGCAATGTATCCACATAGAGATCAAGACAACATAATAGCTTGTTTTGAATTCTATGTGGATATCCATGGGCTGCAGTAGCCACTTAACATCTGGTGGACTGCATGCTCGTTTGCCATATAAGTAGTAAGTACAAAAAAAAAGGGACAGATCTAGGGGGGTTGCGATTTAGTGAGCATCCACTGCAGAGGTCAATCGAGCTTGTTGGCATTGAAGTTTAGGATGGTTGCTGCTTTCTCGTACCGTGCGTAGTTATGAGTGTGATCAGAGTGTTATTTGTATGGCTCCACGTATATATAACCACCTAACTGAGTCTGTACTGGGTTCATCCAGTCTGAATGTTTTCAAGAGAAAGTTTAAAACTAATATTAATAAAAAAGGCATACTACAACATAAATGAGTTTCTTAGCGATAAATCCCTTGAATAATTTTATTAAATCTGACATTTTATTATTGATTTTCTATTTTATGGTAAGAGCTGACATCTTGAATATTGTAATTTAATCTTTATTTTGTTGTTTCTATGTTGTAACTACTTGTAAGACTGACTGAAATTGCATGCGATAAACGCTGATTAAGGACGAACTCAAACTGTATCACTAACCACCTGTTACTAACCCATATTCGCAATAAATAAATTGATTTGAATCTGGGTTTAGTCATTAGTTACAATTAGTTAGTAGGACAATTTAGTTTGGTGTACCTACAGAAGCACGAAAGCGCTCAGTAGTTGTTACTACTAGCGGTCACACACCAAAATTGGAACCGCGTGGAATATTAACCCTAGCTGATCTAGTAAAATCGACTAAGCTTTTTTAGTACCTAGATTTATTTAGTGAAGAGGATAGTCCGTTGCTTACCTATTTACCGAAAAGTAGGAACGTGACCATGATATATGCGGTATCAAAGCAGTTTTACATATACATATTTTACCTTATTTATATATGGTGGTTTAAAATGCTAATTAATGTTTAATTGCTAAGTAGGACTGTTAATTGAAATAACAAAGCACACGGTCATTTCTAAATTAGGATTAAATATTTATGTACCAACTAGTGTTTCTTTTTTTTCTGTTATCTATACTTCTTATATATAAAAGAAAGTCGTGTTAATTACACTATTTATAACTCAAGAACAGTTGAACCGATTTGGCTGAAAATTGGTGGGAAGGTAGCTTAGAACCAGGAGACGGACATATGCCACTTTTTATACCGTTCTTAGAACCAGGAGACGGACATAGGATACTTTTTATCCCGTTCGACCGCGTTCTCGTGTGACGTGACATAAAATGTCAAAGAGAATACGTAATTTTGTCTATGGTTAAGTATGGTTATAAAATGATGGCTGGGGACAACAATTGACAATTCTACCAGGGTGACGTATATTGACTCAACCAACTAGTAATATTATAAAGAAGAAAGATTTGTTTGTTTATATTGAATAGGCTCCGAAACTACTGGACCGATTTAAAACATTAATTCACTGTTGAGAAGCTACACTATCTCCGGGTGACACATGTTACTTTTTACCCAACTGCGCAGAAGGAAGGTAATCTTCTTCTGCTTCTTTCGTGTCAATGGCTATTTGACTTTTAAATTTGATAAGCCCAATAGAGAGCAACTTCCACACCCCTCTCTGTTGCCTGGTACAAGTCATTCCGTGTGCAGGTGGTTGGGCATAGAGGACATGAGAGCAGGTGGGCCATTGTTTGTACGGTGGCCCCGCAGTGGCACTGGCTCCGGAATGGGTCGATGTAGCCCCAAGGTAATGTTTTATTGAAAAACTACAAGTGCGAAGCAGCGGATTTGTCAGCTACTTTGTGATAAACAGGCTCACGGCCCACCTGATGGTAAGCGGTCACCGTCACCTATTGACACCGGCAACATCCGGGATATTGTCGATGCGTTCCCTACACTGTAGAAACCTCTACATTTCTCTTGAAGCGTGCCATGTCGTAGCCTAACGGTAAAACCTCAGATGGTAGCTCATTCCACATCTTGCAAGTAAGGGGTAGCAAAGATCGCGTGAAGCATGTGGTGCGCGATACCCAATTTTTCCTATGTATTTTGTCTATTTTGAACTCAATGAAGTGGGTAACTAGGCATGAAATTTAGTCTTAAAGTAAGTAAAGTATTAAGACATTAACCTAGTTACTTATTGACCTAACATGAGGGTTGAACTAAATTATTTAACATAACTTACATAAATGCTTTGTAACTTAGTATGATTTTATTTATACTACCTAGCTACTATGAATTAATTCCCGAATTATGGTAAACTAACTGTATTAAAGTAGGTACTTCGATATAAATATGTATATTATCTAATTTAAGTGCTAATTCGAAAGTAATTAAACATTTTAAATAAGCTACTCTTCTTACGCATGTCGTGCGTCGACTTTGAGTACAACCCGAAAATCTTTTGATATTATAAAAGTTTGATGAGGAAAAACTTATGCCACTATTTTTATACTATTGTACCTAAGTACCTACACTACTTACCCCATGTCATCGTTGACTCCACGAACTTAACGATTCGTTTGACCCCCAACAAGTTAAAGATTCTTAATCAACCCAGTCGTTAGAATGCCAAGATAAACCTACCAACTTCAAATTATCTCATACTTATATTCACGCTATAAGTATAACTCTGCTTCAGATATTAGACAAATACGGTGAGACATGTGTTTTTTTCCAAATACAATAATTTTACGATTTCTTACGCATGGCGTTCTCGGTCGGCGTGACCTTGCGCAAAGCGTAAGTATAATGTTGTAAAATTTAAAAGGTTGCGTGTATACAGAATTGCACGTAACTGGTGTATTTCTGATTCGGCCGGATTACGAGGCACTAAAGGGTTTAGGGCGCGAAAACACCGTGCCTGAACATTTCTGACGTTGATTATTTTTAAAACTCAAAGATGGCTGGTTATAAACCGGACAAGTACATGAGTTGGAAAATGTGCTACTTTTCTTCTTTTCCCTTGTAATAATGATCAGAAAACCAATTCCTGAAAATAATAATTATTTTGCGATCTTCTCTCGATACCTGTCTCTGATTTTATAGATTAACAGCCGAACGGTTATTTAATTAATTTTTAAATAAAATAATGATGTCTCTGCTTTCGCCCTACCAGCGGTTAGCAAATCAAAATGTTATAAATTTTGACGTGCACAAACGTGTCTACTTTAAAATTAGAACGTAACGTGTTTGGTTTGGGGTTTCACGTTGGTTTGACAGATGTCAAAATGAAATCTTCCAAAGAAAAGCCAATTCATTAATGTTTGAATGATTTGCGCGATACGAAATGTGCATAACGTAACGTTTTTGTTTTACTTTGGTATTATCGTTCAAAATTACCCCAGGTGCTTATCACTGGTAACCCAAAAGCAGTGATAAATAGAATAAAGCGGCCAGTAGTGGATGAAGGGGGGGGGGGGGGGGGGGGTGTTATAAGGGGCTCAAGCTCCACCCCAAAAGCGCATTTGTGTTCACACCTGACAAATCTATACTAAAATTATAAAGAGGAAGGATTTGTTTGTTTGTATTAAATAGGCTCCGAAACTAATGGACCGATTTAAAAAATTATTTCACTGTCGAGGCTACTTTTTGCCCAACTGCGCAGAAGGACGGTAATGTTTTTATTGAAAAATTACGCGTGCGAAGCTGCGGATTGGTCAGCTAGTCATCCTGACCACAGACATGCATACATCCGTGATCCTGACCATACAAAGGTTGTCTGGAACAGATCGATTTTAGCGATAAGACCGCTCGTTGTACTAAATCTATTTGTAAAAATTATTATCTGTGTTTTACTTTGGTGTACAATAAAGAATTATCTTATCTTATCTTAAAACCAATCTTTTTCTGTCAGGGAAATAGGAAAGGTTGAGTTGGAACTTTGTAAAGACTTAAAACTTTTGAATAGGTAACAAGCTACATTTAGAAATTAATAATTCGTGTTCGAGTCTAGAGCTTCTTGGAGATTATATAAGTTTCTTCGAACTGTTAATAGGCAGCAATTAATAAGGGATTACATTAATTACATCTATTACGATGGCCGATGGGGCCGAAAGGTTCTCGAGTGGAGGCCACGGACCGGCAAGCGCAGCGTAGGACGTCCACCCACAAGATGGGCAGACGACTTGGTAAGAACCGCAGGTCGGCGTTGGATGCAGGCCGCTTCCAACCGCAGTTCCTGGAGATCAATGAGGGAGGCATTTGTCCAGCAGTGGACGTCCTACGGCTGATATGATGATGATGATGATGATTACGATTTATGTTTGCTTACTTATGCCAAAGGTACTATTTATTTTATTTTCTTCGGACAACATCTATAATATAAAAATGAATCGCAAAATGTGTTGGTAAGCGCATAACTCAACAACGCCTAAACCAATTTGGCCAATTCTTTTTTTGTTGTATTTCTTATTGTCAGGAGAAGGTTCTTATGAAAGAAAAAATTAAGAACATTGCGCGCAAAATTAGAAATATTTAAGAATACTTAACCACCATATACAATTATTTATAATCTAACCTTAGCGCTTTTATAATGTAACCTTATGACGTTTGACATAGAATTGACAGTTCTGCAAATATCGTTAAAGAGGATGTAAAAAAAAATAATATTTACAAAAAAAAATATAGTTTGAAACAGATGCTTCGGTCGGCGTTATCCCGAGATATTGTCTATATATATAAAAATTAATTGCTGTTCGTTAGTTTCGCTAAAACTCGAGAACGGGTGGAGCGATTTGGCTAATTTTGGTATTGAATTATTTGTGGAAGTCATTCATTTTCTCATACATAATGATGGCCGGGGACAACAATTGACAATTCTACCAGGGTGACGTATATTTCATGTATGCATGTCAAGCCGGTACGAAGTTCGGCGGGCAACAGCTAGTACAGTGATAAAAAAGTCTAATTATTAGTTTATACTTAGAGCTAATCACCATTAAGACGTGTTCGCATTTGAGTATGGGCGAAGGCCACTACAGAATGGGTTCCAAACGGGCGGCGGCCTCGCGGTAGACCCAGGCGGAGATGGAGGGATGAACTGGATGCATTCCAGAAAGAGTGACCCCAATTAACCAATAACCGGGAATCGTGGAAGGAGGGAAGGGAGGCCTTTTGCCACTGCAGGAGTGGGACTCTACGGGCTGATAATAAAAATAATGCTAACTTACCTACTATATATGTATAACATGATGATTACGCTAGTTGGAACTAGTTTTTTTTAAACTATACTAATATTATAAAGAGAAAAGACTTGTATTTTTGTGTGTATGTTTGTAATAAATAAACTCAGAAACTACTGTGCCAATTTCAAAAATTCTTTCACCATTGGAAAGCTACATTCACCCTGAGTGACATAGGCTATATTTATTTCTAGAAAAAATTAGGGGTTCTTACTAAAACTTAAGTAACGTAACCCAAGGTGTAAAAAAGTGCCCTAAAACGTCTTTCGTCGCATGCGCTGCGGAAACTGTTGATGATAGAACAAAAGTATGTTCTACAATATTAAAGAGCATATCAATATCTACAAAAAACTTCGTAATATTATAAAGAGGATTTGTTTGTTTGTTTGTATTGAATAGGCTCCGAAACTACTGGAACGACTTATAAAAATATTTCACTGTTGGGAAGCTACACTATCTCCGGGTGACACAGGCTACTTTTTACCCAACTGCGGAGAAGGAGGGTAATGTTTTTATTAAAAAAACTACGCGTGCAAAGCTGCGGATTGGTCATATAGTATTATATAAAAAACCCTCATTGCAAAGAGATGATGAGATATGTTTCAAAAAAACCTGTGTTACAAGTTTACAAGATAAGGGTTGAGTACAATTACCTAAAAGGTTGTTGGAATTTGGTGGGCAGTAATTAGGTAAGCCCTCTGCTAGCCTAGCCTAAGCTTTATCCACTACAGATTCTAAGTGCCTCTCTACAAGGCTAACCTATCGAAGGCATGTTTTCCTCTCCATCTAAAAGTTCCTACAGCTCAAGAGCGACTCCTAATTACAGTAGCAAACTAGTCTTACTAAACGTCTCTATGGGGATCATTTCGATAGCCTAATAATAATAGCTAGTTGCACATTGCTAGAAATACAATCGTAATTTTTTTTAATCTTAATTTTAGTTTTTGCCCTTAACATCTGTATGCTACATCTCAGTCTCAGGGTATTAAGTTTTCTCTTTACGTCTAAATTTATAGATGATAACACCTAACAGTCGGTCATGAATGACCATAGTCTGCAATTCCCCTCGCACACTTGGATTCCCTGCGTCGGTCGTGGGTATAAAAACAAATTAGGTACGCCTTACTTGATACTTACAAAAATTAAGGATTCTGGACATTATTTATTTATTTAATCAGTTAAACCAATGGCTTTACAATATGATTGGACTACAGCTAATAACTAAGTGTAAGGCTTATAGCAGATTCTATGTTTGAACTTAGTTATGAAAAGAACTCAGGAACAAAGCACAAAAACAGTAAAAGCTCAAAAAAAGCAATTAAACTTTTACTATTTTAAAGTTACAATAATATTTTTGACTATAAATCTAATTTTAAATTTATATTCGCAGAGCTGTCGTGAAACGTTGCAGACAGTTTTTCTCTCTGATCTCCATTGCCATTTTATAATGTAATAGGGGAGATGGGTCTAATTAATGAAGGCAGTGGTCAGCGATAAACACGGTCGAGTGGTATTAGGTACCTGAGTCTGAAACTATCCAATGATTTTCACAAAGGAAATCTTTCAAGAGCTACCATCTGAGGTTTTCCCATAATAGGCTACGACATGGCACGCTTCAAGAGAAATGGAAAGAGGTTTCTACAGTGTAGGGAACGCATCGACAATACCCCGGGTGTTGCCGGTGTCAATAGGCGACGGTGACCGCTTACCATCAGGTGGGCCGTAAGCCTGTTTCCCCACAAATAACATAACAAAAAAAAAAGAATGTACTATGTATGTAGAATGTACTATCAGTGCCGTCTACTGCCGTTCCAGCTGTGCCGTTTCAAGTGCGTGGTCTCCACTCTAGAACAATCTGCCCCAACGGCCAAGCTTTGTACCCCGCCCACTGCCACTTCAGATTGCTGATCCTCTTGGTTATGTCTCTTGGCTTTGTCTACGGATCTCCTTATTTCTGATTCGATCTCGCAGAGAGACTCTAAGCAAAGCCCTCTCCGTAGCACGCTGAGCGACCGCGAGCCTTCTTAAGATAAAATAACTCTTTATTGTACACCAAAGTAAAATACAGAACATAATTCTTACAAATAGATTTAGTACAATGGGCGGTCTTATCGCTAAAAGCGATCTCTTCCAGACAACCTTTGTATGGACAGGATCAAAATGTAACACATGACGGCGGTGCATGTATATAAATTTAAAAACATATCTACATACTATAAACCTAAATTACCAATAATAACACAAATTTAATTTAAATAATCAACTCTAAAAGTGGTTATGATGAATTAACAAGCAGCTACAACTTCAACACAAGGACAGATAATGGGTGTGCACTTTAAAATTACTAATAGACTTGGATGTTCTTATAGAGGGGCAAAGCGTTCCACATCGTACGGCTGTTACAGTGAAGGATCGACTATAAAACTCTGTCGTATGGACAGGAGTTTTAAGTTGGATCCAGATGATGCAAATACCCTGCGGCTAATCTCATAAGAGGCCTATAGTTATGACTTATGAGTAACTTTCGAATTTATAACATAAGATGACCATGGATATCTGCTTACGGTAATTTTCAAAATTATCTTAACTATACTGCGTAGAGAAAGTAGTCTGAAAACCTGTTTATTTTTATATATAAAACCATAACTTCATAGTATAATAATAATTCCAGCAAATCCTCATAAAACAATATTTCCTCGCTAATTACAACGCCAACAATGATATAATGATAACACGATACATTTTATAATTTCAAACAACCCAGCCCACGCATTTACATATATCGGTGCCTCATTCAGTCATTGAATGATTTTTCGCTGTTTATTTCGAGTGGTGTGCGTCATCGTGAGGCCCACTACGCTATAGGTAGATGTGTGAGGCCACTGTGTCGCTCAAGGCCTTTCTTGTTTTCATTATCTATGACGTTGACGTAATTATACGCGAATTTTCGACAACGCATTGGTTTGAGCCGTGTCGACATCGAAGGGTCCACCTTTTACGCAGAGAAGTTTTTTTTAAAGTTTAAAGCCGTTGGTGTGTTTCTGGAAATAATGGATATCGCCAATATTGTGCTAGTTACTCTTACCTTGAAGAGGCCCGGATTGTATTGTTAAGGAAAAACGACGACGGTAAAGTGTTTCATACCTTAGCTGTACGCATCAAGAACGTGGAACCAGAACAGTGTGTGCGAATGAGTGGTATATCAACTAGGTACGGATGGTACTGAGCCGTGCGCCTGCTTGTTCTTTGATGGAAAGGAGATGACGGGATCAGATCGTAAAGTTCCTGGGCACATTCCCCAAAATGTATTCTGTAAAAGATCGATATGCTTGCAACTTTACGGCGGTGTCCGAGACTTTAGGTTTCCTGGCTTATGGCACACCTACTTAGCTGTTCTTGTTGTTAGGTAGGTACTTTCAAATTGATTCTTGATCCATAAAATTGTTGTATAATATGGTTGAAAAAATATAATTTGTTTTAGCACATAGGTCGCCCTCTGCTGCTGTAGGTAATACTTTGTTTTAATTTTTACCACCACCGAAAAAAGACGGATGTTATAAAACGACCTCCATTCGTGACGCAGTGGGCGAATATCCGACATGGACGCAGGAAGTAGCGGATTCGATTCCCGCCTCGGAACAAATGTTTGCATGATCTAAAGATATTTGTTCGGGGTCTGGATGTTTTTCTATATATTATAAGTATGTATTTACAAAATAAAAGTATATGTTGAGTATTCTATCAGTTATCTGGTTCCCATAGTACAAGCTCTGCTTAGTTTGGGGCTAGATAGCACTGTGTGAAATGTCCAGCAATATTTATTTATATGTTTGACGCCTATTTCTGTCCGTATCGTAGTTCCCAAACGAATGGACCGATTTGAATCAATTTCTTTAGGTAACAGTAAGCTAGTTTAACTGGGTTCGTTCTTAGATAGTATCAAAAATCTTTCTTTATTTATTCTACTGCCGGCGCCCCACGGCATGATATTTTTATCATGCCGTGGGGCGCCGGCAGTAGAATTGCCGTGAGGCGCCGACAGTAGAATGTTGCCTCTTTTTTGTTGAAGGGAGCGATTAGTTTCGTAAAATGTTTTTTTTTCCACTTTCTAGACGTGTGTTTAAAAGTGTCGGGTGTATCTTATAAAATGTACTTGTATTGAGATATCCATACATAATTTCATTTTACATGACACTAGCTGATCTGTCTCCGGCTTCTCACGCGTGGTTTGTCAATAAAAACATAACCCTCCTTCTTCGCAGTCGGGTAAAAAGTATCTTATATTCCTCAGGGATAACGTAGCATTCTAGATGTGAAAGAATTTTTGAAATCAGACCCGTAATTTTTGATTTTATACGTTACAAACATGCAAAATCCAGAGCTGACAGAAATTAAAATTGTCATGTAAAAAATGGTTGCTGGACAAACAAAACAATATTAGATTAAAAACAAGAATATTAATAAAAAAAACTGCATTTAAACATTGATTCGGGTCATTGATTGTATTAGATTAATTGCACACCTATTTTGTTATTTAATACCTACTTAGTTGCTTATTCGGATTTTCAGTGTTTATGTATGTCTACCTACCTCTTTTTATTTGCTGCTTAACTACCAAACAGTGATAATCTCCATATCGACAAATTACTAATGGTTTAAGTTATATATCTACTCTTGTTTTAGTTACTATCTATTGTTTATTAGAATAAATACTTAAGTGTCTGAACCGGTTAATCTACACTACACTAAGGTTAGCTGGAATAAAATGCTAATTAGCTTTAAGTTTGCCTATTTATCGTGTGTGTGGAATTTTATTTATTTTTTTCTGGTTTAAAATATTTACGCGATGGGTTTTCGGTAATTGTCTAGTTACTTCTTCAATTACTACTTGTTAATTCAGTGCATATAACTGACAGTTCCCGAGAACCCTATCTGTGGCGGCGGCAGCTGCAGATGTTTCTGCCAAGGCGAGGCTGAAAACCAGCGCAGCTGAGTCCTCGACCTATTTACCACCACCTTCTACCTTGGTGCTACCTACATTAATGTACTAATGTAACGTAATTATTTTACCTACCTACTTCTGTTAGCTTAATAGGTGTGTGTGTACATAAATGCCTTTTATTTATTTAAAATACAAATCTTTCCTCTATATAATATTAGCAGTCGGTTATATATGTAGATGTAATCTGCACGCCACTAACTGAATATGGTGATTTTTTTTAGGGTTTCGTAGCCAAATGACAAAAAACGGAACCCTTATGGATTCGTCATGTCTAGCTGTCTGTCTGTTCGTCCGTATGTCACAGCCACTTTTTTCCGAAACTATAAAAACTATACTGTTGAAACTTGGTAAGTAGATGTATTCTGTGAACCGCATTAAGATTTTCACACAAAAATAGAAAAAAAACAACAATTTTTTTTTGAGTTTCTGTTCTAAGTATGGCGACATACTTAGAACAGAAACTCAAAAAAAAATTCATCAAACCCATACGTGTGGGGTATCTATGGATAGGTCTTCAAAAATGATATTGAGGTTTCTAATATATTTTTTTTCTAAACCGAATAATTTGCGCAAGAGACACTTCCAAAGTGGTAAAATGTGCTCCCCCCCCCCCCTGTAACTTCTAAAATAAGGGAATGATAAAACTAAAAAAAATATATGATGTACATTACCATGCAAACTTCCACCGAAAATTGGTTTCAACGAGATCTAGTTAGTTTTTTTTAATACGCCATAAATCGTAAACCACAATTTACCTTTCATTCAATCATCTGGAATATAAAAAAGTTACAACGAACTACAAGAACTTTTATACTATGTTACTTGCTGCTACGGAACCCTTCATGGGCGAGTCCGATTCGCACTTGGCCGCTTTTTTATTTATGTAACATCTGTATAATTCTACCCGTGTTCTAGCAAATAAATAAATCTTTAATCTTTGTGATAAATCTAACGTTTCATCTAAATTTAGATGAAGCTTTTTCTGTGTTATATTTGCCCATGAAAAAGCTTCCATTGTAAACTCTATTTTGTGTAAGTGCCTTTCTCACTGTATTCTGTGTTGTGGCGGGCTGTAATACCTATGTTAAACACAATACACACAACACATTTCAAGCTGTCTGTCACTCACATGATATAACCACTTTTCGTACAGAACCTCTTTCATCTTTACATGGTAAATCTACACTAATATGTAGGTGGTGGTAAAGTTTGTAGCATTGTAGGAGCAAAAACTACTGAACCTATTCTTTTTTGATAAAAAGCTGCACTGTTCTTGTGCTAGGCAGTTTAAGTATCAGTTTCATTTATTCCCAAACAATACATATTGTATCGGATCATTTGGTACAGTAAAAAAAATATATAGCAAATTCATTCTAAAAGATAATACTTAATAATAAATATGGTAACAATAGAATGTTATTATTTATATGATAATTAATTATAATGTCAGATCATATGATAATTGATAAAAAATTATGTTTTTTTTTACTAGCCCATACTGTCCCACTGCTGGGCAAAGGCTTCCCCCTCTTCCTTCCACTTATCATGGTCTAGAGCCATATCCCGCCAGTCTCTTTGGAAGACGTCCAAGTCATCGCTCCAGCGCTTTTTACTCCTTCCTCGGCGTCGCTTTCCGTCTTTAGGAGTCCATATGCTTGCCTTCTTGGCCCGCCTATCGGTTTGCATACGGGAGACATGACCCGCCCAGTCCCATTTCAGCTTTGCAGCCTTGATGCCCACGTCAGCGATGCCGGTCTTCGAGCGCAGCCAGGAGTTTGGAATCCGGTCGATCCGCTTTACACCCAAAATGCTGCGCTCCATCGCTCTCAAACTCCTAGCTTGAACTTCTGAGACTCGGTCAGTGACCAAGACTGGGCGCCGTAGGTTAGGACAGGCAGAATACACATGTCAATGAGTTGTCAATGTCAATAAGATATATATATAATTGAGTAATGAAATAATTATGTTTGCATTTATATCTAACTAGCTGACCAATCCGCACACTCGCACGCGTAGTTTTTCAATTAAAACATTACCCTCCTTCTGTGCAGTTAGGTAAAAAGTAGCCTATGTTACTCAGGGTGAATGTAGCTTTCCAATGGTGAAAGAACTTTTGAAATCGGTCAAGTAGTTTTTGAGTTTATTCATTACAAACACACACAAAAATAAAAATCTTTCCTCTTTATAATATTAGTATAGGAAGGTATTTTAGAGGAAATGTGCAAGTTATTAACAAGTTCCTCCAAGTAGTGCAGTCGTTCACTTGCCGTCATTCTGTTTTTGGAAGCAAGAGTAACAGAACGTGAAGACAGAAATAAACGGATAGATACTTAGTTCGGTTCAGGGCCCAATTAATGCATAATCTGATAGAAAAATCTGCTCGAATTACATACATATTCTGAAATTTATAATTCAAGAAAGTTTTACCTATTATAGACCAAATTAGCGGAGTTATGTTGAAACCAATGGATTAATTGAGACCTATTTCAGTCGCCAGACAGTAATACTCGTGCTGTGGTTTGGAGGGTATGGGTGGCGGTGAAATTACAAGCACATGAGACTTTTTACTTGTACACACGGCTACACATCAAGCTATAAATTCCCAGTATAAGCTGACCTCTCATTCTACGAAAAGCCTACACAATGCGAGGTCAGCTTATACTGGTAATGTATAGCTTGATGTTTAGCCGTGTGTACCTATATCTAAATGGCAAACCACGAGTAATTCATATGCTACAGTAACTGTTTAACAGGTGGCCGTAAGCCTGCTTGCCACTTATTGGGTATGAAATAAAAAATAAAATATTTATCCTGTCATCATTAAAACATTTGCGAAACTGATTTCCACCAGCAAGAAGCACCACTTGAGAAGCCGGGGCGGGTTACTATGTGTACCTACATAACAACATTAAAAGGTTAATTTTTACAAAATATAAAACAGCTGACACATCTATATATATAAAAGAAAGTCGTGTTAGTTACACTATTTATAACTCAAGAACGGTTGAACCGATTTGCCTGAAAATTGGTGGGGAGGTAGCTTAGAACCAGGAGACGGACATAGGATACTTTTTATCCCGTTCGACCGCGTTCCCGTGTGACGTGACATAAAACGTCAAAGAGAATACAAGTCACTATTAAACGTGGTATAACAAAAACGCATCTGACATGGAATAATAAAACGCAAATGACAGCTAAACGTAATTTTGTCTATGGTTAAGTATGGTTGTAAATATCTATATACATATAAAAATCGGGTTAGTAATGATGGCCGGGGACAACAATTGCAATTCTACCAGGGTGACGTATATTGACAGCCCGCGTTATATGCATGTCAAGGCGGTACGAAGCTCGGCGGGTCAACTAGTATACAAATAGAAAATATCAATTTATGACACAGATATACATAATCTAAATATATAAAATAAAGTCGGTTACACCAATTATAACTAAATAACTGCTGGAACGATTTCTATGAAATGTGAGATAGATTATGATTGAGACATTGCCTAGTATTTACCCGGCTGCGCAGGAGGGTAATGTTTTTATTGACAAACCACGCGTGCGAAGCCGCGGGCGGGTCAGCTAGTTACACATAAAAAGACACGTCATAACAAACATACTTATTGTATAGATAAATGGCTTTTGCTGCAGAAGGATAGCTGCTGCGGCGGTGGTCTACTTAAAAATCTGCAAAGAAAACTCTATTACAGCGCACTCTGGCGAGTTGACACCTATTTATGAACCATCGCCGATGAATCACAAAACCTTTTACAGAAAACCTTGTACAAATCGGTAAAACCGTTTTGGAGATAAATGGGAGTTCGTTTATTGCACACACAAACAACCGCTAACCCTAAACGCACACACCTTCTCCGTCGAGTCGTGGGTAAAAATACTAGGGCATAAATAAACTTTTAATCCCCCATAAAAGTGTTATTTTTGTTTGTCGCGTGTCTTCCGGGCCTCGCGCAGTGGATCGATGGCAGAGGGGGGGGGGTTGGAGTTAACTCTAAGGGCAGTTCAAGGCTGCGGCATGATTGATTCACGAAGAATACGATATGAGGCCCTGTGCCCTTTCCGGGTAATTTGACCCGTTAGGCCTTTTGATTTTTTGAGGCTTTAATTTTTTTAACTATTAAATTAACAAAGGATTTAGGATATTTTATAATCTTGCTAGAGGTATTATTATTAGACTTAGTCGCGGAGGATTAAGTGTGTAATTGCTGATAACTGCATAGTGGTTGAAATTCGATCGTAAAATATATTTTTGGCTTATCTTTAGCGCATTCACCCCCCTTTTCCATATTAACTTTAACTACTTATACCACAACTGTAAATTGGCAGGTATTTGGAGTTATGTTTTCTATGTGACTGCGGCCTAGGATAGCAAACATTGGGTCCTTAGGGAAAGAGCCATTTGAGAAGATTTGGTTGTTGCTATTTATGAACCCAGAGAATCTTAGCTGAAAATAACTGAGCTTTACTTAAGGTTAAGCTTAATAAGGTTGAATTTGAGCAACGCTAGAAAATAAATTTCTAGTGAACACGGACCTACAATAACAGACGGATCCACGCCATATTGTTTACTGAATCTCACGTCGATCGATGTGTGTGTGATTTGATGGTGCTGTCACGCCGCATTACGGAGCCGATCGGCGTGAGTGTTGCAAATGGTGAAGTTACGAATCGGCACACTAGGAGCGTGCCATTTTCTAGTACTAGTATTAGTGGGTTCCTTTTGAAAGAGTTCGTGCAGGGAAGTATGTCACCTTACCTATTTCTGCCACCAAGCAGTATTGAAGCTGTGTTCCAGCTTGAAGAGTAAGGATGCCGGTATAATTATAGTCACATGCGACTTGTCATTAGTATGTCTGAGTGCAGTGTATTTTATGTAGGTCAAGTTTTAGTCGGACGTAACCTGTGCAGTCATGCAATTAGCAGGCATATAATTCATACATTGCTACCTAGCTGAATAACATCAAAAAACTCCGTCAACAGTTTTTGTACGTCCGTGCGAATTAAATTTTCGATTGAATAATTGATAAAAGCGGAAAAAGATATAATTAAACGTGAAAGAAAAAGTTTTTCATCTCAGTAAAACGATAACACGTTTGTGGTACTTACCTACCTGTAATACCACATTTAAATGGCTTTTTGCAAAAACATACAATGAAAATAGCCTGCCCTTGTGATAGTAGATTGTAGTAGCGCTTGTAAAATTGCTAGTTTCTACAACGCCCAACGTCTCAACTACGGTTTGCAATTCGGATATCCGAATATCCGTATTATTCGGATATCCATGTGATTATACTATCCGGATGACGATCTTTATTCGTATAATTCGAATAAAACGAATATTAAAGTTCATCAAAAAATCACGATTAGAACATGAAAATAACTACATCAAAACCATAATTTCATAATTATGTGCAGTAATTACATGTATCTAAAAAGTAATCTGAATTTAAAACACTGTTTATCCTTTATTTTTAACATTTGTCGCATTATAAAACATACAGAAAGTCGCGACTGACAAGTTGCTTACTTATTGCTTAAATTTTATACCAGAAAACGTGATCTAAAGTACACCTATCGAGTTTCCTTATTGCCAAAAGTGATTTAAATTTTAATGGTGAATGTTGGAAACATTAAACATTGTTTATAGCTACTTTAATAACAATTATTTTCGTAAATTATTCGTAATATCCGGATATCCGAATAGTAAAGTTCATTACTATCCTAATTATTCGGATACCAAAATCTTACGGATAATGCAAGCCTTAGTCTCAACGTGTAAAATGCACAATACATTTTTCGAATAGCAAATTGCATTGGTGCACGGCTGGGATTCGAACCCACTGCAGATCGGAAATCACTAGACCCGTTATCACACTTTGGTAAGTACCTACGTACTCGTATATACATTATAACCGGACCATTAATTCTCAACCAAAGAGTTTGAAAAAAAATCTTCTCCTAATTATCTCTTCTACCTAGTTATTTAACTAAGTAGGTAGCTAAGTATTTAGCTAACAACACGCAAATCTTCAGAGGCACAATAAAAATATCTAAAACCACAAACTATTACAAAATATAAAAAGGCAATCTGAATAAGTGTTCTTGGGTTTCCCGCGACGCCATCTTGGTGCAAACGTCAAAAGGTCATCGAACCCGCTCGATGTTGCATTTTTTGTTCAATGGGTAAGTACCTACCTCCTAGATTTACAGACTTATGGTAACATTTGGTTTTAAGTATTACTAAAAGGCTGAAGAAAACCGTCCACATAATTGCGAATACATATTATATATTTTATACCTTAGTTGGGAACTCCATAAGTTGATTCCAACCTGGAGACCATTTAATATGTATGTGTTTTTTACCTATGCATTATATTGTAGGTATGTATTTACAAAAAAAAATGTAAGTATATAAGTATTCTATCAGTTATCTGGTTCCCATAGTACGAGCTCTGCTTAGTTTGGGGCTAGATAACGTTGTGTGAAATGTCCAGCAATATTTATTTATTTTGTTTATATTTATTATTATTTTTTTCCACAAACCAAGTTAGTTTTTAAGTTTTTCTGTTATTATCTATGTGTCCGATATTTAATATAAGTATTAGTTTCTGCCAGCAGCTCAGGACGCGTGATTTGTCAATAAAAGTTAGGTTATGTTTGCATTCTGCAGGTTAGCTTATACTAAATCGAAATCTGTACAGCCGTGTTACGACGTGATTGAATAACAAACAAACATCCAAAATTTCAGTTAAAGAAACGAAAGGTATAATTTTAATTACAGGAGTGTCTATGGCCCCCCGAAAGATGTCCTAATAAATGTTCCTCGGTGAAGTTGGGTGCAAGTCGCGCAAGATCGCTCGTTCTGGAAATCTATGGAGGCGGTCTATGTTCAGCAGTGGACGTCCTGTGCCTATTATGATGACGATTACACACGGCTACACATCAAGCTATTAATTCCAATATAAGCTGACCGCTGATTCTACGAAAAGCCCACACAATTCGAGGTCAGCTTATACTGGAAATGTATAGCTTGATGTGTAGCCGTGTGTACCTGCGGGTGATGATAATGATGAATTTTGTAATTTCGTTCCATGCAAAGGTTGTCTAGAAGAGACTGCTTTCAGCAATAAGACCGCACATTGTATTGCATTTTTAGGTCTAGTTTAGTATTAGGTATATTGTTTCTGTGTGGTTATTACATTACAGACATATCTTATCTTAATGTTTTATAAATAGTATTTCAGATCTCTTGACGGTAAATTACTAAATTTGTAAAAAAGTATCATAATTACGTATTTTCAGTCCGTGCCAGGGGCCCGGCCACAGCTGGACATAGACCTCTCTGTCTTTCAGTTTATTCCAGTTATCCCAATTTGAACCAGTTATGTTTGTGTGTGTACTTAAATGTTTTTTTATGGTAGGAATGTTAGGTCTAGTTACCTCCAGTCATCAATACTAACACCTCACTATTCTGGCGGATGTAATACAATCCACCGGAAGATATTATACTGCTTGTTTTTCCTAGCGTCTACGAATGAATCATCATTTATAACCTGAGCCTTTAGTACGAGTTGACAATCAATATTTGTATTTAAAGATAGAAATAAGGTTTTGTCACCAATGTACACAGAAATAAAAACTTAAAACTAGGCGTAAGTTACAAAATACATTGTCACAAAATTGGCCACCACTCAGCATGTGCTATTGCAGATTCACTCTGCCAAGGCGCTGGTCTTCCGTGGTCACCGTGTCTGCGTGAGCGTGATAGTGGCCAAGTCAAAGTCAAAATCTTTTATTCATTAAAATCACAAGGATCACTTTGAAACGTCAATATTACTGGCTGTTCCTTCGCGTCCAAGCCAAGAAAGAAAGGCAAGCAAGGCTGGTTGTTTTCTAAACTTAATTATCCTTTTAGAATACCTACATACAAAACTAAAAATAATTTACGTCTAAATTGTAACATTTTGAACGAGCTGGAGCAATTTCAATCCCAAGCTTCTCTATCATCTAAATAATCCGATAGTAGGCTTTTTATAAAGATTTTGTTCAATTACGTTTTGAAATTTGTTGTCAATTTTTGTACATCACTTGGGAGTTTTTTATAAAAGCGTAAGTAAGCCTTGCCCTTTAAACGATTTACTAACTTTTATGGAGTCTACAAGTGGCAACAGCGAGTTTATTTTTATTTCTAGTTTTTAATTTATGATTATAGCTATTTTTCTTAAACAAATTAATATTTTTACTACTGCTACACGGGCATCATAATTAAATATATACACACAATTTTTTTATTCAACAAAAAAAGTTATACAACAGTCACTGCGAAAGTTGGGGTGTTGCGAAAGACAGATGAACAATGCGAAAGTTTGGATGTTTGTTTGTTTGTTACTCAATCACGTCGTAACGGCTAACCCGAATTCGATGAAATTTAGTAGGTAAGTACATAGATTATAACCTGGACTTATTAACTCATGGGCTACTTTTTATCCCATAAATCAGGTCCAATGGAATAAAAATGGGGAGTCAAATTGCAACAGCGAGTTTAGCTTTAGATCTAGGTTACCTGAAGTAGTGTAACGCGTACGAAGTCGCGGGAAACAGCTAGTATTACATAAAGTGCTGTAAAGCCCTAGAGGAATTGTCTCGGTGCTTACAGACACTCGAGCCGCTACGTAATATATGTATAAATACTTGAATCCCTAAAATGTTTTTATTATAGTTTGCTATTATCCTATTTTTTTTTATTTAATTTAGAATAGTCAAACTCTATCACAGGAATTAGCCTCGGTTTTACGCTCAGCAATAATATAGCCGAAACATTACTTAGCCTACACGCTCCAGCGCTCGCAAAAACACAATAGGAACCTCTAAACCCATTCATAAGGTGTTGTAATAAAAAATAATTCTTGCCGAGCTTTCGTAAACGTATTAATTATTCATTCAGTAAACGTCTGCAAATGGCCGACCATGATTCATATTATTGTAATCTCTTGGGTTGTCTCGTGGTCATCGATTGGTATTTTAGGGCCGCCGGTGATACTGACATGGTCTAAAAGACCACGAACGAGTTGGAACGAGTGAGGAAGTTATGAAGTTCCCAATAATCAGAGTAACGGATACTATCCAATTTCATGTAGGCCAACTCTTAGTTGAACGTAACTTGTCATGTAATGCCATTAAAGACGGTATGGAAACCACTTGATACAATACAATCATTTATAGATAACACCATTGTTAAATTTCAAATAGATTCTCATAAAATTTGCGCTAAATATCAATTTAATATCAAATCAAATAATCTTACAAAAATTACTTATTAGACTACAGGCTATTCATAAAATTCGTCTACACTACATTGTCGTATCTTTATCAATGCTCCGGTGGTAAGGACATATTATGCGGAGATCAGACGACCATGTTGTGAAATAGGGCCTTTTTGTACTTATAAAGAAGAGTGGAAGAGGAAGATCTCAAACCACATGGGTTCATACTTTTTTAACTTAACAGTACCCTGTGAATAGGACTGTGAGGAGGAATAGGTGGTAAGGACATATTATGCGGAGACCAGACGACCATGTTGTGAAATAGGGCCTTTTTGTACTTATAAAGAAGAGAGGAAGAAGAAGATCTCGAACCACATGGGTTCATTCTTTTTTAACTTAACAGTACCCTGTGAATAGGACTGTGAGGAGGAATAGGTGGTAAGGACATATTATGCGGAGACCAGACGACCATGTTGTGAAATAGGGCCTTTTTGTACTTATAAAGAAGAGAGGAAGAAGAAGATCTCGAACCACATGGGTTCATTCTTTTTTAACTTAACAGTACCCTGTGAATAGGACTGTGAGGAGGAATAGGTGGTAAGGACATATTATGCGGAGACCAGACGACCATGTTGTGAAATAGGGCCTTTTTGTACTTATAAAGAAGAGAGGAAGAAGAAGATCTCGAACCACATGGGTTCATACTTTTTTAACTTGATAGTACCCTGTGAATGTTGTCTTTTATCTTTAAAAGTAAAACTGGTAGTTGAACCGACACAAATGCAAACAAATATCTCTATTTTTAAGATACTAATGAGAATCAATCACTCTTAGTGTGCCTATAACATTATTTTATTTTGATTTATTAGAGATGTGCCGTATAAGAAACAAAACCAAATATAATTAATTAAAACTTTAAACACAATAATTAAAGTTTGTGCTAGATTCCAAAACATGCGTTATACATCGTCATTTTACTCAAAAAATAAAAAATAAACTCCTAAGAGAAAATGTATTGGGTCTAGATTAAGTTTCATAATATCTAGATCTTCAAGACTTTCAATCAAAATATCAGATCGAAGGTCAGTCCTAATTATATTTACTATCTTTAGATACAACTGAATATCTTTAGTACCAGATTTTTGCAAGTTGTGATAACCCGTTTCCTTCAGAATGTCGATAAAATGTGCCACAAATATATGATTTACTAAATGAGGGTTCATTTCTCCCGTATAATCTGATCCCTTCTTTCCTTTGATTTCACATTAACAGACATATCTTTAGCCCTTGGCGGTTAATAAAGTTCTTTGACGTTTTTCTGTAAGGATTTTAAAATAAAACTAGTTCCAACTGGCGTAATAGATCTAGATACATATCTGGAGATAAGCTGCTAAAAAGGCTGGTTTATAAGCCAAACAGTCAAACTCTCAAAGAGTAATAATATGAAACACCGAAAATTGTCTAAAACAATTTCACTTCATCAGTTTTTTTAAGAAACACAAATGTATTTTACCTAAAATTCCTTGGAAAATAATATTGAAACGGTAATGAGGGGTTTTCGCGAATGAAAATCCCTTACTAATATTCTCATTTCACTTTCTTAAATAACAGCTTCTGACAGAGAAACGCCGTCTGTTAGAAGTTCTAAAAGCATGGCCGTGAAAACCCCTTATTGTGTTTTGTACTATGTAGCAAGTAGCAGCGGTAGCCAATAAAGAAATTAAAAAAACTCAACTTCAACATGCTTAGCATAAGCGGAATGTGTCAGACCCTGGTTAGACCTAAACTAAAATTTTAAAACCTGTCATTTAACCACATATCATGCAATTTCTTTCAGAAAAAACAACTCTGCCATTCTTAGCGTGATGATTTTTTTTATACATTATAAGTTTGCGTTTGACCACGATCTCGCCTGATGGTAAGCGATGATGCAGTCTACGATGGTACACGCTTGCCTAGAAGAAACCTATTCACTCGCGACTTAAAGATGCCCAGGTTGTAGCTATCAGGAAACACAGACTGGCAAGGCGTTCCACTCTTTGGCGGTGCGCATAATAAAGGTCGAAGAGAACCGCTTTGTGCGAATGGGAGGTATTTCTACCATATAGTGGTGGCGCACCGCAGAGCGTCTGTTTGTCCGTTGATAGAAAGGAGATGGTGGGATCAGGTTGAAAAGTTCCGCCGCACACTCCCCGAAATGTACTCGATAAAAATGAATACTAAGGGCGACTTGCGCAACGATGGCTAAACGTATTTAGTGGCTAAATATGATTTAGAGAGTTTTCAAATCATACAAATACTTCAAATTGAAACAAGCCGGCCTTAGCATTAAATACTTCTTTCATTAAAGTTTTTGAACCGCTTTAGAGAACATAAGATTATCATTTCTTTATTCTTTATTGTACACAAGAAAATACATAATAAAGTACAGAAATAGAGGACATGTACAAAGGCGAGCTTAACCCTATAAAGAGTTTTCTTCCAGCAAACCTTTGAGGCTAGAGAGAGAGAGATGATTTTAAAGGTAGGTGCGTGTACAAGAATCATAAATATGTACATATATCTTAAACAAATAAAACGAAATATACCAAAAGAAAGTAATAAAATGAATGAATATAATAAATAAATAAATAGAATAATATATACTTAAATAAATATATGTATACCTACAATAATAAGTATATACCTACAATAAAATAAAATTACAGAGAAAGATAGTGCTCTTTAACTTTCCGTTTGAAAATGTTAAACGACGGACTAGCGCGAACTTCATGGGGCAGGGCATTCCAAATTTTCACCGCATAAACGGTAAAGGAGCCACCATAGCGGCTTGAAGTGTGTTAAGGTGTTTTGAGCAGAAGGGACTTAGAGGACCGGGATATCACACTGCGAGGGACAAGGAATTCGAAGCGCTCACGGAGGTAGGGAGGAGAGAGTGGACAATATAATACTTTAAATAAGAGTGAGAGAACGTGAACATCACGACGAAGACGAATAGGGAGCCGTTTAAGTTGAGATCTGAACGTGGATACGTGATCGAACGTCCGAAAATAAAACGGATGCACAAGTTCTGTAGACGTTCCAGTTTATTGAGAAGTTCCTCCGTGGCATCAAGAAAGCAGACATCTGAATAGTCGAGAAGGGGCAGCAACAGGGCTTGGGCGAGAGTAATTTTTGTTTCAAAGGGAATAAATTTCTGAAGACGTTTGAGGGATTGAAAAGAGAAATGCACCCTTTTGCTTATTGCATTGATGTGGCTGGCCCATGATAGCCCATGATCATTATTAGAGAATAGTTCAGAAATCCCAACGGCCTCCCAAAAAACTCAGCCTGTAATTTAACCGTCAAAGATAATCTAATACCTAGAGTACCGTGAGGGTTGTAAATCGATGGACAAAGGGCCGTTCCATGTCAGCCCTGAATAATTGAACACCCTTCAGCCCTCTAATTGTTTTATCTACTAGTGAATATCTTCTCTAACCTATCGGGCTTAGCTTTTATTTATTTAGTACTTTGTGAGCTTAGCTGCATAAAATGGAATCATGAGGTCTTTCGACCCGTGAGGATATGCCACAGTCAGAGGCGAGTCCATACATTATGTTTGATATCCACATTTTGCGTATAGAAGGTTGAAAGCATCATCATCATTATATCAGCCGTAGGAAGTCCACTGCTGGACAAAGGCCTCCCTCATTGATCTCCAGGAACTGCGGTTGGAAGCGGCCTGCATCCAACGCCGATCTGCGGTTCTTACCAAGTCGTCTGCCCATCTTGTAGGTAGACGTCCTACGCTGCGCTTGCCGGTCCGTGGCCTCCATTCGAGAACTTTCCGGCCCCATCGGCCATCTGTTCTGCGCGCTATATGGCCTGCCCATTGACACTTCAACGTGCTAATCCGTCGGGCTATGTCGATGATTTGAGTATCTCTTCATTTCTGATTCGATCCCGTAGAGAAACCCCGAGCATAGCCCTCTCCATAGCTCGTTGAGCGACTCTGAGCTTATTCATAAGGCCAATAGTGAAGGACTACGTCTCGGTTCCATATGCCATCACTGGTAACACACACTGATTGAAGTCTTAAGGCACTGAGGTATGTTGGACGGAAAGACGTTGCGAAGTTTCCCAAACGTCGAGTTGGATTCGACGATTGACCTCTTTCTCGAAGTTGGACCTACATAATTGGACTGTTTATCCTAGGTATCCTGTTTATACGCGTCGACAACTTCAAGGTTGAATGAAGGTTGAAAGCATATCGACGTTTATTAGAATTCTAACTCGATGGCTAGGTATATGTTAGGTGTATGGCATAGGTATCTGCAATGGCATTTTAGCGTCTCCGCTTTCCGAGGAAGCGGAGATACTGGTCAAACTATATCTGCACTGCCTGCAGAAATAGTTTGACTAGCATCTAAAGTGAAACATAGTTATTCTGGTGTCGGATTTATTTTTATTACATATTATATTATGTATAGTTTTTATACGGGAGTGATCCGGTAACTGCGTGACAACGCCCCTCATTAAAAAAAGTATTAAAAAACTCAATGGCACAGGGCTTTAAATTTTCATCTTCAATTTATATAACTACTAACGTATGTAAAGGCTGTATGTAAAGACTACTGCCTCTGATAAGTTACATCATCTTTTTTGAAACTGTGGACTAGACGAGATTTCAAGTTTGGAGTTAGAAGCGGAAAGTTGCATTTTTCATCTGACTATACTCAAATGCTAGAATCGCTTTTAGAACCGAAGAAACAGGACTATCGCTCTGAATGAAAATAATTGTGATCGAGGCTAACGGAATTAAAATAATTCACAATCATTTTTATTTGCTTCAATGTGGTATCATCATCATTTCAGCCCGGAGTCACCCATTGCTGGGTATAGGCCTCCCTTGTTTTCTGTCAGCCTCCTCTATCCTGTGCGTCTCTCATCCAGGTGTTTCCGGCGATTTTCGCGATGTCGTCTACCCATCTCGCCCTCGGTCGACCCGGGTTTCTCTGACCTGACTTCGGTCACCATTTGGTCAAGGCTTTGCTCAGTTTTGTATACAAAGGAATAATATCTTAGATTATATCGTGTCTTACATTCCCAATTTTCCATCTGGGATGTAACTATAGGTATAATATATTATGTATAGGATACAATAAAAAAATATTGGGTTGGGGAACAAGTTTGTAGCGTTTTTATCAAAGCTTTTTATTTAAAGAAAAATCAATAGTTATAACAATAAATTAATCAATTATGTATTCGCCATTGCTGTTTACGACCTCCTCCCACCTCTTGACCAATTTGTCGATGCCGTTCCGCCAAAAATCGCCCGGTCTGCTATCACAGAAGTTTTTAGGCCAGTTTTTAAGGTCCTCTTATTGTCGAAGGTAACGCCCCTCATTTTGTTATACAGGGAGCGGAAAAGGTCGGTGCAAGGTCCGGAGAATACGGCGGATGCTGAAGAACCTCCCATTCAAGCTCTTGGAGTGCGGCTTTAATAAGTTGTGTAACATGGGGCCTGGCGTTGTCGTGAAGGAGTATGGTTAGGCCTTGTCGATGGGGTAATTTCAGTCGAATAACCTAGGCCTCTTTCACGCGATGTAGCTTCATTCAAATCCCATTGAATAAAGATGATTGAGAATCATTTTATGATTGCAGTTCATTTTTTCGGCCAATTCACGGCTTGTTTGGTGACCGTCCTCCTTCGAGTGTTTTGAGACGCTCTTCGTCGAATTCAGGTATTCCGCTGCCGAGCGTGTCGTCGAGGTTAAAATCACCATTTATGAACTTTTCAAAGCATTTCCGTGCTGTAGACTCGCCCGGGCTGCTTAACCATCAGCTTTCTTGGCCTCGATGAAAAGCGAAGCAGAGCAGGTGTCAAAACTGTTGAATTTTATAATCCTCCTGGATATTCCATTTCTATGCCCAGTTTTATAGAGCAGAAAGAGCTATATCGAATGAAGTCGAACAGAAAAGAAATCGTTGTAAAACAAAAGAAAATATGAAAACGCTACGAACTTATCACCCAACCTAATACATACTACATTATCTATACTAATATACTAATAATATTATAAAGAGGATAGATTTGTATTTTTGTGTGTCTGTTTGTAATGATAAACTCAAAAACTACTGTGCCGATTTCAAAAACTATTTCACCATTGGAAAGCTACCTCTCCTATCCCCGTCCCGGCAACAGCCCAAGCCGAGGTTCGTACCTAAGTGGTGCCCTTGCGCTAGTTGCCTCACCAAAAATAAAATTAAAGGGCTGAGCGCCATCTGCGCTCGCCAAAAGCTCGGTTAAGCTGCAACGGCCTCAGAGGCCAACAGCGAGATAAGTCCATTCGAAAAAAAAAAAAAAAAAAAAAAAAAATTGGAAAGCTACGTTCACCTTGAGTGACATAGGCTATATTTATTGCTAGAAAAGATTAGGGATTCTTACTAAAACTTAAGTAACGTAACCCAAGGTGTAAAAAAGTGCCCTAAAACATCTTTCGTCGCATGCGCTGCGGAAACTATTGATGATAGAACAAAAGTATGTTCTACAATATTAAAGAACATATCAATAGCTACAAAAAACTTCGTAATATTATAAAGAGGAAAGATTTGTTTGTTTGTTTGTATTGAATAGGCTCCGAAACCACTGGACCGATTTAAAAAAAATCTTTCACTGCTGGGAAGCTACACTATCTCCGGGTGACACAGGCTACTTTTTACCCAACTGCGGAGACGGAGGGTAATGTTTTGATTAAAAAACTACGCGTGCGACGCTGCGGATTGGTCGGCTAGTGTTATTTATTATATATAAAATTACAATTTCAGAAAATTACAATTACGTCAAGAGATTTAGTAATCAATCAATAATAGTTGTAGAATGTAAGATTTCACTAGGAAAAGAGTAGTGGAAGGCTTTTGAGGTTGGCAGGCAATACTTTTACAATTTTGCCGCACACAGCATAGCAGATATTTACCTGACTGCGAAGAAAGAATGAGAGTAAATAATATTTTTAGAGTGTATGTAAGTATGTATTGAGGTAGGTTTGTCTATCTGTCTGTTCATGTGGCGTATCGTGTAGGCTAACTCGTATCTCTTAACTATAGGTACTTAATTGGTGTCAAACTTTTGACACGTTTTCAAGGAGAAACGTGTCGTAGCTGGTTACCGACGGATATAGGAATCCGCCATACATCAGGTGTGTAAATGTAACGTGCTCTTAGAAACGCCTTGATTTTTTTTCAAGTTCAATTCTCAAGTGATACCTACCCCTCTTTCTCAAAAAAAGTAGGTATTAATATCATAAACTAATCCATTACAGCATTTCAGTCTCTTTTCAATTGTTATACTGATTTGATTACATAATAGAAAGTAAATTTAATCTCAGAACTAAATGTGAGTAGGTAAGAGTACCTACCTATCTAGCTATAGGGTCAATGACCGCGGATTTGTTCACTTTCACTAGGCGATCCAGTTTTTCTAGATGAGAACAATTATCTGCGGTTTACCGTAACGGATTCTATTTTATTAGGTACCTATAGAATAGAAGAATAATGCTTTATTGTACACCAGGTATACTAAAAAATAATAATTCTAAATATAGTACAATTGGCGGCCTTATCGCTGAAAGCGATTTCTTTCAGGCTACCTTTGGATATACTAATATTGCAAAGCGGTAAATTTGTATGTCTGTAGGAGGTAATACCAGAAACGAATACAGAAATCGATTAAAAAAAATCTCACTGAACAAGTACACACGGCTAGACATCAAGCTATAAATTTCCAGTATAAGCTGACCTCTCATTTTACGAAAAGCCTATACAATGCGAGGCCAGCTGGAAATGTATAGCTTGATGTCTAGCCGTGTGTTCAACATAATATTATTTTTGTTATTATCTTCTAACAAAATGGATGACAATAATACGTCTAATAAATATATAAATTGAATTATTTTATTTTATTTTATTTTGAAGTAAAAATTGAAATTGAAATAAATTAAAAAAATTGGTCATCATTACTTGGTGAGCTGTCTCTCACAAAACAGATTTATCTATCATTTTACAATAATCAACTATTTATTCTTACAAACCTATGTGAGAGAAAAATAAATTTACTTATTTATTATTATTACCATATCAGCCACAACACGTCCGCTGCTGAACTTTGGCTTCCCCCATAGATGTCCAGAGCGACTCGTGCACCCAACGGCTCCCAGCAGCCCTTATCAGGTCATCTTTCCAACTACTGGAGGGGCGTCCAACGCTGCGATTTCCAGTGCGTGCTCTCCACGACATACAAACTATGTAATTGATTTATATTAAACGTATTTTAAAAAGTCAGAATATTAAAACCGGCCAAGTGCGAGTCGCACTCGTGCACGAAGGGTTCCGTACTATAAAACGAAAAAAAATCACGTCTGTTTTATGGCAGCCCCCCTGAAATATTTGTTTTAATTTAGTTTAATTAAGTATTTATTTTTCAATAAATGTAATATATAACTAAATATTCTGTGAATATATCAAGCGTCTACCTGTTGCCGTTATCAATATCGAGCAAAAACATGCAAAAAAAACGGGTTTTTTTGTATAGGAGCTCCCCTTAAATATTTATTTTATTCTGTTTTAGTATTTTTTGTTATATCGGCAACAGAAATACATCATCTGTGAAAATTTCAACTGTCTAACTACCACGGTTCATGAGATACAGCCTGGTGACGGACGGACAGACAGACAGCGGAGTCTTAAATAGGGTCCCGTTTTACCCTTTGGGTACGGAACCCTGAAAAGCATTACGTAATACACCTACTAACAAATTATTATTAAAGTGTTCAGAGTTTTTGTAATCGGTCATAACTGAGGGCCACGGGCCTAAGCTAAGTGCACCTCAGTGGGTCCAACTTCGCTAGGAAGCTCAGTCTGTAGGAACTTTCTCACCATCATATATACCTAGTCAGGTCATAAATTCTGTCACATGTTTAATATAAAATAATTGAAACAAGTTTATTCATTATGTAACCATTTATATACCAAAATGAACTTAATAAAACATAGATTCTTGTGACACTAAAGTTTATTCAAAATGACCTCCGTGATTTTGAATTTTGAACAGGCCTTCAATCTGCGCGGCCAGTCGTCTATCGCAGCACGAACGAGGTACATGTCAATATCGGCGGCTGCCTTAATTAAGGATGTCTTGAGTGACTCCAAATTGGGATGAGGCTTTGAGCACGCCTTTTCCTCCAAGTGATGCCATATCTTGTAATCTAACGGATTCAAATCTGGACTGGAGGAGGGCCAGTCTTCGTGCCGGATGAAGTCGATTTCACGCGCCGCTAGCCAGTCTTGTGTGCTCTTCGCTCTATGAGCTGGCGCCGAATCTTGTTGGAATACCCAGTGCCTGTTATTGAACATGGTATGAGAAACAGGTTCCACAAGGTTCGTCAGGACTGTATTTTGATACACAACTGCATTCGTTTTTACACCTTTCTCACAAAAATGTACCTCTGTTAAGCCCCAATAAGAAACTCCCAACCTTACCATGAGCGAGGATGGAAAATGACCTCGTTGGACACGCGGAATACGGTTGCTTGCTTCTTTACTACTGTGTGCGTACACCTTATCATTTTGTTTGTTGTAGCTCTCTTCTACGGTAAAAATTTTTTCATTCGAAAAAAGAATTTCCCGATATTTTTTTCCCGCGTACCGCTTCAACAAAGCACGGCATCTCTTCAGTCTCAGGTCCATTATACGAGCATTCAAACGATGTCCTGTTTTTCTTCGATATGCCCGAAGCCCTAAGTTTTCATTTAAGACCCTTTTCACCGTGGTTCTGCTTAACCCCATCTGAAGGGCCAACAGTTTCTGCTTACGTTTGGGATTTCTTTGAATTCGCGCCTTCACAGCTTTTATCACTGCTGGAGTCCTAACAGACCGACGGCGACCACTTCTTGACCTGTCATCTACACATTCTTGACAGTCTTCATTGTATCGTTTGATGGTGCGATAAACGAATCTTTTGGTTATATTCAAATTTTTTAGTCAAAAATTTTAAGTTTTTAAGTTAAAAGTTTTTACTTTGTGACAATACTTATGACCTGACTAGGTACATACATACATGAATTTAAAGAATAGAAAAAAAAACGTTTTTTGTAGCAGAATATAAGTGTGACTCCGCTTCGGCAGGTGTAAATACTCTAAAGATTGGAATAGATATTCAGGAATAACATCAGCAACCGGCTGATATGACTGCCTGTATAATGGGAAATGTTCTGAGGAGCTATTTGATCTCATCCCGGCGTCGAGATTTTACCACCGTACTTCTCGACAACGTAATAAAGCTCATCCAAATATCATCAACAATTGGGTATCGCGCACCACACGCTTCACGCAATCTTTTCTACCCCATACTTGCAAGATGTGGAATGAGGTACCATCTGAAGTTTTCCTATTAGGCTACGACATGGCACGCTTCAACAGAAATGTAAAGAGGTTTCTACAGTGCAGGGAACGCATCGACAATACCCCGGGTGTTGCCGGTGTCAATAAGCGACGGTGATCGCTTACATCAGGTGGGCCGTAAGCCTGTTTCCCCACAAATAACATAAAAAAGACTACTGGAACTATGGAAGCCCTTTTTATTATTATTATCAGCCCTTAGAGTCCCACTGCAAGGCAAAGACCTCTCTTCCTTCTTTCCACGCATCCCGGTTACTAGGTAATTGGGGCCACTCTGTGTAGTACGCATCCAGTTTGTCTCTCCATCTCCGCCTGGGCCTTCCACGCGGCCGCCGCCCGTTTGGAACCCATTCCGTAGTGGAAACAGCAACCTACAAACAAAACCTCTCAATCAGCGTAAATTTATGATATTAATTATCAATATCCATTTATTAATTATAAACACAGAATCATTTAAAAACCAAAATAAAATACGACGTAAAAGGTAAACTGTACACGTGTTCAGAAATTACGTACTTAGTACGTATTTGAAGTTAGAAATGATGGCTTTTTCCTTAGTAATTACTAATTACGCTAAGTGGATATTAAAATTTTCCCAATTAGTAAGATTTAATTCTCATTTTCGTGGACTTAACTTAAAATCTTGTCATTATTTATTAAATAGTACAACATTTAGAATTAATTACATCTCTTTTTAGCTTTTTCCTTTTCATATATTTTCCTTATCTTCACTTTATACATGAGTTGATTTGTAATCTTTTTGAGAAATTGTGTTGGAAGTTATGTTTTTTGGCAATGGCGTTGAACTCAAGTTTCATCTACCCACTAAGAGGTAGGTAAGGTACCTGAGTAGACACAGGAATTCCTGGAAAGTGTGCAATTTTATTGACTTTGCGGGAATAATAAGACGTTAATATATATTAACGTCTTATTATTCCCGCAAAGTGAATCCAGAAATGTCTGAACATTATGCGTATCTTGTATATACAAGATACGCATAATGTTCAGACATTTCTGCTGTTCAGTTATTTAGTAAATTGCCACTGAACGTTTGTATAGGAATCGTACCACCTTAAATTAATACATTATATTATCATAAGGTTTTCTTTCAAAAACAGGCAAGATAAGGAGATCGATCGCCGCATCGAGAACGCCTGGAAGAACTACTGGTCCATGAAAAAGCTGATGAAGGAAAAACCTTTTTATAGGTTTCTTCTAGGCAAGCGTGTACCATCGTAAACTGCATCATCGCTTACCATCAGGCGAGATCGTGGTCAAATAATATATTTAAAAAAAAATGTCTCTAAAGCGCAAACTCATCGACATGTGTACTCGTATACTGCCCGTCTTTACTTATGGTTCCCAAACGTGGTCTTTAACCGAGGCTCAAAAATCCAAACTCAAGGTTTGCCAAAGAGCAATGGAGCGCAGCGTGCTTGGAGTAAAGAGGATTGACAGAATCCGTAACACCACGCAGCGTTTAAAGACTGTCATTGCTGATGCAGGAAATAAGGCTGCCAGGCTAAAATGGGATTGGGAGGGCCAATGACGAATGCACCCGGACAGATGGGCAATGATCGTCATGCAGTGGGTGCCTGAAGACGGGCAACGGCGCCGAGGAAGGCCTAGTAGACGCTGGCGTGACGATCTCGATGCCTTCGAGACAGATTGGTGGAACATGGCACTCGAGCGAAAGTCCTGGAAGACAGTGGGGGAGACCTTTGTCCAGCAATGGGATGACGTAGGTTGAAAAAAAAATCATAAGGTATCAGTTGTATACACACGTGTATACAACTGTAATACACCTGTATACATCTTTCATATCTTACGATACAGGTATTTGATGAAATATCCATATATATATATACCTAGTCAGGTCATAAGTATTGTCACACAGTAAAAACTTTTCTATTAGAATGCTGGCTACAAAAAAGTTTATAGAATTCGAATTTCGAATTGTTCAAGAAAATAAAATAGTATACTTTTTAGAATTATACTCATTTTTAAAAATGGAGTGGACGCTTAAAGAAGATCGTGTTGCAGTTATTGCGTTGCATCGTTGCGGTTACGCGCCAATTCAAATTTTTGACATACAGAAAAATTTGAATATAACCAAAAGATACGTTTATCGCACCATCAAACGATACAATGAAGACTCTAGTGTAGATGACAGGTCAAGAAGTGGTCGCCCTCGGTCTGGCAGGACTCCAGCAGTGATAAAAGCTGTGAAGGCGCGAATTCAAAGAAATCCCAAACGTAAGCAGAAACTGTTGGCCCTTCAGATGGGGTTAAGCAGAACCACGGTGAAAAGGGTGTTAAATGAAGACTTAGGGCTTGGGGCATATCAAAGAAAAACAGGACATCGTTTGAATGCTCGTCTAATGGACCTGAGACTGAAGAGATGCCGCGCTTTGTTGAAGCGGTACGCAGGAAAAAAATATCGGGAAATTCTTTTTTCGGATGAAAAAATTTTTACCGTAGAAGAGAGCTACAACAAACAAAATGATAAGGTGTACGCACACAGTAGTGAAGAAGCGAGCAACCGTATTCCGCGTGTCCAACGAGGTCATTTTCCATCCTCGCTCATGGTATGGTTGGGAGTTTCTTATTGGGGCTTAACAGAGGTACATTTTTGTGAGAAAGGTGTAAAAACGAATGCAGTTGTGTATCAAAATACAGTCCTGACGAACCTTGTGGAACCTGTTCCTCATACCATGTTCAATAACAGGCACTGGGTATTCCAACAAGATTCGGCGCCAGCTCATAGAGCGAAGAGCACACAAGACTGGCTGGCGGCGTGTGACATCGACTTCATCCGGCACGAAGACTGGCCCTCCTCCAGTCCAGATTTGAATCCGTTAGATTACAAGATATGGCAACACTTGGAGGAAAAGGCGTGCTCAAAGCGTCATCCCAATTTGGAGTCACTCAAGACATCCTTGATTAAGGCAGCCGCCGATATTGACATGGACCTCGTTCGTGCTGCGATAGACGACTGGCCGCGCAGATTGAAGGCCTGTATTCAAAATCACGGAGGTCATTTTGAATAAACTTTAGTGTCATAAGAATCTATGTTTTGTTAAGTTCATTTTAGTATATAAATGGTTACATAATGAATAAACTTGTTTCAATTATTTTATATTAAACATGTGACAGAATTTATGACCTGACTAGGTATATATATGTATATATATACAGTGTAAACTCTATATAACGACACTCAAGGGACTGAGCATAATTTGACGTTATAGAGAGTTGTCGTTAAATGGAGAGAAGTAAAATAATCTGTATTAGAAAAAGAACACATTTATTTCTGATTTGTCTTGTTAAATTGTTTTTGTTGATTTGTGTTGTCTTGATTTGCGTATCATTAAAACTTTTTCGTCAATACACAGTGATTTTCTCTTACTAACCATGTTTACAATTTGAAAGTTTGTGAGCTACTAAGAATATGACAACGTATAGATAAAATCCATCACTTCTACTAACAACAGTCTGCAGTTACACGTGCAAGCAATCCCATTTTGTAAACAAAAGAACGGATTTCTTAGAAATTTTGGTGTGTATGATGCCGACAGTCGAGTTTATTATGGTCTAGGATAATAAAACGACAAAAGGATATATACAGCTGCGCAGTTTTTACTAATTTGGCAACTTCAAAAGAACTTTTTATTACAAATTGTTGTCGTTATTGAGAGTGGATGTAATGCTATACAGAGTGTACCATTGTATGCAAGACAAGCTAAACCAACCAAAGCCGAGTGATTTCGACGCTTTAGAGAGTTTGTCGTTAAAACGAGTGACGTTACATGGAGTTTACACTGTATATATATATCGATATCTTAAGATACAGTTAGATGAAAATATATTATATTTGCCATGTGTGACCATTGTGTGTCCTCTCGATATTTATGTTAACATAAAATGCATATCATTATTATTAATACGGGATTTATCACGTAACGTTTTATCGGTGTTTCGACCGACAATGTTTCGGTCCAATTCGTGAACCTTCACCAGGGTGAGTGCGATCCGCTCCGAACTGCGTCTCGCCTCGCACTACGCGCCGCAATTCCTGCACTATTTATAATAGTGATTGTAATCAATCACGAAAGTTTTCTAAGTAAAATAATATGCTTATAGCATCTTGATCGTATGTGAAGCCCGTAATCGAATTGCCTTCGAATTTCTATTCAATGAAGAGCAATAAAATTCCAAGTGAATACTAAAGTAGGTATGTAATTAATTAAATAAATGTATGTATGTATGCATGTAAACACCTCATGCACGCATCGAGCCGTTGACAGGAAGCCATTTGTAAGTAATGGCTGATCCACACCAACGAACACGGATGATGAATGAGCGCTCGCGAACGTGACGGAAGCAGAACTCAGCGTTTTAAAAGACGTATTTTTGTTCGTATGTGATTTTGAGTTTTTGTAGGATTTTCTAAAAATGATCCAAAAATTTTATTCTGTTTAGTGACCCATCATTTCTGATTGCATTTGATTTAAATCCCGAGCCTGGACTAATTGATTTTTCCATAGTAATATTATAAAGAGGTAAAGTTTGTAGTTTGTATGTTGCGGGTAAACCACTATATTTTTATTTCGATAAAACTATTTTTGCGGTTGGTGATGGCAGGCCTTGACGGAATACCTACCAAGAACTATCCCAAGATACTCGTCGGTCGTCCGTCAGCTCGTTCGGTAGACGACATTATAAAAACCGTTACATAATAAAACTCAGTTCTTAAATTTTATGCAAGCAATAAGCAGTTTCTTAAATTTTTATTAATTTATTTTAAGAAATGTGTTTGGAATGCTATAAATTATCTCAAATATGTGGTTTTATAGGTGCGGTCATAACATGAGATTAAAATTTTACAAATATCTTTGTGAAAAAAAATGTTTTGTTAGATTATAATCGTCGTTTACGACTTTTGAACGAATAATTTATATTAAAAAAAGTTACTACATTACTAAGCTAGACTGAAATTCAACCGTGAATTCAAAGGATAATTATATTCATCATCATCATCAATGCCGACCTCCGTGATGCAGAGGGAGAATATCCGGCTGAGATGCAGGTGATTTGTAGGTTCGATTCCCGTCAAAGCAATTACGAACAAATGTTTGCAACACATGCATTTACAAAAAAAAACAAATATAAGTAGGTATTTTTATAAATTATTGTTCAAATAGTGGGACTAAATAGGCTGGCAAAAAATTCTGCGATATATTTGACACCGGTAGACGACATTCGTTAGTGTGAACCAACCGTATCGTCTAGGTTCTCAGTCAAGGAGTGGTCTAGTCTAGGTACCCTCACTGTAGGTACCTGTACAATAATGAGGAGATCGTGACGGCTGGGCATGCGGAACCCACAGCGGAATCCTAATGACGACCGTTGGATTTGAATAACGTATTGGAAAAGCCTTGAGAGAATTTCAAGGAACGCTGGTTTTATATATATACCCCAAGGTCCAATAAGTGCAGATTACGGTTGACATAGCCAAAAGGATTAGCAAGCTGAGGTGACAATAGGCAGGGCGCATAGCTCGAAGAACTGACGGCCGTTGGGGCAGAAAGGTTGTCGAGTTGAGATCACGCACTGGAAAGCGCAACGTAGGACGGCCCTCACTAGATGGAAAGACGACCTGATAAAGGTTGGTGGGAGGCCAAGAAGTGCAGGCCGCACAACGCGGAAATCTATGGGGTAGGCCTATGTTCAGCAGTGGACGTCTTTTGGCTGATATGAGGATGATGAAGGTTTGATTGTTTGATTGATTGAAAATACTTTATTGCACTTATAAAACTAGTACAAAGGCGAACTTAATGCTAAAGAGCATTCTCTTCCAGATAACCTTTGTGTATTGTGGATAAAGATGTGTAGATGCACAGGACTAATAAAAATAGCATAATATAGGTAAACACGGCTATACATTTCCAGTAAAAGCTGATCTCGCATTGTGTAGGCTTTTCGTAGAATGAGAGGTCAGCTTATATTGGAAATATATAGTTTGATGTATAGCCGTGTGTACATACTACATAAATAAACATACTTAAATGCTTTATATCATAGACTAAACTATACCAATATCAAATATAAATACATATATAACAATAGAAGAAGTGCTAATGAAAGATTAAATTAATTTTTGGTCGGTTTGACTTAGAAGGTGCCTATAGATTCTTAATCTGAATGCTTCAACAGAAGTAGTCTCGTAATAATTTGGTGGCATAGTATTACAGAGACGACGAAGGTTGACTTTGAAAGCTATTAGGTATACGAGCTGGACAAGCCTACACCATCTTCAGTTCAGTCCTTAACACCGCTAGTGAGCAACTTGCCACCACTCAAGTTCTAGCTGCGTGTGCTGTACAGCCGGTTGGCCAAACTTTTGAGTTAAGCGGTCTACAAGATACAAAATAGTTATGTGCGCATAAACATGTGCACAATAAGGTCTTAAAAACTAGGTAATGGCACTTTATACTTGTTTGCCCTTTACGAGCATCGCAAATTACTGACGGCGCTTTTTAACGATAAAAAAATACTTACTCAATAAAAAAACTAATCAATGAATTGAACTAAACAGTACATATGACTCTATATTATGATTCAAGACGTCCGAGCGGTCTACAGTAAAACATGCCGAAAATGTTTTAGTTGGTAGGTTATATGCCCTCACGTACTACCTACCTTTAATAGATTACTCATAACATAGTGAGAGTAGGGTTGCCACCTTTTTTTAAGCAAATAGAGTAAATTTAATTTTATAGGCTAAAAATAAAGTACTATTTATTTACCAGACTATTTCTCTTCCATACATATCTAGCAACATCTAACAAATATTTGTTACTCTTAAATATATTAACGGCATCTTTACAAAATCAGTCCCTAAATTTAAATAAATAAATAAAAATGATGAACTTAGCATTCACTGTCACTTAGCATTTCATCAGAAAAAAAACCCCTCTATGTGAATGTAGAAGTGGAGGGAGTGGATAGCAGAAACGACACAATTTTTTCACAATTCGCAACATTACATGATAGTGATATTGACATTGACGATGATTTTTTTAACTTGGTTACGTTTCGAAGCAGTCCGTTCCGTTACACGTAAAATATACAAGTCCATTTAAAAAAAACCTTCACAAATAAAAATAAAGTATTTTCACGTGTTTTACTGCCCTTATAAAGTATAAAGTACGATTGGCCAAAATAGAGTACAATACTTTATTATAAAGTACGGGTGGCAAACCCTAAGTGAGAGTGCAATGGATAGGCCACGAGAGTTGGTAAATTAATGAATTTTTAACTTCAAGTTCCGCCGAGGTCGACATTTGACCACTCGCGGTATAACAACACAATACTACACTTGCTGTCTAATAGCCGGCTCATATTACAGGTTATATACCTCACGTGTATCAACTCTATGACTCGGCAATATATATAGGTAACATAGTTTATAGGAGTATATTGGAGTAGCTACCTATAAATTTAGCATTACCTCCAATTTTATTATATAGGTACATCCGTAAATATATCCTCACAAAATATGACGTTTAAACTACCTTTTATTGTGAGATCAGTGAGATCATTATCGAATATAGTTAGTTTCAATGTACGTACATACATTACTCAATATAGAACTAGGGTCTCTCCAAAGTAATTCTCTGTCTATAACGTCTTCACAAGTAATCCGCAGAACCAATTTTGATACTTGAAGCTACTCGAAGTACTTACTAATCATGCGCAGACGAAGTCGCGGGTACCAGCTAGTGTATATATATAGTTGGTGATGTAATTAAAGTTGCCAGAATACAAGCAAGGTGTTGCCACAAAATATACTACTGAAGTTAAGTACAACGAGCGACACGTACGTAAGAGGATCTCGATCTCCGATCGTACCGAGATCTTCGTGTGTCTGTTTTCGCTGGTTGTATTTAACTTCTGTACACAAGTACACATCGTTACTATAAATACGGGATTTAACATGTACCGTCGTGTGTTACGTTACGATCAACAAATACACATGTAGGTATATTATATGTTGTGATATTGCACAATAACACACAACACACTGCAGTAGTAGAGTGTCGCTGGCCATATTGATGAAAATTTAAAAAAAAATCAAATATGTAATTTTTGTAGCCCATTTACGAGCCCTTCAAGAATATATGGAGTGTCTGTGCGTCTGCGCGGGGTATTTCCCGTTGAAAATTTTACAGATTTGGTGTTGTAGAACTACTAGCTTTTACAACGCCAAATCTGTAAAATTCTGTATAATTATTCTATGATATGTATGTATGTACTTTACCTTTTTTAAGATAGTGGCCAAATTTTCTTTATCAAACCAAAAATCTTCGTAACTACGTTGTAAGTCTGAGGTTCAAAACCCCGAGAGAATGCAATGTCATTTTCCTGGCGTGAAATCGAAATCAATAGTAGTTACATAGTCACGATCGCGTCAATGAGAGCAAAAACTTGTCCGAACCATCACTTTATCAGGTTTTCCCAAAACGGAAATAGTTTAATTTCCTTGTGTTGTTCTGTTTCATGATGCGAATGAACGAGAGCGTTTTTCTTTAAGATGGCGGTAAAAAACGCAAGCCGACGACGCAATGCAATTGTTATAGGCATAATAATATAATAATTGCATTGCCTCGTAGGATACGTCCAACTCAGACTTGACCTCATGGCATTGCATTAAGCCCCTCACCCTGAGACAATACCATTTATTCCCCGTGACACAACTGCTTGCCTCAACTTGTAGTGCCATAGAACACGGAACACCATTATGTATATAAAGCGCGTCTTCGAGCGTAGGCAATTTGACAATTCGTGATCAACACAAGCGACAAAAATTCGGTCAGCAGCAAATATGTCACTGTCAAGTGTCATACATTTGACACCCACCACAGTCAACATAAATTAGCTCAACCTTACACTATTTTATTCTTTCAAGTTTATTTTATTATTTGCGTACGTGTATCCATGTATGTCTATGTATCTGTTTACTCATTATTTATTTTTTTGCGTTCGCGAGGCTACCCACGGGTCCTATCTGAAAACCAGCGCCGCTTACCTTCCTCGGATGTTTGGCAGCAATACGCTGAGACGTGGCCTGTTTGGCCCATACAACACGGAAGACCATATTATCTGTACCTACCTATATGTATAAGTACTAAATTTTAATCTTGTGATTTTTCTGTTAATTCTATACCTAAATAATTTTTCTTTTTATTATTATAATCTTTAGGTACGTAGGTATGTTTTTTGTATTTGTTCTGTTCTGAATGGTATGTCCTGTGTGTGTGTCAAATAAATGTATTTTCTTTCTTTCTTTCTTCTTTCCATAGGAATTTTGCTTTCCCATGACACATAATTTTCGATAGCTGGTGAAAAATTGACATGTGCCTGTAATTTCACCGGCACACAATATTCTTTATAATATCGATTTTGTATCATCAAAGTATTCAATGTTATAAGATACGATAAGATAATATAAAATAACTCTTTATTGTACATCAAAATAGAACACAGAACATAATTAAATGTTATGTTAGGTTAGAGTATTCGCGCAAGACCACACAGGTAAAAAGACTCAGGATGAGGCAAGGGCGTCGCCAGGGGGGGAGGGGGGCAGCGGGGGCGGTTGCCCCCCCCCCCGAGATCAAATGTAATGTGTTGGTTTTGGTGTTGATGGTTGTTCAACGATGTCAGGAAAAGCCGGAGAGGTACAAGCGATCTTACGCAAAAAGTACACCAAAGCCCTCTACTTTCATTGCTCGTCCCACAAACTGAATCTAGTTATCAATGATCTAAATTCACTTCCTGAAATTAGAACTGCCAAGGGGAACCACCAAAGATACTATGAACTTTTTTCGGGAATCAGTTTAGGGGAGGAAGTTGATACCTAATATTTCCAGACTTTGCGAGACAAGATGGAGTGAGAAACACAGAGTTTTTAAAGAAAATCTTCCAGTAATTCTGGAAGCCTTACAAACATTATTTCAGGAATGAAATAGTGCAACTCGGAAAAGTGCCTTCCAACTGCATGCGGCTACTTCCAGAATTTATTTCATTCTCGGGATTATGTTGGTAGCCAAATACTCGGCTTTGATGGAACCCTTTGTCAACGTACTCCAATCTGTAGCTTTGGACGTGATCAAAGCCTTGGAACACGTTAAAAGGATTTTACTTTTAATTAAAAACCACCGTGAAAATACGGAGAAGCTGACAGACGAAATTATAAAGGAAGCTACTGCTGTTGCGGAGAAAGTCGGACTGGAGGAGGACATTAGATCAATGCCGCATATTACGGGGAAACAACGTCATAGAAGCAATCATCCAGCAGAAAGCCCTTCAGAATACTGGAAGAGGTCTTTAGTAATACCATACTTGGATTCAGTTATCACCTCCACTGTAGTACGTTTTGCTGAAGAAAACACGCCATCATTCGCATTACCTAAGTTACACCCGACGCAGATGCACAAGATGACAACTGAAAATCTGAAACAAATTTGTGAATCTATTGCCCAGTTTTATGATTAACCGAACATAAAGAATGAAATCGAACGTTGGCAGCAATTGTGGCACGATAGGCTTAATCTAACAAATTTATAGTTGTTTATGTCCTAAACGAAACAAATTCCTTCTTTCCCGAAACGGAAAAAGCATTAAAATTTTGATCACTTTACGATGCACGACCTGTACAGTAGAGCGATCCATTAGCAGCCTCAAAAGACTAAAAACATGGCTAAGAAGCACCATGGCAGAAGATCGCCTTAATGGTCTGGCCATAATGAGTGTACACAGAGCAATAATAAATGAAACCCTAAATAATTTTAATGATAAAGTGGTTGATAGTTTTGCAAAAAATTCCCGCAGGTTATGTTTTAATTAAATATTATTTTTGTTAAAATAAATAATTATTACTGTATTTAAAAGTTTGATTTAGTTATTGTGCTGTCGAGGGCTTGTGAAATTTTATACATTGATATTAGAACCGTTCTTATTACAATCATCATCGAGGCAAAGACTTCCAAAGTGTAACGCTTCATGCTTTCGACTGTACCAGGCGTTCATATTTTTTATCCTCCATAATATTGCCCCATTGTCCCCCCTTAGTCATAAGCTGGCGACGCCCTTGGGAAGAGGTATATGGATAGATATATAATTCTTTATTGCACACCATTAACAATACAATTTAAAAGAACAAACTTAAACTCGTAAATCTATGTGATACAATTGGCGGTGCTATCGCGAAATAGCGATCTTTACTGATAGAAGTTTACTTAGAGGTGGTGATAGGTGGAGTGAGGCGATGACGGAATGGTGGCCAAAGATCAAGTAACTTTTTGACAAAAAAATAAACAACTTCAGAAAACAGAAAATTGGAAAAAGAATATGATAACTCTACTTCATTTTTAAAGAGCTTACCATCAATACCAGACACACTGGGGTGTGCAATTTTTTTTATTCCCTCAATGGATAGTACCTTCAAATTTATTTTACCACAAAATAACTTAAACGGGATCATACTAGAGTAAAAACCTATCAATTAAAAAAATAATTATCAAATTTGGCTCACCTAGTACAGAGTTATGCGCGAAAATACATTTTCTCCTAAGCAGATAATTTAACTCACAATAAATTACGTACGTGTACCTAGTTATGTTTAATTGCCTATATTTAAAAATTAATTTGCCTACATAACATTATATAGTTTAAATTATGAATAAAATTTAACATTTATATAGAATTACAATGAATAATATCACCTGGTAGCTAGAGTTGATATTTATCTTTTTTTTAAGGGTTAATAATATATTAACACTAATATGTAATCCAATTTACATACTTTTTGCCACTAAAAGTAAGTTAATTACTGATTTTTAATATAAGACCTTTCCAACAATACCACACACACTGGAATCCAAGCAATTTTTTTCATCACCTTAATGGAAAGTCCTTCAAAATGTATTTGACCACAATGAAACATAAATAAGAACACCTTGGAGCAATACTGAACCAACGCATACATAATCATTCAATTCTGCTTATAAACTTAGTAGTTATGCCCGGACATGCATAAAATGACGTATTGAAACCCTCCTTCGTTTTTATTAAGTCGGTTAATAAAGATTTGTATTTGAACTTTAAACCTAATATGTATTTTAAACTACACTGGAGATGGCACAAGCATATGGCCCACCTGATGTTGAGTGGTAACCATCGCCTAGAACAAAGTATTGCCTTGTAGGTCACGCACCTTAGAAACGTGCCCTACGATGCACTGCCCTGCGCGCATCATACAGGTGTGTTCATTTGTATACACATGTATTAATTTAACCTACTTTTAGAAACGCAATAACATTCAAAATACCTAACAGCCTACTTTCTAATAAGCATTTCGCATAGCCGCACTAAAGTGCCGTTAGTACATTCCACGGCAAGTACGCATTCCTAAGCTAAGGCTCTCCCACGGCACCCTAGCACCCCCCCCCCCCACCCGCCTTCCTCTCCCTCCTTCCCCCCAACCCCGCCCCTCCGGAAATGCCTGCGCGAGCGCAGCGGGCATGCAAAGCCTAGCCAGGGTGAACGCACTGACCAACCAACGACCTATGAAACATTTAGAGGCGAAGACTTTTACATGAAAGAGTACATACCTACATAATTTTAAAAGACTATTTACATCGAATGTTTTTTAAATCTTATATTTTCATTTTAAAAGCCATTTTATACCAAAAAGCCATGTAAGTAAGTTATATCGGATATTTTTTCGGTTAACTTCCCAGTTAAGTTTCTCATATCGTCAAGTTCTTTATTTTGTAAGAAGATTTCTATTTTGACACGTTTTGTACCCTTATAAGTTACTCTCGGGGATTCAACGCTTCATGACACCTCATTTAGATACCTAAATCCACACAGTCGATGCCACGAGGTAATTAAGAGTCTTTTCGTATAACAGTCTTTGGTGTCATAACCAAAGACTTGAATATTTTCAAAATGGTTTATAACGAGCTAGATTCTAAGCGTATCGTTTTTTAGAAGTTTACTCCTTGGGCTGTGGTGGTATCATTTCCCACTCTACTATGCTTGTGCTTATGTGAATCACCCTATAGATTCATAATAGAGATGGGCCTACTATTATCTTGGGCGACTATTCGGTTGAAAAAGGCCGACACTGAAGGCTTTTGGTAGAGTTTGGAAAGAAGGAACAAAAATATATTCCACAAGAAACAAATGATACAAATAAAAACCACTATTACTTATTAATTAAAATTACAACTAACTAACAAACGTTTGGGTGGCATCGACAATGTCCGTGGCGCTACATTGACACCCGAGTTGCTCGCACCCGCCGGCGGCGGCACCGTGTGGATACTTTACATTTTTCTCTAGTATTGTTTACGTACGGGCCGGCGTTACAGGGTGTTTTAAAAAAATAAAGGTAAAAATATACCACTTACAAATATAAATTTATTTTAATCGACCTCCGTGGCGTAATATGCGAATAGCCGGCTGAGACACAGGAGGTAGCGGGTTCGATTCCGGCCGCGGAACAAATGTTTGCATGATCTACAGATATTTTTTCCGGGTCTGGATGTTTTTCTATGTATTTAGGTATATTATTACAAAAAAGAATTATATCAGTATTATATCAGTTATCTGTTTCCCATAGTACAAGCACTGTTTAGTTTGGGGCTAGATAGCACTGTGTGAAATGTCCAGTTATATTTATTTCTTTTTATGCATAGACATATCTGACTAAAGTAATGGGCTGAATAGTCGGCGTTTTTTCCGACTAGTCACCGACTACAAATATGGCCGGATAGTCGGCTTTCCCGACGAGTCGGCGACCAGTCGGTACAACTCTAATGAATAACCATTGCCGCAACCGACGCCGAGGTTCGGAAATACACGGCATACCAGCTTGAAACGACCAGTGTATCATTGTTTTGCGATATCATACTGTGGCTATCTATTTTTTGTGTTTCTTTACCGGAATAAGATAAATTCCAAGCATTTAACAATCTACCAACCAGCTAGCTAGTACTTATTGTTAGATAATACTGATGTCGGATATTTTTTTTCTAGTAATACGTTTCTTACTTTTGAAACTATAATAGACATTATTTTTACTAAAACCAAGTTATTTAGCTTAAGATGTATATTTTTTTTTATGTTATTTGTGAGGAAACAGGCTTACGGCCCACCTGATGGTAAGTGGTCACCGTCGCCTATTGACACCGACAACACCCGGGGTATTGTCGATGCGTTTCCTACACTGAAGAAACCTCTTTACATTTCTCTTGAAGCGTGCCATGTCGTAGTCTAATGGGAAAACCTCAGATGGTAGCTCATTCCACATCTTGCAAGTATGGGGTAGACAAGATCGCGTGAAGCGTATATTTTTGTTAACTGGTTAAAATCTGCTGAAACATAAAGACACAAAAAACTCACAAATCCCGATCTTAGTGTAAATATGATATCTTCTGTTATAACTATTTTCTTTTAACTCTATTGTATTTTTGTGTCAAAATTTAATTTACACATTTAATTTTCGGTGTAGACCCTAACTCGTAACTTCTAACGGAGGAGTGTAAGATTTGGCATATTAGTAGATACATTACTGCAGCGGCCAGCAAAAGAGGCATTGATGGACGAACGTGAAATGTCTAGTTGTGGCCAAGGCTTGTATAGTAGGTACTTTTCTCTAGTAATACGCGGAAATTATAAAAAAAAATAACAAACACAATTACTTACTCTTCAAAATCAATGACGAACAACGAACAACATCAATATTTTTCCCGCGTTAAAGTGTTCATTTGTTTTTTTTTAATAAACCGCTTTCTATTTGCAAGCCAGTTCGAAATTTAAATAAAACCTTTGATAAGTTACCTCCTTTATTGCCATTCTTCGGAGTAAAAGATTTTTCATGGCAAATGCACAAACCGTGTGACGCCACAAAAAAAAATCCATTTTTAAATTACACGACAGTTATGAGTTTACTATGTAATTTATTTGGCCGCTAAACCACGGCAGTTATGGATTTTCATACAATTTTTGCCGGCCGCTGCTCGCATGTATTTGGCCAGTACAGCAATTTCGATTTATCTCGAAGAAGGTTGTCAAAATAATGCTCAAATTGCCAAGCATGTTTGAGAAAATATTATATTACCTATAGAGAATTTAGCATTCGCCCTTAATGCTAATACAAAACAAAACTAATCTATATACAACACAGTCGAATTTTGACTACTGTGCACTGCTTAATTAAATTATTACGATTTTCTATCTATTCTTATTTATTATTTTACTTTCCCAAATAGATTAAATATTTATTATCAAGGCATATCGCTAGATTGCTTAATTTCCTCTTCGGCTACGATAAAAATCTTTTATTGAACATTTGGCGGTAACTAATAAGTAATAACCAAATAAAAAAAATTAAACATATAAAGATCCCTTTATTCAGTTAAGGGCAGATTCTGTTTAGGGTAACACGATACCAGCTTTTACAAATAACGAATGTGTTTAAATGTAGGGAAAACATGTTATTATAACCATAAAATAATGTTATATAACTTGTGTGTGGGAGCACCCATTATGAATTAAAAGTGTACATATTTAAATAGGTATGCCATCAGTTATCTAGATCCCATAATACAAAAAATAATAAATTAATTTTGCTTGACATTTCACACAGCGCTATCTAGCCCCAAACTAAGCAGAGCTTGTACTATGGGAACCAGATAACTGATAGAATACTTATATACTTTTTTTTGTAAAAACATATTTATATTATACAGAAAAACTGGAACATATCTGTAGAAAACTCACAAATCATGGTAAATATGCCGTTCTTTCGTGTAAATATGATAGCTTCTGTTATAACTATGCCGATTTTTAATTTCTTGATTTCTTAGTTTGGTGCTAGATAGTGCTGTGTGATATATTTAGCAATATTTATAAAGTCGGGTGTTGCACAGTTCGTGGAAGGTAAGAAACCGTAAAAAAAATTTTACCTGCTACACAGATCTTACACTTTGGTAGAATGCGTAGAGAACTATTTTTGGATAGGGTTTTCGTTTTCAAATAGCATATCTACATAAATATTCACTAATTATCAAGAGGTAGATATTTGCTACACAGTTTTTTTTCTATCTTTTTGCAGCTGTCAACGTTCACTATTTGTTCTTGATTCCTATGTGTTTTAGAATCAAATAAATATTTTGATTTTTTTTTATATGATATATATGTATTCTCGGTCTCACTAACCAAAAATTAGTAATTTTATTTTTCCTGTATATGTACGAGTATATATATATATATATATATATATATTTATTTATATTTAATATTGGTACAGCTTAGTTTATTCTATTTCATTTATGTACAATATGGTTTATGTACTTAGTAGGTACCTAAATTAGTTTTTTTTGTTCGTGATAGTCAAGCGCTTGACCACTACCTCACCTGGTGGTAGGTGATGGTGTGATCGAAGATGGAGCACGCTTGCCTAGAAAGAACTTATACACTCTGGACTTGACGACTTGATTATACCTACTGGTTTTAAAAACATACGCCGGAAGTGAGTTCCACTCCTATTAGTTATTAGATCCCTTTCGGTGCACTAACTACAGTACCTACACATCTTTATATGCAATACACAAAGTTTATCTGAAAGAGAAGCTCTTAAGCATGAAGGTCGACTTTGTTCTATTTTTATAAGTGCAATAATGAGGTTTTCAATCAATCAATTAGTTTTACCGCTTTGTATGTTTGTTTGTAGGGGGTAATCTTAAAAAATAGCCAGCCTTGTTTCTTGCCTGATTCTTTCCTGGCTTGGTCGCGGTACAGGCCGGTCAAATTGACATTTTAAAGTGATCGTTGCTATTTTAATAAATAAAAAAACTACTGCACTATCGCTGAGTACCTGAAGGGTTGTTTTTATATCTGATAAATCTGATCTAATTTACTTAGTGCGAAATCTCAATTATTTTAAAATAAAGTCGAGAGATGTGCGAGATGTAACAAATTAGATTAAGAAGTTTTGTCCTACAACTTTCAATCTTTACTAATCCCTTTATAAATTAAAAGTTATACTTACGATCCGTTTCAAGGTTATAAAAAAAACCGGACAAGTGCGAGTCGGACTCGCCCACCGAGGGTTCCGTACAAATTTGTACCGACAGTTTCGATGATTAAAATACTTTAAATACTCAATACTTTAAAACAAGACCTTATTTCTTATGATTTAATTACAAATGTATAGTTTTCAGATTTTTCCCTGTACTTGTAGTATAAGACGATATTAGAACTTTTTAAGTTTTCGCGAACTATACTCATGTTTTTAAGGAGGTTAGTCGTAATTATAATTTTGATATAAATCTGTGCGCGAAAAGACCCGTTTTGTCTTAAAAAAAGACGATATTACTTGCTAAATTTCATACTGCTAGGTCAACGGAAAGTACTCTATAAATTTCGATTCCCTTGAGTGTCGAAATATACGTTTTTTGCAGCATAAACGGCCGTAGCTTTTTCTTAAGTTAACTTTGAAGTTTGATTTTTTCACAGCTTCAAGGAACTGTAGACCTGAGTGTGTGGTTATAACTTCAACTCGATACCTCCACGCGTTCTCGCGATAATGGGTATTGACAGACAGACGGACAACAAAGTGATCCAATAAGGGTTCCGTTTTTTTCCTTTTGAGGTACGGAACCCTAAAAAGCTATAAGGATACTCAATTTTTGTCTTGAAAATTTGTTACGAATAGTAAAAAATATAGGAGTCGAATTGAGAATCTCCGTAGACAAAATGCCTGGTAGGCCAATGAAATATTTTAGACCATTTTGAATCCTCAATTTAGAGTTGTTGCTCGCTAACAATGTTCGGAAGATTCAGGCAACATCCCCGACGGGTTTACAAAGGGTTGTTCATAATGTTTGTAATATAATATGTAATATTCGGACTGACTCCTTAACGCGCCGGCGAACCCTGAGCACAACTTCAATTCGGCCGCGTCAAAAACTTCGGCCTGAATATCGCTATCCCTGTTTAGTGACGAAGTTTAGCCACGCAGAGCGACAGCGATAGCAATAGAACGATTCTAAATTTGATTAGATTTTGACCGTGTTCCGTAATACCAAAAATGATGACTGAAAACTTGTTGTATTTTTCTCATTGTGTTGTTATTCTGTAACTAGACGATATAATCTATGTTCCCATGACTAGGATACGTAAGATGTTGTTGTTTTTAATACGAAACAATTAGGTTGAAAACAGGTCTGTTATGACGTAAAAACATGCAGAATGCGATACGCTTTTATTTCATTTTAGGTAAGTATTTTGATCTAATATATAGTTGGGAACCTAGATAAATACTATTCAAATGAAAATAATACCTTATTAAGGTAGAAATATGCTCCAATTAGAAATGATCTTGGTAGTACGTGTTGTATGGGCGATTGTCCCTCCGGTGCCCCCTTAAAACTAAAGCTTTATAGATCTGATAAGCGTTTGAAGCTTCATAATTACCGTAAAAGTAGTTTGGATCGAATGAGAGATTCTCGGAAAGCAGGTGTATCGACCGTTAATGTTAATGACATTCTGGTTGGAAGGCAAATGTTTAGGTTATAATTGTTGATAGAATAATTGCCAAACCACTTGAATACTCACTAAACGCTAAAGTTATTTCGCTTAAATAAGTACATTGTAAGTTTCTCATTTCATTTATAAAGCTAGGTTCTCGTAAAATCCTGTTCATTCGAAGGTTGCCTGGAAGAGATCGCTTTTA